>OZ018329.1:135086594-135686594 GCA_963969495.1 Ceratothoa steindachneri | reverse complement strand
CAACGACCTCAAATGCAGCCATTTTTCCAAGTTGCCTTAAAAATGCAGCAGCCGGACTTTTACCTCAAATGCGATCAGGTTAATATTTTAGAATTTGTGTCGAAGACTTTCGCTTGTATTCTCATAAAGTTGGATAATTTATTTATCGGTTCTTTCATACCCACCTTCTTAAATCTGAAAATTGAAAATGCGTAAATGCAAAATAACAAAACATATAAAATATTTACCATATTTTTCAAAATTAATTTTACCACTTATAATGTTAAATAAAGTCAATGATGTTTTAATTTTATTTAAAAGAAACTATATTTTGCATAGACATTTTTTTAACTTTGTCTCAGCAATTGTTATCAAAATATTTGAATTTAAAAAATTGCACCTTTTTCACCAATCTTTGGTCGAAATTATACCTGGCAGCCTTGAGAACAGCTTGTGTGGCAGGTCGGTCCTTTAAACGTCAAATAGTTTCATCTCTTTTAAGAAGTTCGGAAAGAACTTTTGATCTTTTGGACTTGGCGCACTTTCACCGATCTTTTGGTAAATTTCACCACTGATGCAGTTTTTGACGCTGATTCAAAATGTGTATTTCTTCCTTTGGAGGAATTATTAGTTTTAGAGATAAGGTAGGTTAGGTAAGGTTACTTTAGCATATCTTATTATGAAGCAAATAATATATGTATTTTTTATTTCTAAAGATCTTACTCTTTATCAATTATCTTAATTTCAATAAATATTCTCTCTGTTATAACCATTTGTAAAATCAATTATAGCTTTTGAAACAATAAATATGTTTAATAACAAAAATCAACGAACCGTAAAAAAAAAACAAGATATAGCCAGTAATAGATGGGTTGATAGATTAATGATTAATTAATAACACTGGTCAACAAATATTAACCTTTTTTCTGATTCTTAAAGTTTGAAACCTGGTCTTGAGAAATTTGTGGTTACTGAGTTTAAAAATGGCAATAGCTTTCTTCTATCAAGTCAAGTTATTTATTCATGGATTGGTTCATATTGGTCCTACCAATAGTACCAGGCTATCTTAAGACCAAGTGAACGGAAGTGGAGGTGTTTGGTATTCTTCTTATTCTATTTTATATATGTATTTAGACTTTTCTTTATTCCCATCAAGATATATAAAGCAATTGTGTATAATATAATTTTGTGTTTTTTTCAGATTTGTTTTATGAAATAACATTCAGTATATGGCCTCATTACGAAGGAAATGTTTGAATTCCCCTGACTTGTTTTGCTATATATGTATGTGGTTGTATTACTGCATCAACTGAGCATTAGTATCTTTGTGAAAAAAGCATACTTGGCTTACCTTAAGATTAAATTAGGTGATCTGGATAAATCGTGGGCCCCGCACGATGTTTGTAAGCCATGTGTCAAAAATCTACGCCAATGGAGAAAGGGCACAAGGAAGCAACTAGGATTTAGCATTACTATGGTGTGGTGGGAGCCAAAAAAACATCTAAACGATTGCTACTTTTGTCTCACAAAGACTTTTGGTTATAGCAAGAAAATGCGACATAAGATAATTTTTCCAAATTATGATTCAGCAATTAGTCCAGTGCTTCATTCAGATGAAACACCAGTACCTGTATTCAAGGAACTTCCTTCACTTGACGATGTCAGTCATATACGTGAATCTGATGTAAGCAATGAACTTGGCAGTGATCCAGACTTTGTACATACATCGAGCCAATAACGTGGAAACTTCAGCCAATTAGAACTGAATGATTTACTTAGAGACCTAGGCCTGTCCAAAGAGTTAGCAGAAGTGTTAGCTTCTAGCTTTAAAAAGAAGACTTTGTTGCAGGAAAAAACAAATGTAACTTTTTATTGGAACAGAGAAAAAGGAGCTTGGGATTCATTTGTGGCTGTTGTGAAAGAATTTCTTGGAAACAAAAAGGCTGCTACGAGGGGCGGTCAATAAGTTTTGCGATTCGGATATAAGGAAACGAGATATGAGTAAAAGTGTTTTATTACTTTTCAATATAACTACCATCGACTTCAAGGCATTTGCGCCACTTTTCCCTTAGGCTTCGAATTCCCGAAAACCAGAAATGTCCCGACTGCTGTTCAATCCACTCCTGGACGGCGAGCTGGACATCTTCATCGTCCCCAAACTGGCGTCCGTCCACACAGTGCAGCCTTGAGATGGCAAAATAAAAAGTGGTCGCTAGGGTCCAGATCTGT
The DNA here is from genome assembly GCA_963969495.1 of Ceratothoa steindachneri. Classification (NCBI taxonomy): domain Eukaryota; kingdom Metazoa; phylum Arthropoda; class Malacostraca; order Isopoda; family Cymothoidae; genus Ceratothoa; species Ceratothoa steindachneri. The sequence goes on along the minus strand of OZ018329.1, from coordinate 135,684,386 downwards.
TTTGTAGGGAGGATGGTTGAGCTCCTCGTATCCGGACTCGCGCAGGGCAGCTTGTGTAACTCTCGCCTTGTGGACTTTGACGACGTTGAAGTCGATCCTGGGGCGTGAGGTTTCTAGGGACCCAACGGGCAGAGACCTTGGTCATAGCCAAATTGTCGTGGATATTCCATGTGATATTCCAAGTTCTCGCTCGATTTCTTCGACCTTCAGCCGTCGATTTTCAAGGATCCTCCTCTCCACACGGGCCACATTGTCCTCATTGGTCATGTCTGACGGGCGTCCTGGACGAGGGTCATCTTCAAGGGACTCACGACCATGGCGGAACTCCCTATTTCAGCGAGCAATAGTTGCATAGGAAGGGGCGGTGGCGGTGTACACTGCAACCATGCTGCGTTCATAGATATCTTTTGCATTCTTGCCTTCTTTGGTCAAAAATTTGATCACTGCGCAGTGCTCAACCTTCTCCACTGTTGAAAAAATTGTGACTGACGATCTGCGATCAGCTACTGCTTCTTAAATAGATGAGGCAGGAGCGTGCGGCTGCAGGTCCTGACTTGTCATAACTTGTCCTAACATACCCCCAAACAGCCATCCCCCTTCCTCTGTTTTGCCTTACCGATTCGTAAAACCTATTGACCGCCCCTCGTAACTACAGGATTTGGTAGATACATTACTTGATAGCTTTCATCGTTTAGGCTGAACATGAGCATAAAGGTTCATTTCCTCAAGAGCCATCTTGATGTATTTTCTGCTAATCTTGGCCACGTGAATGATGAACACGGAGAGCGTTTTCTTCAAGATATCAAGATTATGGAGGAGAGATATTAAGGCCGATGGAACACACACATGATGGAAGACTACTGTTGGATTATTCAACGAGACTGTGTAGACATCAACACTCCAGACACACTCGCAAGCGAAAATTTCTTCCATGAATGAATAGGTATGAGTACGATTGCTTGTGTTTTCTCCATTATATTATAAAAATAACCTGTATGTATTTAGTTATAGGTGATTTTATGTTACAATTCATTTATCTTTTCAAATTCGGTTGACATTTTAGGTTATGGTTTGGAACTATAACACTTAGGAAACTATCCTTACCGAGTAAATACATGCAGTACACCCTAAAATAGGAATATGCTGTAGAATAAAACCTAATGTGCTACCAAAAAATGGATGCCATATTTGAAATCAGCAGTCATAATTAGTTAAAAACAACCACAAAACACAAGTCAACAAAAAGGGTGTTGACCAGTGTAATTGAACTTCTTATTAAGTGTTTTGCTTTGCACAGAAAAGTTGACTGTGATCGAATATTGACCTGTTTTTGCCCGGTCGCGTCTTTGCTCATTCCTTGTTATAATTTGACCTTTCAAAATCCGACCCATGACCTTAATTGGATCCTTTAAAATCATCAAAATGGGCAAGATTGCCATCTAGAATGATGCATCAGGCTATGTCATCTAGAAGTGACCACTCATACTTTGCCATCTTGAATTGATGCATCACGCTATGCCATATAGAAGTGATGCATCACTCTATGTTATAGAGAAGTGATGCATCACTCTATGCCATAGAGAAGGGATTCATCACGCTATGCCATCTAGAAGGTAATTTGGTGCCACGACTTCATTTACCCCCAAACATTTAACTGAGGCACTCAAGCAATCAGATTGAAGAATATTTGAGGCGTAATGGCAGAGCCATTTTATTCATTTTTACTCATATTTATAGTAACTGTTATGGTAGGGTTGTACCGACGAGTCATGTATATGTGAAAGATATTTAATAATAATATAGTAATAAATTGAACTATCTTTAAAAAGATTTCATCGTTTTTTGTGAAAGATTCCCTGGTCGGTTTTTTATCTTAATTCCAATGAAATCACAGCACTCCAAACACTCGTACCTTGGGTAAAATCCTAAGGCCGAGGCCAATTGAAACAGGAGTACTACAAACGTGACATCACTGGCGAGATGAGCATTCAAAGATGGCATCGGCCAAAGGGTAATAAAAGGCGCTTCGAGAATGAATGAAAAACAATAGGAAAAAAGTAAATTTTAGAAAAGAAAGACCAACTTTGCAACGAATTAGAAGGAAACACAAAAACGACCTAACTCTTGAGCCAAGGGTCGGTGCCATATGACGTCGATCGTTGTTGTTGTTTTTCCTGTTATGGCTTTTGTTTCTTGCCATCGACTCGCATTTTCAAGTTGGCTTCCACCCTCTCTCCCCCTCGAAGATGGTACTTTTTTATCGATCTTGAAGGGCTGTGTTGTGTTGTTTTCGTCCCAGCTGTGTCGATGAGGCATGTTTAAAATACTGTATGTCGTACTTTTTAAAGGACTCGATCATGGGTTCGAAAGTTACTAGGCTCATTATGCAATCTCATCGGTGGGAAGCCCTGTATTTTTGTAGGGTTAATAATGGCAGTCGATGTGATCCTTGAAGAAAACAAAAACAATAAATCCAAGTCAATATTGGAACCGTAGTCAATTTAATCTTTACGGTAACCTTATATTTTTTACAGGTCCTCGACTGTTATTAAAGGGATTCTGACATAAGTTTCATTCCCCATTCCATTTTAATTATCAAATATTAATTGTATCGAAATATTTTAAGTTAGAGCAATCTTAGATGCAGTTTCGGCATTAAAAATGAGGACACGTTCGATTGTTCCACAATGAAGCCGAATTCAAGAAGAAAAACCAAGAAGAAAAACCAAACGTCCTTAGCAATTAAATTTCGCCTCTTTCACCTCAAAGTCTTGGTTTCTAAGGGTTTCAGGTTTCAATATTCTAGATTTCAAAAGTGCTTTGTTATCAGAAGAGAAAAAGTTATTCAAATGTATCTTTCGCTCCTTTTCCTTCGCCAGAACTTTGATATTCTGGTTGAGAGAGTTCTGGTGTATATGATCTCAAGTTTGAACTTTCATTTCTGTTTTGATGCAGCCATTAAGAGAATAAGGAGCCTGACTTTCTCTTGAAACAAACTTAGTCCAAACTTGTTTAACAGTGAATGTTGTGGCACTTATAATACTGTATATATTCCATTGATTTGTTAACATTTAGTGCTGCAAAAGTTTCTTTCTTTGAGAAGAGGGAAATTTGGGGAAAATATTAGGAAACTAATTTATACAGACTTGGAACTCCAACTAAAACCAAATATAATTATTTCTAACATATAACTAGTGTATAGTGATGGTCAAAAGTTTTGAGACTACAATATATTTCATATAAGAAAATTAATGCAACTAATCAATCATTACATTTTGTTTTAATATTTTTGACTCATAATATGAAGGTTAAATATAAATATTCTTAGAGCTTTAAACACATTTTATTAATAAATATAGTTAATTGATATTTACAATGAGGTCACTTGTTCTTCAGAAAATATTTGGTGACATCTTATCCTATATTGCTCCATTCATGTTCAATCAAGACCCGCAACTGCTCATAAGTGGATGGCTTCTGTAAATCAGCCGACAATTTTATTATTTCCAATAAATTATCTATTGGGTTAAAATCTGACGAATTTGAAGGCCAAGGGACTAAATGTTCTATACTATTTTAGCCAAGAACTTTGTTTTGGCATTTGCTTTGTGACAAAGTGCGCCATAATGCTGAAAATACAATTATCATCCGCAAACTGGTCCTGTACTTTTGGGAAAAGGTATTGATGAAGTAAGCTTCAGTACTATTTTGATTTCATGGCAGTAAACTTTGGGAACTTGGCCGGGAAATCCGCTAGATTTGAACCCAATAGAGATTTTGTGGGTGATAATCAAACTGGCGATTCATAAACAGATGCCATTCACTTGTCAGCAGTTGGTGTTGTGTTTTTAACAAAAATTGAGCAACGTTTGAATAGTTCTATTAATTTTCTTACATAAAAAATATAGTAGTCTCAAAACCTTTGACCATAATTATCAAACAATATCAGCATTTCCAATTGTTAATTACTTTTAATTAATTTAAAAGAATAGATAAATATATCTTAAATTTTTATTAATGATAGCCTTTATTCTTGTTCTGCCCTTAAATATTGCTTTAGCAATGAAATTTTAAAGAAAATTCTCCCACGAAGAGCGAGTTTTTTCTCTAAATTCAAAGGCACAGCCAAAGAGCGCTGTCCTGGTATTACCAGGTGTACGCTATTATACGCACACTGGCCTACTGGCCGACCGAAATTAAGGCTCCACCTGGGAATGGCTTTAAGAGTGCTCTAAATACATAGTTGCTAGGCCAAGGAATATTCAAACGCGACTAGAAAAATATTCTTTAATAGGACTAAAGATTACATACATATATAGGGCAGGTTAAATGGCAATGCAATTAAATATTGACGGTTCACGGCTAAAATAATTGACACTATCAGTTAATTTTAAACCGAGGGATAATTAATTAAGAAATGATCTTACAATTATGCAAGTCCTAGAGCAAAGGAGATCCTTGAGGGTTACACGCGGTAAGGGAGGGGGGGGGGGAGGAGCGTGACGAAGCAGAGGGGTTAAATCCCTTTTACCTTGATGTGCGGCGAGTAGGACCAGGGAGGTAAGTTCGACCTTGAACTTGTGGGCGTCTCACGAGACGCCTAATCCAACTTTGGAAAATTGAAAATGGGGGCCTCTTCTCCTTAAGAGGCAAACGTAAGATGCTTCGGGGATGGTGAGAAGGGTTGAAGCGCGGCTAAAACAATCTCCACGAACAACACTGAGTAACGACTAGCTCTTCCTTAGCCCTTCGACAATTACTCAATTCTTCACTGGACGAGAATGTAGTCAATTCACTCTCGACTAACCAAGACGTTAACGGTTAACGTACTGGACGGCGGCTTCAGACACAATCTGCCTGTGACTCCGAAGTATCGAATATATACTCCGAAATTATCTAGACGGGGAGAGAGATTCATAGCCAACAGACTTCCTGAATTGCTTGGTGTCGCGATTAGTATCCATAGCGGGAAGTCGCGATGACCCGTTAATGGTCTTTCCATTGTTCTAATTTTTGCAGTATATAGTACAGACGAATTTAGAGCGGTCAAAGGCAAACTGGATAAGTGAAAGGAGGGGGATAATTCCTTTTCTCTCTCCTTATTCTTCCACAAGCGCGAATTCACGTGGAGGGTAAGTAAGGAGAGATTTACAAAGGGTCTAGTAAAGACAGACGACATTCAAATGTATGTTAGTAAGGAAATATTTGCAAACAAAGTAGTGAAGGTAGACAACTTTAAAATAAATGATTAGTAAGAAGAGATTTGAAAGAAATTAATGAAGTTAGATGACATCCAAATACATGGTTTGTAAGGAAATGCCTAATTTTCGCCAATATATTTATTCCATCAGCAGTAAAGTTGGTCGACCCAAAGTTATGTTTTTTCACTGTATTTAAGATTTGAAACTGTAAAGTTCTACCTCACAAAGGCCAAGAAACAGAGATAAAACCATACAAAATCTTCCGCATAGTAAAGTCGTCGACCTCATCATACGTACTTCATCTTCCTTCTCCCCCCCCCCTTCCCCGATCTATTCTGTCACACCCAGCAGCATTCAAGAATGCCACCAACGTCGAGCAGTCTTCTCCAGACGTCTTCAAGTGGGGCGACATGAGAGTCACCTCACATGCCACATTAACCCTCATCTCACACAGAGATCTACGTGTCTCGTTAATCCTTATGTTATAAAATCCAGTGTCTGCATAATCGTCGTAAACAATGAGTGGACAGAGTCCAAATGGAAATGGGTAAACAAAATAAAATGAACGACAACTTTTTTCAATGACTCGTTCTAAGCATTGCTAAAGTTAAATTCTTTTTCGCATTTAGACCAATGGCATGAAACGACCCAAGCTGACGCCGCCATTAAACATTATTACTCAAAAGCATCGAAAAATGGCGAGCGAGTGGGAGAGAAGATTCTCTCACTCTGAAATTAATTGCTTTCATTTACTGTCTATTACCAATTAGCCTTAGAAATTCAATGTAATTTCGTTACCACCCTGCACTCAACTTGGTAAAAATGGGTAAATTTCGCCCGAACCGGAATATTACTTTGCCTGGTATCTAATTACGCTCTCGAATTATGTGAATATAATCCAAGGAGAAACAATAAAGTAAACTTAGTTATACTCTTAAAGTAAAACAACGGCGGGGAAATAATTAACAACTGTAGAACTTCAGAAAGTTTGTTCAATATTATCCTTTTTGTACAATTTTTCTTTGCGAACTCCTAAATTTGGGGTTGGTATTTTTCCGATGAACACCAAATTAGGATAACCATTAAAACCAGTTAGCGCCAATGACTTTTTTTTTAATTTAAAAAAACGAAGATTTAATAAGTGCATTTTAATATATATATATATATATATATATATATATATATATATATATATATATATATATATATATATATATATATATATATATATATATACAATTACACAATCATAATCATGCGTAATTACAAATATTTATCGATTTAAAAGGCGGAGCGAAAATGGATAAAGTAAATTATCCATTCTCTTCGGAAGCAGGGATAACAATTGAAATAGTTCATTGATAGTCAAATTTTTGGTTGCCTTAGAAAGGCTGGCTTATACATTATCCTCTCGTAACTACTCGTATGGGAAGAGCTCCTTCCGATGGCTTCCTGAAGAGCTTATTAGCTATAGCATTGCCTTTTTAACCGCATATATATATATATATATATATATATATATATATATATATATATATATATTGTGTATACCACGTAAGGAAAAATGAAAGACTGGTTGGAGTTTGTACTTTCGTCGTCTTGACATTTTCAATCTCACAATTTTACAAGATAGAGATACACCGTATTTATACAGAGCAAGGTTCCCGATGAGGTCAGATTTTTTATGATCTCCGATAAGTCGGATTTAATAAAGAAGGATAAAACTGGATCTAAGGAAAACAAACGTGAGCTAATATTTTCATTTTTGGCCATTGTGTTGGAGACTAAGAAAGATTAAAGGATATTTATGTTGATAAAATCATTGATTTGCATTATGGTATCTTCTTTTGACCAGTTACGCTGGTGACCCATCTTAAGCTGGGGACATCCAAAGCATTATTGGAATATCCATTAGAGACTGCGTTTTGGTGTTGCTTATTTCTTAAAGAAATAATTTTAAATGTTTGACCTACATAGAATAAATAACAATCCAAACAGGATATACTATATATTACATTATTATCGTTTCTTGAACTGTGCTTTATTAAAAGAAAAATTAATGTATAATTGTATTTAAAAACTACACTTATATTAAGTTGCTTTAACATTGTCAGTGCATACAAAAAATTATTATGGTATGGTAGAAGTAATATGTTGTAATAAGGTTCTGTTTTCCTTAACTTGCGATTATAGAAGGTATTTTTGCCTTTATTCCTGCAGTTTTCCGAAAAATATTTCGAGTAGCATAAATTAGAGGCAATCTCTTCGATTTTTGTTAACTCTTGATCTGTATAGTCAGGACTACATATTCTGAACGCTCTAAGATACATGGAAGAAAATACTGATAATTTAATATTTTCAGAATGACCTGAATAAAAATGGACATAGGATAAGTTATTTGTTGGTTTCCTAAAAATAGAAAACTTAAAACTATCTGGTTGTCTAATTATTAGAACATTTAGGATAGAAAAGCTATTATTCTCTTCTTCTTCTAAAGTAAATTTAATTACGGAACCAATGATTAATAATTAAAAGAAAACCATTGAGGTCAAAATCTTCCTTTAAAATTCCCAGGACATCGTTGACATATGGGTACCTAACGATTTGAGTCGACCAAACCGGTGGATCAACCTAGTTTCAAAATATTCTACGAACAACTGTTTGGCAAATATATATATGGAATATTTTGAAACTAGGTTAATCCACCGGTTTGGTCCACTCCAATTGTTTGGTACCGCTATGTCGACGATGTCCTAGGAATTTTAAAGGAAGATTTTGACCTCAATGGTTTTCTTTTAATTATTAATTCATTGGTTTCATCAATTAAATTTACTTCTTAATCTCCAGCACAAAGGCGAAAATGTAAATATAAGCTCCGGTTGTTTCCTTAGAGCCAGTTTTATCCTTCTTTATTAAATCCCACTTATCAGAGATCATGAAAAATCTGACCTCATCGGGAACCTTGCCTCGTATAAATACGGTGTATCTCTATCTTGTAAACTATTGTGAGTTTGGAAGTGTAGACGACGAAAGTACTAACTCAAACCAGTCCTTCATTTTTCTTGTGGTATGCACAAATTTATTATACTTATCACGCGTTACCTTGCGTGATTTTTACCCATATATATATATATATATATATATATATATATATATATATATATATATATATATAGGTAATTTGTCAGTTCATCATTTCATGCATAGCCTCTCTTTTTCTTCTCTTTGGAAATATGTTAACACCATATTCAACCGAATAGTGCGTAGCAAAACAACTTTGACCCAATTCCATTATCGAACCTTTTGCAAATATTGCCACTCATCGTTTCATTTAGTTAAAATTCCCCCTCTTCCATCCGAGATAAAATTGCCAGCATATATATAAAAGCTGCGCCGACCGAGTTCTATTGCTCTCATTTAAATTTTCACTGTGTGGTGGTTAAATTGTAGCCTAACCTCAATATAAAAGAACATAAATTAGATAATTCTTTTATACAGATATCCCCAAATTACAAATTAAATACTCTAAGGTTTTTATTATTCACTGCATCAGAACCTGCCGCAGTCTCTCTCGACGGCCCTTCCTGAGAAAAGGTGCCGTTATTGGAATATTCCACACGGAGGCACATCTCACGTTTCCTAAGGAGCATTTTTATAAGGCAGATACTTAATGGACTAATGTTCTTTGGTCTGATGAGACCAAGCTCGAGTTTCTTGACCTCATTTATTTCCGTCAAGTTTAGAGGATAAGAACGAAGAATACAACATAAATAATACGGTATCTCCGTGACGCATGCCGGGGGCACTGCAATGATACGGAGATGATTAACTTCCTAAGATAAAGGACGACTACATGCGATCAAATTAAGGACGGGTGGAGCCATGTGACGCGATTTGTGATCCACAAACCAAATCCTGTCAGCGAAAGCCTAAAAAATGAAACGCCTCTGTGAACACCAACTATTTCTGTATGCTTCGTTAGCGCCATCATTATAGAATGGAATATAGCCTACTAAAAAATGTGTTACTAATGCAATAAACTGTATTCAAAACGTGTAATGAATATTTATTTACCCCTCTTTACATTACTAAGCATAATTTACTCATATTGTTATATATATATATATATATATATATATATATATATATATATATATATATATATATATATATATTCAAATTCAGGTGCCTATTAGGACTAACTGCACCCTATTATATTTAGCTATGAAAAGGGTAATTAAATGTAAACAAACTTTTAATGGTTGGTATATTTCCTAATATTAATCCCGTAATGTGACCTTCATTGTCGTTAAAATATAATTTACTTATGTTTTATAAATAAATGATCAAGTTACCACAAGATTATTTTTTTTATTTTTCATAATAAAAGGCCAGGCTCGATACCAGTTCCGGACGACCCTTATTCGAATTGAGGCGTCAAGGTGTCTCTGGTAGGGAAATAACATGGCAACTAATTGCCAGTAATTCCACCTCTACTTCCAGATCATAAAATGTGAATAATTGAGAGTAAATCGACCTCTATACTTAATTAAAATCCAGAAGATGTACCAAAGATATGCTTTTCCTTGTTTTGCCATTTCAATAGAACTAAGAATAAAAGAAATGAAGAAAAAAGGACACCTCAAGAAGGACAAAAATGGAGATATAAGCAAGAAGTTGCAGGAACAGAGGAAGACTTGGCAGAATTGAATCCAATAAGGGAAACTCGCATCATTTCGGCCCGTGCTTTTTAGGGGCTGATTTTAGACAGGGTTGAGCATCTTACTCATGAAAATGGACGCGTTTCAATCCATAGTCTTGATTTTATTTACCAAAAAAATAGCTCCGATGAGGAATTTCATATAGAAGTTATGAAAAGACATTTGTAAAGAAAGATTGAAGTTAGGAGGTATGGAAGGTACATCACCCGAGTAATCAACTGTGGCTTCGAGGGAAAAGGGGGGGAAGGGTCGAATCTCTCCTGAGCCTGGCTCCTCTTTCAAAATGGAGGGATTTTCCTATCTAGAGCTACGATTTAGCAGCTAGCTTTAAGTTTGCACACCCATGCTGCAGCTGACATCTGGATGATCCGTGCCCTCCAGGCCGGGATCCTACGCCCCTTTGCCTTTTCTCAAGACCCGCTTGCCTGGAAGAGGATAGTGGCTATATATCCACTTCCACATTTTCCCTTCCCCTAAAGACGCCATTTTCTCTACATATCTCGCCTTAGGCGGAAGATGCCCTTGTTGGGTTTCGCTTTAAATGGCATCAAATAAAAATCATATCCATCTACGAGAGAATGAAAGAAGAACTAAGAGAAGAAAGATAAATAGAATTTGATTAAAGATGGATAGAAGAGGAAGGAGACCTTGATGCGAGCCCTGCCCGGGTTGTCCCCCGAACCGACCCGTGGATATTTAACTCACTCGTATGATTATTATACAATTTATTTATTTATTTATCCATAAATAAAAGGAACTAAGAAAGAAATCAAATCTCGAATAGAAGGGGGTGTGAAGGAGAGATCCGATAAGAATGTAGTGAAGTTGTTGGAAGAGATAAATGTGTGAAAAGTAACAAACCCGAGTTGGTCACTTGGGACGACCGCGAGAGCACTTAACTCTTCACAACTGTGTGTTTTGGGGTTATTGGGGGTATGTTAAGGAGTTGGGTCGTAAAATTCAATTAATTCCATTTAATATTAATTTGTGACTGATAACAAACGATATTAATAAATGAATATGGCCCGCATTATTGAAGGCTAGGGTGTGTTATTGATGGCAGAGGTGCAGTATTAGTGAAGGAGTTGTAGGCTAGAAAAATGTAGGAACGAGAAAACCAATTTATTCCCGATTTATAATTTATTTAAAATTTCGCATCACAATTTATAAGAACATCAGTTCCATTGAACAATTTCCATTAAATTAATTTTCTAAAGAGCAGCTACTCTTGATTACAATTTTTATCAACTGAATATCCATTTAATTTCTCTTACTCGTTCATCAAAAATCCCAATGTTTTTGACCAATACTTTGATCAACAAATGAATTCCAACGACTTCCATCTTCATTTCGTCTAGGTATTGATTTTTCCATTCAAAACATTATAACTTTAATTAATCAACAAATTATAAATTTAATTGTAATTCAGAGGAAAGCTGAAGCATCGCTGATCTATTTATTTACTCTCTGATCCGCCTTCGCGTTAAAATTGGGAAAGTTTTCCATTTAATTAAAGGCAAACCTTTCTCATCTATTTCCTTTATATAAGGTGCGAATAATTACCGTTGTGAAATAAATAATACGATTTTGCTATAACGCTAATAAGAAGAAAACTTTTTGAGTTGATTTATTAGCAATTAGATAAAGTGGTTGGAGAAAAAACTAAAACACCCATTAATTTCATCTGTTTTTCTTTATGATATTAATATTAACTTAATCATTTTAATTATCGAAAGACTCTTTGGAATATGGTACGAGGGGTGGTCAATAAATTTTGTCATTCGGATATAAGGAAATGAGATATGAGAAAAGGTGTTTTATTATTTTTCAATATAACTACCCTCGACTTCAAGGCACTTGCGCCACTTGTCCCCGAGGCTTCAAATTCCCGACAACCAGAAATCTCCCCACTCCTGGATGGCGAGCTGGACATCTTCATCGTCCACAAACCGGCGTCCACGCAGTGCAACCTTGAGCTGGTGGATTAAAAAGTAGTCGCTAGGGGCCAGATCTGGACTACAGGGGGGATGGTTGAGCTCCTCGAATCCGCACTTGCGCAGGGCAGCTTGTGAAACTAAGGCTTTGTGGACTTTGATGACGTTGAAGTCGATCATGGGGCGTGATGTTTTTAGGGACCCAACGCACAGAGACCTTGGTCATGGCCAAATTGTCGTGGATGATGTTGATGACACTTGCATGTGATATTCCAAGTTCTCGTTCGATTTTTCGACCTTCACGCGTCGATTTTCGAGGATCCTTCTCTCCACACGAGCCACATTGTCCTCATTAGTCACGTCTGACGGCCGTCCTGGACGGGGATCATCTTCAAGGGACTCACGACCATGTCAGAACTCACTATTCCATCGAGCAATGGTTGCATAGGAAGGGGTGGTGTCGGTGTACACTGCAACCATGCGTTCATGGATCTCTTTTGCATTCTTGCCTTCCTTGGTCAAAAATTTGATCACTGCGCGGTGCTCAACATTCTCCATTGTTGAAAATCTTGTGACTGACGATCTGCGATCAGCTACTGCTTCTTAAATAGACGAGGAAGGAGTGTGCGGATGCAGGTCCTGACTTGTCATAACTTGTCCTAACACCTCCACAAACAGCCATCCCCCTCCCTTTGTTTTGCCATACCGATTCGCAAAATATATTGACTGCCCCTCCTACATATTATATGTGGGCGACTGTTTTTTTTATTTCAGAATTTAATGATACTTTTTTGTCTTGTGGTATTGCAAGGACCGAGTAGTGGTGTACGTACGTATAGTTTTGTGAGGTACTTCAAAAACTCCTTGATTAAGTTTTCTCTAAGTGTGCTATATTATTATTATTATTACGTTATTTTGAATCTTTGAGGGTTTCTAGTGCTATACTTAGCGTTTCGAGGATTGAATTAAATGCTTCTAAGAAAATAGTCCTTTAATTCCAACATGAACAAAAAATGAAATCTAACAAAAAACTACACAGTTTTGAATTAAACCAATTTAAGTGAGACTTACGAAATTACAGAATTGAATATACAATAATGGTCGACCCAAAGCACACATTAATATTGAACACTAATTGAGCTTAAAATAAACAGATAATGGAATTTATTTATCTTTAAAACCACACGAGAATCTGCTTGGAGACTGACCTTGGCCTCAATTTTTATGTAGCCTCAAGAATGTTGTTTTCAGGCAGGCGCGTGGACGTCTTCAATGCTAATCCAGATGTTTTTCTGACGCGGGGATATTTTAAAGCCAAAAATGAATTCGGTGCGTGCGACGAATAGCGTTAAGCACGTTGTCTTGGATAGATGATTTCACTAACAGAACAGGACGAGTATGCTTCTTCCATTCTCATTCAGGATTCTCTCACGCCCCTTTCCCTGATTCTTATTCGGGCTTCTCTCACGCACCCTTTCCTTCATTCATATTCGGGCTTTTCTCACGCACCCTTTCCTTCATTCATATTAGGGCTTTTCTAACGACCCTTTCCCTCATTCCCATTCGGGTTTCTCTCACGCACTTTTTTCCTCATACATATTCTGGCTTTTTTCAGGCTCATTTCCCTCATTCTCATTCGGGCTTCACTCACGTCCCCTTTCCTTCATTCTCATTTGGGATTCTCTCACGCATCCTTTCCTTCATTAACATTCGGACTTTTCTCACGCCCCTTTCTATCATTGTCATTCGGGCTTCTCTCACGCACCCTTTCCTTCATTCATATTCAGGCTTTTCTGAAGCCCCTTTCCCTCATTCTCATTCGGGCTTCTCTCACGCATCCTTTCCTTCATTCATATTCGGGCTTCTCTCAAGCCCCCTTTCCTTCATTCTCATTCGGGCTTCTCTCACGCACCCTCTCCTGCATTCATATTCTGGCTTCTCTCATGCACCCTTTCCTTCAATCATATTCGGGCTTTTCTCACGCTACCTTTTCTTCATTCTCATTCGGGCTTCAATCACACACTCTTTCCTTCATTCATATTCTGGCTTTTCTCACGCCCCTTTCCCTTATTCTCATTCGGGCTTCTCTCACGTCCCCTTTCCTTCATTCTCATTCGGGATTCTCTCACGCATCCTTTCCTTCATTAACATTCGGACTTTTCTCACGCCCCTTTCTATCATTGTCATTCGGGCTTCTCTCACGCACCCTTTCCTACATTCTCTTTCGGGCTTTACTCACGCACTCACGCACCATTTCCTTCATTCATATTCGGGCTTCTCTCACGCACCCTTTCCTTCATTCATATTCGAGCTTCTCTCACGCACCCTTTCCTTCATTCATATTCGGGCTTTTCTCACGCCCATTTCCCTCATTATCATTCTGGCTTCTCTCACGCGCCCTTTCCATCATTTTCATTCGAGTTTTCCTCACGCCCCCTTTCCTTCATTCATATTCGGTGTTTTCACGCCCCTTTCTCTCAATCCCATTCTAGCTTCTATCACGCCCCATCTCCCCCTTTCCACATTCGGTCTACTCTAAGTACTCTTATGATAAAAATATTAAAGACCCATGGCAACCTCACGCACCTTGCCCCCCCCTCCCACACCCCAGTCCCCCACTTATACCAAAACACTCAATCCTGCGTCATTCACCCTAACACCCACCTTACTTTCATACCATCAAACGCTTCATCCCTCACTTACCTGCCATAATGCGTTACTCTCTACACTTTTCATCTCGTTATTCATTTTTTTTCTTGCGCCTGTTACCTGGAGGAACGACACCCACTCCTTGCCCACGGCTTCCTGATCTACGACCACCGGCCATCTCAAACTCGATTGAATCCTCCTAGGTTTTTTTCATTTCTGACATTTGTTGACCGCCGATTAATTTCGCAGGCTAGTTGCCGACCAGCCTTCAATCATTCATCCCTTGTCGGAAGCATGGTTCACCCTTCATTCTTGGCTCCCACCCGTGTGATGGCTGCACTCTACCCATCTCCTCCTCCCCCCCTCTTCTCTACTTTTATCATATATTCTTTTAAGCACCAACAATCCGATGTCATGTGAATGATGGGCAAATTGGCTGCCAGTGACATCTGGTGGGTTATGTGGCCCTCGGTTCTAACACTCACAGTGTTCCCTTCCGGCCTCAATGCTTGCAGGAATATCTCAGGCTATAAGTATTCAACACATTTTCACTCTCCATAACTTCACCACTATTTTTCCAGATCTCGCTTTACATACATTCTGCGTGGTCTGTCCTAGTATATATTTCGCTTTCAAATCGAGGCAAACCAAGGGACCCTTATTTTTCTCACTCGTATGAATACAACTACTTGATCCAAACACCATACCCACTTTCAACCCAACTTGATCATACCCCACGATCCCTAAATCCTTCGTTTTCACAGCTTTCGATCCTTCACTCCTCTATATTCAAACCCTACGATCCTTCAATCCTTCATATTCACCCCCATACCGTCATTTAATCCTTCGTATTCACAGGTTGCCATCCTTCAATCCTTCCTATTCACACCTTACCATCCTTCAATCCTTCCTATTCACACCTTACTATTCTTCAATCCTTCGTATTTACACATTACCATCCTTCGTATTTACACATTACCATCTGTAGAGGGATCCCTTAAAATAATATTATTACCCAACCTCCTAAGCTATTAACTCGGGAGAGAAAGCAAGCCGTTACTCACCCCCCCCCCCCCCACACCTCCGATTCAAACTTTATGGGCTTACCGCAGGTCACATCGAAGCATGAGGCTGAAATTGAAGGCTATTCCCCGCCGTCCCAAATCTCCCCCCCCCCTCCCTCCCCCTCGGGTCGGAAGATTACTCATCTATTTTGTGTGTTCGCCGCAAACAGTTTTTATGGCTCCAGCCACTGGTCGTCCGTCTGGCCGCTGATTCCTGCCTCTTACGCTTTCCCGCAAGGAGACGCTCGGTTTGTCACGGCTGATAACGAAGGTTCGAGAAGGCCTCTCTCTCTCCCTGTTTTGGAGAACTCCGGGTATATATGCACCTTCCCAAGGATTGCAGAGAGATTTGGTTAGACGACACTTCCCCGAAAGAAGTTCCGTTCAACAAAGCTCTCTCCAGAGAAGTGTGAGTAACGGTCGTGAACCACAGAAGAGCTGGACATCATACCCGCAACTTCGGGTCAGGGAGAAGTCTCGTGAGGCCTTGTCAGCCTTTCTCAACCGCCTTTGAATCAAGGATTCGAGAAGCAGTCCTCTTAAGTTCTTCTGGTGACCTCTTGAGGAAAAGAGGCCCGATAGCTCGCTCGACCCAAGTTTGGAGAAGTCCCCTCCCCCCCTTCGAAGTTTGTCCGGTGACCTCTTGAGGAGGAGAGGCCCGTATCTCAAGAAACACAAGGTTCGAGAAAGTAGCCCCACTTGCTGTTGGTTTTCGGCTACCCCCGTGAATAATCAAGGTCACCAAGACCTCCTTCCAAGTTTGCCCCACTTTATTCTCGAGGTTCAAAGGAACTAAATCATTTATTACCCTAAATCGCTCATTATAATCATTCAATAACCCTGGTTATCGAATTAGTATTCGGAGCTTAATTCCGGCTTATTCATGTACCTATATATATCCATAGTTTATGTGTCTTTTATTTAGTGTGTATTAAAATCTATTTTTGTCGTTGTGTTTGGAATATTCCTTGTTCACGCTGCTGAAGATATCTATTCAAATTGCTCTCGTAGAACAGTAAAATTTGTTGCCTTGCTTAGCCCACCTTAGAGCCTGTTTTCGCATATTCCCGTACACTTGGCCATACTTTGACATGAAGATATATATATATATATATATATCATTTAAGGTCAGGCTTTGGGTCTTCCCCACCTGATTTTGAAACACTAAGTTCAATTGATAGCAGCTGCATTACCAGGAATATCTGAACACCAATCTATTCGGACAATTTTCTTTTTGATTAACGGGTAACAACCAATTTTTAAGCCCATTCTTGTGTGCTGTGTCCACAGTTTTTTAAGTTCCTTAAAAGAGGATTCTAGCAAGGCGGTAATACTAACCGTCTTTTATTGTGTCACAAGTCGGATACGCCAGTTAGTTAGTTTTTTTTTGTGTGTGTGAGTTTGCCCGATTTTTACTACGAATTTTAATTATTTTATCGTTGGTAGAATTTATATTTGTTTTGGGGTAAAGCTTCAATAGCTCTGGTAGCTTTTTCGTGTACAAAGGCCGGAAGTAGCATATCCGGGATGTCTTCATTCGATCGCTTTCATAAGCAAGGGCAGATCCTAGGTTTATCTGGGAAAGATTTAATCGCTTAGGTCCAGGAAGAGGAACGTAACGAACGTGCGGAAAGAAAAGCACAGAAAGAAGCAGAAGTCGAAGAAAGAAAAGCACAGTGAGAAACCGAAGATAGAAAAGCTCAGAGAGAAGAAGAAGAGAATGAGAGAATTAGGCAGCATGAGAGAGAGATAAGTCGTGACCAAGTCGAGATAAGCTCTGTAGGATCTCGAAATGAACAGGCTCAAGTGCCCTCATTAGAACTCCACGCATACAAAGATGGAGAAGATTTTTACTCTTATTTAACGCACTTCGAGAAGATCTTCAAAGTAAACAATTGGGACTTAGAATCAGATGGCATAGCCCGGTTACTTCCACTCTTGAATCCTCGTCTTCGCGACATATTCATTTCGCTTCCTTCAGAGGCCACATTTGATTATTCAACCCTAAAGGCAGAACTTCTTTCTGCTATTAACATGAATCCAGAATTTTATAGGGTTAGATTCCGCTCCGTGCGAATTGAGCCAGGCCAAACCTACAGACAATTTGGATTCACGCTTCGGAGTAACTTCCAATTCTGGCTGGATTCTGCCCAAGTATCAAAGTATTTTTAGTCGCTAATTGATTTCATTCTAAAGGATCAACTGAAATCGACCCTCCCTCACGAACTAAGGGCCTTCATAGCGGACAGAAGAGCGTCCACTTTCAAGGAGTGTGTGGAAGAAGCCGACCTTCACGCTCCCAGTCACGAGCTCTGCCCCAAGGAGGTCAAGAAGAACCACCCCTCCTCTCACTAACACAAGTTTGTTTGGGTTTAACCGAAGCCAACCCAAGGGCAACAATAGCTTCGTAAAAATCAAAGCCTCACCCGCGGAGAGAACAAAAGGACGTGAAGCCTACAGTAATCCCGTCCACGCATAGAAACTAGCCCCGTAGACCAATTGTATGCTTTACGTGTGGCATTCCTGGGCACTTAAGTTACAATTTCCCCCCCAAAATTCTCAACTGAGGACCTCATCGAGTCACCAGGTTTACCAAATCTCTGCTGCCCTCTCGTCTAATTCGCCAGCCGCATCGCCAGCGGCCCCTGCTCCCTCTCCCCCGGATCAACAAGTAAATTTCCTGTTCAACAAGAGTTCCCCCGGTTGGCTCCAGTTTGAAAATGGCGCAGTAAATGGTTGCCGAGTGTCAACTTTGGTTAAAGATACAGGTTGCACCTGTATAGTAGTTTCCGACAAACTTCTACCCCACGTAAGTCCCCAACATAACAGGTTCGCTTTGCTGGGTACATAACATTTTAGGTCGTGCCACCGGATTCCTAGTGGTACGGTGCAATATACAGTTCCAGTACTTCATCGGATGGACGGACGTATTCGTGGCCCCGATAAAATTATGCTCCGTCCTTATCGGACAGAGCGCATAGCTCTCCCCAAAAACAATTTCTCAGCCGGTCGTTATTAGGGCCCAAACCAAGAAGGATGTATCGCTTCCGGTACCCCTATCGTCCCCAGACAGCGACCTCGCTACCAATGTCCAACTTGCTGAGGCGCAGAATAAATGCCCCACATTACAATCCCCATGGGAAAAAGCAAGGAAGAAGGAGACTGAAACGGTGCAAGGCAATCGGAAGAACGAGTACACCGTGAAGGATGAGTTATTATATCGTTCTTCTGTTGAACCGGAAAGCACCCCGACCAACGCGTTGTGTGTGCCGAGAACGTATATTGAACCCGTTCTAAAGATGGCTCATTATGGCCTAATGGCCTGACATTTCAGTCCTAACAAAACGGCACAGGGAGTTTTTAAATATTTACTTTGGCCAGGAGCAGCCAAAAAAATTATCGACGTCTGCAAGTCCAGTGACCTTTGCCAGAAGGTCACCTCCAAATAGCGTGTAGCCGCCACCCCCTTCAAAAGACCCCGAGAGTGGCCGAGCCCTTCGACTGTGTCTCAATCGACTTAATAGGCCCAATTCCTCCCTCGTCAAGCGAGGGACACATCTATCTATACCGTTGAACCTTTGTGTCTGGTCTAAACGGTGTGCGTAGAAGCAGGCGACGAGTATGCCCTACCGTCTTTTCCTTCCCCCCAAGCGAAGCCTATCTCCGACTTGAAAGTAAACTTTAATCTCGCCCCTAATGAAAGAGCTCAATTATTTGCCTTATTGAAAGGCTTTCCCGTCTCATTCTATTGTCGTTTTGGGTCGAATTTCGCTGGCATAGCCTCGCCCCTTAACGACATGCTGAAGAGAACGTCCCCCATTCCAGTCAATTGGACCCCTTCCGCGGAAGATCGCTTCCCTCAGTTAAAGGACAAGCTAACCTCTGCCCTTATTTTGAGATTACCGAATCCTAATAAAACATTCGGGGTTCGTACCGATGCCTTCGAGGAGGGCCTAGGTTGTGCCCTCATCCAATATGATGACGATGGAGTGGGATATCCTGTAGGAGATACTAGCAGGAAGCGGTCCCATAGCGAAAAGGCGTATGCCACTATAAAGCTTGAAGCGTTAGCCATAGTGTGGTCTATTCGTAAGTTTAGGGAAAATCTCATAGGTCAAAAATTTATTGTTGAAAGTGATCACAAACCACTGGCGTACCTAAAAAACTGTAAGAGCCAAAATGGCCGTTAAATGCGTTGGAGCCTACTACTCATAGAGTACCAATTTCGGATACCCTGTGTTAAAGGCACCGACAACTGCCTAGCTGATAGCTTGAGAAGGAATCCAATAGAAAACCCCCCTCCAGCAACCTGAGTTTATAGTAAAATTCGCGTTTGATTCATTTTTGTAAATACTCTTTTTCTTTTTAGGGGGCCTTGTTGATGTTGTGTGTGCGTATGTATAGATTAAGTTAGCTGTGTTTACACATGTGTATATCCCGTGTAGTTTTATGGTTTTTCTCTCTGTTGGTAAAAGTTACAATTGTAGCTTTATAAGTTCCCCTCTTGATGAAATTATTGTAGACATTCTTTTCGCTCCAAAGTGTTCTGTGCTGTAAAAATGTCTTTGGATAGGGAGGAGTGTCGAGGGAACCTCTAGAATAATATTATTTCCCCACCTCCTAAGCTATTACTTTGGGAGAGAAAGCAAGCCGTTACTTACCTGTCCCCCCCCCCACCTCCGAATTCACCCTTTTTGGACTTGCCGCAGGTCACACCGAGGCATGACGGTGAAATTAAAGGCTACCTCCCCTTGTCTCAATCTCCCCCCTTCCCGCGCGGTTCGGGAGATTACTCATCTATTTTGTATGTTCGCCGGGAAAAGTTTTTATGGTTCCAGCCACTGGTCGTCCGTTTGGCCGCTGATCCCTGCCTCTTACGTTTTACCTGAAGGAGACGCTCGGTTTGTTACGGCCGATAACGAGGGTTCGAGAACGCCTCTCTCTCTCTCCCTATTTTGGCGAACTCCGGGTATATATGTGTGAGAGAATCCCCACGTGAAAGGTCTTGAGCAGAACGGAACTTCAATGCGCGGCAGAACGCCCGGTTAGGGCTAAATTGGTGAGCCTACCCCCCCCCCCCCCCCCACACACACACTTCTACAAGCAGTAGACTCGCACCATGTCCACCCCGACTTACTTTTATACGGGCAGAATAGCCTCTGCAAGAAGAGTTGAGGCCATTCGAGAGTAGAGCTGTGTCCCACTTACCGGCCCCCTACTCCGGGAGAGCCTTGGATATAAATAACGCTCGACTCCCATGAAGAGACACAGAGTTGAAAAGTCTCGCCGAGGCCCCAGAAGATTCCCCATGGTTCCAAGTCAAGTGCTAGAAACAAAGCCATGTGACAGCTGGACTATTTTGTGTATTTGGAATTAGCCCCAGCCAGGAGGTAATTCCACTGAACGATCGCCCCGAGTGATTTTTCCGACTTCTCTCATCAACTCCTGTCGAAGCTTCCCTGCATTCGGGAAGTCGCAATACTCTCCCCTGGACCGGAAGTTACCTTCGCCCCTTGTTTTTGGAGAACCGTCATCACTCCAACCTCCCGCCAGAAGTTCCGAACGGCCTCACCTCACGTGCAAAAGACATCCGTAAGCCAACCCCTCTCCCCCCTTCAGTAACCCAATTGAGTTAATCCCCCCATCCCATTTGAATAGTCTCCTCCTGGAATACCTTAAGTTCAACTTAATAGCCTGATTTATAACTACAATTCCCCCTTTCATTTACTGATGTGATTTTCCCCGTTAATTCTCTGAGGTAATTTTACCCACCAATTCTCTCATTATTTTTGTGTAAATAAAATTATATTTTTGTACATGTCTCTTTAAATAACCTTAAGTTTTGCCATCGTCCATAATTTACCTGACCTCGTTGCACTCTCTCGCTACTCAGCCCGTCTAAACTCGTGGTTTTCCGTCCCTTTTGTCGGTTCGCTTTCAAGTTATTGGTCCCTCCCTCATAGATATAATATGGTATTGATATAATGTAATGTCAGACCACGACATATATATATATATATATATATATATATTAATATATATATTATAGAAATATGGTGTCAAGTGTGTTGGGGGTTTTACGAACCCGCGCCATTTTAATTTCGACATTAGAAGTCCCCTTGTAATTTACGTACATCCCTTTTATTTTATTTTTTTATATTGTACTGGCAGAAGGCAAGTTCAAGTTAATTGAAGAGCAGTGGAACGTAATCTAATTAGATTTTGTGTTGGACCCCATGTAATTAAATTTTTTTTAGGGTGTTTGAATTTTGGGGACTCTCCTGGTTATTAATCTAAAAGAGTTAAGGTCTTTGGTGTCCTAATTCCGGTAGGACAATTTTAATTTTTTTTCCCGCTTGAAAACAGCAGAGGTAGGTAGCGGTATCTTAATTTCATTTTGTGATCAAGGCTTTCACGAATATTCAAGTATTCGTTTCGCGTGGGTAGTGTCCTAGCTCGTTCGCGTATTAGTGTTTCCTCGGCTAACTGCGTAAAAATGTCATCATTCGAAAAATTTAAGATTCAGGGTGAAATGTTAGGTCTTTTGGGCAAAGACCTGCTAAATTACGTACAGGGAGGAGAGATGAACGAACGGGCATAGCGAAGGGAAGAGTAACTAAGAAAAACGGAGATGGAGAACAAACTGAAGAAGGAGATGGAGGAGAACAAACTGAAGATGGAGATGGAGGAGAGCAAATTGAAGATGGAGATGGAGGAGAACAAACTGAAAATGGAGATGGAGATGGAGGAGAACAAACTGAAGATGGAGATGGAAGAACGTGGACAAATTAGGCAGCATGAGCTGGAAATGAGCCGAAATCAAATGGATTCCCAGTCCATCGGTTCCCGGGCTGAAATTCCCCAAACTCCTTCAGTCCACCTTTTCGCTTTTAATGATGGAGAGGACTTTGGTTCATTTTTGGCCCATTTTGAGAGAATCTTTCAGATTAATAGATGGGATCTCGAAAATGATGGCTTCGCTTGCTTACTTCCCCTCCAAAATGCCAAGTTAAGGGATATCTTCCTATCCCTATCTCCGGAAGCAACTTTGGACTATTCCACGTTAAAGTCCAAATTGTTATCCGCTGTTCATATGAATAGCGAATTCTACCGCTCCCGATTCCGCCAGGAAAGGATCCGCCCTGGCCAAACCTTTCGACAACACGGGTACATCCTCCAAAGAAACCTTCAGTGTTGGCTGGATGCGTGAAAAATTCCCCAGGTGTACGAGTCCCTTCTGGACTTTTTCCTTAGATATCAGCTTTTAGGTGTCGTGGCTCCCGAAATTCGCGCCTTCATTAAGGATAAACGTTGCGCCACTTTCAAGGAGTGCTTGGAAGAGGCCGATGTCTACGCGGGTAGTCACGATTTATACCCTAAGGATATTAACAAGGCTCCCCAATCACCCCCCAAAACTAAATTTTATGGCCCTAAGACCCCTCCCGCTAAATTGGTTCCAAGATTTACCAAAGTTCCTAGTCCCTCGAAACCAAGAAACTTCCATCCATCGGAACACCGAGACGTTAAGCCCCTAGTTTCTTCTCCCTCGGTTGTGCCGTACTAAAAGAACCCGATCTTCTTCTACACCTGCAGAGTTCCCGGCCATTACCGCACGAACTGTCCTCAGAACTCCCGATTCGCAAACTCTCAGTCCCACCAAGTACACAAAATCTGGGCCGCCCCTGATCCTCCTCCGTCGCCACAGGAGACTCCCGATCCTCCCTCGCTAGCCAAAGACTCGGTCCATCAGGTAAACTTTCTCTTTAATGAGAACAACCCTGGTGGATTGAAGTTCGAGAACGGAACTGTGAACGGTCGCCGAGTATCCACTCGTGTCCGTGATACCGGGTGCACCTGTATTATAGTGTCTGAGGACCTACTTCCCCCTGTTGGGCGCGACCACAAGAAATTTGCTGTGGTCCACGACTACCTTGGCCGGGCGAGTCGTTTCCCAGTAATTCGTTGTCACATTGAGTGTGACTATATGTCCGGTTATGCCGAAGTGGTAGCGGCTCCGATCCAGTTCTGTCCGTTTTATTCGGTCAGAACCCCGTAATTCACGACCATCTCGTGGCCCGGCCCGTGATTACCCGTACACAGGCGGCCAGTGAATCCCGTGCACCTGTTCCTCTGAAAACCCCTATCGACCCGGAGTTTCAAGCCCTCCGGAGCGATAAGTTTTCCCGCGCCCAGAAGGAGTGCGCAACTCTTCCCCCCCTTTGGGAGAAAACTAAAGCCCTCGAGCGTGTGTCCACCCGAGGTAACAAACGAGTCTCGTATCCCGTGAAGAAGGACTTATTGAGAGGTTTGAGACCTAATTGGACCTTAAGTCACGAGAACGAAAATTCAAGCCTGGCGCGAAGGTGCTGGTGCTACTTCCCACGGGAAGCAACAAAATCCTTAGCCATTGAAAATGACCCTACCCCGTCCTCGAGGCTAGAGGACCCATGGATTACCTCATCCATTCTCGGGCTGGAGCGAAGGTTTCCACGTGAATTATATATATATATATATATATATATATATATATATATATATATATATATATATATATATATATATATATATATATATATTATATCATAAATGTTCCTAATTATGATTTTTGGGGGGTCCACTAAATTGTTAAGTTTTTTTTTGTCCCATATTTATGCCTCCATTTAATTGTATCCTTTTTTTGGTTCCACTGAAATGTCGCCAATGTCCTTCTGTGATTTTTCTTTTGTTTAAAATTGTATTAGTTAAATTCTCTATAATCGACGTGTTTAAGGCTTATGTCCGTATATTCCCCGCTGAGATCAGATTTACGTATTGTTTGTGTGTGTACACCTGTCGTAGCAGGTCAGAATTCCCCTAGACCTTTGATAATTCTTGTTTGACTGGTTGGGATGATCCTTTCCTACGCAACTGCTCTGTAAAGCATCATCTTTCGGTTGGGAGATGTGTGAGGGAATCCCCACGTGGAAGGTCTTGAGCAGAAAGGAACTTCCATGGGCGACAGAACGCCCGGTTAGGCCTAAATTGGTAAGCCTCCCCCTCCCCCCCTTCCTTCCACAAGCAGTAGCCTCGAACCATGTCCACCCTGACTCACTTTTATACGGGCAGAATAGCCTCTGCAAGAAGAGTCGAGGCCATTCGAGAGTAGAGCTGTGTCCCGCTTACCGCCCCCCACTCCGGGAGAGCCTCGGATATAAATAACGCTCGACTCCCATGAAGAGACACAGAGTTGGAAGTCTCGCCGAGGCCCCAGAAGATTCCCCATGGTTCCAAGTCAAGTGCTAGCAACAAATCAAAGTGACAGCTGGACTATTTTGTGTATTTGGAATTAGCCCCAGCCAGGAGGCAATTCCACTGAACGATCGCCCCGAGTGATTTTTCCGACTTCTCTCATCAATTCCTGTCGAAGCCTCCCTCATGAGGGAGAGCCAAAATACTCTTCCCTGGACCGGAAGTTACCCCCACCCCTTGTTTTTTGGAGAACCGTCATCACTCCAACCTCCCGCTCAGAAGTTGCGAACGACCTCACCTCACGTGCAGAAGACATCCGTAAGCAAACATCTCTCCCTCCTTCAGTAACCCAATTGAGTTAATTCCCCCATCCGATTTGAATAGTCTCCTCCTGTAATACCTTAAGTTCTAACTTCATAGCCTGATTTATAACTACAATTCCCCCTTTCATTTACTGATGTGATTTTCCCCGTTAATTCTCTGATGTAATTTTACCCACCAATTCTCTCATTATTTTTGTGTAAATAAAATTATATTTTTGTACATGTCTCTTTAAATAACCTTGAGTTTTGCCATTGTCCATAATTTACCGGACCTCGTTGCACTCTCTCGCTACTCAGCCAGTCTAAACTCGTGGTTTTCAATCCCTTTTGTCGATTCGCTTTCAAGTTATTGGTCCCTCCCTCATAGATATAATATGGTATTGATATAATGTAATGCCATACCATGATAATATGCACCCTCCCTGGGATCCCAGAAAGATTTGGTTAGACGACACTTCCCCGAAAAGAGTTCGATTCAACAAAGCTCTCTCCCAAGAAGTGTGAGTGACGGTCGCAAGCCACGAAAGAGCTGAACATCACACCCCTATCTTCGAGTCATGGAGAAGAGTCTCGTGAGGCAACGTCAGCCTTTCTTAACCGCCTCCGGATCAAGGATTGGAGAAGCAGTCCTCCGAAGTTCTTCTGGTGACCTCTTGAGGAAAAGAGGCCGAATAGCTTGCTCAATCCGAGTGTGAAGAAGTCATTTTTCCCCCTCCCTTTTAGAAGTTCGACCCGTGAGCTCTTGAGGAGGAGAGGCCCGTATCTCGCAAAACATAAGTTTCGAGAAAGTAGCCCCACTCGCTGCCGGTTTTCAGCTACCTCCGTGAGTAATCAAGGTCACCAAGACCTCCTTCCAAGTTCGCCCCACTTTACTCTCGAGGTTCAAAGGAACTAAATAATTTATTACCCTAAACTTCCAATATAACCATTCAATAAACTTGGTTATCTAATTAGTATTCGGAACCTAATTTCGTCTTATTCATGTACCTTTATATATCCATATTTATTGTTGTGCATTTAATTTAGTGTGTATTAAAATCTATCTTTGTTGTTGTGTTTGGAATATTCCTTGGCCACGCAGCTGCAGCTATCTATTCAAATCGCACCTTTAGAACAATAACAGTTGGTGCCTTGCTTAGCCTATCTTAGAGCCTGTGTACGCATATTCCAGTACACTTGGCCATATTTCGACACCATCTTTCAATCCTTCGTATTCATACCTTACCATCCTTTACTCTTTCATATTCACACATTGCCATCCTTCAATCCTTCGTATTCACACCTTACTACCTTTAATCCTTCGTATTCACATCTTACCATCCTTGGTATTCACACATTACCATCCTTCTATCCTCCGTATTCACACCTTACCATCCTTCGTATTCACACATTACCATCCTTCTATCCTTCGTATTCACACCTTACCATCCTTCAATCCTTAGCATTCTCCTAATCATAGTTTTCTAGTCAACTTTGCCTACAGCGTCTAGCAGAGTCATTCCCATGTAGTTCCTTCATTCATTGTTTTCCTTTTGACCCTAACACAATATTACTATCACACCCTACTTCACAACACACTTACCAGACACTTACCACCACTCTTTACCACCTTAGAGCCTGTATCGTCGATCCCAGTTGCCATCCAATTTTGGGAGGGGTCATAACACTTATAACCACTGTCATTCTCCGATACAAACTTATGCAGGGAAAACCATCATATACATATTCATATTAGATATTCACATACACATTCACACTCATTCTCGCTATCTACTTTCCATCTGCTCTCCGATCGCAAATATCCTGTCATTCTTATCCTCCATGTTCCCGCAACTCTCCTACTCTCTGCTTCTCACCTTTCTCGCTTTCTTCCAGAATTACTTCCGGTTCTCCTCCGGATCCTCATCTTTCCTCTCTCTTCCCCTTCCTCACTCGATTCCGCTTTCTGTTCGCCTCTTTGAAGATATTTCCATCCCACCTGCCTCACATTCTCACCTTCTTAATTATGTAGGTGTCCATTTTTGCCCCCACTGCACGTGTCAAATTTTAATTCAGTGTTCCTTTTCTTTTCTTTCACTTCTGAACATCACCCACCATACAGTCTTTGTACGACCCACTCTCACTTCTTCAAAGTTGCTGTCCATTTGTCTTATCCCATCTTCATACCTCCTATCTCCTACTCTGAGCTATTTCTACCTATTATTCCTACTTACTCTGATTTAAAAGTGATTCTCTTTCGATTCTCCTTTCCTTCCCACCTTTCTTACCACTTCTTATTAACACACCAACCAAGTTAACATCATTCATAAGGATTCGCTGCCACGGAGAAATAAGAAAGGACGCTTCATCACTTCGTAACTGCAAATTTCCGCCAATTGTGAACCAAATTTTAAAATATATATTAAATTGAACGTAAAATGCGTCCATTTTTTCCTCAAATTTAAAGGACTAAAAGATAATAAAGAAAACATTAACAATTTTAGGGGACGAAGCAGCGGAAATAAAGGCACCTTCAATGAATTGCTGTTGATCCTTCAGTGGAGATTATTTGTCCATCCCCTTCACATCGGCCTTTAGAATTGGAGCAGCCCTGCGGTCATTTTCTTTGACCTGACCCCCAAAAGGCATTCGACACTCAAGGCCTTCTTTAGAAGACGTTAAGGCTTACAGCTCACTCTTTGCCTTTTTTGAATCCCCCTCCAATAAGCATCTGGTTTCCCCATTAAGAATAAGTCCCGCTTGATACTAATTGTAATTGGATTAAGCTTTATTCGTGGCTGATACCAAGAAAATAACATATACAGGAAATGAGACCTTAGTTAATGGGATATTTGTCATATTATGAAAGAGAGAGGGAGATTGGTGTGATCCACTCGGACCACTTCTTTCTTAAGGACAGAAAAAGACAAACGAAGGAAAAGAAAGAACACTATCGAAGAAGCATGAAACGTGATGTGACGTCGGGGGAAAGGGGGGCATTGTTGTTAAGAATTTGTACAAGAAATCGGGTTGGTGGTTTTCGAACTCTCTTGAAACCGAGCGAAACAGTTATGACAACAATTGAATACCTAATAACATGTAATAGATCTTCCTTGCACAAGCAAATATCAAACCGTAAAGAACAACTGGGTTTTGTAAAGTAGGGGGGACAGAGAGGGGTGGGTAATTTTTCGCCGTTGGCATATCTTAATTCCGCGCATACGTGTTGCTTGGCGTCGATTCTCTCTTCTTCCTTTCGTATTAGACTCAATTGTGCATCATTTGTGAAGGAAGCAATTGAATGGCTGAATTCAGTCCCCCATAAAACTATAAAAGGTAAGCTGCGCTCCTTGAGATTCACCTCTGGAGATCCAATAGAAAGATCAAGGGCTCGGATGTGACAGAGATCCAGGCCATCATTAATAATGACCTCAGAAAATGAATGAGGTTCATAACCAGGGAGGCTAGAGTGTCAGGGTCTCTCATCGGGCAGTTGGTGCAGGAGGACATCCGCTACTACTAATTCAAGATGAGAAAGGGCCACCTTCTGTCGCAGAAGGTGAAGGACAAGCGGAAGGAAAGTGCTGCGAAGCTGTGAGCAAACTGAAGCATCCACTCTCTAAAGCCAGACAATTTCTTTGACCACATCGCTCCAAATACTCGCTTTCTAACTCCCGAAACTGCAACCCTATGTGGAGCTTGGTTGGGAGCGAGACCAACATGTCCCTTTGCACCACCAAGGTGGAGCGTAGTAGGTTTAGAATCACCCGAGTATTCGCTCGTTTAAACAGAGCGATGATCAAGAAGACCTGCAGCAGATTCCGACTCCACCCAGGGGCCATGGTTGAGGCCAATGGCGACTTCATTGAATAGAATGAAGAGTACAGCAAAACCCTTCAAGTCTTTAACGGGTAACTTTGGGCGAAATACATCTGTATAAAAGAACACCGTGTGTTATTTTCTTCTTTTCTATTGAAGTTAGGCGACAACTTGCCCACCGCCCCCTAAAAGAACACCCTGTGTTATTTTCTTCCTATCTATTGAAGTTAGGTGACAACTTCCCCACCGCCCCCTGTAAACTAAGAGCGAGTGCTAGTACGAAGTTCGATAGGAACTCCAGGACCATCTGGGCTATCTGTCCCGATGCAAAGATCGCTAAATATCGTTCTTTATTAATTACAGAAATTAGCATCATTTAGTAAATAATTAGCAATCAAGTTTTTATTCTCCTAACCTGTCTCAGTGACCCGCCATGGTTTCAAAAGGTTGAGAGTCACGAAATAAAACCTGGTGCCTGACCCCTATACCACTTTGCGCGACACATTCAATTGGAAACGCGGTCATAGCCACTTATAGAAAAAATATATAGAATCTGCTATTATAAATTCGATGAGAATTAAGAGTCTCATCAAAGGGGGAAACCGGGTTCGTTTTCAGCTAGAATGTGTTCCTCAAACTACGCGAACCCCTAAACTTCGCGTTGTGATTTGTAATGAATGTTGTTCCGAGTTTGAACGAGTTTGCGCCTATTTATATATTGGATTTCTGTGAGGGAAAAAGCCCCCATCCCTATTTATTGGGAGGGGAGAAATAAGATGAAATATCGGACAGTTGATTAGCTATCGCTAATCCGTCGGAAATAACCACTCGCAAGAGCCGAGCGCAGGGGCGAAACAAGGCAGCTGCTTTGGGGCTCAACATAGGTCATGTTGTTATTCATAAATGTTGGTATTTATTTTTGAGTATATCAAGACGGAAACGAAGAAGGGACAGGTATTATTTAATAAAATAAGAAAAGAAGGAAATTGCAAACTCTAATCAAGCATATACGACGCAGCTCCTGTTAGGAGGCCGCTCCTGTATACAAAGCAGCTCTTTTATTTACAGGAAAAGAAGAGGAAAAAATGACTGAACCGGGTCAATAATAACACAAAAATGCCTTTCCCGTCTTTTTCTTCCTTGAGAATAATTATAATAACCAAAATCACTTACTCTTGGCACTTTTGCATCATCCACACATACATACATGATTACGCCACCAGCTCATTACATGCACATAAATACAAGTCGCTATTTTCACCTACATACATGATGACGGTCATTACGCTAGACCCAGGCCAGCGGTAGAGGTAGACATATTGAGTATGGACAGGTAATCGCGGATTACCTCTCACATTGCGGATTACCTCTCACCTACTCTCACATCTCGGACTACCTCTCAACTTGGGAATTTCATAGCATGTCATCTCAGATCCAATGCAAAAAGAGAAGTATATCACTCATGTACATTTGAGGCTATTCTTTTGTATTCTTTTGTATTTTCTTAGTGTTAGAAGAAGAGGGTTTTCGACGCAAGCCGTCATTTAGTTCTGAATGAAAAAGGACATGAGTGGTTTAACCAGCGAACTCGTTTGTAGAATCGGTAGAGAATGTGTGTTTGTGTGAACAGAAATTCTCCTTTATTTGTTTGTTTCTTTTATCTTCGAGTCGCTCTTCTTTTCTCCAACACTTTTTTCTCTTTTGTTTGCATGTGTGTGCATTATTTCCACAACTGCCCATCTTCTTTGGTCTATCTATCAGAGCAGCTGTGTATTAACCATACATCGTGATCTGCAGCTATATATCTTCTACCCCACACATTCTTCAACCTTTACTTTATAGATCTCTTCTTGGTAACTTTCAGATGGTGAAACACTCGTTTGTTTTCGTCTGTATGTAAGTAATAATAAATATGGCGGCTTGTATGCAAGTTTCTTTAGGTGTGTACATTATTACAATTGTTATGCTTGAGTTAGGGCTGGTAGGGCAAGCGATCAGACGGTGTATAACGTTAGCCTCTCACACACTCAATTTAACTCCCTTTCTCTCTAGCTGGTCTGCACAAGGCGTTATGACGTATTCATATAGTTGCACTTGGAGACTTGAAGAAGCATTCTCGTATTTATGTGCACGTCGAAGCATGGTTGCGTCTTTATTCATGTATGTATGTGTGTGTGACACACAAGTAAAAAGGGGGAAATGACTATTCTTATAATTATTATTAAGAAAGAAAGAGGGGTGAAGTGTTGTTGTAGAGAATGGAGCGGCCAAAATGATCAAAGTCAAGGATAGCTTCAACATGAGAGGCGCACAATTCATTGCTGCAGCTTTCACAACACAACAACATCTTCTACAGTACCTTGCAGCACAACCACACACGCACCGAGAAACATCAAAACAGCAACACCCAACACAAGATACGATACTCAAACGATGTCAATCCCCCCCCCCCCCGCTCCTGTCCCAACCCAAGATTCAGAATAAAACACACTGAAACCACTCGCCTCCCCATTCGTGACCTCGCCAATAACACACAACTACACACTCCATCACCATTCCTGACATACACACATCTGAAGCACCTTACATCGGGAGGAAAGGGTGCACCTGGGCAGACTGAGACACTTGGGTACCACCCAGCCTTCCTGAGCTACCAGAAAAGGCTGGATGACTCTATCGTGGATGTCCTTCCAAGTTGTAACAGATTCACCCACACCATAAAACACACCATAGAAAACTGCAAAAGCCACAACCACCTAGTCTCCCAACACAACATACACCCATTGGGAAGTTTATGGTAGTGCTTAGGGCCTAAGTAACAACAACATCAACGTATGTAGCACAGGAATAAACACAAAAAGAACAAAGAAACTAGATGAAATAAACTATAAAATAAACGAACGAAAGAAAAAGGAAAGCAATGAAAGACGAATATCGGAAAAGGGAAATGGGCGATTGGCTGCTCCGCCTTTTTCTCTTCCTCTGTCTGTCTGTTTCCTCAATCCCATATTTGTATTGAACAGAGGGAAAATGCCATGGTAGGTGTTCTCTCTTGTTTATTTTGGTTGTAGTTGTTTTTCATTTCCTCCATTATTTATTACTCTTTCATTTTCTCTCTCTTGCAAGTTTGCGTCCACTGTAAAAATGGCGTCATTGGTGACGTTTCATAGGCGCCATCTTTATGCCAGACTGGATGTCTGGAAACGAAATTATTTTATGTATCTATATAGAGATTATATTAGTTTGGTTATTTAAAATTACATGTCTTCGTTTTTGTTCGTCTTCTTTGTTTTCCTTTGTTTCTTTACGTATTATTATTAATATAAAAGAATTAAAGACATAAATAAATGGCAAATAGAAATTAAACGTACTGAGGTAAATGATATGCTAGGCGGGAAGTTTTGTGGCCGGGAGGGCTCAGATCACGGTAAGAGTGTACTCGTTGTATTTGAGGGTCTAGAAGATAGGGTTTCGTGTGGTTAATTGCGGAAGTTGGAGTCAATCTACAACACAAGTCTAAGTTTGGCGGACGGTGCCTTCCTCACATCACTTCTAGAGAGCTTCATGGCGATGTTGTGGAGATCGAGATCAGAGTCACTTTACGATGTACACAATACATTATAAACTTGTAAGGACGAGACCAGCTTCTAGATGATGTTTTTGTCGCCGTAAGGCCACAATCACACCCAAAGTCCTTTAGGTTTAGGGCAAAGCAACTCCTTGAAAGGCTTGAAGTACCTCTCAAACCATTGTTAACTCCTCTAGTTCTGTCTAGGATGACACCATGGAGGGTACCACCTATGAACGTTGGTCAGTATACATATGCACGAAAGGCTTTTAGAACAGCAGGAGTACTGCTCTCGAATTTCTTTGAACCCACGCTGTGTCACGCTAGAGTCATGCGTGTCGTTATGCACGGATGGCACCAAATTAGAAATCGGGGTAGGCTTTCACACCTTCCTATCTTTTTTTAAGTGGATTGGGCTTTTCCTGGTGCTCTATCTATCTTGTTAATTGAACTAGTTGCAATACACCAGTCGGTTCGGGAGATTACGCGCTGTGCCTGATCCGGATATCGGATTGTTAATAGTGACTCACTCAACGCATTAAGTTCCCTGGAGATATTGGCCGCTGTTGTTCGCAGGATTCTTTACAATTCAGATCCTGCGAGTCGGGAGGATGTCGATATTATCTTCTGTTGGGTTCCTGGGGATGATGAAGTTGCATTAATTTAGAGCGTTGATGAGGACGCAAAGCAATCTGCAAGGACTTGTCAACCAGACCAGAGTTTCACTCTTCCCTACTCTGACTACATGGCACGAATCAGGTTGGCCGATCACGCCGTATGACGAACAAGATGGGAGACCGCCACCGGTAGTCGAATGTTGCGTGCCATTGAGCCTCGAATTAGCCTGTGGACCGAACTGCAATGCTTCGACTGATTCAGTTTGGTTTTCACACATCTGAATCTGACACAGTCGAGGGACATAGCGCCATTTATTGGAGAGCTCTCATTAAATTGATTCCGATGATTCTTGGTCCTCGATACTTCTAATCACATTCTTTTTAATTTCGCAGAATGGGAGTTTCGCTTGGGTTACCTGCCAGGGATTGGGATGGATGGGATCGCTACCGCTTCTCTTCTAATCGACACGGGTCGTACACACACACACACATACACACAGCTGTTGAATTTTAGACTTTGGGGCGGGGGCAGGACCCCGCACCCGCACCTTCAAATTTTTTAAACTTTCTGGATTTGCTTTTAGCCTTGATTTTATTTGGTTAAGTTTTTACTGTATTTTTCTTTTTAACTGCGGCGAAGGAAGCGGGTCTCTGGGTCATGCAAATCTCGTTTTGTGTTCATCTTCTGTCTGCAACGAGTCGCTGGCTCAATGTAGCCAGCTAAAAACATTGCTACCAAAGGTAATTGAGGTCATTGAGTTCAAATATGATATATGCTGACCACCAGGCGCGCCACCTAGTGACTAGAGATGGAAAATCGGCCATTTTTAGAGATATGAAGGTCAAACCAATGTCACAAAGGCCAATTGAGGTTTCTGAGTCCAAATCTGTACGATTTTCGCCGCATGTCAACTAGATCATGTCCCCCTAGTGTAAATTTATTTAGCCTATTGATAGGCCAATAGATAATAATAATAAAAACAATTGACTTAAGGGCACATGTCATAACGACCCCTTGTTCTGCCTCTCCCCCCCCCCCCTCCCGTCCATTTTGTCCCGAGCCAGCTGTTAATACTCACTCAAAGGCAGACCAAAATTCACAGGAATCTGGTCCCCCCATATCTTCGGGGGTCTACCTCTCAGTGTCCCACCTTGAAAGCTGCCTGTATAGGCTTGTTGCACATAGCTTTCTGGCCGTCTTTCCAAACTAAGACTAATAATAATAATAATTAAAAAATGTAATTTCGGCAGCTATTACAGCCATAGATATGCTTTTGTTGGAGTTGCCAGTAGATCGTCAAATTAAAAAGAAAAACAAACAAAACGACCACACCGGCGTTTCGTTCTTCCCCAGACTGATCAGATGCCAGAGAGCAAGCAACAATACCACTCTAGGAGCTGATCGGCAAAGAAGATGAGAGACGGCACTCCGGAAAAGCAGCTTCGTGAAATCTCGCCACGACTGTTCCTATGGATCCCCCAAAGCCTCGACGCTGCCAAGCCATTTTTCGTCCCCTTAGAACCTGACACACTTGCGGGACGCACCATCATCGGAGAGATCGAACCCCTGGATCTGATTGTGAACATGGCTCGTGCATCCCCAGAAGGTCAAGCCCTTTACGGTTGTGTCCTCTTCCTGGGGAGCTTTGTGAGTGGTACTTCCTTGGGGTTTAATTCTTTATTGATTGATTTTCTTTGCTTTTTTTGGTACATTTTGGATTTTTTTTTAAATTGATAGAATTGCCTTTCAGCTGTTGTACCAAAGGACCACAGCGCTAAAATAAAAAGAAATATTTTGAAAATTTAATAATAAAGTCTGAGATGACAAACTGAGTGGAGGTCCCAACGAGGGCAAAACTGGGAACCCTTATCTTCAAATGGTGCAAATGGGCCCACTATTCTTCCGAAGATTTCTACAGGGTGCATTCTACAGCTGCATTTTAATCCCCTAATCAAAACGAGGTCAAAATCTTGGAGTGGCAATTCCGCCAAATTGATATAAATTGGGAATATTTAAAATAAATAATTACATTTCTCCCTTTTACGAGAAACATAGGGTACGGGAGTAAAAGGGTAGTAATTCAAGGAGAGGCAGAATTCTGTAGACAAACAAGAACTGTTTTTAATTGTGAGTTTTTTGTCTTTTTTATATTTTTGGTGTTTGAAAGTGGGTTTTAACTCGCTGCGATCTCGCATTTCAAGCATTCAAAAAATGTTGACCTAGATTTGATTGAGTTTTTTAAATGCATCCTTAGAGAAGTGGAATAATTGTGCTCCTATTTGACCCATTTGAATATAAGGGGCCCCAGTTTTGCCCTTTTGGCGGAAATCGACGGGGATGTTACCTTGCTACTGATAACATATAATAAATTAATACCTATTTCATTGTCAGGTTGTGGTTACTAAAGTGACGTACCTCCCCCTTCTAGTTCCTAACTAGTAGGAAGGTTGACGGGTATGGGGCAAGACTAAAAAGAATACCTAACGCGGGACCTGTACCCCTTGCATATCATGTTCACAGAGTCACCGACCCCTTCTCGAGCGAGCGGATGATCCGTGTCAAAGGGCGATCTTTTAGGAGTGGGTCATCCACTATTCCAATGTCACTCACCTGACCTTCAGTCGCTCTACCACTCCTTCCTCTGGTCCAGAGTTCTCTGTCTTTCATCTTTCTTCTCCTTTTTACTCTCAGCTCAAAATCGTAAATCCAATTTATGTTGACAGGACGATGGAAGGAAGGTGCTGGGATTTTCCCTCTCTTTTATGCATTCCACTTTCAATGTAATGCCGCCCTTTCGAGCTTGTAGCTTTTTTGTTTTCCTGCCGGTCGCGTTCATTGAATTTTTATAATAATTGAAGAAAAGAATCTCTAAAAGAGGAAATATGAAAGAGGTGTGAAATAAATAAAATCATTTATATATCAGTGATAAAAAAATTAAGATAAACAATTAAATGCCATTTACAAACATACTGTTCAGCAATTGTTCAAATGGGTCAATGTGTCCATCACCCGTTTAAAATGGGTAGGTTTGGTGCCACATACCCACTTTTCATAAATTGCGATGAGGATGTTTCACTAACATCATAGCTAGGTTAGGTTAAGATAGATTAGGTTATGTTAGGCTAAACGAGGTCAGGTTATGCAAGGTTCGGTTGTTAGGTTAGGTTAAGCTAAATTTTCTATAAAAATAGAAAATATATAAAATAAGCTAAACTAACCCCTAAATGGGGGCGTTCCAATCAACCACGCGATTTAAACATCTGGCCTGCTCGCAGATACTGCAAACCAGGTAGTGCGGTGATTCCACACCCCCGAGAATCACAGTTCTAGCCTCGAACCTAACACATCGCATAAACTCATACGGAGCTGTATATTACCACCGGATCAGTCTAAAAGAGAGGTAAGACTCGATTCAGATCTCCACCGGCTTCAAACAAAGGGGAGAAGTCGTGACAATCAACCCACTCCTCTAATTGGGGTCATCATTTTACACTGACATGGGACCGTGGTGACAAACGTGTGCTCTAAAGATTCTTGCGAACTATTCCAAGAA
Organism: Ceratothoa steindachneri; assembly: GCA_963969495.1. Lineage (NCBI taxonomy): Eukaryota > Metazoa > Arthropoda > Malacostraca > Isopoda > Cymothoidae > Ceratothoa > Ceratothoa steindachneri. The sequence continues at coordinate 135,647,729 of OZ018329.1, read as the reverse complement.
GTTTCGGTCACTTTAAAGGCAGAGGCGTTGCGACAAACATTCAGAGTTGGTACCTACCCTACTGGAGTCATAGGCAGAACCAAGGAGCTACCGGCAATAAAGCAAGGTCGAACTCAATAAGAAGTTGTCTTTCCGTAAATCCGAAAGGTTTAATGTATGATTTACGTCTCGCGATTGTATGGGTGCCATCTATATCTGTTTCGACTGAAATGAGAGCCTAAAGCACTAAGGGGAATAATGGCCTATCTACGACGCAAAGTGAGCGTCATCTCATGAGCATCGACAAGGATGCTCCCTATAGAAGATGTGCGGAAGGCACTGGTGGCCAAACGGAGACCAGTGTGGCGGATAGTCTACTATCAGCTATTAGCGCTCGGCTACAGATACAAAAATTGTCATCTTAGTCTAGCTTGGAACGAGCAAAGGAGCGGTAATAAATAAAGAGCTAGAAGCACCCAAAATAGCGTGGGTACGTGAGGCCTAAGACTAATAACATGGGCCTCCCAGGTACGGAGTTGGTCAAAAATAAGATTAAGTGAAAAGAGATGGGCGGGATTCTACCGGATATTGCAAAAGTCATGTTACACTCGTTACGACACTCACAACAAGGGAAACCCTGATAGTTTGGATGAAGTTATACACGTTTTTTTTATTGTTTTAGCATATAAATATGTGTTTATAGTGTAATATTAATCAATGTGGCTGCCCTCTGCGGCAAGCATGCGCTCCAGGAGAGACCTGAAGTCCGCGCACACGTTGTGGACGAAGTCTTTCCCGATGCTGGCCCACACGCAGTTGACATCTGGTCGATGTTGCTGTAGCAGATCTTTCAGGCCTTGCCCTTGACAGTCGTCGAGAGGATTGAGGTCGGCTGAATACGCCTACCAAAGGTCTTTCGATCAGAATTTTATGTTCGACCCCCAAAACACTTGCACAGATTTGGCCGTGTGGGCCGGGGCACTGTCCTGCTGAAAAGGGTAGTCCGCTTTTTTCGGTATCTTCACAACCAGTGCATGACTTTAGTGGCCAAGATGTCCCTGGAATCAGCCACGGTAAGCTTGTAACCTGCTGCGAACCGCACCGGCGGCATCTTCTAACCTTTTGAAGCCCCGACGCTAAGCACCATCATGGAGGCCGGGTGCTTGGTCGTAGACACGAGGTTAACCTAGAAACTTCTTGGCCCAAGCGCACCAGACGGTCGTTCTGCTTGTTGATGACCAGTTCGACCGTAAAGGTTTTTTCATCAGAAAAATGAGAATTCAATTGCCATGACTTCAATTCGTTGAGAAAGGCAACGACAGCGATCCCGACGTTGTTTTTACATAAGGTCGGTGACCTGAGGCCTTTCCACCCACCGCAAGCTCTTGCCGCCCTTCTTCTTGACGGCATTGGATACATGGTCACCGAGATCTTCTTCTTCTGATTTGCGAGCGCACTCATTTTGAGCTTTGGAACACTTTTTGAGAGCTTTTTCACAGCCAAATGGTTGACAAATTGAGGTATGCCTAAACGAAGTCGAACTTTGAGGTCTTCCTTGTTTTTTATCCTCTCCGCGATTCTGTGGACGGTCATCCGGCTGATTTTGAGCTGTTTGACGATGTAGGACTTGTTTTGGCCCGCACGAAGGAGCACATACATCTCGATTCTTTTCACTTCTATTTTGACCCAATGCACACAATCTAAAAGATGTTTTAATGATACGTGGGGAAAAGTAGAACTTTAAGTTTGCCCGATGGAACTTTTTCAATCACACACTCAAACAACTTGAAAGATAAAAAAAAGAGTCCACCATAACTTTTGCAAAACCTGGTGCCACATTTAGGAGAGCCGCATTGTGCAAACAAGTTAATGGCGACAGAATTACACCAATTAGTCTTGGACAAAGAATACTGAAACCCGAGCACTTAGTCATAATGAGTGATGCGGCCCAGAGCTTCTTGGAGTTGATGGTCTAGAGTAGGAATCTGAAAAGCACCAAAAGAGATAAAAGGTCATCTATATAATGTGCAGCGAGAATATCTTTTGAAAGCACCAAAGTTATCCCATCGATGCACAAGGTAAAGATATTGATAATGCGTGAAGTTCCCTGCGGGACGCTTTCTATCTGCGCAGTTGGACTGGAGAGAGCTTCCAACCCATACGCGTAATCAACGACCTCGTAGAGTGGTCCCTCCTGGCTTGCGAAAAACAAACACATGAGCCATTCGATAGAAAAATTGGTAGATACCCTTGACTCAGAGCCTGTTTAACAGAACTATCTAAAGAGTTATGCCTCGCTCATCCAGGTTTCTAAGCATGGTGTACGAGATGTCGTCCGGCACATGGGTGGTACCTGCGCGCTCAGCAAGAGCGGAGCACAACTCAGCGTATGCAAGTCGTTGAAGGGTTATTCGCGTATGGAGCTAAAGTCCAGTCCATGCCTTCAGCCAGACTACAGGGTGGTTGAAATGTTGACGAAGCAGCATTCCAGCATCCCTTTCAGTCATCCTTATTCTCTTCAATGATCTTGTTAAAGGAGATCGTCGTCTCATATATGCTGTTCCACTTGGTGTTTTTTGGAACACCAGCCTTATTTTGAGCTCTTTGTGAAAGGTGTCTGCAGTTACTCTTCTCTGATTTTGAAGGTTCCACAAATTTTTTTTTTTGCCTTGGCCAGAGCAGTTCATTAAATCTTCATGAAGATGACATATTCGATGGCCTTTTTAGCATCATTGGGGGAGACCAGATTCCACGTGTACGCATCAAACTTCATGTGGCTTTCCAGCTTGATGCAAGTAAAATCTACCGCAATATTCCTGGTGCTGTGGATGCACAAGGGCGCTATTGGTCAGAAAGTTACACCTAATTGTCAACCCAAATGGTTCAGAACTTTATTCACGTCTTCCTATCGCATAGGCTAGATCGAAAGCGGCCACTGACTAGAGGAAAGCATTGTGGATCGGGATAGATGCTGAATTCGCGCCTACAACCGAATCATGAATTCTTCTTTGCGTAAATAACATGGTCCCCCACCCCTTCCCACGTCAACTAGAACAACCTCGATCAAAAGTTCATCATAACGTAGGTAAAGAGTTGATCATTGTATTCTGACATCGAGAAACTCCATTAGACTATCATGTTAGAGTTAGGAGCAGAGAGGAAGATCGATCATTGTTTGGGAGCAAGAATTTTGTGTGTGCTTGGATAGAGGCGTAAAGTAGTTCTGGTATTAAGAGTTTATGAAAAATACTCCTGTTAGGATGGGTTCCCAAGTGAAGGGATCCATGAAAGAATGTTTAAGGGGGGCGGGATTCTATTATTACACTTCCGAATTGCAAGGAATGGATTTGCTGGGTAGTGTTTGCGGTGGCTTTTAATATATTGCTTGAAAATGAATGATACAGTGTGCTACTGTAAAGATGTTAGTGTGAAAATTGGAATGAAATAATATATATGAACACCTGCCTATGTCACGGGATAGAGCTAGGAGAGTTGCATGCTTTCTCGCTCCCTAACTTCACTTTATAAATTTCCTTTCAAAAAGATTCTAGAGGAGATTCCCTCGGGTAGTTTTCGCTTATCGTCTTTAATTGCCTTTAAAAATCCCAATATCTTTGAAAAATGAGTGGTACAGGAAAGAATTCGAATAAGACCGAATTCCTTGTACGTTGGTCTATTTTAGAGGATGGAACAGGTCCCTTTTTTCAAATGAACGGACGTGGAAGGGAGGGGGAGGGGGTCTGACTTTCTCGATTACGGTCTTGCTCATCAGTTTTTATTATTATTTTTTTCGAATTAAAGAAGCAGAGGCTAATGTGTGAATCTCTGCCCGAAAGTTGAAGACAAGTTCTAAAAAAAAGTGGTGAGGTTAGGGGAAGTGAAAGTGTGCGAATCCCAGTAACCTCAGGGTGATGCTACTCTTAGCTCTTTGAACCAGATGGGCCCGCAACTCTCCAAGGCAAGCCACTTTCTCGGAAGCGGTTTGGAAAACCGACTGGAATCCTGATCGAACCCGATTAGTTCGTAAAGCCAGGTTTCTTCATCTTCCCTTTGGGAATAATAAAAAAAATCAGCCTTAAAATAGAATTATAAATTAATATCGATAATTAAAATTCTTCAAGACAAAAAATAAACAACTTTAGCCAGTGACTCAATTTCCGTCTGTCCCGCGTCGGGAAGCCAAAGCCTCAACGGGTCAGAAGAAGAAGAATTCTCCCAATGGTCGTCGAGGGAATCCGCGAGACGCCGCCTCGCTTCAAACGCTTCTCAAAGGACGAAAAACATAGGAAAATGAAAACAGGGTTCACCTAGTACAATCTTGTACTCCACATTGTACTCAATATACATTCAACATTTCTATGGAGACTTGCAACGCACCCTGTAGAATTTGATGCGAAGCTTGGCACGCGAAAACCTGTATCATCCGCTGGCAGGCATCTAGTGATTCAATTATGGTTATGGGATAGGTGAGAGACGAGGGTAGAGTAAGTAGACAGAGGAGTAGAAAAGAATAAGAAGAATCTACCAGACCTTCCATCCTAAAATAGGGAGGACAAAAAGTTACTTTTCAAAACTCTTCGAGGTATTCGAACAGAGGGTTGAAAATCACGGGGGAGCATTTGCCCTTCTCGCTCTAAAAATTAAGCTGCGTAATAATAAATAATTCATAATGATTAATAATAATAATAAATAATAATAGTAATACATTTTACTTTGCTTTCTGAGTTCGTTTTTCAGACTTCTTGGAAATGATAGGAAACTCAGCAATATCACCCCACATCTTCGTGTCGCCGCTTCAATATGTAAAAGGGACATGGGCGCCTCCTTTTTATTTGAGTCTCTTTGGTGTTAGTCGCATGCTCCCGTGCGGAGGAGAAACTGGTCTCTCCCCGGCGCCGGAGCCTACTTACTGACGTATTTGGTTTCTTTTTTTTGTTGCTTGGTTTAGATCTGTTTATTTGGTCTGGTTTTTGTGTGAATTTTAAAGTAGCCGAGTATTAATTAGGCTTAAATTTTAATTAGGGCGACTTGTGCCCTTGTCGGGAGTCGCCAAAAAGGCATTTAAAAAGAAAGAACAAAAAAGTAAAAGGCAGAAAAATGAAGAAATCAAAGACGAAAACAGTTTAAAATGAGATCCTGAAATTTGATGGAGATTTGATCGTTTAACCAAGTGATGATTCGCCGCTTTCTCACCCGATTCAATCTCTTCCTCAACTCCCCCCAAACTCCCGATTCAATCTCTTCCTCAACTCCCCCCTGAACTCCCGATTCAATCTCTTCCTCAACTCCCCCCGAACTCCCGATCATTCAAAGGAAGGTCCACCTAGAGGGGCAATAGAAGGAATATTGGACTGTAACAAAAAACTGATTCGCGGATTTACAAAAAAGACTAAAAGTTCTACATTGGAATTGATGGGAGTAACGAGGGAAACAGGAACACTGGACTGCGATAAAAAAGCGTCTTATGGAGGTCTCTGCCTTGGGGAAGGGGGCAAAATTGGCTAAGGACGAAGATGAGGGAAGATTGGCAAGTGAAATACCGAGTGGAAATCCTCAAACGATTGCCACCGGATCGCTGAGGGTAAAAAGTACAAATGAAATGTTTGTCTCTTCTCCTTAAGCCACACTGGGTATGGTAAGCCACAGGATGGGATCTCAATTTGAATCAAACCGATTTTGGAGGTAGAGTCTTCCTTATCTTTTAGCAACGCATGAAAAGGTCCCTAAGTTAAACTGCTAGTCTCCACTGACCCCACTGAGATGGGCTTCAGAAGGCGCAAATCGGTAATAAAACTTGTAGCAAAACATGATATTTTTACGAGTGGAGTTGCATAGCCCCCTTCAATGTACAGGGCCCTCCCAGCGCGCCCGTCCATCGAATAAGGAAGAGGTGTTTCTTCAAGGCTCCCCGGGATTAGAATGAACCGCAAACTTATCGTTCCACATTCTAGGAGCAAATGGGGGAAAAGGACGAGCGCCCAATGCGGCACAGGCGACTACGAGTAACAATATGGAATGTGTCTAATACATAACGAAGGGTCCCTTGGGCTGGGATATGCTCCATGCGGGACTGGTAAGGGATCCTGCGGTGTTCATGGTCTTAGATAGAAGGGGATTCAGGATCGAATGAACATTTATGGCGGAGGAGCAAAACACGGGACGCAACGGCTAGGACAAGTTAGAGGGGTCGAGTGGTGTTGAGTAGTAGTGCAGCGAGAAATGAGTGGCCAAGGAGAGTATTAATGAGATCATGAATGGTAATTTGTGGGCGATAATCGAACTAGCGGTTGATAGACAGAAGCCATCTAATTGTGAGCAGTTGCGGATCATCTTGGAAAAAAATGGAGTCAAGATATCGTCACAAAATTGGTCTCGAGGCTGACAAAGCGAATTAAGGCAGTCCTGAAGAACAAGGGACATCATTATAAATATTGTTTGCTCTAAATTTTGTATATTTCACCTTTAGTTTAAGACATAAACATAACAAAACATATATATATATATATATATATATATATATATATATATATATATATATATATATATATATATATATATATATATATATATATATATATATATATATATATATATATATATATATGCGGTTAGGTAAGGTTAATAGTAAGAATTCCTTAATCCGCTAGAAAAGTCTCCTGAAGTTCCTCGGGAACATTTGCATTCCATCTTCTGTTAAAGTAAACGCAATCTCTTACAAAACGCTTTTTGAAATTTCTCTTTATAGAGAGATTAGTTACACTGGTCAACACACATTTTTTTCATCAGAGACCTTACTATACTTTTCTTATAGCATTTTTGCTCTAGCACGTACCGTTTTTAAGATATGCCAAAAATTCAAAAATGGCCGCCTGCGATTATAAAATGTAGTATATTACTGGTTTTGCTCTATTGCATGCATCATTATTGTACTGATAATATGAGCAAACTAGATGTTTCGTGGGTTCTTTCTGGTTAAATGGGTATAGAGAAGAATTCATTTACATTTGTAACCCACATGCATATTTTGCGCAATTATTCATAATTCTGTTTTATGCTTTCAGGTTCCTCACGTGATGTGCATCTTCTAAGCTGCTCCTTCTGCGTTGATCACAAGAGGCTTCCAAATATTTCCACGAAGCAGTAACAATGCCTCGAGAGTGCAAAAATCATCCAGATAAATTCTGCTATGTATGTGGGCATTTTACAACAAAATCTCAGCAGCGTACTATCACAGATGATATAAATAAAATGTCCAAACTCTACTTCGGTTTCCCTCTTAGTTACCAAGATAAAGCATGGGCACCACACCAAATTCGCACTTCCTGCTCTAATGAATTAAGTGACTGGATTAGCAAAAAGAAAGCTTCAATGCCCTTGGATGTTCCTATGATATGGAGAAAGCCCAGAGATCATCTCGAAGATTGCTATTTCCGCAGTGTGATCACAAAAGAGTTTAAAGCAAAGAACAAGCACCAAGTTGTTTATTCAACAATAGATTCGGCGTGCAGACCAGTTCCACATGATGTATCTTTGCCAATTACAGTTCCACCTGATGATGGCCTCGTACCTGATTGTAGGGGAATCGATACCCCACCCTCACAACTGAGCCACTGGTCCTTAACCAAAACGTCCTGGCATTGGAGGCGGCGGAGCCCGACCACTTAACCTCGCCCCCTCCCCTTCACTCCTCTTGTCTCGAGGAGAACCTGAAAGGCCGCCCAAGACCCCGGAATGCATTAATCCTCGCATGTTGGACCCTAGTGAGCCTAACATGGGTAAAAACAGCAAGATTTCCCTTAAGAGTTAATATTCAATTTTACCGCATATGCGAAATTAGAGGAGCGTCATCCTAAAGCCAGAAGATCCATTTAGGGCTAACTGAAAGACGCTCTGAAAAAAAACCGTTGGATGAGGAGACTTAATGAAGCCTGTCCACGAATCCCCCCCTCCTTCCCCCAGTGGGTTGGCCAAGTATAAAATCAAATAGTTTTGGAAAAACGAGGTAGATTACGTTAGTCATCAAAACGACCAAGACCGACAAGAGGCCCGGCTACCAACAAAAGTGATCTAGAAAAAGCTCATCCGGAGCCAGTTCCTGGTGGTCACACCAAACTTTAAGTTAACTTGATTTAAGAAGCAAGCTTAACTAACTCTCGTCAGAGAAACCCCCTATCCTAGTGTATTCTAAAACACAGAGATAGTCCTCGTCCTTGAGGAATACCCCAAAGTGAATCCCTCAAGCACTCTCATGCGTCAAAGGATTCACACTTTGGCTCATCGCTTGCAAGTGCGAATTATTCACAGAGTAACTCAAAGATGAGAAGAAACATTCTTTCCCTGTCCCGTGGTGAGATCATTTCCTCTGGAAGACGTGCGTAACCCCATCTGCCACACGCTCTGAATTTCTCTGTGGCTTTAAAGCATTTTTCCCTTCAAAACACATCTGTAACCGCCGATCCACGCGTCCGCCAGGAAACAACATTCTTTCTTGAGGTGACATAACCATTAAGCACAAGGTCAGACTCAAACCCGATTCTCGTAGGAATGTCGAAAGGTATTTAAACCCTGGTATCTGTTTAGTTGAAGGTCAGTTTGCATTTAGTATTAGAGTGAGCTGTGAGTCAACCATTACTGTAAATTTTATAGTGTAATTTAGTAAGCCTCACTTTAATTTGTATAATTCATTGCTGTGTAGTTTGTGTGTTAAATTTCAATCTTGGTTCGTGTTTTAATTAAAAGTCTAGTTTTCTTAGAAACAATTTTTATTCAATCCTCAAAACGCTGAGCATGGCACGAGAAGCTCCCAAAGATAAAAGATTAACGTAATAATTATAATCATAATCAAATATACCACTCTTAGAGAGAAAACTTAATCCCGGAGTTTTGAAGTACGTAACCAACCCATACGTACGAACACTATCACTCGGTTCTTCCTATACCACGACACTGATCATATCAGTGATTATAGCAGTACTGAAGGTGCATGTACATTAGATGCAGATGTTGAATATGAGGATGCTAACTCTGAACCAAAGTTATTTACTCAGGAAGATTTGAATAATCTTGTGAGAGATCTGTCACTGTCAAAGGAGAAAGCAGAACTTCTAGCATTTCGACTACAGGAAAATTCTTACTCGAGAAAAATGTGCATGTGAATTACTTTAGAAAGCATAATCGTGATTTAACTTCATTCTTCACAGTTAATGGACCTCTCTGCTACTGCCATGATTTAAATGGATTGTTCGAAGCCTTGTCACAGACATATAAGACGTCTGACTGGCGTTTCTTTATTGATGCTTCTAAGACAAGTCTAAAAGCTGTCCTCTTGCACAATGGCAATGTAAAGCCTTCCATTCCTATTGACCATGCTGTCCACCTTAAGGAGACATATGACAATATGTATATTCTTCTTAAAACCATAAACAAAAAAGCCCATCAGTGGTGATCTAAAAGTCATAGGCATTTTAATGGGTATGCAAGGAGGATTCACGAAGTACTGTTGCTTCCTCTGCTTGTGGGATAACCGTGCCACTGCAAAACATTATGACAAGCGTGACCGGCCATTTCGATTTACATATGAGCCTGGAATAAGCAGTGTTCAGTCTATTCCCCTGGTAGAGCCTCAGAAAATATATCTGCCACCTCTCCATTTGAAACTTGGTCTAATGAAAAACTTCGTGAAAGTAATGGCTAAGGACATTTCTCAGGGATTCGAATATATGTGCAAAAAATTTCCACAATTGAGCGCGGCAAAACTAAAAGAAGGCAAATTTGTGGGACCACAAATCAGGGAGATTTTAGTAGACCCTGACTTTGAGAAAACCCTAACTCCTCTTGAACTAAATTCATGGCTAGCTTTCAAGTGGTTATGTGCAAACCTTCTGGGCATCAACAAGTCACCTACATATAGAGATGGCGTGGAAAAGCTTCTTCAATCTTATAAAGAAATAGGATGCCGTATATCACTTAAAATCCATTTCCTGCATTCGCACATAGACTTTTTCCAAGAAAATCTTGGAGCCGTAAGTGACGAGCAAGGTGAACGTTTCCACCAAGATATCAACATGGAAACTCGCTATTAAGAATTTTGGAATGAGAGCATGATGGGAGATCATTGTTGGATGTTGTATCGTGAAAATTCTGAGAAAAAATTCAAGCGCAAATCCCATGCACAACGTTTATGAGTTCGAGTTTTGACCTATTAGCCCTTCAATCATTGTTTACCATTCTTATATATGCAATATAATTACCATTAACTTTATGATGCTTGTGGAATAAACAAAACATGGCTATTTATCTTTACCATATATTTACGCCTAAAGAGAATGCTAAATTTTAGAGTTTCTATATGTTAAATGCATCATTCTTCTGTCAGTTCAACTTCTCAATGCACATGGAGATATACAGAAGGCATTTTTTTTAGCAATGGCTCTATGCAACCATATATCACCAGTTTCGGCAAATAAATCAGAGTAAAACGCTACATTCTATCAGCAACGGCGGTCATATTGCATTTTCTAATATCTTGAAAACCTGATGTGCTAAAGAAAAGCTAAAGTTAGATTTGAAATCAGCGAGAAAAATGTCATGAGAAAAGTTTGCTCAGGTCTCTGATGATTAAAAAAAAGTTCAAATCTGTTGTCCAGTGTTATTGCCCAGTCGTACTCGTATGGTTGACAATCCTGAAAAAGGTTGAGGAACTCCAAGAGACTTTTCTACTGGATTAAGGAATTCTTACAATTACATTTACCTCACCGCATCAACTTGTACCTTAATGTTCAATTATATATATATATATATATATATATATATATATATATATATATATATATATATATATATATAGAGAGAGAGAGAGAGAGAGAGAGAGAGAGAGAGAGAAGGAGAAAAAAAATTATCTTAAAAAAGGTAGCAATTTGTTTTATGGTGAAAAGGAGGTCTAGCTTTTACAAGGTAAGTCCGATTAATGGTTCCGCAGCACTTTCAATACCTTTAGTGACTTAGTTTCAGAGGCTTAATGAACACAATCACCGGTCGCTAACAAGGAGGGTAGAAATTACTTTCTTGGATTAAGGCAATCAAAACAAGGGCAAAAACTAAGCTGACGTAACCAATTTCCATCATAAAATGTTAATACTTTATTAAGGCAACTCTTTGAATTATTTCATTGGTACGGTATTTCTGTCACTCTTTTGACTTGTCATTCGTTTGAACAGTATTTATGGCATTGATTTGTTATGTCACTCCTTCACTCCGATCGGGAGATTTGATCCCACCGGTGATAAATTCCCCTTCCTCAAGAAGAAGACAAAACGCCTTTTCCTGCCTTATTTGGAAAGAGATCAGGCTTGTAAATTTCCCTTTGAAAATACATGGTTTTCACCGATTAGAGTCCACTGGTTCTAACCTTTGTTTGCCCCCATGCACCCCACTCCTTTCACCATATTTCAGAATGTCATCCGCCCCCCCTCCTTTTCCAAGATTGTCTTCCTCAAAAACATACTGCAATAAACAAGAAAATAAAGAGAATGCCAAGGTATTGTAATTCAATAAACAAAAATAGAAGGACAGGTTATTGTAATTAAATAAATAAAAATATCAATTCAAATATTAACATTACAACAGTTGGAGTCTGCCATCTGTGGTTCCAATTCCCCCCTCCCCCTGGAACCCTGAAATTCCCCCCTTTGGGGGATTTCCTTCCCGTTTGAGAACCCCTGGATTAGATAATAGGCAATTTCTTGTATACACAGAAACTGTGTATATCCTCCTAATTTGTGAGAAAGGAAAAACAAAGAATATATACTAATAACAAATCGACCGGGTACATAACGACGATCCTTTGTCAATCGAATCTGAAGCATTTAATAATTTCCCACTCAGAAAATCTCCCATTAACAAACTATATATATATATATATATATATATATATATATAAATACGAGTAAATTTCTTTCACAAAATTCTGGACTGCCTCCTGACATGGTAAGTCTCTATCATTATTTATTTTCAACTAAATGAACACTGACATAATGGTCGCCCTTTCTTCCCTCCCATAAGTAATTGGGTATATTTTTTTTAATGTTTTATTTTATGGATAGAAATTAAACAAATATTTAAAGTCATATTTAAATATGTAATTATTTATAAATTTATTAATTTATAGAGTTGCTCCAGATTTATACCAGTATTCTCTATCTTTTTTCTAACTTTTCAATATCAAGCTTTTAAAAATCCATTGACTTGGATTTTAAAAATTGGTTTAAGATTGATTCGATCTCTTCTGAGGGTTGACTTCTTCATTCTCTTCAGGTGATTCGCTAAACTCGTAAAAATATAGTATTAGGTTGAGGAATAAGTTTTTGCGGTTTTATCAAATTTATTCATTACAATTAACAATTTTAAACAACTTCAATTTTAATTGATAACAATATGAAATTAAATCAATAAAGTATTCTCCGTTGTTATTTACGACTTCTTCCCAACGTTCAACTAGTTTTTCGATGCCTCTGCAATAAAAATATCTGGATTTTGACTCGAAGAATTCGTCTAACCAGGTTCTTAATTCCACATCAGTATTGAACGAAACGCCGCGTAAATTATTGGAGAGCGATCGGAACAGATGAAAATTCGATGGAGCCAAGTCTGACGAATATGGAGGATGCAGCAGGATTTCCCAATTAAGTGTTTGGATGGCGTCTTTTTTCATATTAGCAATGTGAGGACGAGCATTGACGTGTTGCAGAAGAACTCCATAACGTCGATGAGGTCGCTTTTTACGAATAGCTTCGGCGAGTCGATACATTTGTTGAACGTAGAGTTCTGCATTGACAATCTCGTTCTTCGCAAGGAGCTCATAAAGAATAATGCTCTTACAATCCCACTACACACACAGCATCGTCTTTCGTGGATGAAGTCTTTGCTTTAATCACGGAAGTGGTTTTTTATTGGGCTAACACCCTTTCGTCGCCAGTGATGATGCGGTGAAGAAATCTGTCCTTATATCCACGAGTAGCCTTGTGACGAGCAAGCAAACCTGCGGCAATCGTGGAGCGTTGAAGTTTATTTCTTTCGCTCAAAGCGGGCGGAACCCATGCACCGAGTTTTTTAACTTTCCCCATCGAATGAAGGTGATTCACTACAGTTTTCTGATCACACGCCAATTGTACAGCCAATTCTCTAGTCGATTGACGAGGATTTTCATGAAGAAGGTCGTTCAATCCATCTTCATCCAACTTAATCGGGCGACCAGAACGTTCTTCGTCATTAAGATTGAAATGACCGTTTTTGAAACGTGAAAACCACCATTGAGCTGTCCTTTCTGATAGAGCATTTTCCCCGTACACAGCACAAATATCGCGACGAGCTTTGGGTGCGTTTGTATTGTTCCCGTCTCGATTGAAAATGAATAACAACAAGTGTCAAAAATGTGCCTTTCTTTCAACTTGACATTCCATTTTGAGGGTACAGAACAAAAATTAAATTAACACAACTTTTAAATAAACCGCAATGACTTATTACTCAACTTCAAGACGTAGCCTAAGCAAAAGCCTAATAGTCTACGCTGTTAAGAGACGTAGCCTAACCTCTGCAAATTTTGCTCTCATTATTTATGATTGTTTCTTAATATGTGGAGAAATCACGTCAACAAAACTTATAATTTTATGGGGCTGAGTAGGGATGAAGACTCCCTAGTTCCCATTCGAATCTGTTAGGCTCTTGTTTGGTATCTCTTACGATATGAGGTCACGTTTCTTCTTGATATATTAGTACCCTTCTTCTATTCATTAATCCTGGCCTTTTTTCTTTAATTACTTCATGTAACTAGTTCATCTAAGCACAATAAAACTCTATGAGGATAGTCATTCCTATCCAACCAAAGGATCTTTCTTGGATGAGGCCGCTGTTTCTTCTGGGATATTGTTTTTTTTTCACAGGACTAATCCATTGTCTAACTGTCTAACACATTTAATATTTTAATACATAACACACTTTATTGTGTCTTGTAACAATTATACTAAAATGTTTCCCTTTTTGGTCAAGAAAGGACAGAGGAACAAATGTTGACTCTTTGTTGCAAGTGTACCTCTGACAGGTCCTTAGGAATCCATTGTCCCAATCGTAAAACCTGGCCTATCTCTTTTAAATGACGATGCATTATTGATTTAATTTTATTATGCTTGAATATATACATATATAATGAAGCTATAAATTAAGAATGCAATACTTTTTATTTTATTTTTTATGCAAATCATTAGAAAAATACATCTTTAGTTCAAACATTGTTTAATGTTTGTGACATTCATCGACTATTTCCTCAGCATTCTTAAACTTGAAAAAAGCAGCTTGTCAACTTTTTAAAGCTATTAAATTGAAGGAAGTTCGGAAACTAGCATTAATTTTATACTTTTTTTGTCATTATTTTTTCTTCCTAATGGAAAGGATCCGTAGATTTTCGGGCAGATTATTTCTTTTCAGAACACTTGCAAAGAACTACCAACTTTCGCTTTTGGTGTTATTTTTCTTTTAGTAGATTTAAAAGATTATTGAATTTTAATCATAGGATGGAACTTTTTAACAATTGACGAGCCTGGTGATTTCCTCATTCCTTGATAATTAACTTGAAATAAAGTTCAAATTACTTCATTTTATTTTCCTTGTGGGCTTTGATGCATTTATTGCTTACTCACGCGATACTTTGTGAGTTTTCCGTATTTAATGCATCCAACGCATCTCTTCAACTGCTCTAATGTCTTCATCCAGTTCTATCGTCTATTTCCAGTGCTGAAGCCTATTTTATAGGGCTTACTGCGCCTCTTTTCTCTGTGCCCACGACAAAAAAGACCAGGCTTAAGTTTCTCAAACACTGTTTGGCCGAAAAAATTATTCCCACTCCTTTCATTGGAAATGTCTATTATCTTGGAATTGACGGCGTCCCTTTCGGAGAAATTGAGCGAATTCTTCTCTTTAAACGGATCTCGCTTTTGAAAGCTGAAGCTGTTGCTACCTTCAAGGGTAGGCAATGCCCGCCGTCACATTTTCACCTCCAATATCCGTATGATTTGGTCCAACATTCTTCACTACTGCATCTTCGGCACCCTAAGACTTTGGATTAGGAAACTCGAGCGAAGAGAAAAATGCCTAGACAAAGAACTCCCGCCCTGATACAGTGCTCAATCTTTCTTCACTAGATAGAAATTCAATCTCTCCTCTTCGATTTGACTTAAACTTTTCCATCCCTTGTCGACCTTGAGGTGTATTTATTGCTAAGTGTTTTAATAATTTATAAAATTTGGCAACATCCTCTGTGAGTATATTTTTATTGCTAAAGGTTCCGTGTACCATGTATGACTGCCTTATCACATTCTAATTATCCCTAACGTTTCCGTCGTCTATAAATGACAAAAGCCGACGAATTTGGTGCAATAATCATATTATGAAAAAATGAACGAATTAACTAACGACGACTCTACCTATGTGCATTTGAATAAATATCCTTTAGAATTTGTTAATCGTACTAGTAGTTTTATCTATTCTTAAACATTATGCCGACCTAATTTCTAAATGTTAATCCATGAATGCTTCTCCACATTATCTTTATGGCCTTGTTAAGAACCACAAACTCAATAATCATTTACGCCCCATTTTAGTACTATAGGCTCTGTTTCATATGTTTTATCTAAATGATAAACGACTTAACATAAGTTCCCGTGGATCATTTATTTCAATTTCGAAAAGATAAATTGCGCAAAGTTAAATTACCTGTGCTCCCTAATTTCATTTTAGAACTTATCTCTCTCTGTACTAAAGATTGTAAGTTTTCTCTCAATGGTAAATTCTTTCAGCAAAACTTTGTCTCGCTATGGGTGTAGCAGGATGCTCCTTTTTATCACTCCACACCTGACACCCCTTTTGTTGTGGTATTCTTTGTGGTCGTGATATATTTCTTTGATGAAGTAGGCTTTGTTCTGAGAGTGCTAAATTTGTTGTTTTTGAGGAAGAGATGCTTCAATACGTAAGGATAAGAATGAAACACAGGAACTACCCAAACACAAAACATGAAGCACAGAAATACTCCGAATTTTAAAATACACAAAAATGACTCCAATTAACTTGACCCTCTAATATTGGCTAATTATCTACTCACTTCAATATACAATAAATAGTCTAATTGTCTTTACTGCAGTTTAAATACCTTGGTTGCTCTGGCGGCTGGTTTGAGTTTGACCTTGAACTCAATGAGCCCCCGACACCACAGGAATCTGGCAAGTTCTTTGACTTGTGCCTCGACCAGATTGTTGGAGGTGGTCGAGATCACGAGGTACTTTGCAGAGTGTAGCAGATGGGGGTCCACACGGAATTCAGGGAGGGGGCTTCAAGAGCGAGAACAATCACGGTGCTTTAGGCGGCACGAAGGTAGGCAGGGTCTCTCTGGCGAGAGTAAGTTAAACTTGGTTCTTAAACCAAGTTAACTTAGAGTTCGGTGTGACCACCGGGTAACGGGCTCGAAGGGAAGCTTTTTCTCTTTCGTTACGTAACTTCAAGGGCGAGGATGGATGAGGGGTGGTTTCTCTGACGAGGATAAGTTGAATTTGAACAAGTTAACTTAAAGGTCGGTTTGGTAACCAGGAACTAGCTCGAGGATGAGCTTCTTCTTAGTTCCAGTCTTCCTCAAGGGCGAGGCCTATCTCGTTGTTTTGGGATACACCAGGATAGCAGGGGGGAGCGTTCTTTGACGAGAATAAGTTGAACTTGGTTCCTCAACCAAGTTAACTTATGAGTTTGGTGTCGCCACCGGGTAACGGGCTCAAAGGGGAGCCTTTTCCCTCTTCTTTTCTTAATTCTTAAAGGACGAGGAATATTTCTGGGCTTTAGGATGCACAAGATATGGGGAGTTTCTCTGACGAGAGTAAGTTGAACTTGAAAAAGCTAACTTAATGTTCGGCTTGATAACCAGGGACAGCTCGAGGATGAGCTGCTTCTTAGCCCCCTTGGTAACCCTGCCTCTCTTGCAGGGGACTTAGTAGTCTGGCGACTCACGAATTCTACTTGTCCAGTCTTGGTAGCCCGGCTTCTACCCGGGAACTTCGTAGCCTGGAGACTAACGTATTCTACCCCGTTTTTCCGGAGTGTTTCTTATTTATACCTCGTCACCCCACTGGGGTAGGGGTAGGAGGGGGGAGGCTTGTGGACGGGCCGCAAGAGGGTTGTTACTCCAACGGTTTTTCTCATCAAGTCTCAACTCGGCCCCAGCTGGCCTTCGAGCTTGAGAGAAACGCGTCTTCAATTTCTTACTTGAGGTGAAATTGAATATACTATCGTAGAGGAGATGTTGTTGTTTAAAGCCGGTTGGCTTTTCATACAGACGAGTGGCGAGGGTCTGTGGTTACGAGCTTGACCCGCCTTGCCTGGACCGGATGTTTTTGCGGTTACCGTCCCGTGTCTTTACTTAGAGAGAGCGGGGGCGAGTGACGATTCTCCTATAATGGGTAACTGCTTATCTTCCGTTTTATCGGACTGTGTCGTGGTATAGGTAGGACCGAGTAATGAAAAGATGTTCGTACGTATGAGTTGTTTAAGCAATACTCCGTGATTAAAGTTATATATCTCTAAGAGTGATATATACTCTTTTTGATTATTATTATCTGGGGTCTTGACTTCTTTAAACTTTAAAGGCTCCCTGTGCCAACGTAGCGATTTGAAGATAGAATAAAAAAAATTTGGTTTAAACAAACTAAAACTTTAATTAAAACACAAAAACAAAATAAACATGAACCACAGAAATGCTACGAATTTAAATACACAATAATTTCTAAGTCAGGCTTTCTAACTTGACCTACTTGACATTATAGTGATGGTTGACCCACCACTCACTTCAATTTAAAAAAAAAAAATGCTAACGGCCTTTACCGGCTGCAACTACCGTTGTAGATACCCATTGGAACGGGTTTGAGTCTTACCTTGAACTTAATGAGCTACTTTACCTCGGGAATGTTATTTTCTCCAAGACGCGTGCCGACCGGCCAGATGGAGGTTGCGGACAAATAACCTGAAAGCCCCAGAGGACTTTGGCGAGTGTTGCAGCTGGGGAGCCACACGCCTTCGGCAGGAAGGGATATCACCACGGGATGGTGAAAGAATGTTCCTTTCTCCTCTTTGGATTACTCTGTGGAGTAATTCGCAGTGTCTAGCGATGCGCTAAGGCTTGAATACTTTGACTCAGGGAATTATTGGAGGGAGTGGACTCAAAGGGGTCTTCTTCAAGGGCGAGGACTATCTCTGTGATTTAGGATACACTAGGATAGGAGGAGGCTTTCGGACGAGAGTGAGTTGAACTTGGTTCTTAAACCAAGTTAACTTAGAGTTCGGTAAGATCACCGGGTAACGGGCTCGAGGAGGAGGTTTTTCTTCTTCGTTTCGGAATTCCTCAAGGGCTAGGACTATCTTGGTGCTTTGTGCTACACCAGAATAGGGAGGGGAGGTTCTCTGACGAGAATAAGTTGAACTTGGACAAGTTAACTTAAAGTTCGGTTTGATAACCAGAGACTAGCTCGAGGATGAGCTGCTTCTTAGTCCCTTCTCTTAGTAGCCCGGCCTCTCTTGCTGGGGACTTCGTAGCCTGGCTGACTCACGTATTCTACCACGTTTTTCCTAAGTGTTTGGTATTTATACCTTGTCACCTCACTGTGGTAGGGATAGGAGGGGGGTGGCTTGTGGACGGGCCGCAGGAGGGTTCTTACTCCAACGGTTTTTCTCAGCAAGTCTTACCTCTAGTCCTGCTGGCCCTTCGAGCTTGAGAGAAACGCGTCTCCAATTTCGTGCTTGAGGTTAAATTGAATACACACTCATAGGGGAGATCTTGCAGTTTAAACCGTTCTGCTTTTTATAGGGACGAGGGGCGAGAGTCTGTGGTTACGAGATGGACCCAAGGTGCCTGGCCCGTGTTTCAACTGGGAGAGAAAGGAGAGGATCGATTGCCCTACAGATTGATATATAGAATTGTTTGAAACGGTTTACCTCCTTTCTATTATTGATTTCCCTATTATTTGGTTTCGGTATATTGATGATATATTTTGCTTATCACCCAATTCTGAAAATATAAAATGTTTTTTCTAACAAAATTAACTCTCTTCTAATCTTATATTAAATTTACTCTTGAACTAGAACAGAACACTAGACTTCCTTTCCTAGATTCATTAATACACCGCACTTTTTATGGTCTAGAGCTCTTGCTAGCTGAGTGCATACGACGTTGGTCCACTAACATCGCGGTACCGGCTTCGATCTCGGCAAAACCGGACACAAACGACAGGTCACAAAGAGATCTGGCTACCAATTGGTGGACGCCCTGTGCTCAGCCCTGTATAGGGTGAGCGGATATTACACTTCTCATCACACACATAGACAATTACAACACTGCTTTCTTTTCTCTTTTATCTCCGCACCACAACACACATAAATACCTTTTGACCTAATGAAACCTGCTGATGGTTATATATATATCCACATACCTATGATGCCAATTATGAACTGCTTTGATTCACAACGACTCTGCTTTGAGCCTTCAAGCCTCTTTCTACGATTGCCTTCATTCTGTTTAGTTTAGTTTTATTAAGAGTTTTTATATGGAACATTATTAAAGGTGTTATTGAAATCGAGGTAAACTACATCTCCAGATTTATTTTGATCAAACGTTGCGATCATTTCCTGAAAAATAAAATCAAGCAAATTAATTAAACGAGATTTTTCGTGCCGTAACTCATGTGGTGAGTCATTTATTGAGTAGTTTCACCCAAATGGTCCACGACCCTATATCTTACAATGGACTCCAAGAGTTTAGTAAATACGTGGGTAAGAGATATTGGTAGATAATTTCTAGGATCAGTCTTTATGCCTTTTTAAAAATTGGTTTTACATTTTATTCAGAACTTATTAAGAACTATTCCCTCTTTAAGAAGATTTTTAAAATACAAAATAGTTTTCAAAAAAATTCTAATTCTTCAATGTGGATCAGATGGATTTCATCCGGAGTCAGCGTTTTGGAATGTTAATTATTTCATAAAAATACTAAAAAAACTAATTTCATTTTCGGTTATTTCAATATTTTCCAGTGTCGTCACCAAAATCTATTACGTTTTTTAACGTAAATAAGTTATTCGTGTCCTCGACGGTAAAATATTCCAAATATTTAATTAATTTCTTCACTACGTTGTCCTGATCATCATTAAGGACATTCTCACCATCTTGAAGGGTCATATACACTCTCTTATTGGCTTACAATTATTTACATATCAGTACAAACGCTTTGGCTGATGATTGGGCAACGACACCAGTTTTTTCTTAGTTCCCTTTGATTCTACCTATTTTTAATTTGTCAAAGAGCGTTTTAAAAATTAAAAGTTTTATCCGAATTTAAGAGGAAAAGAAAAAATATCAAAATAAGATTTGGATAAAATGAGAGCTGTCGCAAATATCTTTAGGCATATTTACATCGAATCGAATTATGTTATGATCGTTGTTGCCAAGTGTTTGCTCAACGTCTATATTCTGAACTAATTTAACTTAATTTGTCAAAATTAAGTCTAAGATATTCTGTTCGCATGTCAGCTTCTCTATTCTTTGATGCAAGATGTAATCATTTATATATTTTGAAGTCGATTTCCTGTATTGTCCGCCGTTTCATTTAGGAAATCTTCCTTCGAAAAAATAAGCCACCGCATAAAATCGTATTTTATGTCTATTTTTTGACAAAAGTCTTTCAAAAATAATAATATCGTATTCTTTTATACCAGGACGAATGTTTTTATAACTATTTATCATAATCTCTAAATTGAAATTTCAGACATAATATTCATATTGTCTTTCATTATCCCGACTTGTTTAGTTTTTATATGAAACAACGCTTCCCTCTCTTCCTTCACACCTAACCTTCTCCAATAATTCCTTTTTAGCACCTTTGAGCCATGTCTCCGTAACTGAGATAAAATAAAAGTAATATCGCAAATAAGGAGTTCACTTCATCGATCTTATTTCTCAAAATACGTTGTGGATAAACATGACAAATTTTGCGTTATATTTTTAGAACTTTTGTTTTGTGCCTGACTTTTAAGGTGTTGCGAACAGCACGCTCCTATGTGCTCTCGGGCATCTGGTGCTGTCGTTCGGAAAATCAACCCTAAAATATTTGAGAAACTTCCCATTCTCGCATCCCTCGCCCCTCTTGAAGAGCTCGACGCTTCTCTATCCACATTCATACGATTATCGATTATATGTCTTCGCCGTTGGGATGGAGCGCATGTATGGTTTATTTTTAATCCTTCCTTCCCATTTGCCACCTTAACACTCTTTCTTTTTCAACTCTTCTTCACTCCTGACTCATAAGTTGCACTCCCGTTTCTCCTCGTAATGAATCTCAATCACGTAACACCGTCTTTTGTGAGTCACCAAAGAGAACTTGAAAAGACTTAGACAACCAATACCTCCGCCAACGCCTTTACCATTTACACTTCTTCCGTTAGGCGGAATGAATCCGGATTTGTACTTCGAATTAGCCATAGACTAAATTAAGGCATACCATATAATTTCATGCCCCTACAACTCTGACGGTTGCATTAGCACTCGTTTGTATCAACCAAAAGGTTTCTTTTCCAAATTGGCAAATCCGAATCTTGTATTAATATAGACAAGATATAGACAAGATCTAGAATATCTATCTATCTCGCACTCTTTAATACTGTACAATGTACACAATATAGTACTGTACAGTTATTGTATAACGATTGCACTTATAAATATACGTATATTATATTTCGCAGATTCGGATTATGATCGGGATCCAGATATAATTGTGTATGTTGATCGAACATCATAATTTGTCGATCTCTCGGTATTTTTAATTGGATTAAATCATTATTGTTTGATATTGCCAAAAATAACAGAAAATTCCCATTTCGCAAAGTTAAAAAAATGCGCTTAAGTCCCCGTATCCATATCCGGATTTGGATCCGCCCTAAATCTAAGCAGTTCTTTCTTGACCCAAGCTCCAAAATTTGACAAAATTGCATTGAATTCCCATCTATTTTAAAGCCATTGGGAGGTCAATGTGTCTTTATTTGATGGGGTTTCTGCACTTTAAAATCTTTACCAAAGACGCGAGTGAAGGAAATTACACAATGCTCCACCGCTTCCGTTTTCAGTGAAGTTAAGCCACATCGGGTTCGGTTAAACGCCTGATAGAGGTCACATTTGGGTCGACTGTATGGCGGCTGCAAAAGACTATAGAGACGACACTGGTAAATAAAGTCCTCTTGAATGAGTACAATTCGATTTTAAAACCCCTACCAATTTCTTTCTTCGCTTCTGAAATATTCTGAGAATATTTCAATTTTCTTCCATTGTTTACATATTATTTACCTATTATTATTTACATGAAACACCTCCCGTTGCGATTAAAATTACCTTATGTCTATGTACATTCATTCATTCACTAACGTCAATGTCTAAATAAATTATGGTGACAAGAAAGCGATTTCATTGTTGCTTGTAAATTCCTGCAGATTCTGATTATTTTATATAGCGGCATTTAATTCACTAAGTGTTTCTTAGATGTCCTTTTGTTTTGCCATTGTCAAAAATACCTCTAAAATAAATAAAACATCCGAAGAATCGATTATGATACCTACAAGTCCCTGGTAGAATTAATTTCGTCGCTCATTAGAGAACCCTTGTCTTAAATTCATTTTGTAGCTCTCATGTTTCTTAATATTCTTGGTCGCTTCAAAATTCAAAGTAGATTTTCTAAATTTAGAAAGTTTGCCAATCAAAATTCAGGGGACAAACTTCGATTAAAAGTTGGTTACCCCTCAGTGTCAAAATTTTGCCGCAGAGGGATTTGGGGCACCTCATTTCCTGGGCTTAATTTCACCTTAAGTTACAGACGATCTAAAGTCCGCAAGACTAAATTCGTGAATAAACTTAGAACAAGTTCAGGACCGCCAGCGACAAATGTGTACATGCGACCCAATATTTCCTTTTCAGTTCGTTACGCAAAATATATAAATTAATTCAATGAATGGTGTTTATTTTCTCTCGAATTTAAGCCAAAACACATCGAGGCAAAATCACGCAGGATTTGCCTCGATGACCTGTAAGGAATTACAGATTGACCTGTAATGAAAGTAGTGAAGATAGAGGAAGTGCAAATGTGTGGAGGATTATAACCACAGGACGTCCTGCAGGCATTGGGAACGAGAGGCCAAACTGCGGGGTTGGGACTGACATTTAACTGTTATAATAATAATAATAATAATAATAATAATAATAATAATAATAATAATAACTTTTAGATTTCTCTTCCAATTTACGAAAAATCCTTTTAGCATTAAAATTCAATTTCTTCGTGATTATTTTTGAGAGGAAAAGTCATACTGCTTTTATTGTGTAATGCATTTTATTCTGATGTTTGGATTTGACATCTTAAGAGAAACTAAAATTAACTAATAGCTGCTCGTTAAAGGGATGAAGCCTAAAATATATAGGAAATTAAATAATTTCTAAATTATGTGATGTGAATTTTATACAGAAATTGGTTCGTTTTATGTTCACTTCTGGTTCAAAATTATGGTCCTTTTGTGATTTGTAAATTACTGGAAACGTTTTTCTTTGTTTGTTTTTGTTTCGTTTTATGGAAAACAAAAGTACATAATTGTCAGTTGGCATCTTAATGAGACCTCTTTAATTTTACTACCCATTTCAAGTTACATATATACTTATAGTCAGGCTTAAATTATAAATATGAGAAACCAACTGTGGCATTTCTACCAGGTTTTTTTTACAGTTGTTCAAAATTTAGAAGTTAGGGGAATAAAATATGTAAATGGCATATTGCCCGAGTACCCTAAGGAGTGAACTATTTGGAGCGTCAGGGACTGCCCCTCTACAAGCATGTTGACACATAAGAGAAGAGAGAGTTCTCGACGCCTCTAAAGTGGTGCCTCTAATGCGTAAACATCCCGGGGTCCCTCAACCCAAGGGGTAAAGTGGACCCCCACCGGAGGGGACAGGTTATCATAACTATGGTAGGATTCTTTAAATAAATTAACCACTATAATGAATTAATAATTAGCACTTTCTAAGGTTATTTGTGAGGTCACAGGTTGTATCCATTAATGGTCAAACAAAGAAGGGATGACCAGTAAGGTGGAGCAAAAACATTTTATTTGAAACTTATTTTTCAACCACGATTTTTTATGGGGGGATCTGTCAAATTAAACCTCCTAAAAGGATTTTTTTAATATAATAATTTGTAAAGGTTCTTCAACGCCATTGAAAATTGAAAATAATGCGATTTTCAACTAAATTTTGAATTTCATGGATTATATCTGAAAATAAAATTCGAATTTTGAATTGATACCTGCAACCAAATGATTATTGTATTAAAAAAAACAACAAGTAAACCAAATTTGAAAGTAATCGATTGATATTTAGAAGTTCTTCAATGACATATTATAGCGGCGTACGTGACAATTATGTTTCAGTAACGCGAAGGATCTCGTTGAGAGTGGATGTGTGTGTGTGTGTGTGTGTGTGTGTGTGTGTGTGTGTGTGTGTGTGTGTGTGTGTGTGTGTGTGGCTCTGTTTAGTGTCTATTGTTTTGATCATATTCTTCTATTTGTACAATAAATATTTATACACGTTTTATTATATTTCAGAGTTAGATAATATGTAAGAAAAAATGAAAACAATATTTAGTTATGGCATTTAAACTTAGAACGCGTCATGAAATGAAAAGCCATTTGTTTGACGCCTCCTGCACTATTAATGAACGAGTTTTACCCACTTATAAAGATGTTATAAAATATGTTTTGTTTGAGCGAGGAAATGAAAAGAACCGCAATAGACAAGGCCCGCCAATTAAACAAATTAGCACATTAGTAGCCGAGAAGTTAATTTCTATTTGGAAAACGGCATCAACCCCTCGTGTGTCAATAAAGGCAGTTAGAAAATGAATTTTAAATTATAATTAGCAGGAAAAATGTGACCTAATTCAAAGAGAAATGTGACGATTTTACAAAGAATGCAGAAAAATTGTTGGATATTTCGTGTTGTAAATGCGATAGCTTTGCTTTGAAAACTGTTCTTGTAGCAAAGAAAAGAAGGTGCCCCCATTTGAGCAAACGTTTCTGGAAGACCAACGAACAACTAGGAAAATGGCAATAGGTAATATCGATCAATTCAATCAAAGAAGAATATTCAGAGTGCAGTTAGGAAGAATCGTGAGTATTGTCTCTTAAATCAACCATCTATTTCGACGGATAATATCGAAGTGACTCTTCATTCAGCCAGAAACAGAATCTGTTGACGAAGGTAGCGACTATGAGCTTCTTCATCCGTGAAACGCAAAGAAGTAAAGCCGAAATTTGCATCCAAGACTCCATCAAAACGAATAGAATTGTCAGAATTTACGTTGGCATGTGACCGCACTGGTGTGTCAAATTGAGCTGCAGCTTTAATAACAAGTTCAATCCTTAAGAACATAATGTCAATTGAAGGCAAAGAAACTTCTTTAGTATTTGACAGTCCAAAAGGTAGAAGAGAGCGTGTCAAAGAACGTGATATACTACAGCAAGAAATTAGATTGGATAAGCCATTATATTTTATTTATTTTGTTGGTAGAAAAGATAGCACATTTATTGTCGAGACGATGGGAGAACTCATCACAAGAAGAAGATAATGGAAGAGCACATCTCTATGATAGAAAAACCTATTTAAGAATAGCTTGTACACCTGACAATGAAGACAAGTTCTGCAAAAGCTATATGCGACGCAATATTCTTGTATCTAGAAGCAAATAACATTGCAAC
The DNA here is from genome assembly GCA_963969495.1 of Ceratothoa steindachneri. NCBI lineage: Eukaryota > Metazoa > Arthropoda > Malacostraca > Isopoda > Cymothoidae > Ceratothoa > Ceratothoa steindachneri. The sequence goes on along the minus strand of OZ018329.1, from coordinate 135,621,888 downwards.
TGATAAACTCGTTGCTGTGTGATGCGATAGAATGGCAGCGAATACAGGAACAAAAGGAGGTGTGATCAGAACTTTGGAAAAAAATCTTAATAGGCCACTGTAATGGTTTATTTGCCAGTTCCATGAAAATGAGCTCCCATTGCGTAATCTCATCAACACTTTGGATGGGAAAAAAACGGGGCCTCGTGGATTTGTCGGACCTATAGGGAAACAACTGGATAAATGTGAGACTCTTAAGTGTTGTTGAATTCGAGCCAATTTCGACTAACTTGCAGTCTACCGATAGATGAAATCTGAGCACTGATTAATAGTATCTGTTTGATATCCTTCTATCTATCTCACAATGTAAATGTCCTGCTGAAATGGCTCGTAAGAGTCCTGGAAAAATGTTGCATGCACGATGGCTTACAAAGGCAAATCGGATACTTCAACTATATGTTCGACTTCTGACCCTTCTGACACGCTAAGGTTTAGTGTCTTGTTCATCATGAAAGTGTATGCTTCATGCTAGTTTGAAATAAAAGTAATGCCTCGCAAGATGGAGCACTCAACCTTTTCAAGACATTGCAATTACTGAAAGGGACGGACAAACATATTAAAGATAGAGTTCCCCCAGTGATTTTGCACATGCGGAAAACATTCTTCTTTGTATGCTACAAAATTAAAGAAATCATATCCGGGAACTCGCATGGAAAAGAATTAGGAAAGCACGAAAAGATTATAAAGGGAAATCAATACACACTTTCAAGATCCCAGACATAAACTTTGAAGCTGACGACTACATCCACCTAATTAATTGTGACCGAACCTTCTCTGACGAGGACGATCTCAGATGATCGACTTGAAGAATTTATCCGTCAACAACCTAAATTAGATATTCCGAAGTTTTCTTGTCACACACAAGCAGTTAAGAGATGCATTAAACTGGTCACAGAAGCGTCACTAGCAGTTTGTGGAGAAGACAAACGGGATGGCTATATAAGGAGTAGAATTGAGTCCAGGAGAAAAATACCCTCATTTAATGACAAGAAGGACTTTGTAATGAAAGGTAATAACATTGCAAAAATCTAACTGCATTGATTAAATGGATATTGAATAATAGTGAAAATTTAAATATTCGACTGTTAATTGTTCAATTTCTTCTATTTCAGAGTGCTAACAATAAAATCCTACAGGTTGAATGGAAACAAACGGAAGAGAAAAAGGAAAACTTCGCCAGGAGTTAATAGATTTTTTTTATTCAAGAAAAAAGGAAGTATAAAAGTATTGATTGTAAAGTTTTCTGAAAATATTTTTAATAAAAGTTTTATGGAAATAATAGGACATAAATGTTAATGTAATAACTTGAAGTTTAAAAACAAATAGATAGAATTATCCGACATTTTTGCTTTTTTTCAAAATTTCAATTGCGTTGAGGAACTTGAAAATATTAATTTAGAAGTCTGGAATTTTTAACACAATAGTTTTTGACGTTGGTTCCATCAAAAACTCAGGGTGGGAAAATGGATTTCAAATTTTTGCAAAACCCCCGTTTTTCGATCCACCCTAATGACCGGTGAAGGAACTAGAATCGGCTTCTCTAAGGTGAATTAGAAACTCCGGCGTTTTCGTGGCGTCTTTAACCATATTTAACTTCACGAATCAACGGAATAAGGGAAAATCTTCCGTAAGAATTTGAACATCCATACGAGAGGGAAAACAAAATAGAGTGTTTGCCAGCATATACTAAAACTGCCATTGTCTTGGATAATGCCATTCTATACATTAACAGTAAAAGACTATAAGAAAAAATCCTAAAACGTTCAAAAACATAATGGAGTAAAATTGCAATTAAATAAAAGAACAATGGCTAATCTAAGTATTCGATAAATTGAAACAGCTAAACGGGTACCACTGAAGATACTAAAATTCACCTTCAAAAATTGATCGTGTAAATTTCGAAAAAAGGTAAATTACCATCGAAAACATTAAAAGTCGCATAAACTGATAAAACATTTACAATTTAAACAAATTTGAAGCATCTGGATAGAGAAATATTACACATCCAAGAAATAGTCAGTCCCAAACTTCACAGGGTGATCAAAGGAAGGGATCATTCTACATCACAGAAACAGTCAGAGAGTAATCACTCCATATCAGAGCAAACTTCATCCGCATTTCTCACAGAGTGGTTTTCGAGAGCGAGGCAAGAAACAGAGGCGGCCATTTTTAGGCCTCTGGTAGTTCAGGGTTGATTTATCTCAGGTCGCGGAAGTCTTCCGCTTATATTTCTGGTTTCATGAATTAAATAACAACAGTGTTTTATAGATTTATATAATACTATATTTTCTATACCTCAGCTCTGGAATTTAAGTTTAAAAGAAAGGAAATTGGATGAACTCGTTTCAATGTAAATAGCGTACTGAATCCTGCCGAGGTTCCTGCATGGAAAAATAAACAGTTGAAAAGTTTGGCAGAAATAATGTTAAAGTATTCAAGAAAAAGCTAAAGCAGGACTTCCCGTGCCATCATAAGTAACTAATCGAATTATGATAATATTTTTGAAAGGTAAAAGTCTACAATTCAGAAAATAATTAATATTCGCACTTAAAAGATATATTTCATTAGTTAAAGTCAAATTAAATGTGCCGATGAGAGTCAGTTTTTAATTTCTTTACTACTTTTCAAGTTAAGTTCTTTCTACTAGTCGTCTTCTCTTTATATTGAATTGGTCTGACGTGTATGAATGTTAAGATGGCAAGATTCTTCTCCCAAAAATTAAAACGAAATCAAAATTTAACAAAGTAAAATTACAGGCTCAAATGAGCAATGCATATTGTAAGACCATGAAGAAAGAGAAAAGAGGAAAGGAGGGCGTGTGTATGTGTAGATGTGTGTGTGAGAGAGAGAGAGAGTTACGAGAAATAAAAATTGCTATTTTTAGTCGTGTGCGAATCTTCTATATCTCACTATGTCGATCGGTCTGTCGGTCGGTCCCCGTTTTGCTTTTCCATTTGTTTTTGATAATAACATTGTAACTATTCGCCCGATTCTAACGAAATTTGAAACCCTCATGTTGTTTTACATTATCTTTCGAAAGATATAATTTCTAAGGCCCTTCCAAGGTTAGCCCGGAATAATTTTGTTTTGGCAATAACATCATAACTATTCAGCTGATTCTAACGAAATTTGAAACCCTTATGTTGTTTTACATTCTCTTTCAAAATATATACTTGCTAAGGCCCTTCCAAGGTTAGCCCTGAATAATTTTGTTTCGGAAATAAAATGATAACTATTCAGCCGATTCTAACAAAATTTGAAACCCTTATGTTGTTTTAAATTTTCTTTTAAATACTATAATTGACAAAGTCCTTCAATAGGTAAGACGGGGAATTATTAGGCAATAACATCATAAGTATTTGTTCGATTCTAACGAAATTTAAAAACCTAATGTTTTACATTCTCTTTCGAATGCTGTAATTGTCCAAGGTCCTCTCAAGGTCAGTCTGGTAATCATTTAAACTTTAAATGTCATAAATCAGAATAACTGAGAGCACGAATTTTGGTCAGTAGAGCTTGTTTTAATCTAAGAGAAGTATCTTCTGGCGACAGCTAATAAAAGCATAGTCGTAGTCGCCTAAAAAGCACTTCAGCTTTAAGACAGAGTGGTTTACTACAAAAAAAAGCACCAACACAAAAAAATAAAAAAGGTATCCCAAGGCGTCGGAGGGAGCTCAACTCCCTTAGCCTTGAGCATACACCCATCAAAATAATGGAAAATTATGTCACACTGGAGATTGAACTAACTCGCCCCGAGTGTAAGGGACAAGCAGGAGTGACCCAGCTCATCTTAATACCAGGACACGAAACATGCCCAAAGCTCCCCAAATTGTCACATTCTACAAGATTGTGATGAGGCTTGGAGGGCCAATCAGTCGTCCCAATTAGTTTTATTGGAACGTTCCGTCAAATAGCGCCACGAGTTGCAAGTTTACTTAATTCGAACGCCGAAGAATCGCAGGGAGGGCAAAAGAGAGGTCTATCTGCAATGACACGCAACTTTAGGTTTCCTTTTGCCATATTCTTTTCCATACAGACCTAATCCATGCATGTAGAGTTTGGAAGAAAAAAATTCTGGTATGGTTGCCCACTGTGTGTAAACTGTTTGGCATCCACATTAGCGCGCTCCTTTCCCACAATCTCTGTGTACATGTCCTGGAACCCAACATCTCCTCGTCGCCCTGGAGCCGCATTTTCACTGTTATTGCAAACAAGGAGGTGCAGAGATTCCAATGCCTCAAAAGCACTCAATGTCATTTTTGAGTCACGATAAGTCACCATTCAATCTTATCTTTCAACTGCACAAAACGCGTACTCTCCCTTTCGATCAGTGTCTAAAAACCTCTCGGACTTGAAAGCAAACAAAGCGCCAGAAAAAAATGCCGGGTTCAAACAGGGATTATAAGGTGTAAACAAGGACTCTCTATTCGGAATCGGAGTCTTTCCTGTATACTAACACGGCTCCAGCGTGACACGATGTATGCTCCAAGTAATACAGATCCAATAATCCCAGTTCTTAAAAAGCTTTGGGAGCAGATGCATGGTGAGAAATATTCAGAGGTAGTAACCTCCAGGACTGCGTTCTAGGATGAACCAACAACTTCACTGGCCCGATAGCTACATTAAGCTATAGTAAGGGTTTCCTTGACCTAAAACAAAAAGGTTAAAGGTAAGATTGGCATCTGACTTCGGTCACCAAAGGAAGACCAGTGTGAAGGATTGAGTCCACCTTACGCAATTCACGTTCGCATTTGAATATATAGAAATCATATCCGTGATCTAGTTTAGAATTAACAAAGAAACGGCAAAGTATGGACAGTATTCTTATCAGCAATCCAACAGCTGAAACCCATGGAATGAAGAATGCCTATTGTACTTGGCTTCGAGATACTAAGTTTGCGAATGTACACCTTAAAGCTAAGGCATCGGTCAAAAAACACAATTTAAACGGCGTGACTCTTCCACATCCAGGCGAGGCTCATTTAAGAGCAAGTCCGAGTGGTTAAGCTGTGTGTGACGACAGAAGTATATCGCCTTGGTCTTGGTAATAAATCCCTTATACCCTATGAAGGCAAGTGAGGTACACGCGTCTAATATATACTTCTTAGAGAAAAAGTTTAAGAAGAATGAGAAAAGAAGAGATCCAATAGCTCATCTGACACGATACTAGTTAGAAGAAGATGTGGGGTCGCTCTTTGACGTCATTACTCTCACTATAATAGCCGTAGCATTCCTGCAGACACAACTTCATGAGCTATTGGACAAGGAAAGCGCTGGAAACGCTGCTGCCTTCGAGATCTTATTGAAGGAGGTTTGGTTACATGCAGTAGCCTTTCACTCCTCGTGAATCTAAAGTTGTGGCTTGCAGTAACTTTGGGTTGGGGAAAAACTCGTCTTTGTAAGGATCCGACGTTCCAATACTTTCGATCCAGCCTGACACAGAGATGAGGAAGCCGTAGTTCCCTTGTTGATACTTTCATTTTCGTAGGCATATTTTAGAATCCCCGAGGATGTATTTAAAAGCTCTTACGAATATTTGCCTCATCTGACTCTAAACATTCATTGGGGGCTGGAGGCCGCTTCGCTTTTGTGAAGAGGTTGAGTGGAGGAGTGCCCTCTGTTTTTAGCCTGGGATGCTAGCCCGAATTAAGGCTAGTTATACCAGGTTGGCGCCTTGGGGATTTATAATCCGTAGAATGGTTTTAAATTCAAGCGGCGCTTGTCGTGATTGTAGGTCTGTATGGGGCCATGAGCAGATGGGGTTTTTTTAAGATGAGAAAAGTAGGACGTTTCAGGTTGCATAGAGCAGTGAAATTACCAATTCCTGTCCCCAACCACTTAAATGAAGTTCGGTATGAAACCTAAACATTCAAGACCTTTTTATAACAAATGTGTTACATTGCTTCGAGGAATCAGAGTACGAAAAGCCACAATTGACAATTGGTCATGGAGGATACAGCTTTATCTTGTAAGGCCTTAGTACAGTTGATAATTATTTCGTGTTGACACGATTTTGCCCTGAAATTGTGTCTTCCACCGTTTTAGTGTTCAATTTCTTTACAGATTTTCACGGATAAACTTTCGGCGATATGCCAACGTTAGTTTCTGTTTTTTATTAAAAATATTAGGTCTTAATCAAAGACTTTCTTCCCACTTGGTCGGAATTCAATAATTTACTTAAATCCCCCCCCCCTCCCTCCCCCCACGAGATGCGCTTTTCAGGCTCTAAATATCGGTCTTTGCTTCTTCGCGACTTCCTAATATTTTTTAATTATATAATAAAAGGAACGAAACCAACGAGAGCATCTTCGCATCAGGGCGGGGGGGTGGAGAAACTGGTGCAAAATAAATAGCAGACAAATAACTGACCAATTTAAAATGGAGCGCAAAATTTGCCTACATTCAAAATCAGTCTTGACTGGTTTATGGCATTTTGGGGAATTGAACATCAAAATTTTCATCAAAAATAAACTGGAAATTAATGATTTCTCCTAATTTCCAATAACATCCATCAGTTTCTTAGTTGTTTCTATGTAGTTCCTAGATTTGGCTTCTTTTTTAAGACCAGCCACACACTTAATCTCCCATCCTGGTTCAAATAACAGCGGATAAATAAAATTAAGTCCTGTAGTTGAAGACTAAAAATAATTATCGTTATTCTTCTAAAATTATTTTTAAAAAAATGAGAAACTAAAAATCGTTGATCAATTTGGTCAGAAATACCCAATCATCGATATCCATATTTTATCCAAATATGAGCTTTGAACCCAAACTAAATTCCCAACCAATCAACATTTATATTTGGAACGAAACACAAATTACAAAGGATATTTCACTATTCAATGTTTCATGCATTTAAAATCGGTCACATATTTCGAAAAAGTTTTTATAAAGCTTGAGTCAGTAGACGAACGAGTTTTGACAGATCGTTAGATGTCATCGAATTCGCCCGTCTCAGGCAATCGCCCATGTTCCGCCCTCCGTCCCTTTGAAATGGTCTGCCCGAAGCAGAGCGCGTTAGCCATCGGAATCCAAAATAATTAACGTACGTTTACATTAAATTCATTGAATTTAGTTTGTTAATGATTTTAGAAAATCGCAATCAAAGCAACAGAATTTTATGTCAATTACGTCGGAATGAAAATATCCCTTTGTATCTCCTTAACTACTGGTAGATTCGAAAATTAATTTCGCAGATGTCAAGCAATTGGTAAATTTTGGTTAACAATATGAGTTTTTGTTTTCTTTTTTCCATTCGAAATCATATATTGCAAATCGCTTTTTTAAATAACTTTCAACAATCTCCTATTGAAAATTTTGTTTGAATAGGGATTTTGCTCTCGTTTAGTACCTTAGTGGAGATAAAAGCCATGGGTTGCTAGAACATACGCTAGCAACATAGCCCATTGAAAAACACTAAACATGTTGTGGCGGGTGAGAAAGGACAATTCATTGAGGGTAGAAAATAGTATAACATCGATAAATAAAATAGGAACAAAGTTAATAAATACAAGGCCAGTGGCAGCAAGTACAATAAATACAAAGGTAAAATGACCAGGTACTTAAATCTTCAAAGGCTAAATACATATTGGGAATCAATGACTTAGGTGTTTACGAATAAAAACATGCTTAGTTGAGCTGTTCAATAAAATCTTTCGATACACCCACCAATTCCGTCCCACTAATCATCTCCTAATTTAAAGGTGGGAAAGGATCGCTATAAATGCTTGAGTGGTGGAGGAATGAAAGTAGATACATGGGTTACATTTCCCTGATTGGGAGGGTCAAACACTATTCCAAATAAACGAGTGATTGGCATCTGAGTGGAAATAAAACTAACTACGAAGTTAACGAAAAAGAACCTGAATATTCCCTTCTTGGATATCTAAGAGCTTTGATGTGCATACGGATCAAATGATATCGAAAACCTAACGAACCGTTATCTAAACCTCATCTTCTCTCTCTCGCTCAGAAATGCCCGATATAGTGATCGAGGCATAAAATGGTGCAAGGGGATTAGGACTTTATTAGTGTTGGTTAGTGCTGACCAAACTTAGCGGAAAACCCGGTTATAGGTGATATTTGATTAAAATCAAACTTCGGAACGAGGCACAAAACCAGTGAAATAACAATTTTCCATCCGCCAACTAACATTTAGCATTTATTAATGTCAATCTTTCGTTTGATTTAAAAGAGAGAAGAAAATGATATCATATTTTTTTTATTTCAGACAGGTTGCATCTGGCTACTATCAACAAGGACATGAACGACAAAAGATATTTAACAGCCTAACTTCAGGCATATCAAAAGCATAATACAAAATTTATATCCCTAAACAACAGAAGCAGAAGAATAGAAGCAAAAAAAAACACACCGAGTGGCTATTGGGGCGCCATTTCCCTCAGTGCCAAATTGTGCGCCTTAGACCCAGAAAACTGCCACCTGAAGAGTCTCTACAAATCCACAATCAAGTGAGCACGAAGCCAACCTGAGAGGAGGGACAAGCCTTTTTGATACTGCTCGTCGAGGTAGTGGGAAAGGAGACACGCGCAAAGATTTTCCAGAATAAGATACTCTACAAGAAGGCGTCGGACAGTCTAAGGGGACCAAGCAGCCTTCCCAGTAAAGTTGAGGGAAACCCTCCATCAGATGGAACTGAACAAGTTGTCTCAGTAAAGTTAAGAGAAACTTTCCATCAGATGGAACTACATAAGTTCGGAAATACAGAACGAATACTGTCCATGGCGTGGGTACAAGACACCCTAAGGCTGTAAACATGAGCCTTCCAAATAGAGCGCCTTGCAAAAACAAGTGAAAGTAAAGGGCGTGACTATTCTAAGCCCACGAAAGCCTCATTAAAGAATATGCCTTGTTTTGGATGATGCAGTGGATGTCAACCGAAGTAGTGCTCCGCCTTTGTTATAGCTAAAGAAAAACAAAACCTGTAAGTTTCAGGATTGCGAATGATAAGAGATGGCAAGGTCTTCTAACTGGAACGTAACGAAAACAACATCTGACTTCACCGATATCATACCATTGATTTTCAAGGCAAAGGTGACACTGGGGACACTTCCCTGTGAGATGCCCCCATCAAAGAGAGCTCCTTTAAACCTTACGCGGAATTAAGGATATCACTAATTATAATTAGGCTATAAATTTTGGAGGCATCCGCTTGCACATATGCTGTGAAGTGTCTCTATGATAACATATCACCATGAGGTAGAGTAAGACTTCTCTACATAGATCAACCAAAAAGGTTCATTCATGGTTTGAGTAGCATCAGAATGTAATCCAACATCTACCCTGGCCATCCCAGTTACCTGATCTAAACATCATCGAACCATTATAGACAGTTTGAGAGCAGAGTGCGAAGCAGATTTCAACCTACGTCATCACTAAAGTAATTGGAAGAGTTTTGATCGAAGAATGAGAAAACATTTGGCTGAAAACCATATAGGAGTTGTATGGTCTATTCCAAGAAGGGTGGCACTTGTACTAAAGTGAAATAGTGGTCTAGCACTTTCTTGATAATTAATCAAATATAGTGTATTTGAAAGTGTTCATATTATTTTGTCCAACCCGTGTATGTTAACGCATTTTTGTACCTCCCTTTAAGAATTTGAGAGAATGAGTGCACTGATTTCTACTCCTAAGGTAATTTTGAATAAGATGGGCACAAGCGTTAAAGCCTACTAAATCATATCAGAATTATTCTTATCTTGTAATAGTGTCCTAGAAGTAATATTTTGATGGCAGAAAGGGTTTATCGCCTGTTATAAAGTCAAGAAAAGTCAATATTTCAACCCGATTTTGAAACCTTCTACAGCGTAGCTTGGAAAAGAAAATTAGCTAATATTGACCTAAAAACGAGTTCCCTCCGTTTGCTCTGTTCAAATGAGCTAGCGTAACTTAGGACCTCTCATTTCATTTAAAGTTGGCTTCGTTGAAGGTCTTGCATTCTAAAATTGGTTTGAAATATTGACTTTTCGAGTGATAAACCCTTTCAAAATTTTACTCCGTGTCAAAATTTACTCTGAGGGCATTATTACAACAAACGAAGAAGTATTTCAGGATTTAATACTCTCAAATGCTTGCACCCGTCTTGTTTCGAATTACTCTTATTACTTTAAAACGCCTTTGTTAATTAATGTCTGCCTTCAGACATTCTTTTGTGTCAGAATTTTCATTTCGACAACCAAAACTCATTTGCATCTTAAATTTCCAATTTAATTTATCACTATCTTGCTTCTTCATCTCCTCCCAATTTTAAATGAATCTATCAAACAAATTTGACTTCAATTATTCACCCATTATTCATTAACAACTCGTTCTACAAATATAAGTTGTAGATTCACACTCTCAATCACTAACATCCTGTTTATTCCGATAATTCTTGTAATATCTTGTTCATTCCGATCATTTTGATAATATCTCGTTCATTACGATAATTCTTGTATACTCGTTCATTCCGATCATTTTGATAATATCTCGTTCATTCCGATCATTTTGATAATATCTCGTTCAGTACGATAATTATTGTAATATTAACCCGTTCTTATATTTTCCCTTTGACAAATTTCTCAAATCTTCTCAAATTTGAGCGCTATAAAAATCGTTCAAAGCGATGTTGATTTTCTTAATTGCCAACTTATTATAAAAGCATTTAATTAACGAAACTAATTGAATAAGACATTATGTAGCTTTATGAAATCCAGGCAATTAATTTTGTACCTACGAAACGAAGCAAGCTCTTATTTTGGATCTCACATATCTGGTTATCGTTGTGGTTGATTGAGGTGAAATGTAATGGTTGCATTAAAGAAACAGCCGCATCAGGCTGAAAATACGATTACATTGCTTTGATAGTGAATAGAAAAATGCATCCACATCATCTTGCAGAGTAAATGTATGGTTTATTATCATGTCTTAAGACAATAGCGTAACAGAGAAAGTATAGGAGTAAATTTTGGAGAGGTACATTTTTGTAAAATACTTCTGACAGCCTCCAAAGGGGCTAAAACCATCGTAAACCCAAACATGGAATATTTAAACAAAAATCGCAAAGCAATTACTAATTAACAATTAGCAGAAAAACAAGTGACCAAGTGTCCCAGTGGTGGCGACATGCTTTAGGACCCCAAGCATACAATCAACAAGTAAATTTTCGATAATTATACAAGAAGGAGGAGACCCACTTCCCCCTAAGTCTGTGACCCTGCAACGTGGCGTGCAATAGCTTACCCCGGTCACGAGAGACAAGAGGAGGAATGCTGACCTCCCCGGTTCTGAGACAGGTACTACGCAAGGAAGTCCCCTATACTAGAACATTAAACCAAAAGAGGTGTTAGGGTACCAAACAGTCTTTGTAGAAAGGTTCGGAGACAACAACAATGAATCGATACCATCTAAGCAAATAGCCCTAAGGCCGCAACACAAACAAAGTTTGTAGGAAAAAATATGTAAGAAAATGGTGTAAATAGGTGAAGGATATATAGCCGCATTACCTCCCACAAGCAATTTAGACTATGGGGAACACAAATCTCCACATCTGACTCTTCCACCTCCATTAAGAATGAGTAAAAGTATTGATAACGTAAAGAAAGATGGGGACTAGGAAATTGCGAAATGTTGGAAGAATGCCAACCAGAGCCAAGAGAGAATGATGGATAAGACCACCCGTTCTCGACACAGACCAATCATGAAAGTACGAGGCGAGAAAAGGTTTGAAAGAAAGTGGCGAATATAGAGTAAAATTTAAATTTTCAATAAGAAAAAAGCCCCCCTGCAGTTTTGAACAGGAGGAGGCACTGTAGCAGGCAGGGCGTATCGCTCCTCCATGTACCCCGTGTAATACTACGGAGGCATTGAAGGATAGGTCCAAAGAATTACTGGGGCGCAATGGCACGACACTTTAAATTTCTGGACGACGTCATCTACATTAGTGTTCATTAGCTGGTAGGGTTTTCTTGGTGGCTGCCATGCGGTTAGTATAGAGAAGAGCCGGTTTGGTTAGTGGTTTGTGTTCACAACCTGGCCTCGTCATCAACGTGCTCGTGAAAACCAGCAGATGATAATCTCAACATCAGCTCAACTCGTAATAGCCAATGACATCACGGATATTGCGAAAAGGGAATAATGGAAATCCAATGCATCAACGGCCCTTATTGCGCTCTATGATTCACTATTCATTAAAAAAAACGGTATATGAAAAGGGTAATGCGCCTACTACCCCGTACGGAGTGATGTATCGCAAACAAATCTTCCTAGAAAACAGTGGCAACGCCCGGTAGAGTCCCACCGGACACATATGAGGCAGGTAGACAGCATGAAACCCAACTCACGTTTAAGACTTGGAACCATTCGTGTACATCGGCACGGCTCAGGGGTGAGACGATGTGTACTACAAGAAATACGAACGTAATCCTCATGGTGCTATAGAAGCTTTGAGGGCAGAGGTAAGGGCACAACTCTGTCGAATATCTGCTAGGGTATAGTCGGCAGAATTATATTCTAACGTAATTTTAGAATAAATTCAAATAAAATAAACAAGAAAGAAACAAACTAAAAATTAAAAAGGAGGCAACAAACTCCCAAATAAATAGGCTTGCTCTGGGTTTGGATGGAAGCTAACATCCTCCAAAAACGTTGCAGCATCATACTTCAGTGTACAATAAACAAGCTGATGTGACCCTTCTCCTCCTGGTTTCCGTATTGGTAACTTGCGCGAAGAACCTCTACCCAGAATATGACATTCGATAAGACTGTGCCGATCAGATTAGGCAACAAGGCAGTCATTGCAGTAAGGTACAAGGGAGCGATCCAACCGAAAGCGCTTCATCCCGCTCGCGAGTGTGTTCGATTTGGAGACGACAGAAAACGCCATGAAGTCGTTGAGGCCATGGAAGATAGGTGCACGAGAAAAGCTGCGGCACAAAGATACGCATGTTTAAGTTTTAGTCGACCGTCTTCCATCTTGTTTGCCAGGGCAGCACAGAGGGCTGTTCTCTGTTTTCTGTTATATATTCCCAATGAGAAAGAGCGAAACACTGGTGGTTGCTCAGTCTTGCAGAAAGTTTGGCGCGCGCATCGGCGAACTCATTTTCCGCAATCTCTACATGACCAGGATTTCGATAGAAGACAATCTCAATATTTCTTAGGATTCCGGCAGCCAGAGCGTCATGGATACTACGAATCAGAAGGAGCGGAAATTACAAAGACTTTGATGGCACTCAGAGAAACCTGAGTTGCTAAAAATCAAAAGCCTGTCTTCAGATCGAGCACGACGATTAATCGCCCGCACCGATTGTTGCATTGCAGACACAGCGCCTGGTAGAGCATCCACAGCTTTAAATGTATGGGATAAAGCATGAATGCCGACCCTTAATTCTGAATTGGAACCATCCGTGTGCAGTGGAACGGCACTAGCGTAACGCGACTTGTGATACGAGAAGTTCTAACGCTCTCTGTACTTCTAGCATTGTCGAAGTTTGAGAGCAGAGGCGTGAAGACAAATGTTCAAATGTAGTACTATCTGGAGTGGTGTCCTTGGCCAAATCATAGGTCCCACCGACCTGAAAGCTATATATAGTTTATAGTATTATTGGTATGTTTCGATGGAAAGACACGATTTCGTATAAAATGATAGCCATTGGCAAATGAGGAAAAAGCTAGGCTCGCGTATACAGGCGCACAATGCATTGTACATGTAAGATCTAAAGAAAGGGGCATTTCCAAAGCAATGACAAGGAGTCTCTCTATAGGGGATATGTTGAAGGCACCGGTCGCCAAACAGGGACCACTGGGGTAAATAGAGTCCACCTTCCACAATTAATGTTCGGTTGGGTATGCGTAAAATCAACATCCATATTTAACTTTCACGCGAACAAAGTACTAGTAAAAAAGTAAAGAGGTAAGAGTGCGACTGTACCACATCCGGGAGAGGCCGATTTAGCGCAAAGTCCGGGTCGTGTTGAAACTGTTGATGACGACAGAAGTGCACACACACTTAGTGGTGGTCAGAGAAAACCTAAACCCGTGCAATACGTTATAACGAGAAATACAATTCGGAGTCTGCTAGAGTTGAAGCTCTATATTAAGCATATGAGCCACACGCAAAAAGATGAAATGTGGTCTACGTAGAACTTTGGAGAAGCATCTTCCAGCAGCACCGATTTTATACTGCTTAACCTCAATGCAGTGAGAGGGACAATGATGGCATTTCCTTGCAGGACGAACTCTTCTTGACCTTTTGTACCGAAAAATGGTGCGCTAAACCATACTGTTAATCGACAATCTAAAAATTCATAAAAGAACGTTGGGATCGTCCCCTTGCCTTCATAGTGTGGAGGGTCTTCATAATACCGTTTCGTCATGCAGTATCGTTGGCCTTCTTCAAATCAACAAACAGCGTTGTGAATTGCTGTCTACGAAGGAAGGTATCGCATAGAGCATTTTAAAGCCAGAAGAGAGCAATTGACGCTGAATGGAATTTGAGAAAGACGCTCTGTCTAGATTCAGGCGACCTCTGCTATCTATGAAATGAGCAACCCTAACCATAACCAATTTCTGCATCAACCACCAAACGCAGTAAATTGAGATAGACTGATATTTCTGGTGCTGGCGGAAAGCAGGCATAGTAAACATTTGCCAGAAATTTGGTATGGTCGGGTATAGAGCCCCGCACCCTTATTTCTTCATCACATGTTAGACTTTGCCCGTTCTATGGTGAGTTGACCCTTTTGAAATTTTCCAATGCGCCTTTGCCAGTGGGGTTCGGAGGGGAACCACTCTCCCAGGTGCCCGAGGTAGCAGTCTAAGCGGAGAGCCTCCTTGTGGGGAAGGGGGAGTGCCTAAGCAGAATAGAGCCCCCTATGTAATATCGAATCCGATAAATCAACCTATTTTTAGGATTATTACACAAATCAGATTCCAAATCAATCATCCTTCTCCAAGTCATTTGCTTTCTACGACCCGCAGCTGACAACACGGCGGTGGCATTCTTACTCTCTGACCTCACGAAAATGAATGAGATTGGCCTTCGCCGCCTACTACCTAGGCGACAACCACAAGAGAAACCATCGATTTTATCTGGTCAATCCAAACTTTAAAAATATCATCGCCTTTTTAACCTGGTCATTAATTAGTCTACTGTATCCACAGACCGCAAAGCCTGGGGGGACGCTTCTACTCATCCAAGCCAAGCGAGTGACTATATCCAGGATGAAAGTTGCTAACCATTGCTATGGTAACTCTCCACCACGGACCCGTTCATTGCAGCTTGTCAGTCGGTGGGGGGGTCTTAGTGATTGGCGTGGGATCCGAGCTACCGTGCTCTACAGCGCATGACAACCAATGTCAAGTTGACCTAGAACCGGACCCCATCCAATGATTTACTACACCCGATATGGCTTAACTTTGATAGGTGATTTCTAAATAGAGAATCATCTTCCTTCGAAGCTGATCCTTATTTAGCCATCCGGAAATCAAGCGATAATACCCAGTATACATTAATCCAACTACCACAAGGCGACTTCCCTTTGCTGGAAAACACCCAGTTTTACAGTCTTTCGCATCCACCTGGTGCCTAAGCCCCCCCCCCCTATAACCACCCCTTTGGATTTTTAAAATTTTCCTTTCTTTAACTTCGCCTCTTTTATTTTAGAAGTTTACAAGAAAAACATTCAAACTTTCCATTGGTTTTCATTCTTCCTTTTACTGAATTGAATTCAAATTAATTTACGTTGAAAACTCTCATTTATCTCCATTAGCAAAGTATGAAAACAATTTAAATAAAACAGATTGATCCCATTTATACCAAAGGATAATAATACAAAACACGTTTCTTATCACCACGGATGTACACAATCTCCACCGACACTTCCATATTGAATGCCATGAAATCCTTCGGTGTCTCGAGGCCTTTCCATGAACTCATTTCGCTTCATCGACTCAACGGAGAAACCATCATCAGGAGGCGAATTCTGAACATTAAATAAAGGGGCGACGAGAATTCGGAAAAAAAGCCTCTCTCCAATAAATAGCAGCCAGCTCTCCGCAACGCTTGGTAACTGCGAGTAGATAGGCTGTAGGTAGGTTGCGCCAATCGTCTCTCGCGTCCTGGACGAGACTGTAACTTGTTGAAGGCTGTAAATGCAAATCTAACACCTTCATGTGCGTAATAAAAACACGTCCTCATTCGCAGCCTAATTCCAAGTTGAATGGGAAAAGAGAAGTATTGTATGTAATTCTCCCACGAAACAAACAATAAATCTGCCGCCGCAATTCCTCGCACAAAGTCCCCCACTCGGGGGCCCATTTAATCAAAGGTGCTAAGATAATTGAGACCATCAGTTCACGAGGGGGGAGTGTGGATTTGACAGCATATGGCGGGTACTGAGGTCGGAAGAGTGATGTATTTATTTGTGCGAGGCAGGGGCTGCTGGTCATCAGGGCCTGGTGAGCTGCAGCCCTCCCTGTCTCAGCCTTGCCAAGCAGATGATAGATAAGTGGTTAATTCATATTATTTATTAATTTTATACAAATAAATAATATACTTTTATATTCCATTAGGTATTTTTTTCATTTTTTTATCATTTTTTTAACACAAAATACTAGCAGATTTAATAAATTAATTCAACTTTACAGTAAAACTTTTTCCAGGGTTGGCGGCAGCGCCAACCCCTTGTGAGCTGCAACTAGTACAGCCCGATTTCCCTGGATTACAGGATGGCTGCTCTTAGTGTTAGTGAAACAAATATATAACACTAGTGCATCACATCCGTGATTCGTGAATACTAGCCACTTTTAGTTATCACCCTCCGTGACGACCGAAGCTTAGTTTCAGTGTCTTGGTTACTTCAATCCTACATATTCTGCTTAATAACATGATAAATGTTCCTCATAGCTTTGGCAACGCATGCATTTTAAAGTATGAGGTACAAAACGTAACGCTTGTGATTAAATTAAGACTGCCTTTAGTACAGCCACATTAGTAGTAGGCCTTCTGTAATTGGCCCACTGTCTTACAGAATAATATGATATAAAACCCGTTTCTTGATCGGGTCGCGATAGATATTAAGTCCGAGTCCGACTCAACACTCCTCCAAGGAATTAAGCAATTAACTCACCTAATCCAGTATTTTTCCTCTACATGATGGTATATTCCATTTTCTGTGCAAATTCTCAATTTCATTGTTATTATTTTTTTCTCTTTATTAGCCTATATCATTCGGCTAGCCGACACTGCGTGAGCACTGAGCTGTCACTACTCGGGAGGCCAGTGCTGGGGGAGATCCTAACCTAATCTAACTTACCCTAACCTAACCTAACCCAACCTAACCTAGCCTAACTTAACCTAACCTAACCTGATAATTATAATACAGAAAAAAATCATAACCATGAAATTAAGAATTTGCACAGGAAATGGAATATACCATCATGTAGAGAAAATACTGTATTAGGTTAGTTAATTCCCTGGATTAACAAATACTGATAAAATCAGAATAACTTAGCTTCGAATGTGGCTCATAGGTAATTTGCTTCTCGCTTGGCTTATCGGTTATTTATATATTTTTTTATCCATAGGTTGATCAAGAACAATCATGGCAGGTCCAAGCTGTCAATTAAGTATTTACAAGGCCTAAACTTTACTCGTCTGACACTGAGTGAAAAGATCGACATTAAAACAAAAAGGAAGACCTACACCAGTGTTGTCCCTTGAACAAAATGCCAAGAGCAGGAATCTAGAATACACACACGCAAATTTAACTTGGGTGTTTATGAAAAATTGACTGGCTCTGTGGATGTGAAGAGGCTAATGCTTTGTTTTGCTTCCCATGCCTCTTATTTGGAGAGACCTGAGACATTTACAAGAGGAAATAGTTAAACATGAAAAATCAGCCAAACACCTACATAATGTGGTTAGTCTTTCGTTACTGGGCAGTGTAAACACAATGCACAATGAACAAGTGAGAAAAAACAGAGCTGTTCTTTCAAAACTTGTTGAATGTGTAAAGTTCTGTGGCAAGTTTGAACTCCCACTCAGAGGCCACGATGAAGGGCCTACTTCCAAGAATGCTGGAGTATTTCGTGGAATAGTAGAGTTTGCTTGTGAACTGGATTCTAGCTTAAATGCTTATTTAAAGACTGCAACAGTATTCAGATGAACATCTAAAACTATACAGAATGAAATCTTGGAATCAACACTAGAAATATGCAGAAACATGATTAAAGATGAAGAAAAATCCACAGGTTTTGTAGCAGGTATGTGTGATGAAACAACAGACATTTATGATAAAACACAGATGGTAATTGTTTTATGATATGAGATAAATGGAAAAGCTGTTGAGAGATTCTGGGGATTTTTAACACTCTCAGCTTGACTGCAGAATAGCTATCAAGTGTTCTATTTGAAGAGCTACAGGCATTAATTGGTAATTGTCCTCATAAACTTATCGCTCAGACTTACGATGGTGCAGCTGCATTAAGTGGAGCTAAGAGTGGTGTGCAAGTTAGAAATAAAAGAAGTATATAGCCATGCTCACTTAGTACATTGCTATGCAAACCAACTGAACTTGATTATGGAAATAGAAGCATCACAAAATTCTAAAGTTAGTCTTTTTCAACAGTTTGTCAGGAATACCAACTTTCTTTTCTAACTCTCCACAAAGAATAGCCACATTAGAAAGTGTTGCAGATTCCCACAGAATTCCTAGGCCTTCGACAATACGCTGGAACTTCAAAAGCAGAACTGTGAATGTTGTGTATGAAATGAAAGATATAATCATTGAATACTGCAGTAAACTAGAGTTATCTAACTTAAAGGTCACTGGTTTAGCAGCAGCTGGTATCAAGAGAATGTTAAAGGGTCCCGAGTTCAATTTTTGGCTTATATTTTTCTCTAAAGTAATGCTCCATGTAGATATTTTGTTTTCACAGCTTCAATCCAGAAATATTGATGCAGTAAAGGCTAATGCTGCATTGAATGCTTTCAATTCTCCAGTACGAAGGATAAGAGTTGCATGTGATGAGTGTGATACAGAGATGCAAGAGCTACCTGAAGCAAAAAGAAGAAAATCTGAATTGCCTGAGACAGGTAGAACAACAACTTCAAAGGTGTGTGATGTAATTATCATGCAGTATAGAGTGAGATCTTGCTTCACTAACCATCTAGAAGCAAGCAAATTACTTCTAGAGAACAATTTCTCTACATCTTCCATTAATTTCCCCTATAATGAACTTGCACAGGCAGTTGAAGCTTACTCAATGCTTGTAAATGAAAAATTAAGAACTTAACTTTCAGTGCTATAAAGCAGAGAGGATTTATGGAAATCACAAAACCTCACAGATCTACTTAAGAAAATAAATGATAATAATTTACAGTCAGCATTTTCAGAAACTGTCAAGTTATTGAAAATTCTAATAACAACTCCAATGACAACAGCCAAAGCAGAAAGGTGCTTTTCAACTTTGAAAAGGATTAAAAATTTCCTGCGTACCGCTATGGTTACTGAAAGACTGTCTGCTTTAGCGATGTCTTTAATTGAAAGTGCAATGGTAACGGAATCAAAGAACTTCAATGAAGCTGTCATAAATCATTTCGTTACAAATAAAAGCAAGCGCATGGATCTTTTTTCAAGTAGGCTAACTAACTAGCCTACTTGTGTATATGATCCCCTTTCCCTGACTGCCACAGGTACCAGTCTACCTTCCTCCTCCATCTTCCCAAACCAAGCTACCTATCTAAGGACCTGAAATACATGATTTGACTGTTTTGCTGTACACTGCTGACTGCTGTGAATAATTAAATGCAAAATAAGTAAGTATAGTACTATGATTTTATTTTTTTAACATAATTTTATAATTTGAAATTATTATGCAGTCCCCCCACTTTTTTTTTACCACGAGCCGCTACTGATGTGAGGGAAAACGAGAGAGGAGAGACAGCGGTGTCATAATTGTGCGTATAATGGCATATCTTTCCGTATGTGCAAACAGCGCCCTACCAATTTACGGCAAGCTCCCTACGACAGCCTTTTCAAAAAGATGAAATTAAAGATATACGTATGTTGTAGAAAAGGCTCCCGACGATATACTATATATCTCTTCTTTGTGGGGATTATTCTATATTCGAGTGCGGGGGTTTAATCACATGGCCGAGTATTATTCTACGTTAATTTAATAAATAGGCATGGAGATGGCTTATTTATCTTCAATATACTTAAGAAGTGGAACGGAGCCCAAGGATAAATAATATGGCCAGCATTAACAAAATAGAATTTTATTAATTAAACTAACAAAGATAACACATGGACAATATTTACATTACCGGGGATTAAAATGGGAGATGCACATGAAATGAAAAGGTCATAGGATAAATTTGACTAAGCGCTGGATTAAGATTTGGAGAGATTTAAATGACAAAACAAACAAGAAGGGAAAGGGTCGACTAAATCCGTGTTAAAGCACTGAGTTACGTTTGCAACAAAGTTTAATAATTAATTCAATTTGTAGCTTACGTATTTATAAGGTCAGCGTGCAGATGAAGGATATTTGAAGGAATAGCTTTAGTTCGACTGGCGATTTCCTTTCCAGGAGGAGGGTTTTTTAGGGGGGTTGTCCTTAACGAGGGGGGAAGGAGAGACTTCGAGAAGTATGAGCGAAGTGGGGCTCGGAAGTACGAGCGATCCTTGAGACAGGATACCGGAGATGTTCTGGGTGAACAGTTGAGGTTATTGGGGTAACCAAGCGTTCTCTTGAAGAAGGTTAAAAGGGGGGGAATTAAATTACCACTGACGTGATATCAGGGGAGCGAGAACCGTTTCTTGCCGAACGGGCTCGATGAACAATGACTGTTCTAAAGTTGTTCTCTTCTGAACAATTGAACAACAGGGGGGCCCTGTTGACTTAGCGTTTCGAGGGGCACGAACCTTTGCACTCAAGGATATTGTCCTCTTCTGGACACTAAGGAGGTTCTCGAGGTAGAGTTCCTAGGTGCACACGGGGGACCGGATCGGCGTGATGCCTGACGAAGATAATCGGGATCTGATTCAAATGCGAAATTCCATCGCATAAATAGCCTGAACCAGCCCCTCAGGGTATGGGGCAATGGGGGACTTTCATGGAATGTCCCGCTAGCGATTAGAACACTCTTATCTTCCCATAAGCCTAACTCAATCTGGCCAGATCGACGCCTGTAGGAAAACGGGGGATTGAACCTCCTTGATTAAACTTGGGGCGGGGGGAGATAAGACTCGGGAAATGTTCGAGGCGATGAGAAACGCCATGCTACTCTCTTCTCGCAGGATACACGTGGGAAGCATGAGTACCTATATGTGATAGAAGCGAGGCGTGGCAGCCTCAGGCAATTCTATAACAAGGTAATTATTTAGTTGTCCCTTCCCATTTTTTCTACCTCTACAATCAGGATCTTCCTTGGCTGGAAAGACGGAGGGGGGGGGGGATCAGGAGAGCTGCGAGGTTTGCTGTCCACAAGCAGCCTTCTCTTCATTTGGCCATTGTCTCTTCTACATATTTTCACATATTCTAACTTCACTACATTCATCAAGAATCTCTTCTCAAAAACTGTCTGGTCAATATGTCCTCTTTGGTTTCCACTCGAAATCTTCTCTCATTAATTGATTTCTTAATAATCTTGATTCATGTCTTTAATTAAAAGGCAAAGAAGAAATTCAAGGAACTAAGAAAACTTTCTTATACCAAAGAACATTTCCAAAATCCTTCTCAAACTCCCCTGTGTGTTCCATTAATTACTAATTTCGAGGAAATCCCTACGAGAAATAACCCGCACCCAGCCACAAAGGACACACGCGGAAAATCACTACAGAGATTCCAAGGGGTAGCGCCCTAACTCAGTAATTTGAGATTTCGTTTATTTTTCGAATTCCGAATAAATTATGCGACAAAATAGACCAACTTTGCATCAGCCTGTAATTGGCTTTCAGAGTGAATATTTGCGTAATGATCTTTTTCTATTTTTCTGAAAGTGAAGAAATATGTACAAATCCGCTGATTATTTATTGTCCTGTTCGAGTTAATTACAAATTTTAATTATTTCCACCACCGTTGATGTTCCGTGTAACTGAAAGACTTATCAAACAAGCCAGGCAGAAACAAGGTAAATTGAGAGCAAACTTTTCACCCACTCTCGCAATAACAGTGAAAAGAGGCAACAGCTTTCTATTTCTACCTATTTTAAATTTATCAATTGATAGAATTGGTGTTTTATGCTCTGATCACCGAAGATGGCCAAATCTGAATCTTTATCTGGCCACTTCGAATACCTTATGAGCTATAACTGTAGTTTTATTTATTAAACCATTCTTGCTCCCCTCGGCTGGACTACGCACGTCCTCAGCTGTGTTTAATTTTAAGGGGTGTGGGCAGACGGTATGAGATTTTAGGCTTGCAGATCTCGTAGCTCCAATTGTCCTTTTTACTGGTACATGAGGGCGTTCTTCACCATATGAAGGTAAACACGCATCTATCACTATATTACCATCACCATGTATCAGTGTTGGGAGGTGTTTTATAGTTTGTACGCCTCGTTTTTCTTCCTAAAAATTTAAAGAATGGAATTGAGGCAAAATAAATCGAGCTTAGTCTCATCAAACATACTAATATTATTTAAACTATAATACGTTGCAAGTATTTGTTTTTGGTGTATTTTGACCTGTATTAATATATTTTACTTCTTTTAGCTTGGTCAAATACCAGAAAATCCCAATTTCTTACGGGTTCATCCTATCTCTTCAAAGGGAACGGTGGTAGATAAAGCATTTGATATTGCTTAGATTCACTCCAAAGAGTGAAAAACCAATTATTGTGTATCAGAGGCCTGAAAACTCTAATATTATTATTAAGAAATTAGGTTCGGAATTGGTTTCCATAAAATATCTATGGTGGAGCCAAAAGAGTAAAACTTAATTAAGAGTTAGGGAAAAGTCCAGATTACAATCACCACCGACGCCTCGTTGAGAATTTCAAAGTTGCTGTTCCCAGATTTTTTGTTTCTTACTCCGGGTCTCCCTCGAGAGTAGAAATAAAAACAAATATCCAACTGCGAGAAAATTGAATATTTTCCACAGTTTTTATTTTGTTGTTTTATTACTTTTATGGAACTTGGAAGTATATAATAAGGTAACAAGTTTGAAAATATTTTTTCAAAATTATTTTTAACGAATTTATCTGGAAGCCGCTAACCAGGGTACAACCGCTGAAAAAATACTAAATAAAAAGTAAAAATTTACTAATTAATAAAAAGAAAGACGCTTTTTTTAGGATTCTTTTTTACAAATAGAATTTTTACTTAGGAAACCAGACAATTGCTTCGCCACTCCCCCCTACGGGAAGAGCTTACGCTTCACTACTAAGATTAAAATTTAAAATCTAAAACAAAAGTAGCCATGGTTAAATTTTTATGAATTTTCTGAACTTTGCCAATTATAATAATTTAAAAAGGAACTCTAAACTAAATTTCCCCCCTTTCAAAATATCACGTTGCTAAAATATAGTTATAGAAGAAGATATATAAATATGAATTTTCTGAACTTCACCATTTTTAATTCGTTAGGTTTGAAAAAATTCACAAAATTTCGATACTTACGGCCATATGATAAAACAAATGTAAAATGCACATTTGAGTAAAATAACTTTTTTTTTTCGATGTATTTTGCATTTTAGCCTTTTGCATATGAAAAATTTATTAACAATTGTAAAGCTACACTAAATTTGATAAAAGTGCATTTCACATTTTTCTTAGCATACGGCCGTTATATTTATTTCGGAACTTTGATAAAAAACATAAGTCATAACCAAACTAAGATGAAATTATTAATAAAATACTAAAAAAAAATCCCCTTCTTAAATTATAGAGTTAATGATGATGATGATAATAATTGTAGTTTTTTATATAATTTTAAAGGAAAAAATGATGAAGTAACCTTATTTTTTTAATATCTCATATATATACTATTTTGCGAACCGATGTACCAGAGCACCGCAGAAAATTAGCTAAATGCCCACTTCAGCCGACCACACTAATGAATTTGGGGTGGTTGTATATATATATATATATATATATATATATATATATATATATATATATATATATATATATATATATATATATATATATATATATATATATACATATATATATATATATATAGACACTTTTTTTCCCCAATAGCCAGTAAATTATTGTACAATGAAACCAATTTTTGCGCACAAAATTTATTGAACCGGAACTAGTTTCGTTTCAATAAACATTGTTCTCAAAAAGTGGTTTCATCATATATATATATATATATAATATATATATATATATATATATATATAGAAGAAGGAGCAAATGCAAGTTCTGCGGGTGATAACAACCACCACAGTGCTTTCGCCATATCCATTTTCTGCCTTTCAAAACAATTTTGAAGACAGAAATAAAGGTGCAGAAACCTTGCATTCCAGACTATATTACAATATAGTACAGGAAAGAGAAATTTGACGGAATGAGCAATGAGACAAGAAACAGGAGTTTTTTAGAGGTGAGAGAAAGGGACATTAGAAGAAGACTAGAATCATAGAGAGCAGAGGACGGCACAATGAAGCCAATCCTTTACCGAGAAGACAGAGATAAGGCCAGGGGAAAAAGGTTTGAAATTCCTTTTTTCCCCTGGCGTCATCTCTGTCTTCTCGGTAAAGAATTGCCTTCATTGTGCCGCCCTCTGCTCTCTATGATTTTAGTCTTCTTCTAATGTCCCTTTCTCTTACCTCTAAAAAACTCCTGTTTCTTGTCTCATTGCTCATTCCGTCAAATTTCTCTTTCCTGTACTATCGAGTTCGAGAAGAAAACCCTTCCAACCTTTATGTCGGAGTAACGCCATCTTGTGAGCAACCAACAAACTACTAGAGCTACTTATTTCAGGGACAAAATCCACGATGATATTCTAACTGGAATCGGGTATTAATCTCCATTACCTTATGTAAGTAAAGAATAATCCTATTGTTTATGTCCCCGTGCCGTAAAAATAGTTTATTGGGTGTCTAGCTAATGACAAAGATATTTACTTAAAATTGTTTGCCCGTAAGATTCTATCTAGAATTGAGCCTTAAGAGCTCGTCAAGTAATCCCATTTTCTATTTATACGTGTATTAGATCAATATATTTTAATGTTATTATGTGAGAGGGTTTATGTTCATTAAAGTCTATTTTTCTAGTAATAGCTCTGTTTTAATTATCCTCGAACGAGTTGAAGTGGAAATATTTGACAAAGTCAAGAAAAAAAACCCTTTTATTCATTCCCTAGAATAAAATAAAGTTTAGCACTCTTAGAGAACTATACTCAAGCGAACACCGACGCACGAACCTACGCCTCAAGTCAAATTTGATTTGGTATATTAACCATAATAAAAAAAAATATATATATATATATAATCTCGGCTAACCCACGATATATATATATATAATATATATATATATATATATATATATATATATATATATATATATATATATATATATATATACATACGTAGGTACTTTGGGGCTTGGGGCTGAATTTGGTTGAAGACCGTTAGTGAAGGGGGAAATTGTTATGAGTCCAGTGTGGATGGTATATTATTAACTTTGCGGGGTTCTTTTAAACAAATATTTCAGAGTGCAAGTTGGCCAAAGATTAACAGGTAGCTGGTACGTGCTGGGGTTGCAAAAAAAAGACAATGGCCAAAATATATCTTTACTAAGAATAAAATGATATTTATATTTACACAAAATTTGTGTTTAAAGGGAATGGTCGCCCAGAAGGGGTTAAAGGTCCACACGAGATACAGGTACGTTAATTAAGGGAGTAAAAAGGTCAGACTCAGTTTGGCGAGTTAAAGGGGGATTTTAAACTGGGGCATTCACACAAATAATGGAGCAGGCGGCAACGGTTGCGATTACATTACGAACTCGTTGCCGAAAAGGGTCCAGTTGCGGTACAATGAGTGCGACGTAAGAAGTCAAGTTACCTCTTGCTTCAGACGAGGGAGCACTTGTCGAGCCTTCGGAGTCGGGAATCCTTGTCAGGTACTTCCCGATTGACTATGGCAGAGTTCACTGATAACGAAGCTTGTCGATTGACTATAACAGAGTTCACGGATGGGGATACTTGCTGATTAACTATAGCAAAGTTCACGGAACGATTTAGTCTTCAACTCGAATCGAAATCGCCGCTGGTGGGGGGAGGGGGCGAAAGCGTCCTTCAGCTCGTTCGCCGGAGTAGGTGGAAGTCTAACAGTGCTGTTCTCTAAACTCAGTCGAAGCGTTATATACGCGCTTGGTGAGGTGGCTCCAGACGCGCGCGCAAATTTGGGGAGAAGTCGGCGAAGCCTTCGGGGGAAGTGGGAATCGTGATAACGTTCGTTGGAATATCCAACGGATTTCAATCTTCGAGCGGAAAGCCAGAAGGTGGCCGTGGGAGATGATGACATCGGTTCTTGGTAAATTTAGCTGGGACGTGTGATAACGGCGTCGGCCACCTCCTTGCCCAGGTTCCGCCATGCTTTCCCAGCTCGATGCGGTGATCTCAGGATCCACGTGGGTACAGAAGGGCACATGGTCGCCATTTGACCTCATTCTGCTACAATATATATAAATATATATTTATATATATATATATATATATATATATATATATATATATATATATATATATATATATAATCTAAATTTGATGTTATAACTTTTATCTCAAGTCTAGCCCCGTATCAAATGATGACCCCAAATTGCCCACTCAGTAGTGATCAAGGAAGTGACTCAACTGAAATGATGAACCCATCGTGGATTGTCAGTAAACGATTTCGACGGTGTTTTTTTGTTGTTCGCCTGACCCTAGCTAGGGTCGCTAAATCATAATGAACAGATTTGCCTTAGAGTTTAAGGTTAAAGAATGGCTAGAATCGGCTAAGCTAATGTCATAAATTATAATACATAGATTATCTCCTGAACTTTTGCATATAATCGATGTTAAATTAAAATACATTTGAACAAAAGAAAACTAACTATCGGTCGGATTGCCCCACTTGGTAAAAGTTTTGAAGGTCGTGAAATCATATGGTCATAAGTTCATAAGTAAGAATAATTGAGAGCGCGCGACTTAGTTCTGTTGACCTTGTTTTATTTACTCTCAAGAAATTTGGAAATATACAAGAGGTGAGTACGAACCGATTAAATATATAAAGACTAACTACCTTTTAAATAACCTCCTAACCTTTAAAACTAACAATCTTTTACCTACGATCTTAATTTTCCCTTTCCGCCGTTAGGTTCGTATAAATTAAAAAACAAAATCAAAACAAATATTGCATTTTTTTTCACTTAAGCCTTTTTTTTTGTGCTAACTAAAATACAGCAATTATTTCCTCTTCTCAAACTTCGTAAACGTCATATCTCGAGAATTCATCTTCATAATCTTTCCTTTACCAACCGAATTTGAAGAAAAATTGCGCTCGAATCAGAGTTGTCGGAGAAGTTTCAAGAAACACCGCCAACAGTTCCAGGAAAAAGCAGCAAATTCAGTTCGATCGAGACTATCTGAATAAAATGAAAAGGAACCCAATATCTTTTAGAGTGTTTATAAAAACACTTTTATTTAAATAAAAATTCATAGGTTGCGGAGGTTTTTATATTATATAAATGTATGGAAGATCCATTGCCCATTACTTTGTCAATTCAAGAAATATTGGCTGAAGCGTAGGCAATTAAGCTGCAGCTGAAAGATGTAAGATTACGCATCCTACTGGCCCCAGCAGAAGTCGATAGATATGTGTCTATATGTATATGTTCCGCACATCTTCACTTCCGCTTATTTCACCACATGTTACAGTTCTCTGCTTACAAACTTTATGGCCGAAATGGCTTCGCTGGTTTTCTCTTTTTTTAGTTTTAAGTATAATACTTAAACATTCGAATGTAACATTTTGTAATAAAGACTCAATACAAGCCTCTAAATTCTAGGGGACCTCAAAGAGCCCATTAGAAACCCTCAGAAAGCTAAAACAAAGCATCTCAAAAACTTTAGTCCCAATTTTTTAGACTATAACGAGGGTCTTTTTATATAATGTAAATCAGTCTTACAAATTAATCCCATTTTCGTCATATGCGAATAATGTGTCTTTAAATGTTCTTCCAAACTTCCACTAACTTGTGTCGGGATGTGAAAGAGGAACTGAAGATCAAGGTTTATAATGGCTGCCAAACAACTTGGCGCCCAAGTCTTTGGTCGGCGATTCGGCCGTCGGAATGAATTGGGACGCGAAGTAAACAGAACGACAGCTTTCTTCCGATTCAGAGACTCCATCCAGCAACTTTAAATAAGGAATTCAAATGGAGGTTTTACACGTGATAAGGAATAAAGAAGGACAGATTTTCTCTTGATAACCGTTGTAAATGGAAGGGTTTTCACTAGATAAAGGATGTAGATGGAAAGGTATTCACTTGATTAGGGATGTTATTAGTATGGTTTTCACTGCATAACGGATGTAGATGGAAGGGTTTTCGTATAATAATTGATGCAGATAGAAGAGTTTTCGCTTTATAATGATTGTAGATGGAAGGGTTTTCTCTTGAAGCGGGATGTAGTTGGAATGGTTTTCACTGGATAATGGATGTAGATAGAATTGTTTTCATTTGATAAGGGATGCAGAGGGAAGTGTTTTCGCATGAAAAGAGATTTTTATAGAAAGGTTTCCGCTTGATAATGAATGCAGATGGAAGGTTCCTTACCTTTAGGTGCCTCATATGAATTCAAAATTCTCCCATCGCCACAAGTTGCCCAGTGGTACGCGTTCCGCGCCGTGTTATGGGAACCATTTGGAATTTTTTTAAGGAAATTCCATTCTGATGTGTACATGTATACATCCAATCTGTACATAAATATAATGCGCCTTCATATACCGATAAGACTCGCCCTCAGCTATCGTAGAAGGAAAGTGAAGTGGAAGAGTGGTCAAGACTCGCCGCTAACCAATAGCCGAGTCCCGGATATTTTCGAGCCAGTCATAGACTCCTTCTTCCTATTTCATTTGCCTTGTCCTCGCTCGCAGCCAAATTAATTTACTGTTAGCTAAGAAATAAAAACCAAGCATTTTTTAGTCTTCAAAGTTGAGTTTAAAATTCTTACGGCTTCAATTTTTCAACTTTGGAGAACCCAAGGCGAGCGCGTTCGCAGGCTGAACTTGCTTAAAACTAACTATCAGAGCCAATGGTGATGTTGTTTTTTTTGTTTATTCTTTTCAATGTATGGCAACACATAGGGTCATATGTTTTAGAAAATAGCAATTTACTCTTTTTAAAAATAACTGTTTCATGCAAACTCCAAGGCAAGATTACCAATCTCTGTACATCCTGTGAGAAGTGTCGGATTTTATCAAGTTTCTGTGGACAATGACGAAAATTTCAGACTGAAGGACGTTCTAAAATACTTGAAGAGTGACCTCCTCCTTTCGTTGATAGAAAAGGTAAAAAATTTGCTATCAAGGAGGTATAACCTATTTATTACTCAAGGTTAAAATGACCTTATGGTACTGGCTAATTTAATTCTCTCTTTAGGGCTTTGCTTAACTCTGTCTCAGAGTTAGATTTGTCTTTCGGATACAGCCACTCTCTTGGTTGGATGAGGAGTGTCCCGCAGATGCATTTGAGGATTTGAGTTTGGGGAAAGTAAGACTTAGGAATATGTTTATTTAATTAAACTTTTATGTTTGAATTTTATGCTCAAATAACAAAATTGGGGTCAATTTGAACAGGGATTTGGCGAGAAGATCACTAATCTCGGTTCACCCCGAGAAAAGATCATTGATTTTAGTGTCTCCTGAATGGTCACTATCATCTAGTAGCCAGAAAAGTTTTAGAAACCAACGGTATCTTGCAAGTGGTGTTCAAGAGGACCGAATTTCAGAAAATATCCGCCAAGCGAAAGGACTGTAGACAAAAAGTTAATCCATTTTCCTGGGACCAAATTCACAATCAGGAGCGCCGGTCCTCGTTTCTGTTCTACCGTGAAAACAATCAACTTTTTGGCTCAGGGCCCTCATTTGTGGAACCAAATTACAGGTGTTCGAGCTTTGAGTTTCGAGTTCCTGCCCCGCCACAGGTACGCATTTTGCCTGGTATTATTATTATTAATATCATTCTCCCTTGGATGACACGACCCCAAATCTTAAATACCACAAGTTCCCCCCCAAAACTAAAACTGATGACTAAAATATAAAATGACTACATCAAAGCCTTCGGCTGCTTAAATTAATGACTTCTTTATGAGTCATTACATAATAGATCGCCAAAGTTAATTAACTCTTGTTGGGTCAAGTTCGTCTGAATTCCATAATTTCCTCTTAATTCATAACGAAGCTTTGTGCTAAATCGCATATCCGAGCATTATTTCGTCCTCTCTTTTATTAATCTGAGATAAGATGATTTATCCATATCTTCATTTAAGAAAATATAATTCATTATTTTTTTCCTTCCTCTACAAAAAATATTGAATAATAGAGCAAAAAAATTCTTTTTAACCGATGTTTTTAACATTTATATCTTTTTTGTTTCTTTACTGGGATCTTTTTAACTTATTGATTCCCAGATCCAGCAGGAAGCATGTGCTAAATTGCTCGTGGTAGATGCATCCAAAAACGACGGATATTGGGGCAAGTGGCACTTTCTTTGGCGCACATCTGGCGACCTCCGCCAAGGGCATAAATCGCCGTAACTAAAAATTCAGCCCTATTTTAAAATTCATTCTATAAACTACACCAAAGAGAGTCAAATAAATGGACGCGGTCAGCCTCCTCCAGAAAGGCCATGAGTCCACAGGTCTGTGTGCATGAACATGTCCCCCAGATTGGGATTGCAAGTACCAAAATAGTATAATCTAGGTTCTATTTCACTAGTTATGTGTTACATTGATGTCAAATCAGTTATTTAATTATTGAAAATAATAAAAATAATACTTTTAATCAATTAAATAAAGCATCTGTGCCATAAATACATACATGTACATAAATTTGTTTTCTTAAAGCTTTTTTTTATCTTCGTGTAAGTTTTCTTTTTAAATTGCGAAACGGCGAAGAAATCTTCCAAAAATACCACTAAATCTACACACATGTGTACATGAAATTACAAAAATCAATCACAATATTCATAGCATACGTTTCCTCGAGATGCGCAATAGCAACGAGGCTGTACCGGGCAGAAGGTTTGTAAGGAGAGATCTGCACTGAAAAGTACAAATGTGTGGAAGATCCATGTCCATACATCACCCTACAGGCATCGGTGCCAGGAGATCAAATTGCAAGCGTTGGGGTGTGGAGGGCACACGATCCTCTAGATATCAGTTTCATAACACAATAAGCAGAAATTCGATGTTGAGGTTTCCATAGAGCACTGATGCACGCCTACCACTGTGACTAAACGTAGTTGCCACTGGTATTTGCAGTGACACACACTCGGGTATCCAAGAAAGTTCGTTCGTATTTTTTAACTAAATGAAAATACATTTAGAACAATAGAATTAATTCTACAAAATTAATTATGTTTTTTTAATAAAACTCTGTAATAAGTTTTAAGATAAGAAAAGGCTGTCAAAGTCTCTCTTCAAAGCGTTCTTTTTAGAGTATCTAAATGACCAAGGACAAAAGAAGGTCATAATCGGAATGGATAACATTTGTAGAATTTATTTAATAACAGATATTGATTGAGGAATTCTCAATGAAGGCCAAGAAAATGACTTTTGTTTCTATTATTAAGAAAGTAAAAAAAAAAAAAATTCAAAACTTAATCTCTATGTGACCAATGATTATAGGCCTTTAATCCTGCCCTAGTAGAGGGATTAGTAGAGGGTTTAATGGGAGATCGTCCCAAAATAAAACATACAAAACGAAAGTAAAATTGGGAAAAAACGGTTAACACAAAAAAATTATCAATCAAAAAGAAAAGACAAAAAAATTAAGAATTTGTTCCACTTTCTTTGGATATCCTGGAACGAACTTGGCAAACTAGTTACTGAACAACTTAAGCTGGGGGAGGGGGGCTAACTTGAAAAGAAAAAGGGTGCTTTCAAGCAAAAAATAACCCAACTTGATAATTATATATATATATATATATATATATATATATATATATATATATATATATATATATATATATATATATATATATATATATATATATATATATATATATATATATTTATATATATATATATTAAATATATATATATATATATATATATATATATATATATATATATATATATATATATATATATATATATATATATATATATATAAATATATTAGTGATGGAGTCGTTCCTTGGGAACATTATTCGTAGCAGGCATATGAAGACATATGCGATGGTTTTGAACATTTAATTTTCCGGATATTTCGGTCATTAACGATGACCATCATCAGTGAATTCTAAATACAAAAAATTATTTTTATAAGAATAACTAAACACAGCAATAAAAACATTACAGGAGTAAAAAATGATAACCGAAAGCAAGAAGAAAAAATGAAATATATAATCCTAAACCGTTGAAAGCAAATTGGTGAAAATCTATTAATAATAAATTGATGTAATATCCTAAAAAATAACTAAATTAAATAATAATCCCATTAGTTTAAAATATGCATAATAAACATGAATTAAATGACTATCGAAGTACAAAAATTGTAAACTATAGCTGTAGGGGAATAGTTACTCCCCCCCCCCCCATTCACTCGTGGTGGAGTCACAAGGCGGTTACCGCAAAGACATCCGGCCCAGGCATCGGCGGGCCAAGCGCTTAACTGCAGCGTCACACCACTCTGCGCCATGAAAGACCTAAAGGTCAAAATGCAAGATCTCCCCCAGGAGAGTGAGATTCAATTTCACGTCAAATAATAAATTGGAGACGTGTTTTCCCCAAGCTCGAAGGCTAACGAGGAACCGATGTAAGACTCCGTGGAAAAAAAACATTTGGCCTAAGAACCCTCCTGGGGCCTTCCTCAAGCCTCTTCCCCCTTACCCCTCCCCCAGTGGGGTGACAAGGTATAAATGAGGAACACTGAGGAAAATCGGGGTAGTATACGTTAGTCTCTAGGTGACGAAGTCCCTAAATTAAGATCGGGCTACCGAGACTAGAGAGGTAGATTACTTGGCTCGCCAGACCAAGAAGTAGCCTGCAAGAGAGGCAGGGCTTCCTACCTTAAGGGGCTAAGAAGCAGCTCATCCTCGAGCTAGTCCCTGGTTATCAAACAAAACGTTAAGTTAACTTTGTTAAGTTCAACTTACTCTCGTCAGAGAGACTCCTCATATCCTGGTGCATCTTAAACACCAGGGGTATTCCTCGTCCTTGAGGAATTAAGAAAAGAAGAAGGAAAAGGCTCCCCCTCGAGCCCGTTATTCGGTGGCCACACCGAACTCATAAGTTAACTTGGTTGAGTAACCAAGTTCAACTTATTCTCGTCAGAGAAACCCCCCTCCGTTATACTCGCCCTTGAAGAAGACTAGAACTAAGAAGAAGCGTATCCTCGAGCTAGTTCCTGGTTACCAAACCGAACTTTAAGTAACTTATTCTCGTCAGAGAAACCAGCCCCCCTCTTCGATCCTCGCCCTTGAAGAAGACCCTCCCAGAGTTCAGTCCTCGCCCATGAGGAATTAAGTAACGAAGGAGAAAAGCTCCCCCTCGAGCTCGTTACTCGGTGGTCACACCCCACTGCAAGTTAACTTGGTTTAAGAACCAAGTTCGACTCCCTCTCGCCAGAGAGACCACGACTACCTTAGTGCCGCATAAAGCACCGTAATTGTTCTCGTCCTTGAAGAACCGCTCCCCCCGGAATACCGTGTGGACCCCCCAGCTGCAAATCCTCGTCAAAAAGACATTGTGATCCCGCCTACCTACATCTGGCCGGGCGACACGCGTCGTGAGACAATAACATTCCTGAGTGATTTAAACTCCAGTAGAGTTCGTAAGCCTAAATCTTATATATTGCTGTGTGTAGAGAATTTAACCAATTTTAGAGGGTCCAACTAATTGAATTAATTCTTGTGTATGATAATATTCTGAGTATTGTTGTGGTTTATGTTTAAATTTTGAGTATTCATTTGTTAAAGTTAAAAATATAAGTTTATTTTGGGAATTATTGTGCGTTTCTCTATATCCTTACGTGTTTCCATTGGCTCTCTTCTTTAAGATATTAAAATATCAATATATTAGCACTCTTAGCATTCTTGGAACAAAAAGGATGGGCATTTTACGACAATAGCAATAAAGTCGAAAGCAAGGCATGAAGAAATCGATTAATAAGACTGATAAAAAAAGAAGATTAAATAATCCCATGAGCAGCAAATATGAATAATAAACATGAATCAAGCGGAATACAAAAAATTCACTATAAACCACAGCAAGAGAGAATTATAAGGGCAGGGGAGAACAATCGAAAATAAGTTAGATCAGGCGGTATGTAATCGAAGCGGATATTAATAAATGGAGCGAAGCAAGTAATTTAAATTTTAAGTGATTGAACATTAAATAATACGAGTAGACTAAGGCATGAAAGTTTAAACCATAAATAATCAATAATGGAGGGGTCGAAAAGACGAATAAAACATTAAATTAAGGAAAAGTCAATAATAAACCAGATCGTTTAGATATTAATGGGACAAACTAAAATAGAAATAAAAATTTATCTGAACGAGTACTAACCATATAACGGGGAAGCTGGGAGTAACAACTGATATTACGGACAGAATTAGGCCGAAAGAAATCTATTAAAGGAGATTTGGTGGGTTGTACATTTGTCTATATAGTGAATGATTTAAGGGATGATGAATTATAATCATTGAGTTCCGGGTTTATTTGTTTGATGAAAGAGATTCAAGAATTTTTAAACTCAGAGAAGAGGAGGCAGAAGAGAGTATACTAAAGGAATCACGGTCAAGCGGGTGGTTAATTTTTAGTGAATGTTCTCGTATAGAGGAGTGTTCGGGTTTGGAGATGGGAATGTTGGTATATATATATATATATATATATATATATATATATATATATATATATATATATATATATATAACAGGTGTTCCAATAACTTGGACCGATTTTAAATGAGTTAAGTTTAAGTGTCTAATGATTTTTTACTTTTTCTTTCAGATTTAACAACTTCAGCCTTTGGCAATTTCGACCATTGAAAGATTTACAATCGAATAACGTGTTAAAGTTATCGAAGCCTATTACGAAAATGGACGTTCAAACAGAAAAGCATTTCGGGCACTTCGTGAATTTTTGGTCAACATAATCGACCAACCGAGAGTGCAATTTGAAAATTTTTTCGTAAATTCAAACAAACGGGGTCGGTGGTAGATATGAAAACGCCATTGTGTGCTCGTTTACGTCGTTCAACTGAAAACATTGCTGCAGTACGCGAGAATGTGGCCGAAGATCCAGACACCTCTATTCGTCATCGCGCGCAGGAATTGAACCTCTACACAACAACGTTACATCGAATTTTAACAAAAGATTTGTCTCTACACGCTTACAAAATTCAATTGACACAAGAACTGAAGACAGCTGACCATTTGAAGCGCCGTACATTCGTCAATTGGGTGCACGAGCAAAGACAAGCCGATGATGATTTTTCCAAATAAATCATCTTTAGTGATAAAGCTTATTTTTATCTTGGTGGATTCATTAATAGGCAGAATTGTCGCATTTGGGCTGATGAAAATCCCAGAAATATTGTTGAAAAGCCACTGCATCCACAAAAGGTCACTGTTTGGTGTGCATATTTTGCTAGCGGAATCATTGGGCCGTATTTCTTGGAAAATGATGCCGGGAATTCTGTTACGGTGACAGGCGAGCGATACCGTGCCATGATAACCAACTTTTTATAGCCTGAATTGAATTCTATGGATGTCGAAGATTTGTGGTTTTAACAGGATGGCCCAACATGCCACACAACCAATGCAACAATGGCTTTATTGAATGAGAAGTTCCCAGGTCGCATCATCTCTCGAAACAGTGAGGTCAATTGGCCACCACGACCGTGTGACTTGACACCTTTAGATTTCTTCCTTTGGGATGAGATAATAAGGCATATTGGTGAGATCGAGGAGCAACTATGCAGAGACGTCATCAAAAATTTTGACCATCGAGTGCAGGTGTGCCGCCGAAGCCTTGGCGGACATTTAAGCCATATTATTTTTTACACATAATTGCCATGACTCAAATAACATGATACAATAGTGAAATCGATAAATTTTTACCAATAACACTGTTTTATTTACTGCTAACTTCGATTCCTCTTAATGGAACACCCTTTATATATATATATATATATATATATATATATATATATATATATATATATATATATATATATATATATATAGAAACAGTGACTGGACATAAGTATTTGCACAACTCTATTTGCCTTGTATTTTGAAAAGTTCGAGATCTGGTTTGGGGTAAAGAATACACGTAGTTCAGAGAACATATATTTAACAGAATATTTAAGCAGAACATACAAAAATATATTGACAACCAGAAAATCAACTAAACAAAAAAATGTATGGGATAAAAGTATTTTGCCAAAACAAAAAACAAGTCTTTAGTATTTAGTGGTGTGACCTTTGTTTGCAATAACAGCATGGAGACGATTATTGTAACTGGAAACTAACTTTTGACACTCCGTTTGTGGTATCTTGTTCCATTCTTGCCTGCAGATGATCCTTAAATCAGCAAGGTTCTTTGGACTCCTTTTGTGCACAGCAGTTTTGAATAATCGACACAAATTTTTAATGGTATTGAAGTCAGGCGATTGGCTAGGCCACGCAAGGACACCTATTTTCTTATTTACAAACCATTCTTTCGTTAATTTCGCTGTATGATTGAAGCAGCTTCTGCTCCAATATATGCTTGTATATGTAACTATTAATTTTTCCATCAATGATGTGGAGTTCCCCCACACCATGGGCAGTAAAACAGCCCCACACCATGATGTTGCCTCCTCCATGCTTGACGGTGGGGATGGTGTTCTTGGGATTATAGGTAGTCCCTGCTTTCCTCCAAACATGACGAGCTTGGTTTCAGCCGAAAAGTTCAATTTTGCTTTCGTTATACCATACAACCGTTCCCAAAACTCAACTCCTTTGTCAAGATAGTTTTTGACGAACGTTAAACGATTCTTTACATGTTTTGATGTAAGAAGGGGAGTTCTACGTGGAGTGAAGGCACCAAGATAGTTCTCGCCATTAAGGAATACCGTAACTAAACAGAAGAAGCTCATCCTCGAGCCCGTTACTTGGTTTAAGAACCAAGTTCAACTTAAGGTTGTCAGAGAAACCCCCTCCCCTATCCTGGTGTACCCTAAAGCACAGGGATAGTCCTCATCCTCAAGGAAGACCCCTCGAGTCCACTCCCTCCAGCACTCCCCTGAGTCAAAGTATTCGAGCATTAGCACATCGCAAGACAGTGTGCCCCATAAGGGGCGCGGCGATTTGCCATCCTGGCCGCCATGCTGACGGGATCCAGCGCTCCGTCCGGCCCTAGCTTAGCCACTCTTCCTTCCTTCAGATAGCCTGTATTTCTCCCTTACTTCGTCGCTTTTCAAACAACCTCTCCCACAGCTTTCTCTGGTCAGCCTCTAATTTTACAGGGTAGATGCTGACCTTCTTCTCGGCCACCTGTCCTGGATCGGGGCTGAGGGGGAAGGGGAGAATGTTCTTTAACCCCTGATCTCCGGTCTGGGGTGGTTGGTTTTTAACAACCTGCTTCATCCCCACCCATACCTTCCTCACATCCCTTTTCCTCTCGTCTTCAAAATCTATCTTTTTTACGCCGTGTCTAAGGTGGAGCCGCCATGCCGATGGACTGCCAGGCCACCAGGCGGGAGAGGTTGTCCCAAATGGCGGCGCCTGGCTCTGCCAGGCTTGTAAGCACCTCTTGCAGTGCGGGCAACTGTAAGAGGTGGTGAGCTATTGCGTCCCGTAGCACAAATAGGGTCACCATGTCCATGGATGAAGCTCTAAAAAACAAAACCATTTTAACTTCCACTGAAACAACGACGGAGCCGCCCTCGGGCAGCTCCAGCAAAAAAATGGAGGTCCTCTTTCCCTGTGCTTGCGCAGGTGACCCTCCATATATATTTAAACGGAGAGGAGGCTTACTCCTCTCCTATGTCAACGGGTAAAGGGGACTTCCCCTCACCCCCTTCTCTGGAGGTGCTTTCGGGCACCTCCCAATTTTCAGCGGCAGTCCCTCCTTTTCTTTCGAAGGGGACTGCCAAGAAAGCCAGCAGGCAGCCCAATGCCGACCACCCCTTGTGTAAGTGGCTAGGTAGGGCAAACCCCCTTAGGGGGGAGAGGGAAGCCAGGCCCCTTCAGTCGCTTCCGTCAAAAGACCTGCTGGCAAGGATATTAAACCTTGACGGGGTCAAGGCCTGTGCCTCCCCACAAAAGACTCTTGAAGCTACCAAGATGAACTGCGATGTCCTGGGAGGGGATGGCCAACTGGAGGCCCCTCCTGTGATAGACATGGTCCTTGAGGAGACCCAGCCTCAGACGGTAGATTTTTCCATGGGAGGGAGTTCAGGCTCGGCGCCAAGCACCGAACCCGATTCCGCCTCTATGCAAGGTCCTCCTCAAACAGCTGAAGGCTCCGAGGCAGTAAAAGGAGGGGAGGGATCTCCTCCGACAGGTGCCCCTACAACTACTAGGACCTTCTCCATTTCGAAGAGGGACCTGGCTGAGGCCGGTCCATCTGGCCTAGGGGCTTCTGCCGGTGGAGGTGAGAAGCGGGTTCATTCCCCGCCCTCCTCTCCAAAAAAGAAAAAGAATAGGACTAAAAAGACCAAGAAGACTCGGGGCTCCTCTCCATCCACGGGGGCTGCGGGGACGAATGGGTCTGCTGCCACTTTGGTAGGCGACCAAGGCAAGATCAGCACATATGGCCCCTCTACCCATCTGTGTGCGGAGCCCCTGACTAACACTAAGACCAAGAGTGCACAGGGCGGAGCCTTGATGACATCGGGGACCCTCATTCAGAGGTTACCTGGCTTTTTCGAGCCCGCTGGCTTCAATCGCTTTCTAGTTATTCGCTCCACTGATGGCACCATGTTGTCCAAGGGCAACATGATCCATCAGAGGAGAGGATTAGCTAGTGCAATTGGTAGAGAGCCGAAGGTGACCCATTTATCGGACGGAAGCCTTGTGGCGAATGCGGCGAATCCCGCCGAGGCGGCCAAGATAAGTGCTCTTCAGACACTTCATGGCACCCCGGTGAGTGTGACGCCGCACTCTACCATAAACATTGTGAAAGGAGTAGTTTATGCGAGGGAACTCGTTGACTGCTCCATTGAGGACATCACCCTAGAGCTGGCCGACCATGGGGCGGTCAAGGTCGAACGTGTGATGAGAATACAGGGAGGGGCCTCGAGACCCACCCCTACACTCTGCTTCACGTTCGACTGTGACAAGCTCCCTGAGTCAGCGCGTGCCGGTTGGTACCGCTACCGCGTGAAGGCATTCGTGCCACTGCCGCGGCGGTGCTATTACTGTCACCGCTTCGTCCATACGAATCGCTCATGTAGACGTGCAAAGTCAGGGTCACCCGAAATCTGTGTAAATTGCTCCAAGGTCGCACACGATAAGTCCAAATCGTGTGTGGCCAAGTGTGTCAATTGTGGAGAGCCGCAACCTGCTTCTTAGAAGCAATGTGGTGCATATCTCCTTGAGAAAGTAATCCTGGCCATTCAGGCCCAGGATTGACTCTCATTCTGCGAGGCTAAGGACTTGGTCCTAGCACGCCTGGCTCTGCCTGGGACGTCATATGCCTCAATAGTTAGAAAGGCACCCTCTGCTCCTGACCTATCCAGGCCAACGAGCACGGTTGTTTCCGCGCCCATTCGGAGCCCTTCTGCGGGCTCTACCCAACCCGGGTGCTGCCCTGGTGAAGCTGGTGGCAAAAAGGGTTCATACCCAGCCCCGGCTACAACCAAGGCTTCCCCCTTCTTTTCCCAGCGTGACCGTTTCCCGTAAGGCAAAACGGCCACGCGCATCCACCGAGTCGTTAGACTCAAAGGAAGCAACACCCCTGAAGATGGTCGCTAGGCTTTTTTCCGGGGGTCCTAAAGCTGTCTCCCGAAAGGAGGACAACAACAAAGGAGCTTCGGCTTCTTCAGCCACGCCCCGAGGTGGAGCGAGTTGCTCGGAGACGGTAGTTCCTCGAAAAGAGGGCCCCCCGCCTTCGAAGCCGCAACGCCCGCCTAAGGTTTGGAGGCTGAGGGAGGAAAAGACTCGCATGGCGAGCCCAACCTCCCCAAATAAGTCCTCAAAGGCGACAGCGCATTCAGCGCTTTGTCCGGCCAACAGCGCCTTCAGCGCTTTGTCCGGCCAACAGCGCCTGGGGTTCTGCTCCCGGGAAGCGTACGGCCATTGCCATGAGGGTCTTCAGTTCAAGGAGGGCCCCCGCGTCTCCTCCGAGCTAGGTCTGGAGGGCCTATTCCTTCAATGGAATTGCCGTGGACTCCGGGCCAACTGGGAGGAGCTGCGGAGGCTCGTCTGGTCCCGTTTTCCCTTAGTTATCTTTTTACAGGAGACCATGCTAGGCGCGTGCCCCCAGCCCGCCCTACCGGGGTATAAGGGTCTTGCGACCCCACCACCGCGTGATGGCCGGGCTGGGGGATGCCCGGTTTACACCCGGCATGATGTCTCCGTTCTTCCGTCCTCTTTAGATACCTCCTTTCAGGCAGTGGCTGTGCAGCTGCACCTGGATAGTAGGTATACTATCATTTTTGCGTACATTTTACCGTCAGCTGACTTCGACGCGGTGGACTTCCGCTGCGTCGTGGCACGGTTGCCGAGGCCCTATCTCTTACTCCAAATGTTCTTAACGACAGGCATCCTCTCTAGGGAGATTACTCCATAAATCCAAGGGGACAAGTCCTTGCCGATCTGATCGAAGAGCTTGAGATGGGTGTCCTAAACGTGGATGAGTTTACGCATCACTGTCCGAGAACCGCTTCATTTTCTTGCCTTGACCTATCTTTGTGCTCTTCGGATGCACAGCCTGATTTTGATTGGAAGGTGGTCGATGACCTCCATGGTAGTGATCACTTTCCCATTCAAATATGATTTTCAGGGCAACTGCCGTCTGAGAAGCCACCTCGGTGGTGCTTGGCGCGGGCGCGATGGCCTGCATTTCAGGAAATGACTGAATTCTCTATCTCAGTTGAGGAGTTTAAGTTGGTAGATGAGGCCGTTGAGTTCTTCTCCGGCACCTCATCGCCGTTGGCCTGACTACTATCCCTAGGACGTCTGGCCGTTTTGCAGGCCGACCACTCCCATAGTGGTCGGCCGAGATTGAGACGGCCCTCAAACAGAAGCGTTATGCCTACATGCGCTATAAGTGCCGCCCGAATTATTTCACTGTCGCTGAATTTCGTCGGGCTAGGGCTAGGTTTCGGTATATTTCGAAGCACGCCCGCAGCTCTTCTTGGTGGGCATACGTGTCTTCACTTAACGGGAAGACCCCTTTAGTTGAGGTGTGGAAGCGACTCAAAAGGATTCGGGGCAAGTTCTCGCAGGACCCTCCTCCCGTTCTCCAGGAGAATGAAACCGAAATCTCGGACCCCGCGTCCGTGGCGGAATCCTTAGCGACCGCTTTTTCCGCATTCTCTACCCGGGATGCTGCTCCGCCAGCATTCAATGCACTTCGTCATGTCGCGAAAGGCTGTCGGCTGGACTTTACCTCCAGAGGCGGAGAACCCTTCAACGACAAGTTTACTGTGATTGAGTTGCGCTCCGCTCTTGCTTCGTGCGCGGACACCGCCCATGGTCCGGAAGATATCCCGTACGCTATGCTTCGACACCTAGGTGAAAGAGGCATGGCCTTTCTGCTAGATTTGTTCACCAGAATCTGGGTGGAGGGTCTTCTCCCAGACTCCTGGTGAATCGCTACTGTGCTCGCCTTTCGCAAACCGGGGAGAGATCCCTCTACTCCGACCGGTTTCCGCCCAATCTCTCTAACCTCTTGCGCATGCAAGTTGATGGAGAAATTGGTAAATGTTAGATTAACCTTTTTCCTGGATAGAGGAGGCCATCTGTTTTCCGCACAGTGCGGCTTCCGCAAGTTCCACTCTACGTCTGATCCTCTGTTCCGACTGGAAAATGCCGTCTGCGAGGCTTTCCTTCGTAGACAGCACTACGCAATAGTCTTTTTCGATCTGGAGAGGGCCTATGATAACGCATAGCGTTACGGTATCATGGAGACTCTCCACACGATAGGGGCGAAGACACGCCTCCCAATGTTTATATCTAATTTTTTGCGATATCTTCGATTCCGCGTACGGATGGAAGGAGCCCTCTCCTGCCCAAAGGAGCAGGAAGAGGGTGTCCCGCAGGGAAGTGTCCTCAGTGTCACACTCTTTGCCTTGAGCAAAATCTGCTGCCGGAAGATGTTCTCGCTAAGCTCTATGTGGACGACCTTTCGATATCTTTTGGCGCGGCCCAGATGCCAACTCTGGAGCGTCGACTCCAACAGGCATTGAACAGCGTCTCTCGCTATGCCGAAGCTCACAGGTTTCGGTTTTCTTTGGCCAAGACTAAGGTGGTGCACTTCTGCCACCATCCACGGCTTCACCCCGACCCAGATTTGTTTCTTAATGGGGTGCGCCTTGATGTGGTGGAGTCACACCATTTCCTTGGTCTTGTATTCGACCGACGCCTCACCTGGGAGGCTCATATTCGCAGCCTTAGGGTCTTTTGTACCCGCGCCATGGACATTCTCCGTTCTGTGACATTCAGCGCTTGGGGCGCTGATAGGGCTACTGCCCTACCTTTTTATCGATCCTTTGTTCGTTCAAAGCTCGACTACGGATGCGAGTTTTATGCATCCGCAGCCGAGCGTTTATTGCGGAAGGTGGATTCGATCCACCACACCGGCCTTCGCCTTGCGACCGGTGCCTTCCGCAATTCCCCCATTCAGAGCCTGTTGGTCGATGCTGGGGAGATGCCACTCGCTCTGCGCCGTGTGCAGTGCGTCACTCGCTTGTACGCTTGAGCCCGGCGCCTTCCTCAGTCGCCAACAGCTCTCACTGCATCCGCAGCTGATCTCGATGGTGCCTATGCTGCTGAGAGACGCCAGTCATACCCTAAGCCCTTTGGGTTTAGGGCCAGGAAACTGCTTCGAGAGGTAGATATAGCTCTCGGGTCGGTGGCGCCCCTGGTTCTGCCCAGGACGCCACCCTGGAGGGTACTACATTTGGTTATTTGTCGCCACGCCTCTGCTCCCAAAGCTTGTACGGCGCCGGGAGTATTACGTTCGACCTTTTTGGAGCACACATCGTGTCACGCTGGAACCGTGCCAGTGTATACGGATGGCTCCAAGTCCCATGATGGGATCGGCTTCCACGCCGTATTCCCTCTGTTTTTAATTCAGCGGGGCTCTACTAGACGCTTTGTCTGTCTTCACGGCCGAGCTGGTGGCAATACACCACTCTGTACGGGAGATTACGCGACGTGCCCTGTTCGGAGACCGGATTGTGATCTATAGCGACTCACAAAGCGCCCTGAGTGCTCTCGGGGCATTGGAATCTCCGCATCCCCTGGTTCGCGATATCCATGACGCCACTGTTTTGGCAAGCCGGGCGGATGTCGAGATTATCTTCTGCTGGGTTCCTGGACATGTATGAATTGCGAGAAATGAGCGCGCCGATGAGGGCGCCAAAGAGTCCGCGAGGACTCTGCGACCGGACCAGCCTTTCGCTCTTCCTCACACCGACTACATGGCAGGAATACGAACAGCTCTTCGGACTGCTTGGCGAAGAAGATGGGAGACGGTCGAAGGGAACTTAATGTTGCGTTCCATTGCGCTGCGACTGTTCCTATGGACCTATCACCCAATGCCACGACGGCTTCAGGTCGCTTTCTGTCGTCTCCGAATCGGACATACTCGTGTGACGCATCGCTATCTGATGGAGCGCTCGCCAGCGCCCTATTGCTACGACTGCGTTGTCCCCCAGACTGTTCGCCACATTCTTGTCGAATGTCCCAGTCTGGGTGATCTTTGCGCACGATACCTGTCCCAGGACCGGGATGGGCGGGGTCGCTACCGCATGTCCCTTGTGCTCGGGACGAGTTCGTGCACATTGACTTGTGGAATTATTGACTTTTGGGGAAGGCCGGGCTTCTTCCCTCTATTTAGGGTGATTTTTGTTTTTCGAATGTTATTTTTGTTTTTTAGGTTGCACCCTCCTGCACCGGGGTGAAGGGGCCCTTCCCCTGCTGCCGGAGATTGCTTCCTGATTGTTAAGTTTTCCAATTTATATCGTTATGTTTTCATATTATTTTTTTAAAAAGTAGCCTAGTTCTAGGCTGTCGTGTTTTTCGGCGACTTATGCCCAAGTGGGCAGTTGCCAAATGGACTCTATAAATTTTCAAAAAAAAAAGCAAGACAGTGCGAATTACTCCCCAGAGTAATCCCAAGAGGAGAAAGGAACATCCTTTCACTATCCCGTGGCGATATCCCTTCCTGCCGAAGGCGGGTGGCTCCCCAGCTGCCACACTCGCCAAAGTCCTCTGGGGCTTTCAGGTTATTCGCCCGCAACCTCCATCTGGTTCCAAAGGGTATCCACAAAGGTATCTGCGGCCGGTAAAGGCCGATAGCATTTGTTTTTTTT
Source organism: Ceratothoa steindachneri (assembly GCA_963969495.1). Lineage (NCBI taxonomy): Eukaryota > Metazoa > Arthropoda > Malacostraca > Isopoda > Cymothoidae > Ceratothoa > Ceratothoa steindachneri. The sequence goes on along the minus strand of OZ018329.1, from coordinate 135,577,143 downwards.
AAATTGAAGCCTTACTTAGAAATTATTGAAGTCCTTACTGTGTATTTAGTTCGTAATATTTCTGTGGTTCATGTTTATTTTGTTTTTGTGTTTTAATTAAAGTTTTAGTTTGTTTTAACAAATTTTTTATTCTATCCTCGAATCGCTATGTATGGCACAGGGAACCCCTAAAGTTTAAAAAGTCAATAATCAATATAATAATAATCAAACATATATAGCACTCTTAGAGAGGTATAACGTTAGTCAAGGAGTAATTTTTTTTTGTAGTACGTAAACAACCAATACGTACCAACTCCTTCCATCACTCGGTCCTACCTCTACTACGACAACTTTTGTCCCATACATTTTTTGTTTAATTGATTTTCTGGTTGTCAATATATTTTTGTATGTTCTGCTTAAATATTCTCTTAAATATATATTCTCTGAATTACGTGTATTCTTTACCCGAAACAAGATCTCGAAGTTTTCAAAATACATCACAAATAGAGTTGTGAAAATACTTATGTCCAGTCACTATATGAATAAAAACATATTCTAACATATTTTAAAAATCCGTTAGTTGGAATGGAATCAGGACAGAAAAGTCTGGGGAGAGAAGAAGTCTTATTTCAGATTGAAAAAAAAAGCATTGCAAATTTTAGGTTAAAGAGTTATGGAATGCCAGCCGTTGTTTGGCAAGAACGGAGCTCCCCGAATGAATAATGAAACTAACATAAAATTTAGCATGACAATCGCTGGTGAGTTCCAGGGCACCGGGAGTCAGTACTCTTTTTGGAGGAGGAGGTTGTGTTTTTTACGCCAACCAACAATTAAGTAGCAACCTTCGTAATTAAGGAGTGAAAGAAGCCCGTTCCGCGTCACCCTTCCGACTTCGAGGCCGATTTTCATTCAGACATTGACGAAATTTCAGCGCCCACCGCTTCGGATCACCAGCTGGCGAAAAGCCTAGCTAATCTTGCCTACCACTCGTTTCTGCCCAAAATGTTCTGGTTGCGTGGTAAGATAATTTTCTCTTTCAACTCCAACCAATAACTGTGGTTGTGTCGATTAACATCTTCGAAATGAAGGTGGCTTTATACAACCTAAGCTATGGAAGGCAAATAGAAGTGGGCTTTATCAGACCAAATCAGCGGTGGAGGGTGAACAGAATTGAGCTTTATTAAACCAAATTTGGAGTGGAAGGTGAATATAAGTGGGCTTTTATTTAGATCATAACCAGTATAATGGGAATATAAGTGGGCTTTATCAAGTCAAATAAGCAATAGATAGCGAATAGAATTGGTCTTTATTAGATAACATATACAGTATACGGTCAAATATGAATGGGCTTTGTTGGTTCAAATAAAGAGTGGAATGGACATAAAAGTAGGCTTTATCAGACTAGATAAAAAGTCGAAGGTGAATGGAAGTGGGAGGTTTTATTAGAGCAACTAAGGAGTAGAAGGTGAATGGAGTTTTCGCATATTCTGTCAAGTTTATCAGTTGTGAATTGCAAAAGATTTGTTTCGTCCTCGTCATTTAGTTCTCTCACAATTTGAATCTTGGAATTCTACCGCCATTTTGCATCTTTTAAAAGTTCTCTGAATTACACTGCGTCTCATATTCATGATTAAAGCAGTTCATCTCAACCATGTGTTAGGTTTGGTAAGAAAATCTTCCTGCACTGCATCCTAATTTTCCTCAGTTGGCTTATCTTATATGTCCTTTTCAGCTAATTTTGAACACTCCATTTGGTGGCTGGTTGCTTCATTTCAATCGGAACTTTCTTTGGACAGTTGTAGCGCTTTTGTCCATTCATAAATGCTGTACAATTTGTTCTCTCTCCATTTATTCACTCCATCTCTCTCAATTATTGATCGGTTTTAACCCCTAAGCAAATATAAATCCAAACTGGAAAATCTTGGGCAGAAACTTTATATAGCAATGTATTAATTATAATTAATACATTGATATAAAAACTTTATTTGCTAAAAAATATATTTAAATTTAAAGCGACCTTGAGTGCTATACTTGTAATACTCTTGTGTGACAAGCAACTGCTGAGGAATTGATGAAAGTGCAGATGATGAGTTTGTGTTGTATGATTGATGACTTGATGCTTGTATTTGCTTTTAGAACTGTGAGCTTCTTTGTTTGTTATATTATTTATATGTGAAGCGAAGGTCATTTAAGTGTCGAGTGTGATTCTCAGGCAGGTGGGAATCATGTGTTTGTGTGTGTATCCGCAAATTTTTCCGCCCACCTATAGGGACTCAGTGACTAGAAAAAGTGTGAGAATGTGTTTTATTGGATGGCTTACAAACGACTACCTCGAAGAGCATTCCCCAGCCTCCATTCGGTCGTGACTTCCGCTCGTCGGCCGCTGCTGACTTTTTCATTCGTCCGCGAACACTCGTCGCCTCAGGTCTCGCTCCAAAGCAGTGCTGAACGCCTCAATTCGACTCTGTACCTCTTTTAAAAATTGTCTTAGTTTTCTCACATATGGACAGAGACAACAATATAAGGAAAAATGCCTTAAAATATACACATTACTTTATTATTTAATGTCTCTGAAGGATATGATATCGGGCTTAAGAACACACCTGGAAATCGATTTACATACATCATTTTTTGATTGTGGTTTACCAATCAAATATTTATAGTTGTATATAGTAGTTTTAATAAATTTTAGTGTATTTCTATATTATAAGCTCATATTTAAGAGACTATCAATCATATTGGAGGTCATTTATTTGTAGAAACATCGGTTCCTTCCTTTGTGAGTAATTGAGTAAAAATTACGTTCTCCAAGCGTTAATAAAAAAATGAATTATTAACGTGATGTGGGCAGGAAATCTTATCCAAATATTAGGTTTTAAGCTACATTTTATTAATCCGTTATTTAGTAATGGCGAAAAGTGAAACACATATACGACTTACCACGTTTTAGGAATAAAATAGAAGAACTAATGCAACCTTAGCGGTAAAACACACTTCAGAAATGTATGGAAATGCATTGATGGTAGAAACCACCATACCGCAATTAATCTTAATGCTGTTGGGGAATCTAATCATCGGCAAGACACTCGTGAAATGGCAAGTCAGCCATGAAACTGTGCGTAGCCATCTTCTAAACATAAGAAACTTGCCAACGATGGTGATTCAGTGCTACATGAACTCTCTGAAGGACAACGTTTACAATGTGTGAATGTCGAGGAATAGGCCGAGGGGTGGTTGGAGTTTTCACCGACTCTTATATATATATATATATATATATATATATATATATATATATATATATATATATATATATATATATATCCTATTATCCCGAATGCGGAGGAGTCGTACTACTCCTTATACTTCGTTAGGCCCGTGCCCTGAATTGGTTTATTGACTCAGAGTGCTTAGAGGTTGGCTACGGAGGGATTAGAATGAACTCTGCCAGAAAGTGACCCAAAAGAAGTTAGATAAACAACAATATGAAAATGTTTTAATAAACACTAAACAAGAATATATATATATATATATATATATATATATATATATATATATATATATATACAAATAAGGTGCTTTGAGAGATAAATTAATAAGTGAATCTCGGATATCTCACTTGGCTTGTAAATAACTATTCACTATGTAAATCCCTATACACTTGTAATGATGGTAAGCTTTGCGGTAAAGTTGGGCAATGTGAAAGGGAAGGGTTACCTTGGAACCTGATGTTCGGGTGGCGCTGGTGAGTGAAGGTGGTGAGACAAGGGGTGAAGAAGACGAGGTAGGCTCTCCAGGGACTGACCTGATCCCACAATTCATTCACGATTCTGCTGGAATAAGGTGGTGACGGGAACTTATTCTTAAAGAGGGCCCTACGCTAGTGAACTCCGAGGAATCTTGGGTGCCTATGTGAGGGTAGGGGGGGGGGTGAAGTGACCTATCGACGCGTAGGGTCACGGAGAAAAGCCGAGGGGTAGTTTTCTCGCTTAGAACACCAGAGTGAGGCCGTTTGTAGCTTCAGCTCTGAAAACGCGAGTACGAGCCTGGGTCCGCACTGACTTGCAGACCAACGGGGTAAGAAGCCTCCCTAACTGGGACCGATCTACTTCCTAAAGACTTGGTGCTTTGACAATTTATCACTACCCTGAGATAGGTGGCAATTCCTGCCCCGCCAGACGGTGTGCAAGCTCTACTACTGAGAGTTAAAATAATTCATCTTTTATACTCCAAACTCAGGAGAGGTTCACATGGCTCCGGAAGTAGATTTGATATCAAGTGCCCTTCTTCGGGTGAGAGAGGCTTCATTATTTCCTCCATTTCATCCTTTGCAAACTTCTGGGAACCACCGGAAGCCAAGATGGGCTCCCATCTATCGATAACCAGTCGAGGAAGAACCGCGGTGGTTAGCTAAAATGGTCGGCGGGTTCTTCCGGCGGGAGACCATCAGATATCGGGACGAAAGGGAAAGGTTTGATAACCAGCCTGGGGAAATGTGGGTGCATTATGCTATTCTCCTACAGTGAATATTTCCTCATCTCAATTGGCTCGAATTTCACAGGGAGCTAATTCTGGACAGAATTGTTACGGAAAATCCAAAGTGGGTTATTTACTGAAATATTGCGTGCAATAACTAATGGATTGATCGTAAATAAAATCCACATCTCTACTTCAAGTCAAGGTCTCCTGAAGCACAAGGTTGTACACTAAATATGGATGGATGTGAAAGGTATTATTCCCAATAAGTTCCTAAATTTTAGGCCGACAGCCACTGCAGACCTGACTGTTCAACAATTGCAACGTTTAAAAGAAGCTCTTTAACAAAAACCTCCTTCTCTGGGGAACCGAAAGTGTGCCCTCCTCCTCCATGACAATGCACGCCCACAGGTGGTACGTTTGACCCAAGAAAAAAATAATGTGTTAAAGGGGGTTTACGCATACACGGATCCCCCGTAGGGTCCATGCCGGGTCGGAGTTGCCGGATCAGGAGACGGGTTGTCCAGGGTTTGTCAGGGTCTCATGACGTCAAATTACATCATGGGTAGCTAGGCGAGTTACCCGTGATATATGTAAAACCCGCCGGGTAATCCGGCGTGTTTGGGCCAAAAATGGACGAATTTGGCCACGAGTCCTAAAGGTGAACCAGCGTGTAACCCGTAATACCCGGTGGGTGACCCGTAATACCCGTCGTGTGACCCGTAATACTCGGCGAGTCACTCGTGGTACCCGACGGGCTTACAAGGGTGAATACGCAGCACTCGAACCCGGCTTGTACTCGCGGGTGCTCTCGGGTACTGCCGGGTAACAAGCCGAGTGTCTCCGGGTTATCGACGGGTTCCGACCTCCCGGTAGGTTTTTCAAAGAATTTTCAACATGCGCAAAATTATTTGCGCTACCCTCGGGTAGGACACGAGTGAGCCGGGTACTACGAGAATCTTCTGGGTCTCTCACCGGAAAAGACGGGTTTGCCAAAGGTTCCCGCGGGTGATCCGTGTATGTGTAAGCCCCCCTTAGGTTCGAAAGTTCTTTACCCTATTTATTCACCGAACGTGGACCAACTAATTATCATTTAACTCATTGCAACATCATCTAAATGGCAAAGCGTCCTCTGAAATGAATGAGGTGGGAAAGGATAACAATTGATATATTTCCTCCAAACCGTCTGAATTATTCAAGAAGAAAGCCAATGCTTATTTAAATATTGAAATAACTGTCACTAACGAGGGTCACTACCCAGCAATTTTTTTATGGTAATATAAAAATGACTTTACTTTCCTTTATTAAACGACTTTAAAATTTTCATTTTCATTTAAAATTGCATTTGAAGCTTTGGATATTAAAATATGATCTAAGTTATTAAATTCGTGAAGGGATTCTATATTGATACAGGAGCAAACCTTGGCGACATTGATTTGTCTTAGACACCGCCAACAGAGAGAGAAGGGAAGAATCCTGCTTCCAACCGAGGTTTGAAACCGACGTAGTGGAAACTATTTATTCCATTTCATTACTAAAATAGTCAACCCGAATGGGCTATTGACTGAAAATCAATCAATAGGTTCAAGAACCCTTCGAACGACTATTTTATTAATACTAAATTTTAAATAGAGCTGTATCTATTAGATCTACTGGTTACTGTTGTCCTCACTTTCTTAGAACCAATTACATTCATAAATTCTAACAAAACCATCCGCGATTTTTAGCTTTAAAAATTAATCAATTTTGGAGCCTAATCTATTTTATGCTCCATAGACTAAAATCCGCTTGGCAGATATAAGATTAATCGCGCTCTTTAATTAAACACAGATCCCCTGTACGTAAGCATAGAAACATTATTTTAATTAAGGCCGTAACCATACATAAAATACATAGGCAATTTTATGTAGCTTTATAGCGGACATAACTTGTTTGACTTACGATTTTATGCAAAATAACTGCGCGTTTATTTAGAGCTGAGATGATTTTTTTTCTCTCCTTTGCTTCGCGAAAATTTGATACAATTTTATTTATTTCGATTAAGTTTTATTTCAGCATCAACTCCTATATTTGAATGTATGTCAATATGCTGTCGACATTAAGGATCTACCTGAAGTTGGTATAGAACTGACCAACCAATTTTATATTACTTCGAGCATCCTTGTACAAAGGCACAGGTGGCTGTATCCAATAGGCAAAGTTAACGACCCTTAAAGGGGACTTTTAAGACGAGAACTGCGATTAATCGCCAAGGGAAAGGCGTGAACTCTTCGAAAATGAGGCAAAGTTCTCCCTTAAAGTTTAATGCCTTTGTATTCAAGGCGGAAACAAGTTTTGAATTGTTGAGACCGGCGGTGGTTAAGAAATGGAATTTATATTTCAAGGAGAAAAAAAGAGAATCTTACAGTGCAATAGCAACGAGGACGCGCCACGCAGAAAGTGTATAATGAGTTAACTGCAAAGAAAGTGGTGAGGAGAAAGAAAGCAAAAATGTATGAAAAATTTATTGCCTCAACGCCTACTTCAGGCAATGGGTCCGAGAGAGCACTCAAGTGTGGGCGTTGGCGCGGGAAGGTCGCGCAATCCTCCTAGAGCTGCTAACGATTCTCAGGTAGGTTTTTTGGAAGCTATAATGCTTAGGATCATCTGCAGGCTGTTAAAATTCTTGTATAGAACAAGTGAAAACAACGCGAAATTCATCTTTAATAGCTTTTGTAGATATGAAAAAGCCTTCCACTCACTAAACACCGATTCAGTACTTAGAGCACTAAAGGGCACTGCTCAAAACCTACATAAAAAAACGTTATTAAGGCTGTACTCAATAATAAAATACAAATTAAAAAGGAGTGCGCAGGGCGATCCGAACTGCGCCTCAAACTGTTTACATCAGTACTTGAGGAGTTTTTCAAGACTTTGAATCAAAGTTGATGGGAGATACATATTTAAGTCACCTTTGCTTTACTCTTAGATTATTAGTATTTTTCTCAAATTGAGGTGAATATCAAGGAATTATAAGCTAATTATCACAAGCCAGTCTCGCAGTTTGACTGAAAATTCACTTTGAAACCACGAAAATAATGATCAATAGTTTTGTAAAGGTTGGAGCAATTTGAATTGACCATCAAGTTTTTTTACCATGTACAGAATAGGTTTATGGTAGTTTGTGACTCCTGAAGACGGCAGAGAAATTAAATCAGTAGAAGGATAAAATCAGGCCTAAGAACGGTAGGAAAACTAAGCTACTTCTTCGGATTAGATATGCTAACATCTTACAAGTTTTAGCTTATAGAAATAAAACTTGGACCTAAAAAAAAAACAAGTAAAAACTGGAGACACCTTAGAGAAACATGGACCCTAAAACAAATGCATTGCTAATATTTCTAACATGGATGCTTTGCTTTGGGTAGTCCATCGAGGTCGATGATGACGGATGCCCTCTTGAGGTCATCAAACCTGCATTAGGAGAAGCTCGAGACAACTAGGCTTCCTCCTTGGCAGCAGGAAGTTGCCGATATACCGGTCTGTTAGTGCTCGCCTATAGGCACTCCCGATCCTAGTTTGTGATCGAGATATCCTTTCTCTAGTCTTTGCCTAAAAAGGCAGAACCCACAAGGAAGTGGAGGGAGACGTGCTGTGGTTGGGAGACGCCAGGGCGTGTCCACACACACACCAGTGGGACTGCACGCCGTACCTCTGAGGATAGGCTTTAAATCCGTAAGATTGGAAGACTGCCTTTCTCCAACATTAATTTCCAACTTTCCAAAGATGCTCCATGTGTTTCAAGTCTGTCTAGGCTACTACAAAGTATTGACACGACGCCTATTGAGCCAATCAGTCGTTTGCCTTGATATTTTCTCAAAGTTGTTATCGGGCTGAAACACCCAACGTCTACCCCTCTTGAGTTTACAGGTGGAGCTACTGAGATGCTTTTCTAAATTTTGCAGTTTTCCTTTGAGTTAATCGTTCATTGTATGTTATGAAGGATTTCTGTACTTGCCAATGAAAAGAAGCCCCAAATCATAAAATTGAAATGGGTGGAAAGATTGTTAAAAGAAGCGACAATAATAATGAAACTATTTAATGAAAATTGTATCGAGAGAGCATGGTTCCGAACCTATGCCGTCTAGCATTATTCGCTTCTCAGACCATCTCTCTAATCGAATAAAGTACAATTCATCTTCAAAGGGAGAGAACTTAATCTAGCTCTCGACAAAGACGACACATATGCGTCTTTCTCCTATTTCTTAAGTAACCGAATCCCTCCACCGTGGCAAACGTCTGTGAATAAAAGGATTGCCAAAAATAGATTTATAACCAAATATTAAGTGACGTCTCCAATACTTTTGCATTGGTTGTTACAATGTTTTTTGTAAACAAATTTGTTAATATCTAATTTTTTTAATTACCATTCACTTCCAATATTGTACAAGTAAATACCAAGTTATGTTTTGGTCCTTTGAAATGTATATGTTTTAACCAGGTACCACTTTAAAGTTGCCCATTCAATGTAAAGTGCATTACAAATCATTTTTTTATTATTATTTTTCTTATTTTTAAAATATGCCCACAGTTTGCGATACTATTTTGATACCGTTTTTAAAAATTGAAATTGTAAGTCTTTACATTTGCAAATACCAGAGCTTATTTCTTTTCTCATATGTCCTTCTATATTTGACAAGATGTTTCTTACCATTTTTTAAAGAAATATCGAGTTTAATCTTCTGTAAAAGCCGATCCTTGAAAACGTATTTGCCACACTTATCTTAGCTTTCGAATCTCGCTTGACAGAAGGAAAGTAAGGATTTCAATCTCATCACAATTCTCGTCTCTTTCGTTTACTTGATCGCGAGGGTAGAGTTTCTTGCTGATTTCGTTCCACCCTTTCACTTCCTCTCTGCTACCACTCGTGAACTTTTATCATCATTTAATATGCACTTAACGAACTCCAACCGTCTCGATTCATATCATATTTTTATAGACCACTCCAAGATATACATATATCAAGACCATTTGCATCGAAATAGAACATTGCGAATTTTGTCAAAGATTTTATCAATGAAAGGACGGCCAAAGTAATTTTTCACCCCAAATTTTCCAAGCCATAAAACGTCACTTTAAAATTTCCAAATCATTCAGGATTCGAATCATTTTCTCAACATTCTCTTGAACACAGAAGTATGTAACTCGGATCAAAATCCTGCCTTTCTTTTTTATCAGGTCTCAAAGATAGCTTGTTCGTTTTATTTAACCTCCGGGGATGAATAAAACAGTTTAAACACTAAATAGAGTTCATTCTACAAAATTGTTTCTATCTGTTTCATAAATTTTGTCTCAACAAAATAAAAGTTAATCTCTGCCTCTTAAAGCAAACTCTTTAGGCTGTGACAAAAACTTATCGTTCTCTCATTACTGCGTCCTTATAAGAGGATCTTCCGTTGCGAACTTGAATGCTTGAAAACATCATTTGCAGTAATTTAATGAGTAGTTATTAGGTAAAGTTAAGAATTGAAAACAAACGAGGGCATATCTGCCATGAAGGTTTGCGAGGGAAGTAAGTGGTGAAGTTAGAAGAAGTCACTTTCTCTACCAGCCCCTATCACATATTTTTGGGGGGCAGCGACTAAATTTGACGGCTAGTCGCCGTCCAGATTTCGTCTTTCATCACTCATTGGGGTCGGAAAGAGAAACATCCACCTCTCCTCTCCTGTAAGGTGGAGGGGAGAAAGGGTGTGCCATTTACATGCCTGTTTTCTTCTCACCCTTTTCTTCTTCTTTTCTATTACGCCCCCCAAAGAAGGTGTAGCATGGAAACCACGATGCTGCTGCTGACATCTCGTAGCGAATTCCACCCCAGCCCCACTGCCTGTAAGCATGATCTGCGACTTTGCATCTTTCATATATTTTCACATCCTCGATTTTCATCCTTTTCTTTACACATCTCTCCTAACAAACTTTCTGCTATAATGCCCTCGTTGGTTGTCGCTTAAAATTCGGACGAAATACCGCGAACTAAAGGCTGCAGAAATTCCAATGACCCGAGGGTACTCTGGGTAGTTTGTAAGTCGCTATATATTACGCGATATCTCCCGTAGCGAACGTGTATTGCCACCAGCTGGGCCATTAAATCAGAAGCAGCGCCTGATAGAGTCCCGCTGAGTTCAAAAAGACGGAGTACGGCGTGAAAGCCGACCCCCTCACTTCGGTTTGGATCCATCCGTGTACACTAGGACGATTTTAGCGTGACACGAATTCAGCCACCACGAAGCATGCTCCAAACACGTCGAACGCAATACTCCCGGCGCTGTGGAAAACTCTGGGAGCAGAGGAGATGTGACAAATAATCAAAAGAGGTACCCTCCAAGGGGGTGTCCTGGGCATAACAAGAACAAGAAGTGCCACAGATCGAGAGCTATACCGAGCTCCCGAAGGAGTTTCTTAGCCCTAAAGCCAAAGGTCTTATGGTATGCCTGGTGTCTCTGGACGTCATAGTCACAGATACCGGTCGCGGATGCAATGAGGTGCCATTGAGAACTGAAGGAGACACCAGGTGAGAGCGTACGATTGCATAATGCGATGTGCACGGCTCTAGATAGGTGGCATCTCCCCGGCATAAATGATACGGCTCTCAATAGGGGACGTGCAGAAAGCATCAGAATTGGCATCTGGGTCGCGCCAAAGGAGATCGAAAGGTCGCTTCCCTGTTACACCGATATAAAGACTCATAACTCCGCAGCACGCTATGATGAAACAACGAAATGCAAATTTAAGAGCGAACTAATAATTACGTGTATCCATTTAATCTGTAAAAATTCCAAAAATCAAAAAAATATCTAAAGGTAGAAGAGCAATTCAGAAGACAACCCATCAGTAAAGAACAAAAAGAACGAATCTTCCAAGTATTATCTTTCACGCAGTGGATATTTGGTGTGGTCTGCCTAAAGGGGGTGATGTTTTCCTTACTCTGTTCCATCGCGAGATCCCTAAACTTTAGAAGAATGCATTGAGGCTTTCATTTCATGTGGGTCTACAAAAGGATGTTTGTTTGTTGGTTTTTCAGCTAAGTGTGCGTGAACCCATTGGCTCATAGGCTCACTCATAGCTAAGCAAGAAGGAAATTCAAAGTCCAGTCAGTGATGTGCAATACTAGAAAATGCTATGAGGTAATGAAGATATTAGACATATAGAGAGCAATAAGACCCATACCTTTTTAGTTTCTGGGCCAACTCAGAAAAATGGGGATGAGGCCTACTTTCCTACAATAAGAAGTGACATATGGAAGGCGTGTGACACTATTACATATATCGCTGGGTATAACTTCAACCATCAAACCGTCAATTATGGTGTCGAGTTCGTTTCGGAAGGTGGACATCGAACTCAGCTAATCGAGAGTACCTGGAATTCCCTAAACGTCCGCACAAATGTCGTTTTGGGACTCACTTTTCCCTTCTAAATTCCTTTTGCGGGAATTCGTAGAGACAGGAAATCCAGACCGATTTAAGAAGATTTTGCACCGTATTTCGGAGTTCAAGCCTTAAACTATTAGTTTAACTAAAAAATAAAATCTATTTTGAAATAAATGTTATAAATATTATCTGTTATTATTAATATCATTAAATGACCATACTAAAATAATTTAACTTTAAAAATAAAAATCCAAAAAATAAATTCATATTTGGGATCATGTCAGGAATAGTTACCCCGAAAGTTCCCATGTCAAGAATAGCGACCACAAAAGATCTCAGGTCAAGAATAGCGACCACAAAAGATCTCATGTCAAGAATAGCGACCACAAAAGATCTCATGTCAAGCATAGCGACCACAAAAGATCTCGTGTCAAGCATAGCGACCACAAAAGATCCCATGTCAGGGAATAGCTACCACAAGTTCCTCTGCCATGCTTAGCAACTCCAACATAATTATGATGTAAAGGAAAACATCAAAAATGCGTAAGCTTCAATTTATTGATGAAATAATAAATAAAACAATTTAATAAATAAGATGAGTCGAAGGATAAATAAAAGAATTTACGGAAGTGAAAATGAACGGTATACTAATTTATTAAAAAGGAAATGGGTGTCAATTGCGTTACAGAAAATAATTAACCTCTTCCCTTTATTCTTTCCCATCCATATGAACAGGGGTGGAAATAACATGGAAGAAATTCGCGTTTGCATCCTCGCATTCATCACTAGAGATAATTGATCCAACCCTCATCGTTTTTTCCGATTATTGGCAAAAATGTTTCTTTGTCTTTGTGTTAAACTACTTCCATACACCAAACAACTGGCGAATAACTAGTATCTATTAGATAGATCACCCAAATAGGACTTCCTGGGCCCCAAACCTCGATGGCGTTTTTGATTATGTTAGGTTAAGTTAAGTAAGATTAACATGGGCTAACCTAATATAACCTAAAACTACTCTCTGAGATTATAAAACGTCACTGAAGCCTTCCCATTTCAAGAAAAGCGAACCCAATTTACCCAAGTCAAGAATAACGACACCCAAATTTCCCGTGTCAAGAATAGTGACCGCTGCAGGTGTTGTATTCCCTATTTTTGACAAAATCCCAAATTTGGAATGAGCGTAGAAAAACTTCCTAAGTAGTGAAATTTACCTTCACTTTCCCTCAAAGAACCGAAGAACGATCACCAAATGTAAAAGATCCCCATTCCATACCATGCAGTCCTTTTCCTTTCTTGTCATATCTCGGATTAAAGACTCGCCTGGCTTTAATTAAAGTTTAAAATACTTCCATCCAATTATTAATAACAACTTAGATACAGTCCTCTGTTATGTGATAAGTTACTCACACACGGTTTAAAATTATTAACATTCTTATTGTTATAAATTAGCAATTAAATTATCCCCCCCGACTTAATTGAGAGTAATTCATACCTTCTGAAATCACGCTTTTACCTTGTCCTCGGTGTTGTTAACTCATTCGCCCGAAAGGGGGTAATTGTATTGAATGGCTAATTGTAAAGAAATGTTAACTCATTCTGGGAACTGATTTAAAATGGGATTGTTTTCATTCTGCAAATCCCCACCCGAGTTAAGCAGATATGTAGGACTTCATCGAGAGTTGGTCGTAAATATACACTTGTAAATAACCCAAATTTTTTAGACATGAATTTCTGCAGTTTTTTTTCTTATTCAGCTATTGTTTTTGCATCCGAAGGAGTGACTTGTATCATTCCCTTTGGTTTGTTAATCCAGCTTAATTTTCCTTTCATTTGTTATTTGCTTTCTGTATAATGTGCAGGATGACATTTGATCCTTCAACCAGGTTTCAAGGGCCATTTTTCCATTTGCACAGTATTCCTTCCCAGAGATGTTCCTAATGAAAAAAGAAGGAATTTCTTATTTCAAAGTTTATCCATTAATGTAACTCCCTAATTATCTCTACATGGACATTTCCATTTTGTACTCATTTATTTTCATTTTTCCTGCCCTGTACTTTGACCCTCTCGTGTAAACTCATTGGAAATCTGGAACTTGCGCTTGTTTCCACGCTGCCTTGACGGAATTTCCTGGTGGAAACCAACGTTCCCATAAAAAGAGGAGAGCTCAAATGAAAGATGTGGAGGCGATTTAAATGAACATAGTTAAAGGAAACTAAATACAGAAAGTTTGGGTATGTCGCAATGTTTTCTTGAGACAAACCCGAAAGTGGTTGCATCGTACCCAATTTATCTCAGTATGCGCTAGTCCTGAACGTCTACCATAAGAAAAACACAAGGAAAAAGGTGAAACCCTTCAACTAAATTTTTACTATGTTATAAGAACCTGATGTTCTGAAGTCTTCAACAGATGTAGCTGTTTACTGACCAGTGCGCTGTGCTCACTGACTGCGGCAGCTCCTGCAGCCAACCTGGTGCCAAGTGTACTGCTCTGCATTCCTTTGGGTGACACCGGCGAGGCGGAGACGGGGATCTTGACGACTGGGCAACCCATGATCTCCATACACTTCGCCCAGGCCGTCGTCAGAGGAGAGAGGAGATGTTGAAAGAAAGAAGAGCACGCAAACGACTGAGAGCAGAGTCAGCGCCTCCGGACGACATGATCTTTACATGCAGCAACTGCAACAGGACCTGCCGTGAAAGGATCGGGTTGTACAGTCGCAGCCTGCGCTGCAGTTCCCCCACAGACTGACTTCCATGGCGCGATCTTCATTGTCTACCGAGATAGAAGGATGCCAATAATGTTCACAGATAAGAATATACTATTTTTTTGTTGTGGTATTTTAATTTCAAGTCACTAATAATGCATTGATTTACCACCAGGGTTCAATCCTATTTGAACTAAACAAAGAAATGTGTGATTTGTGAAGTTTTCTCAGTTCACCCAAAGTGAAGACTTCTTAAAATAGGGAATAAAAATGAAAGAATTAAGAGAAGCTAAATGTCTTAGGAGGTTAATAAAAAGGTAACGACTAACTCAGGGAATAAAAAGTACTATAAGAATTTAGGCTGGTTTTGAACCAGTGTTTTATAGTAGGAGAGAGAGAGATTCATTGCCAGCATAGGCATCTCCACACTATCCTTCTCCTCCCTAACTGGAAGGATGGTGGGGAGGATTCAAGTGGAGCCACCCAAGTGGGGAAGGGTATACGGGATCGCCAATAAAGATGAAGAGGAGTATGAGTATGAGTAAAAGATTTGAGATGACAAAAGTTGGTAAGAGAATAGAAGTGGATATATGCTGAATTCTTTCTCCTAGTTGGTTAAGTGAGAGAATGGAACAACTCCATCTGGTGGACCTACTGATTTTCGTGGATTCCGAACCACGCATGCCCAGGTTACTCAGTTCCTTCCATCATTTTAGCACATTTATTCTTGCTTTACCATATCTGATCGATCTTGCAGTTCCTCTTTCATCCACACGTTTATTGCGGTATTCTTGTCGTTATGTGTATTTAAGTTGTATGAACTTACCTAGACCTGTTTGTTTCGTGTATGATATGTAACTTGCAGACCTTTTCAATTACTCCTAACTTTGTCGTTTCCTTTACCAAAACTTGTTTACATATTTTGGAGTGGAAATTCTTATGTAATTTTTCTTCTCTTTTAATTACAAAGAGAAGTCCTGTATCGCATATAAAAAACACATCTTTAAAATGGATGTAGAGGTGTGCAGGTTGAGATATATCGTCGGAAGGTCTCGGATGTTGGGTACATATTTGATAAAAAGAATGAATTTGTAGAGTTTACATGTAGCTGTCTAAAAGGAATTTGAAGGATTTGAAAGTACGTAGAAGAGAACCAAAGTTTCCTGCAACGTAAAAATATTTGACGATAAATGGACATATCATGACAAAAAATGACACTAAACACCCCTTTTTCCCGGAATAAGATCAAAACTAACCTGTCTTTAATACACAAATACACAACACTAAAAATACACTCAAGTGAGAGGAACTCAACAGAAAAGATGAGATGAAATTGCTAAAGTGAATGAAAGGTATTTTGAAGGCGACGCTGTTCCTTTTCCTCTGTGTATGTAAGAAAGTGCATCCAAACTGGATTTGGTGGTTCCAATGGACTCACATAACTCTGATTTTGAAAAAAGTAACAACTAAATGAAGGAGGCCCCACCATTCACCTCCATCAGAGGAGAGAGACCAAAGATCAAGGGAACACAACGCTGATGCCATGTTTGAAATTTTGCATCAACACCCTCGACCCCCTCCCCCCCAATACAAAATAGAAATGAGGAGTCATAGACGCGTCCCAAGAACGCCAAAAGGGTTCTATGGAAGACCGTTACATCTGTAGCCATTTACTCTGATAAAAATCATCAGTCCCAGCAAGAGAATTCAACATGCCGACGATAGAGCGATCTGGTCGACAGACAAAGAGAGGCAAATAAACGAAAGAAAGGTAGATAAACGAAAGCAGTGTGAGGGGAAATCCATAGGCTGAAGATATTTTTCTTACACCTTCTCTGGAATTCGAACCCAAGACAGCTCGGATGAAAAGAGTGTGGGTTACAAATCGAATATCCATAGTGGATTGATAATTCTTTTCAAAGACTTAATCCTTACTCAAGTATATATATCATTAATAACGATTATCGAGCTTACAACTTAGCCATACCACATTATTATTAAATAATCCACTTTCTCATTTCTTCGCTCGCTCATTTATTAACTAATAAACACGACTTTCAATCAATACCCACAAGTTCTTATTCCAGAGGCTTTTACGTCAGCAAGGGTTGATGCCCATTATAATACCCTATTTTAATGTTATTGTAGGGTGTAATTGTATGTCGCTGGATTCCTTTTTTACATATAAGTTTTAGGGAAACTAATAATGTGTTCGGTACGAATCGTAAGTCCTAGAGAAAGGTGTTATAATGTTCGTATTAAGAGTCATGTCAATATTTGTTTTTCATTACATTCTCAATTTTTATAAATACGAAAGTGAATGTTGCATTGTGTGAAAGGCCGAATGTCTGCGTGAAATCTATTTGAGCAAATTTGGCCCATTCTGAACAGACTATAGTTTTCTGTTTTCATTTTTCTGCCCGGCATTTTCTACCAGGGGAATTTTCATACTGTGACAACTTTTTCCTGGGCAATTTCCCAACATGGGCCGTTATTCCAATGGCAGGTTTTTCAGTTAATCAACCACACATGGTGGTATATGAGGAAGAAATGAGTTGCACAAGATAGTTTTCAATTTCATTGATGTGCACCGACCCCAATTTAGGGAAAGTTAGTTTTTGATGAATGAGTACACTCTAAAAAAAGTATGCCTAACATGAGTGTGTTTTTTTGGTTAAATCAATTCTCTTTAGTTTTTGTATAGGGAAAAGAATAACGAAAACCGCGTCTCGTACCCATAGAATCTCTCCTAATTTTGCCCATAAGGATGTTACGCATAATTAAAAAGTATAAATAAGTCACTGTACTTTTACTATAATGATATTGGTATATAGCGATCATGAGTTCCACCGAAGGTTCATCCTCTTGTTTGGGAGAGATAATAGCGAAATACCAAATCGCGTGGACCAGAATAAATGAGGGTTTTAGAAAAATAGTCGAAAATTGGCCAATTAATTTAAGTCGATTGATCTGTGTCGTGTATGAATTGTCGGTATGCCTTACAACTTCCTCTTCCCATCTCACTCAGAAACACGGCCCTTTACCTTCCAATTAACTCTACTCCCTCTTCCGCAGGCACACTCACACACTCCGGTGGGTTGCTTAATTGTGTTGCCGGCGATACACAAACAAAATTCAATTTGTGCCAAAATTACAAATGAGAAATTGGATTTAATTTCCTCGACGAAAACGTGGC
Organism: Ceratothoa steindachneri; assembly: GCA_963969495.1. NCBI lineage: Eukaryota > Metazoa > Arthropoda > Malacostraca > Isopoda > Cymothoidae > Ceratothoa > Ceratothoa steindachneri. The sequence goes on along the minus strand of OZ018329.1, from coordinate 135,559,384 downwards.
TTAAGTCACTGCAGGCGCCAATTCTGCGTCGCTTTCTCTTTCGTTATTCATTATTACATCGATCAAGAGCTAGAAAGCAGGATGTTAGAATTGGTTTGATAATGGTCGCCTCCACCTCCCTCATACCTCACTCTCTGTCAGTCCCAATTAACTACCAGACACTTTAGATGGTTTTCTTGTCTCGATGTCGCTTAACCATACACTTAAAATTGCAAGTATCTATCATCCCCCTGGACACCACTATTATACCTTATTTGATGGTTGGATGCATTTATAAACATGGTACTCTCAAACCCTCGGCAACTGTCCTTATTCTGGGCTTCATACTTTTTATTTTACTCTCTCGATTTGTCACACCCACCACACATATTCATGGGAATAATCTCGACTCCTTTCTCGCCTACTCTTAAATTTATAGCCTCGCTATTGCCGTCTCCTACATAGCAATATCTGACCACTTCAACGAATTCTGTCTATCTCTTCCTATTCCACCAAACCCTCGCATATCTCCTGTCACAAATTGTGACCCTAGTCTGATCCCATCTATCGATCACAAACTGATATACAGTGAACTTATCTCGCCATTTTATTCTTTAAACAGCTTTTCACCTTCCCCGGTCCTAAGCCTGACCTTCCCTTCTTTTTCTCACATCGTCCTTTCTTTTCTTGATATTCACCCTCCCTCTCCCCCCAACCTACTGTCACCCATGGCGTCGCCCTTATTTCTTCGACCCTATTCGAAATACAAATTGATTTAGCAAACTTTCTCCTAAAAATCTACCGTTATTTTTTGCCAATCTTTCTGATTTATACTAAAAAAAACGCAGCAATTGAATCTGTAAAGATAAAATTCCGCAATTTAAGTCTCTGGAACTGATCGCATATTGCGTGCCAGACGTTGTGTGATGAGCAAACATGGGTGTGTTTACTAATCCTATTTGAACATGTGAGATGTAAATAATGGCCGCATTGATCTTTTAAGCAATCTAACGGCTTCTTTTACACGAAGTAGGACCGAAGAACAGGAAAACAGATGGAGAGTAAGAGGGTTGAATACCAACATTAGACATTAGACTGATGTATAACAAAAGCAAGAAAATGAATACATTTATAAGGGCCACAATAACTGTTGCTTTGACAGGTTAAACAAAAAACAAGGTTAGAAATAATCTATCCTTGCTTAGTTTTTTATTTGTATTAATGACTTTTTTTTACCTTCTAACCAAGTATCTGCCGCACTTCACACACTAATTTTTCTTCCAAAATATTTCAATATTACGGTCAGATTTTGTCAACCTAAATGTGCTCCAGAATATAAGGGCAGATCTCAAGAAAAACCGACATGTGATTTAAATTCAAATGTACTCTTAAGTATGAATTCTATGGCAACCAAATTTCATCCCCTTTTTCCGACCTAGTGTCTTATCATTTTTTTAAAGTTTATAAACTTTCCTCTAGTACTTTGTTTAGATTTTTATAAGTAAAAAGTTGCAAACTTTTCTTCCATGACATGATGTAATTTATCAAAGTACAAATAGTCGTGTATTATTTCTTTAACTTTGTTTTGAGTCAAATTTGCCTTTCCACCTCAAAAAAACACCTCTTTAAGAAAGATTCAAATGCATAAGTCTATGGCAATACAATCTGGTGATTGACGGGGCGGCCATTTGTACAAATAGTGGTCGCATTCTTTTAAAGCGAAGTAAAAAGATTTGTGTAAACTCAAATGTAGGTAATTAAAAAACTATTTAATTCCTACTTTTAATTTTATTGGTCATTATTGAAAATTTAAAATCGATTTTCATTTCTTCCACATACCTCATCACACATATAGAAAATTGCGACGTATTGCCTATCTTCTCTCCTTTTCACACACATAACATATCACTCTTCTGTCCATGACACCCTCCAAATAGGCTTTTCCATCTATTCACCTCTGACGTTGAACGGGTGGCTCTTCCTTGAGCCATTAGGGCGATTCCCTGTAAATGGAATGGTGAGATAATGGATTACTTCACATCTTTCTAAACCTTCACCTAACAATGAGAAAAGGGCTCTGAAATCATGGGGTTTGCCAAAGATTGTCATTCAGATCTTTATGTTCGTTTCATTATTGGGTTCGGGGAGGCAATCCAAAGGAAAGGAGGGATAGTTTTGAATTAAGAACTCCAAGAGGTTATTACCTTGCGCCTTTCCAACCGCTTGTCGAGGATAAGCACCCGAAGTGTCGTGCCCTCCCGGCCCCAACAACTGAAGGGAGATCTGCAGTTATACATCTTCCTCACATTCAACTCCCTCTATCTTCACTAATTTCTTTACAGATTTCTTCATACAAACTTTCTCTGGGGAGATGCCCTCGTTGGTTTTCTCTTTAAGTATTAAAAATACGTCGAGAACAGGAACGGTTTTAATGGGTTAAAATTATAAGAAAATGGAGATCATAAGAGGATCTTTCCCTTCCCCAAGGTACCCAAATGAAGATCCTCCCCCCCCCCCCACCATCATTTTAATATAAATAAAGTGCAAAAGGATCAAATCTTAAAACCTTCTTCCAATTAACCTTTGCATTGCAGGCAAATATGAGCACAGCGATGATCAAAGGCGTCTCTGAAGAACCAATCGTCACGCCACAGGAATTCTTGAAGAGAAGAATTCTTGATCGCCTCCCGCCTTCATCCTCGCATCATCTTCACATTTGCTTTGTCTTTAATCCGATGCGATTCTGTGATCTGATTGCGGAAAACAGTTTGCGGATCCACAAAATTGAGTCAATGGGTCACTGTCCTGCTGTTCTTGAATATTATTATTACAAGCCCTTCACTAATCACTTTGGATAATTATTATTGTCGTAGAATGCCGAGCTATATATATATTTATTTGTTTTATTAGCTTTTAATAAACCAAATAACTTTAAATTGAGGCGTAAGTTCGTGCCTCGGAGATCGCTTGAGGATCGGGCTCTAAGAGTGCTAAACTTGATTTTTATTCTATTGAATGAATAAACTGGGTTTCTTTCTTAGCTTTATCAAATATTGCCACTTCAACTCGTTCGGGTATAATTAAAACAGTGCATTTACTAAAGAAAAAATAAACTTTAATCAACATAACCCACGTCACTAATTAACATTAAAACACAAAGATCTAACACACGTATAAAAAGAAAATGGGATTACAGGGCTAGCTCTCGAGATAAATATTTACGGTGGGAACAATTTTTAAGTTAATAGTTTTTGTCCTTAGTCAGACATCCAATAAACTAATTTTTAAGCACGGGGACATAAATAACAAGATTGTTCTTTACTTACATAAGGTAATGGAGATTAATACCAGTTTCCCGTAAGAATATCTTCGGGGTTTTTGATCACTAGATGGCGCTCGTTGACCTGCCTGGCGAGTTGACGGGTGACGTCACGAGGAATTTCGAGTTGGCGTAAGAGAATCAAAACAAAGACGCCGATGAGGAGGATGGGTTCTCGTACGTTTATGACCTTGAAACGGTTTCTAATCTTGGGATATGATTATATTCTTTCCTAGCGATTTGTGTCTCGCTTATATAATTTCGATGTTGGATGAGAAATCTATTTAGTTTGGAGTTGTCAAACTCAGATAGAATAAGATTTGGAGTCCTCAATCTGTGTCGGTTGATACTCACTAATCTTGGGGCTCGAACGGCGCCGAGCTTCCTTGGTACAATCTGGTATTGTACAAGGACTGCAAATTCTCCTTAACTTGCAATAACTTTGTACCGGTGATTTTTGAGTCTTCTTGTCGAACTCAAAAAATCTTCTGTCAACCGGTGACTTTCTTGTCTCTCCAGTGGGAACGAACAAAAAGCCTCGTTTACACGGGTCCTCAGGTTATATACCCAACTTACTCCCGCTGAGGTGGGTGGGGAGGTGGATGAGGGGGGGGGGGGCTCGCAAGGTGGGACCTCGGGTTGGTCTGCCGCCCTTTTGCGTCTGGTATGCTCGGAGAGGGGGTAATACGAGACCTGCAGTTTGCACTTTTGAATGGGTTGTTTATAAGTACACCCTCGAAGTGCCTGCCTTTTGAGCTGAGGTCAGGAATCAGTCTCGTATCACTTACGCTTTTGCCCGTTCTCCTATGTTACCGGAGAACATCGAAGGGGCACAGCTAAACCCAGATGTCTTTAGTTATTATTTCCTTAGACTATATAAACATATATATATATATATATATATATATATATATATATATATATATATATATATATATATATATATATATATATATACTAATTTCTTATTATTCCTCTACAATTATTATTTATCCCGGTCGCATTACTGTTTTTATTATAGACAGGAGTGTGACAGGGTTCCTTATCCCGACTATTTTCCTGTATCCTATCTAGAGGGTGACCACAAAAATAAACAACTTTAAATACTTATCGTTCAACAACCATTCATTATTTTTGTACGTAGTAAACGACCTTTGCGCACCAATAATATCTCTATAATAGGTAAAATATTTATCGGATTGATTTATTTAATGGTTGAATAACATTGTTTTGAGTCAAGGAGGCCAAAATGGGTGTTGCGAAAAATAAGTGAATTAATAGAATTGCAAACCTAAAACAATAAAATAAATTATTGACAAAAGATAAAATTATTATTGTTTCTTTATGTAACTCTGATACCGTAAGCGATTATAATAGTAATTTTTTTTAAAGAAAACTTACTTATATGCAAGCATTGATACCCTTCCACATTCAGTTAACAAAAGATCAGCGAATTTTCATCATCACAAGATGGATGAACAATGGTAGATTTCAACAAGTACAGAAAGAATTTCGGGTACCTTGACGTTATAGACGCTCTTCTACAAAATCTACAATTTGGAAAAATATTCTAAAAATCAAGAGATGTTAAATTCTGAACAAAGGTCATTCAGGACGACTTAAAACAGGAAGAACAGAAGAAAATATTGAAAATGTTTGCTAAATGCTTAAAGAAAATCCACAGATATCATCAATCAGGAAGAATGGCACGGAGCTAACAAGATCATCTTTCAATCGTATTGTGCACCTTGATCTTGAGTGGCATCATACTCATACCAAATCCACACTCGCCATGAACTCCAGGAGACTTACCTTCCCCTTCGAAGAAGACTTATTCGGTGGCTCCTCCCTAAGCCAAATGCTCTTTTGGACAATGTAGTTATCGGTAACGAAGAACTTTCATCAATAATTAATCGTAATGTTCGACAATACGCTTCCCTGCACAAGTAAAAGGTGTCTCTATGGATCGGAATGTGATGAAATTGCACTTCTAATCGGCCTTTTTTCTTATGAAAATAATTTATATGGTTTGAAGGTTCTCATTGAGATAAATGAACCAATTCTTCCAGACCTTCGAAATTGATTTAATTGACTTTGGTAGATACAAGATAGAGCTCGAGCGCATAGGTTAATTGCCGTGAAAAATAGACTCATTGAAGTTTTCAACAACCGTATAATTGCAGTTGGCCTCCTAGATCTCCAGACATCCTGTGATTTTCTCCTGTGTGGGACACTTCAGGGGTAAAGTCTACTCAAACTCAGCTCCTCCCGAAGAGTTGAATGAACTACACTAACAATTAACATTCTAAGTCAACCTTTTAAAGTAGATCCGACATTAATCAAACGAGCAATAAAATCTAAATCTCAGCTTTGGTTGGAGAAGAATGATTGACATGTAGAGGCCAATAGGATATAGGAAAGTATATTTATTGATAAAATGATTCATGGATTATTTTTTTTTTATGGAATACATTAAAGGGTTAAAAAATAAATATATTAACCCCGCAACAATACTTATATTTGTCATTCCATTAATTCACTTATTTTTCGCACCACCTATTTTGGTTCCCTTCACTCAAAGCAATGCTGTTCAACTATTAAATAAACAAAACCGATAAACATTATACATCTTATAGAATATATATATATATATATATATATATATATATATATATATATATATATATATATATATATATATATATGTACCAACACAAATCAGGTCATTGGACAATTCTTAGAAGAATAAATATGGAAAATAATGATATACAGGCCAAACCTGTGGTACTCCTCCTTACAGTAACAGCTTGCCCTTTGCAGGCAGACCTTCGGTCAGTGGCCTACAACCTATCCGCTCAAGCAACGGGCTTTCGTTCTAAGAAAATAAAAAAGTTCTTTAGTACATTATCCCCTAATATTTTTTTCTGAACTTCTACATTTGTAAATAATTTAAATTCCCAAACATTCGATAATCATATTTATTTTCAAAAAGTTTCATTTTGTTCAAAAATTTGAATAATTAAGGGAACAAACATGGTCATTCTCAAACTTCATGAGAAGATCTTAGGAAATATCTGCAACTTTCCCAAGTTAAAATAATGTTATGGATTGCCCGTAAAAATTCCTGAAAATCTTGATTCAACTTTAAATATAAAAGACTTGGATCTTTTGAAGAATAGCGGTTCCACATGACCCGTTTTAATAACAGGGGTCAGAGTTTTGGCCTATTGAATAGGGACCCCTGTTTGGGGCAAGGAAGATTATAAAAAAATATTAAGTTAAAATAAATAACAAGGATTATTACTTTATTTGCTTATAAGAAATTCATATTAAAAATTACACCAAAGATACTTTAATAATTTTTTATTACATAAATCAAGTCAATAATTAAACGAATTTCAGCACGAAATAAATAAAATAAATTGATCTGTTCCCGTTCACGATACATAAATTCCTGAAAATATGAGTGTAAGAATTCTTTTTTGCATCCATACATCTGTCTATTTTACATTACACGCCCCTATTCCTGCCCCCCTTCCAAACAAAGAGCGTTATGGCTCCCACGCCCTTGCCAGTGATAATCATGTTGATCTTTATGTTGGACTCAAAATTTAAAAGAACAAGTAGCGAATTATTATTTTAAAAGGTCAAGTGGCACATTAATTGATTAATTATTTAAAAAGACAAGTGGTGGAAATAATTATTTATTAAAAAAGACAAGAAGACGATAAACAAGATCAAGTGAAATCGAAGGACGAGTGCCATTCAAGTTGCTTTGTAGGCCAAAGTGAGCCATGTGACCATGCAAATATGGCTTAAAATGATCTGAAACTTGGTCCATTTGAGAGAGCTAAATGACATCTGCTTTCCAACACCACCAAAAAGAAGAGAGACGAAAGAGCAAAGCTGCTCCTCCAACGAACCCTTCGATGAATCGCGGCTTCCACTTCTGTGGTCGGATGAGTTTTTCGCTGTCCAGGCCAGCCACAACTCACAGGTTGATCGCGTTTGAGCTCAAAACTAAAATGAGATTCCGGTTGAACAGCGGACATCTTTCACGAGACAGAAGCTAACTCGAGTGATGGTGGGGGCGGACGTAGCATCAAAACATAAACACCTCTCTTCTTCATAGAGGGGAGGTGGGGGTAAATATCAATCAACATATTACTGTGGAGATGTTGAAGTAGCAACTAATCCACTGTGTGGATGGCCCCATAAGAAATTCCTGTGTAACCCTTCAACCAGATGGAGTAATTTCAAACGCAGCAAAAGAATGTCAAGACAAACTTTGGCCTTCCAGTTTTCCAGATAAGAACTACATGGACTTTGGAGTCTGGTCCATATTGAGCAGAAAGACTGTAAAAACATCGAATGAAAGAGTTAAATTTCGTAGTGCAAATTGTAAAAATGCTGGTAGAAAATATCAGCTTAATCCTGCGTTTCACTTACGCTCAGGTCATAGAATGACTTCGTTGTATCATTTATTTTTGTTTTTGTTTTAGTCCAAGAATTATCTAATATTCTATTGTGTTCTGAAGATAATTTAATACATATAAGTTTACACCTTAAATTCTCGCATGAACAATTCATTCATACGACTGTGAGTTATCATTTGTAGTAAATAAGGGGTTGTTGAAATGTGATGAGCTTTTGTTGTGTCAACGAAAAAACAGAACTGTAATTGATGGAGATTCATAAGAAGGGTACAACAAGAATCGGTTCGAAGACCAGTAGTGTTTATTATGTGAATGATCTCTATAATGGTTTGTTGAGGATCATCCTTGCAGACGACAGGAAACACGATGGAAAAACTCTCAGAATCAAACAGAAGATATTTGTTCATCTCTGAAGGAGGTGTCAAATAAGAACATTTGGGTGCAATAGTTAAGAAATACTTGATATCTTCAGAGCCTTGTGTAGAAGCTTCTAAGAACTCACAAAACTTATGGATTTAATTAAAGAGGAATTTTATGTAAATCGAGGGACAAATTGCACTTGTCTACGGGTGACTGGTTTGTCTCAAATTAGATTATATCATCTTCTTCTGGTCCTAAAACTTTCAAATAATTATAATAACTAAAAAGAATGAAGGGTCGTTGAGAAAACAGACATGCAAGAAATAAATAGACACCAAGTTAATTACTGAGATACCTTTATTTGTAAGGTTAAAGAATAAAATGCATTTTAAACAATAAAAGTTTATTATTACTACTTTATGGACTTCCTCTTAGCGTCGTTGTGATATTTCCGACCATGTTTGACGTAGAATATTCAGCAATTCTTACCTTTTCCCCTTTATTTGCTGTTTACCCAAAGTATTGTCTCTTATTCTCCACACATCTTGTATTGGAGCTCCTCTTAGGTTCTGACTCTACCAAAGAAGTCATTTGATTACTCATTCTTTGCCCGTTTTTCACTCATCTTTTATGAATAAGCAACTTTCCTTTTTAAGCTGATCATTTGAAAACATTAGTCATAGCCACTCTTTAAGGATGCAAATGTATTTTTTTTTAGTTAATATTGTTAACACTCAACAAAGTCTGACTTTCCATCATTCCAAATGGCTCTTCACACCGTAACAGTAAAACCGCAAGGTTTTCCCGTTGGTTGTAACCTGATTAAATTGGAGAACTTCTTTCGCTCGTAACTCGGCCACGGAAAATAATAACTTCCAGTCGTCTACTCCCTGACTGTTCGTCCCACTGAGGTTCCTGACCCCTTTGTGAATGATCTTAAAGATCACCTGGGCGACCGCTGTGACCGACTGGTCTTTATTAGCTTCTAATACTCTTTAAATTATCTCTTCTGTGAAACCAATTTGTAATAGAAGGATTAAAAGCGAAAACCGGATCCAGAGCCTCTAAGAATCTTTTAATGCACTGAGAGGGAAAAGTGCTCCAAACACACACACACACACACAGGTTACAGCCAAACATATTCTTCACATCTCCACAACTCACAGGATCAGAACTAAAAGTTATAAATGCCAACAGATGACTCAACTGAGAACTTAAATATAAGCTAATCAGCTTTTATTGACGCATTGAAGGTGCCATCCTATTATAGTTTGCATAACGATTGATGGAATAGGAGAATAAATAAAAAAATGTTGATAAAAGCTCTAGAAGTAGACAAAAAATTCAGAACAATTGTAAAAACAAAAAAAGTTTCCATAAACTTCATGGATTCTGCTTTGTTATGTCCAATTGACTGAAAAATTTGAGGTTTTCAATTTTGATGACATCAGAAATTGCATTAATCAAAAAAAAGTTTTCAAAAACAAGATCGAATTGAATTTTTGTGACCAATTTTCATTTTGATTTTAAGGGGCTTTTTTCCTCTATTTTATTAGAACGCAGATCCCTCTCCGTTAAGGGAAAGTGAAAAGAACTTATAGAGAAAGGGGGGGAGGGGATCACTTTCCCGTGTTTTTGTAATAGGAAAAAGTCGAGTTTCCTTCTGTTATCTCCTAAAAAAAGAAATAACCAAAATGAAGCCCAAAGGCCCACAAGATAACCCGAATGAACTCGTGAGCCCTTCGAAGAACCAAAAAAAATCCTAGAAGAAGGCAAATAATCCAGAAGAATCCTATAGAACCTAGAGAAACACGCTAAAAGCCTGAAGAACCCCGATGAGCCCACAAAAAATGGAAAAACCCCAATGGATTGACATAGAACAAGAAAGAACCCTAAAGAACCAGAAAGAAGGTCGAAGAACGCAAAAGAACCTTGGAGACTATGAAGAACCCACAAAAAGATCAATCGCAACAACACCGGAAGAACCCTTAAAATCAAGAAGAATCCCCAAAAATCCAGAAAGAATTACATAGAGATTGGAACGCGTCAAGCCAGGGCAACCAAACTGATTTCCTCTATCAGACATAAAAGTTATGAAGATAGATTAAGGGAATTAGATCTGTTCTCGTTGGAAACCCGTAGACTGCGTGGTCAGCTCATCGAAGTGTTTAAAATACTTCGAGGGTTCGACAATGTTGACTACAGGGATATTTTCAGCCTTAATGAGAACAGAACAAGAAATCACGGCTTCAAACTTGAGCTGAAGCGTTACAAGCGCGATCTGTGTGGAAAATCTTTCACGTACCGTATCTGCGGTAGTTGGAACGCACTTTCGGTGGAGGTTGTCAACAGCAATTCTGTTGACCAGTTCAAGACAAGACTAGACAAAGTCTTGAAAAGTGGCCGTTTAGGGAGGACGTAAGGCAATTGAGTGGGGATGTGCCCGCTCGACAGCTAGTCCAAAGGTACCCTCATGGAATAGACCGTAAAGTCTTCTAAGGTACTTATTTTCCTTGTTACACCCTTGAATTCCCAAATCTCGTCGATTGGGGAGGAAGGAACGGAGGGAGGAATGGGGGGAAGAACGGAGGGAGAAACGGAGAGAGGAATGCAAGGAGGAACAGAGAAGGAATAGAGAGAGGAACGGAAGGAGGAACGAAATATGGAACGTAAGAGATAAGAGGAGGGAGGAAAGGCGGAAGGAATGGGAGGAAGAACGGAGAGAGGAACGGAAAGGGGATCAGAGAAGAAGCAGAGAGAGGAACGGAAGATGGAACGTCAGGGATAAAAGGAGGGAGGAACAGAATGAGGAGTGTATGGAGGAACAGAGGGAGGAAGGAAAAACACAGATAAATGGGAGGAACAGGAAGAGGAGAAGCGAGGAAGAAAAAGATTCCAGTTAATTAAAATCAGTTATTACTCTCATTTGTGCAGAGTCCCCTGACCACGACTGGATAATGAAACCAACATAAAGATCAGAATGACAGTGACTCTCAAGCCTGAGGGTAGCAGTGACACTTCCTCCTTGTGGTAGTATGGGGAAGCTGAATGGTAGTACCAGTGTGGGCAAATAAAAAACCCCAGCCCTAAAAATCCCGAGTTTTATTCCCGGGTTTTGGGGGGCTTTTTCAAGTGAAATTTGAAAAAACCCGAGTTTGTTTGTTTTTTTCAAAATTACTTTTTTTTTTCAAGAAATGAATGCTACTTATCATTATTTTATTTAAAATTTATATTTATGTTTATAATTTCAACAAATATGTATCAAATTAAGGTTATTTCTCTGATACTGACTCATAATAATTCATCTCTCCTTCTACAGGTTATGGCTATCATGGGTACCCACAATTCTCAATGAGTGATCTGTTCTTACCTTAATATAATTATTAAACTAAGTAATTATTAATATTATATAAAAATAGAGATAGCTATTCTTTTTCTATGTTATTCTAATGCTTGTGGCATTTGTTTTTTGAAAAAAAAACAAGATTTGAAAAAAAACAGAATAAAAACCGGTTTTTTAAAAAACCCTGGTGTTATTGGGCTTTTTCAAAATTTGGGGGGGTTTTGCCAACCCTGGGTAGAACTGCGTATTTCCACCAACGATCGAGCGCAGGAAGTCTTCCGGGCATAAGAGAGATCCGCGCTACCCCCATCAGGGGAGTATGGAGTGAAACCCCTACGGCAGATTCTTAACCGGAAGAGGGATATGTGCTGTATACTAATGGAAGTAGTGAAAGAGATAAAGGTGTTATGCATGATTGATTGTGCGTTTAATGGGTGGAACAACTACTTGCTCACCTAGGCCAATCCTATCATCCTTGCTGTAATTGGCGAGAGCTCCCTACCGAGACGAAATACGCGCGTACCCATTCAACGATTAATGCTAGGGCCAGTAGGGCGTGACAGGAAGCCAGAACCAAGTTCGTACCAGGAAAAGGAGAGATTAAATTCCCTTATGCCCCACAAAGGTGCGCCCGTTGTCTCATGGGCAACCAAGCTGTAGATGAATTCTGGAGAATTGCGTGCCTTCCAGTCCTCAACGCCCGCGGGTGCGTTCATTCCCGGCCTCAATTCCTGTAGGAGGATGCACGGCCCTTATATTTTCACTCCATCTCTCTTTATCACGTTCTATACAGATTTATGACGGAGATGCCCTCGTTGATTTTCTCTTTAACTTTAAAAAAACCTTATGGTCACACGTACAGTGTGTTCTTCTTTTGTTTTTCCTCGAATAGAGAGAAAAAAAACACAGTATCAACCCATTCTGCGCGTTTTAAGTTCGTCAATAGCTACCTGCATTGTCGGGAATAGAGGCTAATACCGTCATGTGGCCGAGAAGCCATATGAGGCCGGGCACGAAGTCGGGCGATGCAGAGTAAAGTTGTGGGAACTGTGTGAGAATCGAGCCGCTTCCACTAATAAGGCAGGAGCAAGAATTCCAAGCGCGCAGGCGCAAGAAAACGCTGCCTGCCTCTACGGGCGAACTTAAGAAACTCCGCTGGAGTTCATCCCTATCCTCCGGTGGAGTGTTTGATTAAGGAGATGTTCCTCCTTGGCCTGGGGCATTATCGCTTCCGGCTGGCTCATATATAATGCTAGACACAGCCGGGAAAAGGAAGTATATACCCGCCTTCCTGCACGAGATATGTCGTTTTCTCGATCCAGCTCCGTTTCCCCTTCTCGAACTCGAAGGAAAGAATTCTCATCGAAGGAATTTAGCTATTGGCTATTCTTGGATTCAGTTTTAATCTCGTCTAGCGCAAGTACTCCCGCGAATTCACTCCTCAAGGTTAAACTCCATCGATTACGATTTACTCGTTCAATCACCCATCCTCCGCGTTGTCTCATAAAGCCTCAACCCTCAAGCTAGGTTCCAGTGACTAAATTTTGGTTTCTTGACCAGTCGACCCGTAAAGTCGAGCTGCTTGTGAACTCACGTTTGAGCTTATCTAATCACTCCCAGTAATTCTTTATTCTGATTCCTGTAAACATTTGCAAGTATCCGTTTGCAATCTTTTCCATTTGTGTATACATCGTATATCTATTGTAATTATTAAAGGTTATTTTGGGTACCCTCCGTTTCATAGTCCTGCAGCCCTCTTTATTATACTAATGGCCAAGTGCACTCGATTCTGTAGATAAATCCTTTCATGCACTCGATTGGAAACCCCATTCCCTTATCTTCCCCCTCGTCTGCCGCTGATGTGAGACAAGCGAAGGTCACTCAATTTATCTTGACCGCCCACTCCGTCTAAATATAGTATACATGTATATATATATATGCTGGTCATTCTACGGTATGCATTACCATAGGAACTCAAATAGAATTCTCTATCAACAAGGCACAAAATATAAAACAATCGAATCGATAAATGAAATAATCTACAAATAACTTTTTGTCCTAACCGTCTTAGGTTACCCCGAACTTACAGCAACTGACAAGAACAATCATAACTGTTCTGCTGAATCGTTCAATGCTCGACTTTATCAATTCACAAGCCTTATTTTTAAAAGAGCTAAAAAAAAAATTTGAGAACGACGGCTACTGTATGAATTTAGTCTGTCTTCCAAAATAAATCGCCGAACAGTTCAATCGTGCCGAAACGACACTGGCGCTAAAACCGAGCCAATTGGCCAGTTATCACCAAAGGAGCATCAACAATCTCGGATAATCACAACGATCTCCAATCGCCCAAAGGTTTCACAAACATGTAAGTATCCCTCTCATTTCAATATCTACCCGGGACTTCAACCAAAAAAGATGGCTTCTACACCCTATTTTGGAAGAAGGAGTACAAGAAAGCCAAACAGAAAAAGTAAAGGGTACAAAGGCATTTTTGCTCTTCAAGATCTGCCAATGATTATGGCGAATACGAAAGTAATGTGCAAAGTATAGGCGAAAATTTCAAAAGGCCCGCCAAGTATTACCTCAACAACCCCAAAACTTAGTCTAAGAATCAATAACGAAAGATGTTTAGAGGCCACCGCCATACAATGCCTCAGTTTTAATAGCAGAAGTTGAAGCCTCGATTTTTAACTGCCCCAACATGGCACTTGGAGATAACGCAATCACATATCTTCTTTATCGATTGCATCCCGTTTACTTCAAATATATCCTCAAACTCTACGATTATCTCTGGTTCATCGTCTCCTTTACCGAAAAATAGCGTTTAGCAACAATATTGTACGTCATAAACCACAGAAAATCTCTCTCCACCATACAATTACAGACCAATCGCCTTCACATTTTGCATATGCAAGCTTTTCCATAGAATAGTGAATGAGAGACACAAGTAGCAGCTTGAGTCCCGAAACCTACTATCGACCATCCCATACCGTTCGGCCACCGTACGAATAGATTAACTTTGGATCCACCCACCCACCTGAAACATGACATTAGTCGGTTCTTCGCAGAAGGCGACTTCCTCACGACTATCTTTTTGTATCTCGCCAAAGCCGGCGATACCTTTTGATAAAGTCTTATTTTTCTATAACTCCACCAGATGTGATTTCTAGGATCAATGCCCATTTGGATCCCAAGATTTCTCGCAATAGACGTTTCACAAGGGACTCGATATCGCATCACTCTAAAGCAACATCAAATTGCGATAAATGATCTTGGTCTCAACATCCCAACACTTATCAAATGTTTCCTTTATGTGGATCAGTTTGCCATCTGGCTTAAGGGAACGCAATGATTAAAGGTCACCTACCAACTACAAGATACCATAAATACCATAGTATCCTATACTACTCGAGATGCTTTTGCCATCTCGGATGAAGAAAATGAAAGTTACATTTAACAAAGAAAGTAAATCCCTGTGATTCCACTCTCCATAGCATGAAACTCAACTAAACTTCCAGCGCACAAAATTTCTTAGCCTAATATTCGACCTGCCCAGACTATCGATCCATATCCTCAATCTTCTTAACAAGCTATATCACTACTAAATAGAAGCGAACCAAAGAAGCTTCCTTCACATCCAACAGTTGCTGCTACTGACCAAAATCGATGATGAGTGTAACCTCGATACTGCAACATCAAGGTACGTCATTAAGAATCTAGGCCTTCTCCACCACCAGTTACTGACGGCAGCTACGGGACCCCTCTGAAGCTCACCTGTTCTGTCACTCCACGGAAGCATTAATAACACCCCTAGAGTTCCACAGAATTCAGTACGCCCGACAATATTATATCCGCAGCCATAGTCAAAACTCCAAACTCCTTTGTATCCTCAAGAATGCAACAACACCGATGGTCATAAGGCCTCGCGCACATTACCTATTGACGATGGGCATTGGCACAATTCTAGAAGAACTACAGTTCCCATACATGAACTTCCCACTATAGAAGAACATCAGACTACCCCTCTCAGAAAATCAGCAAACCTACAGGTTTTTCTACCAAATATCAGGGAGTGTAAATCGACCTTTCCTTCTTCTATGGTGGCACAACGCTTCAATGACCACCAACTACAACATAGCAACCACATGCCCATTTAAATCGACTGCTCAAAGTATTTAGAAGAGGTTATTCGTGAATGGGGTGTAGTTAATGGTGGTACATACATAGACCGAGTAGCATAAAGAAACGACTATTTGGGGCAGTAAGAATCAATAGAGTGTGCAACTCTCTTGAACTTATCTCGGTATCGAAAAGGAGCAAATAAATTATGTTGGCATGCTGAAAGCAACATCTGAAAAGTGCGATAAAAAGGTAGAGTTTAGATTATGTTCTATATTCTACCTATTCTATGTATTCTATACTTTGTCAAGCATCATAAAGAGCAATTGATGCAATGTCACGACAAAAACGCACGACAACCCAAACCAAACAATTGTGTAAGTATGAGTAGCAGCAAATGAACTAATAAGTCCATTGTAACACAAATGGAAAGCTCGAATAACATTACATTGTCCTTTTTTGCTTTAGATTTGGCCAAAAGGCTACGGACATCTACAACATAGTCAAGAAACTTCCAGAGAAGAGTCAATTTCCAAAGCTCGGGTTTTCAGACGGGAAACGCTGTTAAAAGGGTTACACATCCCTTGATGATGAACTTCAGTATACCTTTGAGCCTTTTCTGAGTAAATAAACAACAATATACACAAAATTGAACATCTTATTAATGTGTTCATGAGCTTTAGTATATACCTTGCAGCCTTTGTTGGGAGAAATGAACGTCAACATCTACATAAATAAACATATTGTTCATGAGCTTTAATATACTATCAATCCTCTGCTGAGAAAAATGAACTAAAACGACATCTACAAAAATGAACGTATTGTTCATGAAGCAAATAATTAAAATATCAGAGTTACAGAGAAATTTATTCTTTTCTAACTCCTTTTACTGAAGAGCCATGATTGGTGTCTTATTAACCTGCCCTTGCAGATAAACTGCGCTCGGATCCTCGATAAGCGAAAGCCCCCTTGATACACGAGGCACACTCCCGTTCCTTTTAACTCAATTTCTTCCCTTAACCAGGACATACCAGATGACCTTTCTGGTACGCTGATTTCCGGTTCTCCCCACCATTGCCCCGACCCTCGCACTGTACAGCTCCTTCCCGGTGGGTCTTGGCTGTTTCCAAAACCCAAGTTGCTACTCGAAGGAAGAGTTCAAAGGCAGAATGAAAGAGTAGAAAGAGTTCAAGCTTGTTGCTACTTAGAAGTAATAAGTGAAAACCAACGAAGGAATCGTCGGCAAGTTCGTATTGAGAGATTTGTTAAGAAAGTGGTGAAGATGTTGGGAGTGAAAATTGGTCGAAGATATATTTCCGCTGATCTCCCTTACTTCCTTTGGGGCCTAGAAGGCACGTAATCCCGCAAGAAGCAATGGGATCAGGTTAGATGGGGATGATGGAGTTCTTTAAAGAGATATTCTGCGTGTCAAACGCTGAATAAAATCGGACAAATCCTGTTTTTTTCCAGCCTGTCAATTTTCTCTGGTTTAGAGTCTGCTCTAAGACTTGATGGCCTAATGCAGCCAAAATGAGTTCTCGTGTTGAACTCAACATGGCAAAAATGATTAAAGATCTGAAAAACAAAGGTTTACTACAAGAACACGTTTTTGATCGCACACTGCCGAGTCGGGTGACGATTCGAAGGGGCAAGTTGCGACATTTAGTGCAAATTTGGGCGGAAAAACAAAGGTATTCGGAGAATGGGAAAGAGGCATTAAGGGCTTCCTCCTACAGGGGAGCTAAAGGGAGATGAGACAAGTGACATAAAAATAGATCGATAAAGGACAAGACTATTAATTCTTAATAGTCAAATTAAAGTTTCATTAAGAGCCTTAATATTCTATGAAAGCTCACAGGTTTCCTTCTTAAACTATGAATATGAACTTCCATTACAGAATTTTATGTCCTCAGAATTAGTCAGATATCCTTTGTTTACTCATTAATGAAAATAATAATTCAAACTTGAAGCTTTAGGTAAGGAAATCAGACACCTCAAATTTGACATTTTAATGAGAGTCACAATTGATTCTCGACCCAGATATTCAGATGACTTTAGTCCAGAACTATTCCACAACTTCTGGATCGCAATCGTAAATATTAAAAAATTGGTCTGAACTTAACAATTCAATTTTAAAAATTTATGTACGATCCGAGCGTTATAGAATAGAATGCAACACGCAATTCTCGAGATAAGAGAAACGCAAGATTCATTTAACGCTCATCTGCGAATTGATTAATCGTGTTTCTCCCACAAGGGGGAGCCATGAGCAATTATGGTGTAGATTATGCAAGATGATTGTGTTCTCTTTCTTTGCCATAGATCCCCTTGGGATCTACCTTATTGATTGCGTTCTCTCTCTTTGCCATAGATCCCCTTGGGATCTACCTTATTGTGGAGGTTGGTAGGGTGATGGAAAGTGGACAAGAACCCCGAATAGTATCTTTGGACTCTTCTGGATATATTACCTCATGCACATTTTGCACTTCTCCAGCCTCTCTACGCTGTTTTTGAACCTCTATTTACACCCCTTATGCGGGAGATAGCCTCGGTAATTTTAGTTTAGTATGTAGTTATAAATTAATAAAAAAACTCTTACTTGTAGAAGGATATCTTTGTTGTAGTGTTTTGGCACTTTGACCTCATCCTGTCTTTAGCATTACAGGAGGAGCATTTAAAGAAGTCTCTCTCCTGATTCCCTTAATATTTGCATAGGATTCGAAAGATCTGCGAAAACGACGCCACCGTTCAACCACGGTTTGCTTCTTTGCCGTACCGTATTTGTCCACCCGACACTCCCACCACAGCCTATGACCTCACTGATTAGTGCCTTTCCGATTCTCTTTCAAAGTTTGGCCTTTTGTGTGAATTTACTGCCCTTTTATTTTCATCGACAAATCATCACTGTCAGCAACGCCACTTTGAAATTAAAATTCCCTCTTCATATTCAACCCTAAATGATTTCAAGCCATTTAGACACACTTTTATTCATCCTTCCTAATTGCTCTCATCCTTTAGGGAGGAGCTAATCGCATGTCCTAGTGAGAATAAAAGGAAAGATGAACGTATCCTCGAGGGAAAAAGGACTCGGGAGACATAACACAGAGGAAAATTATGTAGAGAGATTAAGAAGTTTTTGTCCAATTTTCGGGTCGTAATGAAGAAAAAGTAGGCCGTTGAAAAGTATAAAAGGTGCAAATTGAGGAAAAAGAGCAGACGGTAACTTGTAATTGAAAACTGAGGACTGTTTTGTATCGTTTTTATTTCCACGAAATTATGTTCTATTTTAGATAAGACCAAGCTTAATTATTCGCATGCCCGACCACAAGGATGCGGAACCACAGAATACCAAAGCAGCTGCTCTATGGTGAGCTTGAGAGGGCAAAATATAATGTCGGCAGTCAAAGGAAGGGATTCAACTATAACTTAAAGCAGTCTCTCAAGGTCTTCAATATTGAGGGGCATTCCTGGGAACAGAAAGCCCTGGACGGCCTAATTGGCGGAGCGGCATTACCAAAGGTGACAAGTACGCGGGACGCTAAAAACCCACGGGGTCATGAGGAAACGTAGCCTTTGTGAAGGCCTAGTGGCCTCTCAAACTGATCAGGCCTACCTGTGCCGCAGGTGTGGCAAAATGTTCTTGGCGAAGATTGATCTCTCCAGCCATATGAGACACAGCGTTATAGAAGTCGTGGTCATCCTCGTCTACGATAGACGAACGACGACGACCCCCTGATGGACCTACGAGGGGGTGGTCTGCCCCGAGTGGCACGTTTTGTAGGTCAGCCTTTTTATTTAAGGAATTCAAGCCAAGGGCGCGTTAGTCAGATATCGTCCAGTGTTAATATTTTTCGTTTTCTTTTACCAGACAAATGGATTTCATTATTATTATAGTCAAAGAAGAAAGAAACTGTAGGAAACCTTGTGAAAATATATGGAATTTTCATCATAAATTTCAAAATAACTTTTAATATAATTTGAAATGCAGGATGCCAAAGTGAGAGGTTGTGCTGTTCAGAAGGGCGCACAATTCTACCACTGTCCCGAGTGGTACAAACGATAGGGACGCCTCTGCCAGATGTCCGCACCTTTTAAAAGCCTGCGAAAAACTTGATAAGGAAATCACCGTTAAATGGTTCTCGCTTTTCTTCTATTTTCGTAGTTCACATAAATATTTACAAACAATTTGTGACTTAGAAAAACACGAAACAAAAAGTAGCGAAAAGATAAATGTCTGAATTTCGTCCAAACTGGGAAGGATGTGTATAAAATCCCATGACTGTGAAGTAAATGGGGCTTTGAAAAGTGTGAAGGGGGAATCTTGGGTTCTCCCCTCAGATTTCTGATCGTGATTTAAGCGAACCCCAATGAGGGCATCTCCTTCAGAAGTGGGTGAATATGAAGGAAGTAAAAATGTGTGGAAGACATATAACCGTAGATCTATTATATGTATATAAGTTCAGGGGAGCACTAAATCCTCAAGATACCAGCTACAACTACACCTGATACCAGCCTACAGACAATTAAAAGTTCTCCAACAGGTACTCAAAAGCATTATCAGCGCTGCAGCTAACACCCTTTGCGGGAAGACAATTCGAGTTCACGACTTTGGAGCTATAACAAAGTCTTCCCGATTTCTGTTTCGAATCTTTGCTTAGCTAGATTAAAGTCATTTCTCGCACATCCAAACAATATAAGAGTCCAAGTATTTTTGCAACTAAACCCGGATGTGCGGGGCGGCACAAAATGTGTCACTAGCTTTCTCTTAAATGTTCGGGTCGAAATATATATCAACAAATCACTAAAATAGTCTGTGATTATACATACAATTATTATTATCTAATTATATTTATTATTTACACAATTTATTGATATATAAGACATAGGATCGAGAAAATTGTGTAAAATGGATTGCTGACTAACGAGTGAAAACTAACGAGGGTTTTCTCCACTTCAAAACTTGTGAAAAGGAAAGTGGTAAAATTAGAGGAGGTGAAGATGTGTGGAAATAAATGGCTGAAAAAAGAGGAAATCCAAGATTACAGAATTCCGTCAAAATGAAATTAAGTGTTTTGAGATCCATAAGATCATTTTCCCCTAACATCCTTTCATTTTTTTTATTCCCTTATTTCTTTCTTCCGTCTCTTCCTCTTCATCCTTTCTTGCAGCTTCATAATCCCTTATTTCTGTAGCAAGTCTTGTTTTTAGTTTTCTTCGACGCTTTACTCTATTAACGAAATCTCTCCATTTAATTTGCATCTAAAATACAACAATTTGGGGAATTTTCTGTAAAATCGGAAATAAATTGACTATTGTTTCACATTTGTTTTGATCTTTTTCCGCCCTTAATTTTTCCCGCCATTTCTTCTATTTGAAGCGCAAAAATGGGCTTGAATCTAAGCCTCCCCAGATGCGCCCTCGTTAGCTTTGATTTGCAATCCAGTGAAGATGTTTGGTAAATGATATTTGTCTAACCTTGTTGCACATTCAGCCCCCCCCCCCTCCCCACCCCCCGTCAGCGGGGCGGGAAATATCTTCAATCTTATTTCTTCCTTTTCCTGATTTTTGAAAAGCTGCGAAAGAACAGAAAAAGTCGTTCGTAATTTTTTGTCGAAGCTTCACAGGCATTGATGCTTGCCCTCCACATCTTTCCGAGTTAGAGAAACAAGTGAAGGAAAAAGAGTAGGGAAAGGGAGAATACGCCGCCACAAGATGTGGGGGCGTAGTGATGAAATATTTTCTTCAATTCTAAGTTTAACAGATCCGCTGCAGTGCCAGAGGGCGTTAAACAGCGGGGAGGAGTAAGGGGGAAATTACCTTCGAGCTCCGCTGGGTATTAAACATTTATTTATTCTAGAACGTTTAACGCCCTCTTCCACCCTTCTATGGGTCTAAGTAGGCGCAAGAAATATATTGGAAAAGTCCAAGCGATTGGCGCTGTTTACTCAAATACTATAAAGAATTAGAATGCATTTACAGCTATTAAACTAGTTTCTATTTTTCTCGCCAAGCTTTTTATTGAAATTAACCATTGTCGGAGAATTAGGCTGTTATCGACTAATTCTCGATTCCTGGCACAATTATTATGGATTTTTGAAAAAAACATACTTTTTCTACAAAAGTGTCATGTAAAACAATTTTAGTCATTAATAGTTCATTTACTTTCCTGCACAGTACAAAACAAGTATTTAATAGTTATTTTAACTCGGTTTTATAGTCTTATATGGCAGTGCAGGCAATACAGAGATAAAATGTATAGCAACACTCACACAATCACTGCATCGTCTTGTGAGAGTTCAGTAGTAGTCTTGCATTTGCATGGGATGGGGGTGTTTGTTGCGTTTCCGACCTTTTATTTGGCTGTGATTACTTTAGTTATGTGTATTTGTTTATTTATTTTTAAAACCAACACTGTTTTTTCAGCTTTCAGAATAGTTTATGCAATTGAGTAGAGATGGGCAAAGTTAGTGATTGGACAGATTAGTGTTTTATTGAAAGAAAGTACATTCAAACAGAAAGAAATAGATAATAAACTTGGAGTTTCAACTCAAACGGTCAGTAATATTAAGGAGAAATTGGAATATGACCTCATTTTGGAATCAAATAGAGTGAGAAAATGTGGGAGACAAAAGAAAAGAACACCGAGGACGGATACGAAAATAATTAAAATGGCAATAAACGACAGAAGAGCATCTTGCAGAATGATTACCAATAAACTGGCAGCAGAAGGCATTACAATTGCCCGAAGAACAGTAAACAAGAGACTATTGGAAGCTGGACTAAAAGCATATCGTCCCAGAAAAAAAGCCACGACTCACTGACAAGATGAAGCAGGCTCGTAAGGCCTGGGCACAGGCTCACGTTTATTGGACTTCTGAGCAATGGAAACAGGTAAGAGTTGAACATACAGTATTTAATTATTCTATTACACTATTATTTGATATTCTATTGCTTCCATTACTTTCTTTAGCTGTTAAACGGCTTATTTTGTGCTCTGTATGTTGCAGGTTGTGTTTTCTGACGAGTCCACCATTGCTGTGCTCGATATTCTATTGCTTCCATTACATTATTTAGCTGTTCAACGCATTATTTTTTGCTTCGTATTGTTGCAGGTTGTGTTTTCTGACGAGTCCACCATTGCTGTGCTTGACGACCGTGTGCAGAGTGTAAGAAGGCGAGCAGTTGAGCAATTTAAACCGGAATGTCAAAAGAAGACAGTGAAATTCACTCAGAAGGTCATGGTATGGGGAGCGATTTTTGTGCATGGAACAAGACGTTTGCAGATTGTTGACGGTACCATGAATCAGTTTAAGTACATAGAAGAACTAGAAAGGCGTTTGCTACCTCAAACAAGGAAATGGTTTGTGGATAGACCTTGGATTTTTCAACAGGACTCTTCCCCGTGTCACATGGCGAGGTCAGTGAAGACCTGGTTTGAAGAAAAAGGTGTAGAAGTGCTCTCATGGCCTGGAAATTTCCCATATATGAACTCCATTAAGAGTTTGTGGTCTCTATTAAAAAATTGAATATATTAAGTTTCCATTACGACCAAAACACAACTCATACAACATCTTATCCAAGTCTGGTTTCATTCAGAAAGAATTATTGAATTTTGCAGAGCGTTGATCACTGGCATGCCCAGTCGTGTTAAAGCACTTATTAAAAAAGCAAAAGGTAGACAAACTAAATTTTAAAATAGTTGTTTAATATTGATGTGTGAGCTATTAGTATTTAAAGTAGTTTTACATGAACTTTTGTCGTTTTACATAACACTTTTGTAAAAAAGTATGTTTTTTTCAAAAATCTATTATAATTGTGCCAGTACTGTATATAGTTTTTGCAAAGAGGTCTCTTTAGCAATTCGTATAGCAGATAGGAATTCTCCATCTTGAAACGGTGGTAAATAGAAACAACTTAAAACCCCCATTAATATGTAAATAATAATGAAAAATGATCAGATCAGTCCATTGAGGGATATTTGGTAAAGAAAACAAATGAAGGAGCTCAGATGAATCTAAATCCTCAACTCAGTAAATGAAGCGCAGTAAACTGATTGAGATCGTGAATGACAAGTGATTTCAATATCGCGGATTATGTGCAGCGAATGGAGTGAAGGTTCGTGTAATATTCTGTCGGCGGAGTTTATGCAATTTCTCGTGAATGTGTAATGAGGTAAGAGAGTGCGTGTGTATGTTCTTTTAAGTTAGGAAAAAATATGTGATTTATTTGTCCGGTAAAACAGAGATGTGTGGCGGAAAAATTGATGATGTCGGCTTCAAAAATTCAGTTGGAATGTGAATAAGTGTCAGAAACTGAGGTTTAACACTCTCGTCTGAATGGCGCTTTAATGTAGAATGTTTCTAAGCGACAGCCAAGCTGTAGCCAAGGGCATGAAAGTGAGACGAAATGCTACATGTATATGCAGTGCGTCTCTCTATAGTTTTGAGGATTTTATGAATATCTAAGTAAAAAAGGATTTAAATAAAAAATATTCCTGAAATCTTAATTATGACAACAGGAATATTTTTTTATATACCTACCGTTGTTCTCAATTCATTTTCCCCAGCATGGAACCAATTTATTCATGCGTAAGTAGAACAAGGCTTGTTTATTTTTTTCCGGATTCAATTGATTAAAAGCAAATTCCACTTAAAGGTTCTTTCAATTTGGAGAAAAAATGAGTTACTTGGAGCTAATTTAAGTGAATTAAGAGGATGGAGTAGTGTGAGGGAACAATCACGTGATGGGAGAAATAACGTCGCTTTTAAGCATTGCCTCCATGTGATGGACCTCGTTGTCGCTTACAAGCAATTTTCGAAGCTTAAAAGCGTGAGAAAGAACAGGAGCGGGCTCATGGAATGCAGCCCTTATCAATCCGAGTATTTAAACAAAGAGTCTCCCCCTCTTCCCTTCCAGCCACGCTGGGAGCGGCTGAGACAAATGCCAGCCGGGCCGCGTCGCCATTACTCAAACGATGGACGATATTGCCCCCTCCCTCCTTCTATGGGGTAAGCTCCCTGAACTCAGGCGTGCATTTTTACCCGTGTGAAGAGGAATCGAGAGATTTGTGCAAGAGAAGCTCACGGGAGCAGACGATCTTACTCTTCCTTGATTCGAGTTGTCATACGCCGAAGGCAAGGAAACTTTGTGGGATGAAACCGAATATCCCTCCTTGGATAAAACAAATATCCACCCCAGAATTAATTAAGAATTCTTTTTCCCGTAAGAATACCCGTCTGACTCCGTGCAACGACGCCATCTCCAAAGAAGAACCCAAGTCTCATCCCAAAAGGCATAGGTGTCCAAACAATCCGTTGACGTCTCAGAAGAAAAACCACCATCCGTTTCTTCGAAGAATTTACACCGGAGAATTACCAGCCTCTATTCTCGAAGGCTCTATTCTCGGTGCACGTTCTCAGATTTTTTTGTAAACTAATAATTTCACTAAATACTTATTTGAGATCAGCGAAAGAAACTATTAGTGCTGAATTTTACAAAAAAAAATCGAAGAACGTACACCAAACCTGACCCAACATTATCTGACCAAACATACCTTTAAAACTAATAAATTCTCCATAAACGGATCGGGAAACCTTGATAAATCAGGGCTGTCTCGAATATACTGAATAAAAGACCGTGAAAGAAAACAAGGGACCTCACCACGCAATAGGCAAGAAAAACCATGAATATAAGTCAACCACAGAATAACGGCAACGACGTGAATAGATGCTACTTCGTCGGTCGGGATGGTTATGGGCCGCAGGTAATGCCCGTCCGTTATCAAGCAACTAGGCGCAACAAGGACAAAATAAGAATTGCCACATGGAATGTTAACACCTTATATAAACCGGGAAAATATGACAATCTAAGAGAAGAGATGAAAATGATGAAATTAGACAAGGTCGGACTAAGTGAAGTGAGATGGCCGATGCGTTGGGAAGAAAGTGGAATTCGTGTAGGGAGGAGGAAAAGAACACCATCGAGGAGTAGGGGTAATGATGTCTACCAAGAGGGTAAAATGTTTGAAAGGCCACATGTTATTGTCAGAGAGAATTATCCTGACAAAATTTGCTGGGAAACCGATCGACATAAATATTATACAAGTACAGTATATGCGCCAAAAAGAGACCATCCAGGAGATGAACTAGGCGAATTCTATGAAAAAGTGGAAAGGGCGATGAGACAAACCATATGAGATTACTATGGTAATGAGGGACCTTAATGTTAAATTGGAGAAGGAAGACAAGGATAGGTTGTGGGACCCCACGGACCTGACAACGGAAATGAGAGACGAGAAAGATTTGTAGAGTGGTGTGCAGAGAAGAAACAAGTGATAGTGAACTCCTTATTTAGACACCATCCAAGACGTTGATAGACTTGGAAAAGTGTCGGAGGACAATACAAAAAACAAATTGACTACATTACTATAAATAAAATGTTCAGCAATGCAGTCACATAATTGTAAACCTAGTCAGGAGCAGTCTGTGAAATTGATTTTGATCACTTCCCAGTGGTAGCAGAGATGAAGGTCAAACTCAAGAAATTGACATAACCACAACGAAAAGGTAAGAGTAGGGGAAACCTACTAAAGAGAGAAGAGACTAAAAATACGTTCAAAATAAAAGTAATAAATAAATACGATGCGATTCAGGAACACGGGGCATTACGGGAAGGTGCAAGTGGCCATGAAGCGAAAAGAAAGTGGAATTCTATACAAAGGGCGATGCAAGATGCTGTTGAACAGTGTATACCGGAAGAGAGAGGAAGGGCTAAACAGAAATGGATGATAGATGAGATTCTCAATCTAATGAAACAAAGGAGACCCAGAGAGATATAGAGAAAAAGATAGAGAAGTTATAAAAAGATGTAAAGAGAGAAAAGAAGAATGGCTCAATGAACATTGTACTGAAGTTGAACAGCCAGAAAAGGTGAATCAGAAACAGGTGTATGCAAAAATAAAGTTAAATTGGAAGAGATAACAAACAAAAAACACGGTCATAAAGGATAACCAAGGAAACGTCATAATGGGCAAGGAAGAAGTTTTAACGAGATGGGAAGAATAGATGACAGTATTGTACAATGGCATTGGAATTAACCAGCAGCATCTATAGGATGAGATGAATGCGATTACAATTCTTAAAGAAGAGGTGATAAATGCCATCAAATGTATGAAAAGGGGAAAAGCTGTTGGAGAGGAGGAAATTTCTGTGGAAATGATTGAGGCAACTGGAGAATTCGGAGTAAAGAAAGTGACCAGGTTAGCTAATATGATTTACAATAAGGATATATACCAGAAAGGATGAGGGAGTCAACTTTCATACCTATACCAAAGAATAAAGGCACCCTGGAATGAGAGAAACATCTGTTAGTATCATGCGTCAACTCGGTAAGATAATACTGAGAGTGATTAACAACAGAATAAAGGAGAAGATACATAGATAACTGTGTGCAGGAAGAGCAGTATGGGTTCAGAAAAGTTAAGGGAAAGATTAACAAGATATTCACCAATAAAATGATCAGGGAGAGAGCGGTTGAGATACAGAAGGATGTTTCATGTGCTTTATCGATTTTGAAAAGGCATTTAATACGGTAAGGCACGAACCATTGATAAGGCTGAACAGTGATAATAGAATGGAAGGCAAAGACCTAAGACTGTTACGTAATATGTATTGGCACCAAAACGCATCAGCGAAGATTGAAAATGATTAGATTGATTGGATAAAAATACACAGAAATGCTAGAAAAAGGTGCGTACTATCACCTGATATGTTCTTATTATATAGACAAAATGCATTGAAGACCTGGAGAATGAAGATTGTATCAAAAGAGGAGGAAAGAATGTGAACAACTTGCAATATACAGAAGATATCGTGTTAATAGCCGACTCTGAAGAGAAATTACAAAGATTGGTTGACAAGCTGGTGGAATCATGTGAAAGAAGAGGACTGAAGTTAAGCATCGAGAAGAGAGAAGTCATGGGAATAACACTGTAAAGAGCAAGAGAGACTGGTTGTAAATGATAAAATTCCAGGAAGAATTATCCAACAAGGGAAGGAATTTAAATATTTGGGCAGCATTTTATTTGCGAAAACGTTGACTGTGAGAAGGATATGAAAACAAAATTGCCAATAGAAAAATTAGGAAAATTTTGACAAACATCTCGACAAGTATAAACTTAAGATTTAGAACATTAAGATGCTATGTATGATCAACATTAACATATGGCTGTGAAGCATGGAAAGTTAAGAGGAATATAGGAAAAACCTGGAGGCAGTAGAGATTTGGTTCCTGCGAAGGAAGATGAAAATCCCGTGGACAGAGAGAGTTACAAACGAGGAAGTATTAACAAGGGCCGGTATAGAGAGATGTCTTCAGGAACGTGAGAGGAGGCAACTTGGATTCGTTGGACGCATCCTGGGAGGAGACGACTGTGAGAAACGCTGCTTCTTTGGAAGAACAGAGGAAAGTCGGGTGAGAGGAAGACAAAGATCAAAGCTTATGGACACGATTTTTAAACACCTTGGCTATGGACGAAGAACTGTGGACCTGATCAGACTGGCGGACGACAGGGGGAGATGGAGATGCATGGTTGCCTACGATACTTGACTGGTACTCCGGCAAAGGAAGAGGTATGGAACTATATTAGTAGTAGCATGTACAAAAGAGCTGAGAACGTGTACCAAAACCAATAGATCCATTGTATATTACCTCTGCATGGAGGGATCAAGGTAGCATGTTATCCTTTTATATTTTCATACCTTTAAAAGTAAACTTTATTTAACGGAAAAAAATACATGAGCTCATTTCTAATCCTGTATTTGATAAAGTCTTCCTCGTACGATTTAATAAGGAGAAAATGATCATTTAATATACTTGTGAATAAGTGCACATCAATTCGTCCACTACAATTCAATATTGATGGCATGATGCACTAGTTACTAACACTTTGGTAGAGAAATTGTTTTTCATACTGATTAATAAGAGTAGAAATATGTAGTTGATTATGACTTCATAGGTACGAATAAAAAGGGACGTCCAATTTTCACTCCAACCTTTATTTAGTTCTCATCTTCACGAATATCCTCAGTGTTGATGTAAGAAACTTAGTTTGTTTATAATACTGTAATACATCACAACATGCCCTAAATAAATATGCTATTCATCATGAACCTGGCTAAGTATGTGACCAGTACCAAGAGTAGTGTGGCATTTAGGTAAGGTAGTTTCACCAGGGCACGGAATTTGGGGGATCAAGTCAAAATCTTCGCCTTCTATTCGTAATTCGAGTGAGATGAGACCATCGCCATTCTTGGCCTGCAGCTGTCTCAGCTTTTAATTCCTGGCCTGCAGCTGACTCAGCTTTTTTTGTTGGTCTGCAACTGACTCATCTTTTCGATTTGAACTAAAAAAAAAAAGGACAGTCGATTTGCTCATTTCCGGGTCGGCGCCGCATTTCCTAATTTCTGTGACAAAACTTTAAATTTACTTCATTTAATTTCATTTCCCTCATTTATTTCTTCGCTTATGTATATCTACCATAAAACAGAGACTACCTCAAACCTATCTTGTAATGGCTTGAACCATATTTCCGGTTGCACTTACTACTGCAATCCAGACACCTCCACTTTATACAATCCAGTGTTTTATACATTTGCTCCAATGCTACTAAGCCTCTACGCATTGTAAGGTATTCTATTAAAATATATAAAAGAATTAAAGAGAACGATGCTGTTTTCGGATCGTGGAATGAATAAACAGGATAATATGGAACAACTCCATACACTACGTAGAGCCATATTTTTATTGCTGGTCTTTATAAGACCAAAAATAACCTAAGATTTGGGGCGCACCACAAATAGTTAAGTTAAGGATTTTTCTAGAAATTTATTTCCTACAGCATCGTAATTTCGATAAGCACATTAACATTTCAATACCAGATGATATACCTATATATTGGCCACTGTATGTAGGAAATAAATGATACCTTAATGAATCTTATAGTGTTTTATGGAAAGTATTTAATTCTAAGCGTCTCGTTTTGTATTAATTATACAATGAGAAATAAGAAAATATCAAATATCTTGGCAAGATGGAAATATGAGGAAATTTGAAATTTATTTCTTGTAAACAATGGAGCACCGATGGATCGTTTCAATGGAGCATTACGAGATATCGGATTAGCTTGTCCTAAAATATTGAAAAGGGGAGGAACAAATTATATATGTCTATAAATATAAGCCACATAAACCCTTTTATACCCATTTAACTTCCTTAAACATACACATTTAACCGACCCAGAACAGTTGCAGCCACAACGGATCCCTTTATCATATTATGCCCCAGGTCAAGGGGAGAGCCATATGCCAACGAGATTTCCGAAGGGAATCAAGATGATCAATTGTTCCTTCTTGGAGCATCTCCTCACGACAGATATTGATGGACGTGGCGAAACTACCTAATCTAGATTGGATTACTTGCTAAAGGTTGTTTGCTAAATTGATGTAAAAGAGGAAGCAATAAGTTAAAGAATAAAATTGAGTTTAGGCAAGTAATAAATGATCCGTTGACGTATTTTTAACCTCGGCAACAAGTTTTAAACCGGGGGTGAGGGGTCACCTAATTTAATAAAACCAAGTGTCTCCTCGTTGTAACATTTTTCCCTGAGCCTAAATCTAATTAAAACAACTTTCCGATTTGTGGATTAGAAAATTAGAATTGAAAAGGCCCAAAATAGCCTTTTTACAGGCAGTCAATAGCAGCATATTTATATAATCCCATGGGGTTATTTTGTTCCACAAATAAATAAATGAGGGCATAATTTATTCTCTCCTCCGCCCCCCCTCTGACTTATTATTTGCATAGACTAGTATCTCATCTTTGGGGAGCTCTTCTTAGATTAGTGGATTCGGCGTTAGATTTCTGACCTCTAGGCAGGGGTCTACTCCCACGGAACGAGGATACAAATCTTTTAACGGTGTCATGAGGTGAGTGCCCATTGGCGAATACGCTGATTCTTACTACCGTGCGGTAAGTAGCTCTACACACATCATCATGGCCATAGCCAATCGCAACACCGCTATCATTTCCAACCGCGTCTTCACAACACAATTTACCAAACTTCTCTGTTTCAGAACACTACCAAATCAATATTAGTGCCCCTCTATGGGGGCCATCATATCCAGCTACCCCTCACTTGGAGCGGGGGGTAGGAAGGGCACCACCCTTTCTATGATTTAATGACCTCGTCTTTAAAACCTCTTCTTAACTGGGAATCACACCAAGCTTGAAGAGCAAAATGCCTGCCAAGAGATCCCCGCTTGTCCAAGGGCAATGGTAGATGATCGTTGCCAAACAAGAATGGGAAGTGTGAATGGCTCTGACGAAACACCAGGCAGTCCTCTCCTAGTATTCGACTCTCTTCTTCAAAATATGGGAAACATCCATTCGTAGGAGGAAGTTTCCCTTAAGACAGATGGGATGTCTTCTGCAGAAGAACGATTAGAAGTGCGCGAGATAGCTAAAGATACGAAAAAATAAAAGCAATTTTGCTCAAGGATCCTGAAATAATCTAATTTTCCGTTCAGTGTAACTTTGCGTCACATGAAAATACTTCGAGTCAAGAATTCCACTTTGATTCTTATTGGTTTTAGTAAAGGGTCAAAGAGACATTGAAAATATTGATAAAAATATCAAAGAAACGTAGCAGCCATTTTGAAACCAAAGGGAGAAATGAGCATTCTACGTGAAATTTAGACAGAGATAAATAAGATTGTTATGCAATTTAGGAGAAATAACGATGTGTAGGAAAATTATTCATATGTCCACAAGGAAGTGAATAAGTAACATAGACATACAAACACACGGAGATGTAGTTTTTCTGCTCAACGAGCATGTAGGTATTTCTGCATCACTTTTAAAGAGAGTGTGGTGCTATGTCCTGTATCTAAACTATAAATATAAAAGCAACTTCTTTCGAATGATGGGTAATATTTTATTATAGAACATATATGAAAATAGTTAAGAAGTCTTCTTTGGATTCTTATTTCCCTGGAACACCCTGCAGAAAGGTCCTAAACATGTCACTCCATAACCAAGGTGAGAACAACCAATTCGAAACTAATCCTATCATTCTAGTTCAAGCTCAATATTTCTCTTTACTCAATTCTAAGTCCTAACATCTCTCCGAAGGGTTGGGGTTTTGCATATCAGCCTTTGTTTTTTCCTTATAAATACAGAAGAATATATTTAAAGAGAATTTCAGGACCATTTTTTTAAAATAGAGCTTAACTCAATCCCGATGCATCTAGCAATATCACTTTCTATTCTTACCTCTATTAAAGCGTAATAGACAATATAGTAATGATATTCCTTACAAAAGCAAACATAAATTCATATTTCTGAAAAGATACCCCTGAAAATGCGAAAGGAGACAAGCGTTAAATCTCTCTTTATATCTCCAGGAATTTTCGAGGCGATCTTAAAAGCTGTGATTTGAAGGCTGTATTTTCGGAGCCTTCAGAGGTAACCGCTTCAAACTCCGCTCTTAAAATAAGTTAGTTGAAGAATGAATCGTCATTCTCTCTCAAACGGCCATTAGGAAAATGTCTCAAGATTCTCGATCTCATAGACGATGAGGAGATAAAGTTCGAGATTGGCAGTTAAAAATAGGGAACCAGAAGAACAATGGAAATCAAACCACCAAATTGTTTCAGGAGCAATTAATATTGTTGAAAGATGTCGGTTTTTGTATTCCAGCCGGTGCCTTCACAGCTCGATCTTTCTTCCAGCCTCATTTTAAACGGAAATTACACCATGCATGAGGTGGAATAGTAGATAAAGGTTGCCAAACCGGAATAGGAAGTATCAATGGCCCTCTCGAAAGACCAGGCACCTGTCTTCTCACTTTATATTTTCAGTACATGTACTTTATACCTTTGAATACATGTACTCTATACTGTATACCTTTGAGTACAAGTAATCTGTACAAATTTGTCCTTGTAGATTTAAGATGGTCTTCTCGGTCCCGGGATTAAGAGTTGATGAGGTTTGCTGAGTTTTTCTTTTTCATCATAAATCTTTTTAATTATTTAAGTAATTTTATCTTCATTTCTTTCCCTGTTGGCCCTGCCCTCTTTTTCCATGCCTAACCAGACTCGTGTAAGGGTAATAAGAGGGCATTAAGCTCGTTATAAAGTGCACTGGGTAAAATGACTAATGGTTATAAATCCTGAAATTTGGTCCGGGTGAAAGAAATTAACAAAGACAGAACACCTGATGGTTGCCGGGGACAATTAATACTTTCAAGATGATTCTTCCATCGCAGAGAGATTAGCGATGGTTAATTTGTGATTAAATTCTGCTTCCATCTTTGGATACAGTCACAGGACGCTTAAATTGGTTTACATAATACAGCCCTTCACTAGCTTGGATAAGGAGCGTCCCCAAAGTACGAGACATCATCAAAAATTCTTAGAAAATGAAATAATATAAAAATGAACGAAATAAGTATTAATTTTATGTTGCAACATAATCTACATTGAGGTCAAACAACCTTTTCAAGCGATGGTACCATCCATTTAAACGATTTCAATAAAATTGAGGACTCTAACAATTAGGCCAGGTTAAAACAGCTCTTTTAACATCATCAACAGAAGAAAAACGAGTGCCCTTCATGCTTGGTTTAAGGTTTGGAAACAATAGAAGTCGGATGAGACCAGGTCAAGACTGTACAGGGTGTGTGAGGTCAACTCCCACTGAAATTCTCTCAAGGGAGTGGATTGAGCGAGGGCGTTAGCGTGGTGAAAAAAGACTCTTCTGTGAAGAGTCTTCTTTCATCTTCTCTAGGGTATAGCGGAGAACCACCCCGGTTCTCCGCTATACCCTTGAGAAATTTCTTAAAACTCTTTCGTAATTGGTAGCATTAATGGTTCTTTTCCCTCCGAGGAAGTAAAAGAGTATCGCACCTTCAGCATCGCCCCAAATCACTGGTCATTTCCTCTTGATCGTTAATATTTTGCTTCGATGGGTTCGGTTCCACCTCTTGGTTACGATTGTTTATGCTGCTCTTTGTCTCGCGGATCATATTTGGTAACTCCAAGGTGTATCTAGGGTTACGGATCTTGGCAAAAATCCTCAAGATCTTCATCCCACTCGTTCAAAGTTTGCAGTGAATGAAAAGCTCTCTTCTCCAGCTGATCATGGCATCATCGAGCAGAAAGCTTAGTGAGCTTCAGTACTTCGGTCAGGATTTAATAAGCTGGATCAACCGAGATGTTCAATGCGTCTACTATCATCTCCACTGTTAATTGACGATCATTTTTAATTAGATGAACGATCCTACGTTAAAATATACCAACATGATTTGCCTTAGGAAGAAAGAGACAGAAGAGTAAACAAATGCTAATCAGTTCTTTGCAGTTGATCAACATTCAATCATCTTCGTGTTATGGGATACAACAGGGCACATAAACATACAGTTTAACATACGCTAATATAACTATTATTAAGATGTCAAGAAACTAATGTCGTTTTGTAGAAGACATAAAAATTGCTTCTTAGAATTAGGACTTTCCAAAGGTGCTGAAGTAATGCATCGGCCTTTTTTTAGCTACAGTAATTAATGTCAATGCCGTTTTGAATCTACAAAAATGGTGTCTGGGTGGGGCACGAACTGCCTCCAGTACACCATTTACCACGTGTGAGGATTTCTACCTCCCAATTCAGGCGAAGTTCCCGTGAGTCGATTCTGGAGAGAATTGTTGGGGGGGTGGGGGTGAAAATGGGTTTCTTGGCTGTAATATTACCAAGTCTTGGTTCTAACAGCAGAAGGTTGTGGTTTCATTTGAATGGGTGTGAGAGGAGTTGTTCCTTATCATCTTCTCACTAATGGCCAAAGAGGTGCTGCCGACCAAAGTGTTCAACAATTGCAACGTAAAAAACAATCTGTTGAACACCAACGTCCTTCACGGGTCAACCGATTGGGTGTTATCCTCCTTCACACGTGACACGTTTGGCTTAGAAAAAAGATTGCTTCAGGGTGGGAAGTTCTCCCTCATCCTCCATATTCGCAACCCCATACACCATCCGATTACCATTTATTTAAGTAACAGCAACATCCCCTAAATTGCCAAGTTTATTCCGATGTGGAAGTGGAAAAGGATAAAAATTATCCATTTGCCAAAAGGAAATTGTAAAATAAACTGGTTTCACTTCCTTAAAAAAATTAAATTAATTTATTGTCCATCTAATACTAATTACTGTTAATTTTATTAAAATATTTTAATAAATTAAACATTGAGTAGATTATAGCATAACATCAACAACTTGAGGGTGACCGGGTATAACCCAAGGCTTAATAATTCCTATAATCTCAAAAGCTATCTTAATTAATCCCTGCGTAATATCCCTCTCAAAGCATTCAACATCTCTCGGCCTTAATGAATTTAAAAGTATTTATAAATGAGTTTTTAATGAATAAAAAACAATATTTTGTTTTTCCTTCTCTTCGCATCCATAAAAATCCGCTTCAAAATTCCATTCTTTGTTAATCTCAATCAATTTTGCAACAGTGCAATTCAAACACCACTGTTTTTTTGTCACTATTTCACAACCTCTCTTACAAAGATTTCACTGCAATGATCAATGAGGAAATTTTAATAGATGAATCTTGAGGAAGTTTTCGCTGGTGTGTTTAAAATTAAGATAATCCGCCAAGAAGGAAACATCTGTCCTTACATGATACTACAGCCTCCTGAAGGGGATAAAGTTGTTAAATATGCAAATTAAAAACCACTTTTAAATGAATTTCATTCCTTTAAGCAAAGTTTTTAACTATAATTGAGGGTAACATTTGTTCTTCAGAAATAAACATCGCCATTTCCAATCTGTTTTTAGTTTTAAAAACTAACATAAAATTCAAAACAATTTTTTAAGGTTAGAAATAAGAAGAAACGTGAATAAGCAAATAGCGACACATTTCCTAGACAGAGAATGATGGAGTAAGACAGACAGGTGAAAGAAAAATTTTGTTAAAATGAAAAGACTTAGATACGTAAAAAAAAACCCACTCGTTAAATCTACTGAGGGTTCGAAAGCACATCATAGACCCAAAGAAGTAGTTCGTACAAAAAGGCACAAGCTCCTAGAAATGCGAACTTCAACCCCCTCTTGTTTGCTCAGGATAAACAAATATAAACTTTTAAAAAAAATTTCAAACTCTGTGTTGCGATGCTAACTCAGCACTTCCCGTTAACGTTTTCAATTTACATTTTTGTTTACATTAAAATATTTTCCTTCGTTTTCCATCTAGGAATTGATTATGTCTACCTTCATCACCTCATCATCTGAAAATGAACCCATAGAAGTAACGAAACCACCAGTCTTATATACACCCCTCCCCTCTCCCCGCTCTCAAAATGGAGCAAGTCTCATTTTCTGCACATTTGTGACACCTATTATGTTAATCAATTGATCTCATTATGTTCTATGTCTACGGTCATCTGAAGTAGGCTACTCGGTATCGTGTTATACCCCTTATGACCAAGAGAATTGAAGCAAATTGACGGAAAACCAATGGAGAGATGTTGGCCCATGGCTTCTCGATAGCTGTCCACAGTTCCTTGATACATGTAGGTGATGGATCTTGGGTGCTTATAGGGAGCTTCATAAATGCTACATTAAGGTCATATTAGATGAACGACGTGATTATACGAATCGGCGAAACTCTCCGAAATGCTCCTTGAATCAATACTGGGCAATTTAGCCCCGATGATAAGGTCCATTATTCTGCTGAAATATCCGATCGTGGTTGGTGTCTATGAAGACCATGGAGGGATGGAAATGGTCACCAAGTAGTGCAACGTAGAGTTTACTAGTCAAAGAAGTGTTCAAGCTGACCTGCTGATCCAACACATGTCAAGTGACCCGAACCCACATCAGTATGGAGCCAACACGAGTCTGTATGGTGCCTTGTTCTAAGCTGAGCGCATGGCCTCATGTGGTCTGCCCCACACTCGAACACTAGCATCAGCTCAAAATAACTAAAAATGTGACTTGTTTAACCACACCACGTGTTGCCAGTCCTCCAGAGTACATACAATTAGCAACTTCAAGAGCCCAAGTGCTGTGCTATGTTGGGTGTTGCGGTGTTAACAAGGGCACACAGTTGGGTCTTTTTCTTTTCTGCCTGCTTCTGCTTGAGGATTACACTCTTCTTAAGACAGACCATGGTCATCGTCCTATGTGTTATTGTCTGCAGTTTGCACATTTCTCATAATTCTAAGTAGAGCTTTTCCAGCCGTGTCCTTTCTCGTTGAACCTGGAGCATTTCTCTTCCTTCTCTTGTAATTCTCTTGTGGTGCGTTGCTCCATCTTGTAACCGCGGAAGCACATTTGTGTCAGTATCAATTCTTTACGCTCTCTCTGCTCTGCGCTGAACTTGGTATGAAATGGGAGCAGTCCCATTTTCTTCGCGTATGTCGGGGCGAGTATGGAGCGCAAAGCTATTCCGTCAATCTGCCCCTATATCTTTCCTTATGGGCTTCTGAATGAAGCCTCGGTCTTGCAAATTTTCAAAAGATCTCGAAGAAGACGAGGTTCCTTTCCTGGATAGGGTAGGTCGGTAGCTACATAAACGTATCTTATGTAGGCCAAATCAGCCTCGACCAACTATTAAGCATCCATCAGAAGATGCTTTAGGAAACGGGAAAACTCATTGACAAATAAAGAAATGTTTATCTATGCAAATAAAATATAGTTACTCCAATTCATTTTCCCAATTCCCACCGACAATTAAGAATTGCATTAAGTCAGGCTTTTCAAAGCTAACTTTAATATCTATATATATATATATATATATATACACTGCCTGGCTCAAATAAAGCTCGTTCAGTTTAATAAATATTTAATGAGATATTGGACCTCCTCTCGATAGAAAAACAGCTTCAATTTCTGCCACAATTCCAGCAGCCATAGACCCAAATCGTTCAATGATAATGAACAGGGCGATTGGGGTACGCAGGTCACTCTCAAGCTCATCCCATTAATTCTCTATGGAATTTAAATCTGGGGACTGTGGTGTCCACTCTATATGGCGAAATGATCCCCCATGCTGGGTGAACCAATCTCTGACCGGTGGATGCGCGCGTTATCGCCCTGAAACATTTCATCGCCATTAGGAAAAAAAGAAGTTGATTGAGGGGTGAATTTGATCATCTGTGATCTGCAAATACTCGCGGGACTTAATCTTGTTTCTGCAGATGGTTGCAGATCCATTTACAGTACAGGTAAAACAGGCCCAGTCCATCACACTCCCTTTTCTCTCGAACACTTTTTTACATAAACAATTGACCTTAGTACACGTGAACTAATTAGTCAATTCTCATCCATCCTTTTAATAAATCACTCCTTGAATTAAGTGTTTTGTAGTTGAGTTCGACCTCACCAAAGGGGCTACTTTTCCCTCTAGGCTCTGAAATGCCTCTCTTCGGGCACAATTTTGGGTAGGCTTCAGTTCTCCCATGTAAATTCCACCCATAAATCCACAATGAAATTCCTCCCAATAAAATGGAAGTGGTACTTTATCCTTTTACGTGGCTTTTTAAAAGTATATTGCAGACATAAAATATAAAATCCACAGCGAGGGGAATTTTATAGGGGGATTTTTCATTGGGGGATCTTTCGGACACCGCCCTTTCACTACGCTCTTCTTCAAGCTAATATCAACTCAAATCCATCTTCTTTGTTTTTTCTTAGACCATGGACCCAAAAGTCATGGGACACATTTCTACATGACTTACAGGAAAGGACTGCAGTACGCCGAGAGAGAACAGTACCCCTGTAGCTGTATATTCTAAAGGAACCTGAGGAACCAAACTGAAATGAACACAGGTTTCATATACACACTTTGTGATCTTCACCGTTATTTAAGGGGGGATCGAAGAGTGTCATTGGTCGTTATACTTAAAACCAGAAAGTAAAAACCAACAGGGACGTAGAATCGCCAGAAATATGACGATAGGAGGTTGATAAAAATGCAATAAAGATCGGAGAAGTGAAAATCGGTACAAGGTACATACCCCGAGTAGTCTACAGAGGAGAATACTAGGACCGTCCGGGATCAAGAAATAAAGGTTACCATTACCAGTTGTTCTCCAACAGGAGTTGATTTTCAATCCTTGGGAGAAATGTGAGGGAGACTTGAAGAAAGCGATGGTTACCATAAACAACCTTCTTCAGTTAAGGTCCTGTGGTTTGGGGGAGAGGGGATCTCTACCAGTAGAAAAAGACCGTAAATATCGAGGTTCAAGTTTAAAAGGTTCGAGACGTCACCTCCAAGGGACTCGAAGACGATGCCCTTGTTGGTCTCGACTAAAACAGGCTCTCGTTCGAGTCAGCTAAGCCATACACTCGGTAACCTGAGATACGAGACCCTGGCACCCTTCGGTGGTCTTGGTTACCAGTGCCAGGGATGTGGTAGCTTGTGTACCAACCAACGCTACCAAGCTGAACCTTGAAGGAGACCTTCTCAGGCTTCCTCCATGAAGGATGGCGTGCCCTCCAACCCCAACGTCTGAAGAGGGATATCTGTCCATTGTGGAAAATGGGCAAGTTCTAGAAGGTAACGTGCCCTACCGCCCCAATTATGAAGGTACTAGAGTTGCGTGCCCTCCATACCCCAACGTCCTTAGTGGTACAGACTTTAATATTAGAATCTGTGAAATTTCTAGAGAGTTGCGAGCCCTCCCAATCAGGAGTGCGCCAAGTAGTCTCCTGTGTAGGCAATTCCGGCAATGCTCCTTCTGAACGTTTTCACTTAGCCTAACCTCACCACTTTCTTCACGGAGCCTCTCCTCAAACGCACTGTTTCTGATCTGCCCTCGTTGGTTGTCGCTTAATTTTCTGAAAAATACCCCCTGCCCCAGTGGATTTGGAATGAGCCCCCAACACCCCTGGCCCTCCGGGTCGCCCCTCAGCGCCCCCGTCGCGAGATCCCCGTTCGGTCTCCCCTCGCTTTCGGGGACGAGGCCGAGATTCCTCCATTTTATTATTTAGGGATTATTGCCCCCCTCCCCCCGAGGGGGAGAGGGTGGAAGGAAGGAAGGAAGGGGGAGAGGTTAGAAGGAAGTGAAACTGTGTTGGGGCTGGGAGGGCACGCGATCTTCCAGATGTCAGGTGCAACAGCATTCTGGACCCTGACACACCTGACACACTAGGGTTATTTCATGAACAGACTGAACAAGAGTCGTTTCATTTTGACAGACTGAACAGCAGTCGTTTCATGAACAGACTGAACATGACTGATTTCCTCATGGGAGAATAGTAAAGTGGCAGCGAAGTTCCCCTGCTAAGAGGGAGAATAGGGAGGAGTGAATCTAGGGAGTGATTGGGGAGTGAGGGTGAATAAAGACCCCGAATGACAATGACAGATAAGGGAGACCTCCTTACCCCAAATCACGAAGCCTAGGTGTCTAGGCTTTATGGTCTTTCCCTGGTACCAGTACTCACCTGAGATTCTATGAGCTTAAAGAATACAATTCCACAGGCGGTGTCCTTTGGACATCGCAGTCGTTTTCAATGAGCACAAACACGGATTCGAACCCCATTCCTCAGCTTAGCCCAAGCTAGCGAAATTCACCACTAATGATGGCTTGAAATTGCTTCTAACCACTTTAAACATTCTTAAAATCTTCAATTTTATATTTTAAGGTTCACAAATAATAATGATTCCGTTAATCTGTCCACCCATGTAGGTTTATCTGTGTACACAAGTGCGCGGAGTGTCCCGTGAAAGGTAAGCTATACGCTTCCCGAACCAGAACACGTTAAAAGTCTGCTAAACACGTTTCAGGAAGTCACCCACACCGACCTTCAATGAGAGAACAACTGCTTACAACCGACCTCGACCACGTCTGATCAACAACTGAACTTGGCATGATCAGATCCAAGGCAGCGATACTTAATTTGGTTTGGTACTTTTCTTGTGATTGGTACTTTTGTTACAAAGTTGAGAAAATTGTTACTTTAATTAGACAATTTAAATTGAAGTCGCACTAATTATCGAAATAATTGAAACTCATCACAATTTCGCACCAAGCTTGAATAAAATCTTCAATTTCACAGAATTGCAAGAAAAATGAATAAAGAGGGAAAGGAATTCGAATTTACGGTCCAGGGGGATTTATTAATTTATATAATTTATTAATTTGGGGTTAAAATTGAGTTAAAAATTCACATAAAAGATGGCGACGAAGGTCGATTCCAGACTTGCGCCTTAAAATCGTGG
This sequence comes from Ceratothoa steindachneri, assembly GCA_963969495.1. Lineage (NCBI taxonomy): Eukaryota > Metazoa > Arthropoda > Malacostraca > Isopoda > Cymothoidae > Ceratothoa > Ceratothoa steindachneri. The sequence continues at coordinate 135,518,543 of OZ018329.1, read as the reverse complement.
ACGAAATCACCCGTCCGGATAATGAAACGTACATTAAGGTCTGAATGACAATCACTGGTAAGCCCGAATGAACTAGAGAAAGGGAGGAGGGCATTTTAGATAGTATTGTCAGAGGAACGTAATAGACTCTTCCCTTGCAGACGTCTTGGCAGCAGGCAATATTCGGGGACAATTAAATTGATCACGAGACGCTCACTGGCGAATTAAACTTGGAAGGAAAAAGTCATTTGGTGCATCTGGATAGCAAGTGACGTTGAGTGGTAGTGAGACGGTACCATGTAAGACAGTCTTGAATGGAGTGGAGCACCTTCGCAGTTCTAAAGTAATGTTTGATGGTGATTGCCATCTGGAGGTACTTGAACGTTGTCTTGAACAATTCCTGGTTGAGCTAAATCAGGAACCTTTCGCATTGTCTTGCCTCCTTTACCGCGAGTTGGAGATCTGAGCTGAGCGTAACACCAATCGTATCAAATCCAGTTCCTTAAAATTACGACAATCTCGCTCAGATCAGATCAGATATGGTATAGAAAGAATAGAAGAGGGATGAATGTGGCGAGACACAGAGATCGAGAAGTGAGAGAGGAAAATGGTGCGGAAAAATCTTCGTTTTTATAGTCTTGAGGCGAAGGCGTTGGGTATTTTATCCTGCCTCCATTAAAGAAGGGGCAGGAATCCGGGATGGCAACCCGTCGGTCGTCAGAGAGGAACACCCACCATTAATGGGGGAAACAAGCCAGCACAGATGCAGCTCTAGGACCATCGGGGAAGGGAACTTGGGAAATGGTTGGAGCGAGGAATGGACATAAATACCCTACTCCCCAATTAGAGGGAAAATAGAGGGAAAATATTTGTGAGGAAGAAATGAAAATAACTTAATAATACAAGTGGACAGGATGATACTAACAGTAAAGTAGAAAAAGGTAGAGCTTGTATATGGAGCAGCTCATTACAGGTCACGAATCAGCCACAAAATAAAAAATCCCATAATTAGGACAAAAGTCAAACAAAAATTGCTAGCGAAAATAATAATAAAAAAATGTTCTTAAAAATAAAATTTCTTTTATTGTAATTATTAAAGAAATAAATATTTAAGTTAAATTTGTTTAAAAATTATCCTGTCTGCGACAAATCGTCTTTGACCTCTCCTCTTCATGTTTCTATATCAAATTTCATAGTAGTAGTACTAGTAGATAATCTCCAGTAGTCGGAAGAGTTTTATCAATATGGTTTTCTCTTTCGGAAGGAAGGAAAAGTAGCTTGTGTCAAAATTATCTACCGAAAGATTTTCTCCTCAATTTCTCTCTCCACCTCTCTTATTCCCATGTTCTTTGCATTTATCCACCTTATTTTCTTCCCGTTCCCTACTTTATTTCATAGACTCTTAATAATCGGTAACATCTGTCTCAAGATCAATGTGTGTACACTCTAGAAGTGATATTTGGCGACAGACAACGAGATCCCGTAACCAAGGAACGAGGCTTTGATCATCACCAGACTTCCTTCGTCTGTAAAAAGTACCGGAAATTTCTCTCTTTTATGTCCTTCAGAGGTCGAATATTTCCTCGAAGTTTCGAATTTGTGTTCATTTTACGAACTTAAGAAGGGAGGAGTTAAAAAGTTTCCTCCTCACTCTTTTTTTGGTCAGATAAAAAAAAGAAAAATGTTGCTCTTTCCTAAGGCATCCTATATTATTTAAACCATATTTTTAATATAAAAAGACATCTAAAGTTTGCTGGGAAAGGGGCCAAAGTTTCCAAGCTAATGGATTTTCCAATTAATTAAAACTGGAAAGTCCATTAACTGCCGTATCTGAGGCAAAGTTAGTGAATGCTCGGGTAGTGAATGCTCGGGTAGTGAATGCTCGGGTAGTGAATGCTCGGGTAGAATTTCGCCCTGTTTTAATTCACCCTTCGTTTCACGCTCTAGGATTCTAAAATGATCCAAACAACAGCGGGAAAAAGAATTCTTTTGGAATTTAACGATTAAATTATTAGTAGTAAATTTTTGCACAAGTAATAAAGTATTTAGTGGGAGTCATTTATTCTCAATGATGATTAGACATCTTCTGCCACAGGAACGAGCCAACTGTTGACATCTTTGGGCACTACTTTTGATCCATTCTTCTTGAAGAATTTCTTCGAGTTCTTGAACTGTTTTTGGATTACTTGCTTTAAACTTCTCACCGAGTGTCTTGCAAACATTGCAATGGTATTAAGGTCCTGATTTTGAGGATCCCAGGCCTCAGCATTGATGTGATCTTTATTCAGAAAGGTCTTTAATGACTTGGCCGTTTCGTAGAGGACGTTATCGTGCATGGATAAGCTTCAGAGGCTCGCAAATCAGCAAAGCATTTAGTTAAGGCAATTCCTTGAAGACTTGTGCAATGAATTTGCCCCATAAGTGCAAAAGTGGTCCAGCGCTTTCTACCGAAATCACGCCACACATCATTTTACTTCATCAGGACAAACCTCAAATCTTTGGTGCAATTAATTGAACCTAGATTTGACACTAAAGTGGACTTGTTCCATTGGTCAGTTTTTTGTCTATGTAATGTGCTCAATGGTGAATGCAATACGAGCTTTCTTGTTCTGATGACCGATCAATGGTTTTTACCGTGGGTGTGCGAGCGAGAAGATATTCTTTTTCCTGCTGAAGTGATGCAGTAGGCCTGGGTACATAGATTGTCAAGATCTAATAATCTCTTGAGAAACTGCTGCAGCTGTCTTGAATCGGTCCTTCTTCAAAATTTGGGGATAATGGTTCGTCTTCCCTTGTTGAGGTTTTCCTTGGACTATCGGATGATTTATCAACCGTACATAAACCTGTTTTGTCATAGGTTGTCAGAATATTATGGACTAGATTTAGGAACGCGTGGCAGCTTTATGGTTAGCTCGGGAACAGAGAGAGGTGGAACATATTTATTAGTTAGATTGACTGGATCACAGCTAACAAGAGAATGACCTAACGTACATAAGATTTAACTGGTTGGTTGTTATACAAACAATGCTGGTTCTCTCTATAACAAACCAAAAATGTTCTGATCACTTTGGGCACTTCAATTTTTCTATAAATTTGCTTATCTGCTAATAAATAGCATTAGTTTTATTTATGCAAATTTGCATAACGACTCAATTTGCATACGTTTTACAAGAATGGACAAAAGTTTAAATGATGGTAAGGATATAAGAATGTATGTTATTGCATTCCGAGAACAAAAATCTCACAAACGTCATCAGTTCAGAGAATCATAGGCAAACTACATCGTAAAAACTGAAAAATGAGCTAATAATAGAAACCACTATTTTGAACTGTTAAAAATGTATTCAAATTTAATAAAAGGTGTCGTTTTTCTAGGTTTTGAGAAAATCATAGACACGCTATAGCGTAAAAACTGTACAAGGAATTAGATGGATGTTTGCCAAAATGGACAAGAGTTATAAATGATTAAAGTGCTTTTAAATAGTCAAGCAAACCCTTCCCTCATCTGTGGGTATCCTTGGTTTCACTGCAGACAGGCTACTACATTCTCTAACCGGCTGCATGAGGCGTTTATTAAATCAATCTCTCTCTAGAGCATCAACTCAATGGGATAATTAACCTATATATTCATAAATTTTCCTTTTTATTGCGATTACTTAATGGAACTAATAACAAAAATATTAAATTAGCAATAAAATTGAAATTTTGCATCCATTCGCGATGACCATCGTGAATTGCTAGAACTAAAAATATTGTAGATATTCCTCAAAGAGGCACTCGATTTATTCAACCGGGTGCGCATAACATCATGCACGATGGATGACTAAAATCATTGACACACAAATGATTTTCTTTTGCATGTTGTAATTCAACCTATCAGAAAAGGTTTTGCATGTTGAGATTCAACCAATCAGAGAAGGCTTTGCATGTTGGGATTCAACCAATCAAAGAAGATTTTGCGGATATTTTGGTCTAACGAGATGAATTGAAAATCCTATCGCTTAGAAAACTACTGATGGTCTTATAAATAGCTGATGCGTCTGTTACAAGCATTATATGAACAATAAATAAGTGATGTTGCACTTCTCACTAAAACTTCAATGTAAGTAGTGATGGTGAGCGAGTAATATAGCAATGATTAGTTACCCTTGCAATACATTGGTGGCTAATCATTGCTAGTAAACCACATATCGCTGCATATATTAATTATTGTTTAACTGATAATTGTAGTATATGGCATATGCCCCAACGAGTGGGTGTAAACTATCGTGTGATGCAACGGCAATGGTGAATGCTCAAATAGCTAATATAAATGATTCTATCTAGGGCTGTTAGGTTAGTGAAAATCATGGATTAGTTATGGCAACGATGAATTCAGCCATCGACTTATAATATGGCATGGCTATGTTTCTTCTTTATTATTCACTTTCTTTAGTGGTTTTCTCTTTACCAATCATTTGCTCCAGACTTATTCTAACTATTTCTCCATCACGGCAATTAATATAAATACCCCAATTCTGTTGACCCGATTTCCCATAATTTTACATTAATTAAATATATTCAGGTAAGTTGTTAATAAATAGCCCAATAAAAAGAAAAATGCTATCACAACCAGTCAAAACGCTCAGGAGTATATTTCGTGACCCTTTTAAGGGTCACTCGGTTGCGATACCACTTTTCCTTTTCTTCGACTATTAACAGCATCCATGGTATATTAAGCGTCAAGTGATTTTCTCTTTTTTATTTAGGTAACATTATGCCTATTTTAGAGAGAATAATTACCCCAAATTGTTCAAGAGGTTCTTTGTAGAGATAGTGAAGTTATAGATGTGAAAGGGCAAGAAAATGTGGGGCAGATGTTGCACCGTGATGTACTTCAAGGGTTTGATGATGCAGCCCTTGCAGGTTCAATTTTGCGGAGGCAATCTCTCATTCGAGCCGATTTCTTCACTTAAGTGTTAATAAGTTTGTTATTATTTAAGAAACTTTTAACCCCAGAAGAGGATCTGCCTAAATTATAGAAGTTGGACATATTCAGGAGAATTGCGAGCCCCCCGCCCCCCATATTATCTACTGCTAAATCCAACATTTACTTGACAAATTTCCCCTCACCAACTTCATGAAAAAAGGCCCATTTCATTACCCTTCCTTCCATTTTCATTAAAAGAGAATGGTTACGATATGGTAACCTGTATCCTGAAACTAGTCCCTAGTGCAATAAATATTATGCCTCAATACATAAGTCTCATTTTCAGGTTGTCTTTTGTATTTCCACCAATTTGTCTCAATTTATCCCCCTCGAAGAGAAGGGAAGCAGCCAAAGCGTGAGAAAAAAAGCGAATAGCAAACTATCTGACGCTTAGAGGGATGAGGGCGTGATCACAAAGCTGGTTGCCTTCCGCTTATTTCATTAGGAAGGTGCAGGCGGTTCCGGGGAAGGGGATTCAGGAAAGACATTGGCGATTCTAGCTGTTTTTGTGTGCTGTCGCCCATTTGGAGCACTGATTCAAACAAGAGGGAGGTTGACTGTGGGCGGATTTCGTTAAAAAATTAAACAGTAAATATAACATAAAATAAGGTAGTGCAAGCACCCTTATGTAACTGACTTGATGGTTCGCTAACTATCTACTGAGGGCGGCAGAACCCCTTAAAGACGAAAGAGTAGTTCCCATAAACCCCAAAATAAAAGCTACCTGTCCTCTAACATTATATTTGATTCCTAAATAGCGCAGAAAATATAAGAATTTACGGAAGTAGAGTTACTGAGACCTGCCACTTCCAAATTGAGCTGATGAAATGGGGGCAAGGCAGCCAAGCGTGTAATAACGCGCCCTTCATCAGCGTCATGCAATTTACCTCGCCAATCATGCCATCCTTAACTTATTTTATTTTTCCTGTTATTCTATTTATTCAGTCTTCCTTTGATGAATTAATCTTCCTGTTCCTCCCATATTTTTTGCTGATGCATCAAATTCCTTCGTTCGTTACAGCAGTTTCATTTACTTCATTAAAAAAGGAAACATTTCCTCTATAAACCAATAAAATAAGTGTTATCCTTTTATTATTAAATGATTTAAGGGGATCAATGGGAAGAGAGAGTCTTGATAATTTCAACTTTTAAATTGTAGCAGAGTTGGTTTCTGTTAGTCATAATTTTTTTTAAGTCAAACTCTCAAATTTAAGTCGCTTGACTATCAATTTCTATTCTTGTCTCTATACTTTCCTACTGCCAATTCAATTTCCCTTGGGGTGAATTCACCAGAGGTAACGATTTTCCATCCTTCTTTCTACAGAGTTATCGAGAAAATGTAAGAAAACGAGAGAGAAACGGCCTTCGAGATGCCTTCGAGTGACGTCACATAAATGGAACTAGTTTCCCATTTAGATTCTTGGAAGGTCCTCCTCGATTCGAGTTCAGAATTTCTATCCAGAGTTATTTAACTTTCATGTAGGAAATGATGAGGAAGTTCCTGTGGTAATGTAATAGTATTATGTTGCTGCAATTCCATGCTTTATTAAATCTAGGTTTGTGGATATAAATGGCTTTTGTATTTCTCAAATTTGTACCTCATAGCCCCAAACACATAGCAAGATTATCCTAAATTACCTTCACATCAAATGTCTATGACTTCCCTGAACTATAAAGATTCATACATTTGTACTTAACCATTCTTTTCTGTGGTATTGAAGGTTAATTATCATTTAAGAGATGAAATGTTTGTCTTCTTTTCTTCTTAAAAAATTTCTAAAGAGATAAAGATTATTTACTGTGTTCTAACGATTTCCTTTAGTTCATTATTTGCTTTATGTTGTTTTTTATTTATCTTTGTATGCACTGTTCTCCATTTAGCCTTTATGAGTATGAATTTCTATTAGTCATAGCAATTTAGTAATTCTTCTCTCTCTTTAGTAAATTTCAAACAGGGTCTCTCTTAAGAAGTGGTTGGCATCTCGGCAAACCATTTCCAAAGGACCTTACTCTGTCCTCCTGATCGAAAGTAGGCACTAAAAATTTGGTTGCCTTGAATGCTTGTAATTAATATCTTCTTTTCAAATCCATCGGACGTAACCTTCCATTTTTCTATTTAATAAAACCATTTCTTTGTAATGTTGCTCGATTTCTTACCAAAGGTTTTTCTATGAAATCAGGTGTCATGACTGCGTAGATCAATGAGTATCAACCCTTCGACTCTTAATTTACTTTGGCTGATCGCAATAGCCATTCGCCATAGAAAAAAGCCTAATTTACTTTTAGCAATTTATATGATTAGGATTTCTATTACAAAAATCGTAAAAATATTTGTTTTATTCCAACACCTATTAATTGCGAATAAACTTTCATTTAACAAGTAAAATTTATGCAACATGAATGTATACTAGTAAAATATCTCATAACAGATACAAGTAAAACCAAACAATTTTTAATATTTACTTTATTTATGATACCAGATACAACAAGGAAAGATGTGGAACAAGCAATAATATGCAACTGTGTTTCCCCGGAATAGTTGATATTTTTGACAGTGTCATTAATTCCCATTAATTATGATTCCTATCGTTGAATCTTGTTTGAAATATTTGCTCACAGTGAAATTCATGAGATTCTCTTGCAAATAAATATTAAATGGACAGCATTAACTCAGAAGAATTGACACCTAACCTGGTACATTTATGATGAGTAGATAAATAAACGAAGCTTGCATATCTTCGTGGAATCTTTCAAATTTTCAACATGTAATGCAAGGCCCATCGTACAGATGCAGCCAATCGAGGCCAAACAAGGAAATTGCTCTAATGCGCGGCCTCAGATATTAATTTAATACATCTGTAGATTTCTTATTAAGGTAATAATAGCTCGTAAGGGGGATATATCATATGGGTTTAATCTTCCAACTGTCAATTATGAAAATTTATTTTTTTTAAATATATCTGATAAGTAAAATATACCACATTCAGCTGCCCCCCCAAAATTGCGCACGATGTTTATTAGCCAGAAATAAGATAATGGAGTCCAAAATAATGACGTTTGCTAAAGTATTCAAATGGTTGGTTTTCTTTATCTTTATGCTTGGATTTTAAATTTAGATGGCTTCATGCATCATTTGAGAGTATGAAACACATTGGTTTCGTTATTTTCTGTGGTACTGGAAAGAAACCATAAGCCAAATATATAACAGAATACTGAGGGCATTTTTATTCGTCGTATGAACCATGAGTAATCTGTTAAAAGAAAAAAAATTGATAAAATAATGTTTTAAACACGTTGGCTACCGCGTTTCCCACCGGCATCTCTCATAGTGTTGTGGGGTTTTGAGTACCTCGTGAAATGCCGGCGGGTCACAAGGCATATTTTAATTATATATTTATTTCGCTTCCGAAACATGAGGCCTTATGCTTTAAAAAAACATTTGGAACCTCAGAAATACCTGTTTATTACTGAATAAAATATTAATTAACCCATCTACAGACTCAGGAAGATAATAGGCTTATAAAGATGAACATTTATTTTATTAAAGTAAACTTTGTTTAGAAAAATATACTGGCCTATTACTTTATTTATTTAATACTCCTTTGAAAAATATAAAAAAGTATGCTTGAATAGTAACATAATTTGGAACAAAAAAGTTAGAAAAATTATAAATATTTCAATAGCATTACATATTCGGTCCCTTTATGCATTTATTACACGATAGTTTGCTATGTGAGTGAAAAGAATAGTTCGTAGATGTGTTCCCTCTGACTTGCGCCAAACATTTGAGAGAAAGGAAATATCATTCGGGTTCTGAGAATCGACTCTTCGGCTGCGTAGAGGCATTGGACTTTCTTCTTCTGATTTGGATGAGAATGTACATTCCGACTCTATTGGGTTATACTCATCTGAACTAGAACCACCATTAAACACGGGATCATCATCATTATCACTTTTAGAACTTTGAGAACTGCCTTTAGAAGAAGATCCATAAAAAGATTTATTAATTGATAAAATATTTAGCTCTTTTCATTTATAGATTATTGTAGTACATAGATTTATAGAATATATAGTTTATAATTATATGGTCATTTGTTTACAGTTTATTAATATATCCTCTGAAAATAAAGAAATATCAATTTCTGCAAATTCTAATATATATATATATATATATATATATATATATATATATATATATATATATATATATATATATATATATATATATTTATATACATATATAAAGTAGTCGTGTCCGCACGCAAAATATTTGGTTCTCTATAACTCAACAACTATTGAATCTTTGCCCTTTCTACGTTTTGCGGGGACAAGTAATCGCGTCTATGACTTGCAATTAAAACACCAACATTTCTCGTGGAGTAATTAAGGTTTGACAGACTAATTCTGTGACTGAAACTTTTCAAAAATGCGATAATACATATTATCAACAAGCCCACGACTCGAATAATTTAGATATTTAATTAAAACTCGTTCCCATCTGGTTGAGGCGCTTTGTAAAGTCTGTAGCTGTCAACCGCGTAGTCACTATTGTCTGCCCACCCACCCATCCACTTTTTTGCCCGGTCCCAATATTGTGATATCATGACGCTGACCTGCCTGCAATAAATGTCATTTCACTGGTCTTTTGTTCATTTCAATCTGACCGAAACAGACGTGCGCCCGACCAGCGCTTCAACGTTTCACGTAAGAATATTACCACGTGTATTTTCACTGCTTAATGAGACCATCAACGTTGAATTACCTGGTGCAAGCTTCAGCCAGATTTTCCCAAAAGTGGATAAATGAATCTAAAGGGTCGGTTACATTGCTACGATTCTGTATCCATTTTGCCCTCGTTTTCTGCCCCAGTGCTAATATTTAGACACGGATTCGATCAATACATTCGGATCTTTTACTAGGAATGTGTGTCTCAAGGGGAACCGAACGCACATGGTGACAGCAAAAAGACCAAGTGGGATTGATCCTCAAGTCCACAGTACGTTACAGTGGCTTTGAATGACGATCCCACTCATTTTATGGATCCGGTGGCACAAAATTCAGTAAAGGCAATGGTTGCCAGATGGCAAACTAATAAAATATACTTATAATATATAAAATATGGACGCCGGTGGGTCTCCCGGCACATGGGTAATATCATATTATTAATGTGCGACGTGACCCGCCGGTGTCCTGAGTTCCTCGCTTGCCTAAACACAATAATATATCCATTAAACATGTAAAATAAACAAGTTTCGCAAATAAAAAATAGCATATCACACTTGAGTAGAGAAGAGGAAAAGGCCCCTCCAGCAGCCGACAGGGTAAGAAAGAAATAACGAATGATAAATTCGCATAGAGGCTTATTTGGTTACTCTCCCCACTCAGTATCATTATCACCTACTTTCTTTTGTTTATGGATAATGGTGGCCTTATCCTCCCCTCACCCCCCCCCCCATCTCTCTTTCACTCTCTCCCATATTCGTGACTTTGTCTACGTGTCTCTTGCTGGTTTTAAAATGTGGCATTGGAGAAGGGGTTAGGGGTCCAAGTTTAGTTGAGTAGCATTTTGGATTGGGTTTCCAAGGCGACAAAAACGTCCTGTGAGAGTCAGAGAATAATATAATTAGCCCTTTAAGCAGTTACATGTGGGATTCTCTTTATTTTGGGTGCAGGATATTTCCTGACAGTGTGGGATATAACCCTCCTATCGTGGCAAATACTACATTAATCGATGTATATCCCATACTTGCTCCCTAGACGCGAGGAGGGATTTATTCATGTACTAAGCTATGGCCTGCTCGTCCTCTAGATGGTGATAGAAGATCAATCTTATTTTGTAAATTGTTTATCAGTATTTCCTCCGATGTATTGAGAAAACAATGTACGTTTGTAGTTGCATATGAACAAAGACACATTTCATATTTTGTATTATCATTGTTCCTTATTTTCATTTCCATGATTAATATAGAATTGCTGATCTTTTTTTTCCTTTGTTTTCATTATTTAGATGGTTCCTTATTAGCTTCTCCTGAAATTTTTAGAAAGAATAGAGCTCTGTAATTATCGCCCTCGATTAGTATTCTCTAGGTTAAAACTATATTTGTCGAGATTTCTAATTAAATTTAATCTTTGTAACTTGTGTCGATTCATAATTTAATTTTTCCCTTTGTGTAACTTTTCAAGACGAGGGTTTTTTAGGGCATCTATACTCTATATCATAATGATTTTATATCCATGTTTGCTAAAATCAAAGTACAATCTTTTATGTTATTTTTTCCTTATCTCTTCTTAATAATAAACTTTATTTGTTTATTTTCTTAATTCTTTCTTCCACTGTTCGTCTATTTACATAGATTGTTTACCCTCTTTTTCCAAGAAACGTTCTTCCTTTCTATATTATATGGGGTTAAAATATAGAACTAAGCTTAAGTTTTATTAAAAATCTATTGACAGGACTAATGCACAACGCCACTAAGAAATGGTTTTTAGAACTGTTGAAAGCAAAATTTTCGACTGTTCTTTGTCTCTTTTTAACCGATTTTCGTCATTTGGTTGGAGATCAATGGTGTGTGAAGCCAACAAAGAGAAAAAGTGTGGTATTCTGTCTAAAGGTAGTTTTCATCTATGATGCGAAAGTTTTCGTATGGTGGATAGATTTTAGGCTTCGATGAGTAGAAGATTTAATCATATTGAGGACAGGTGAATTACTATGTAGTCTAGAAAGTCTGGCCTTTTTTAAGATGCAATGTTTAAAAATAAAAAAACAGGTAAATAATAAATTTATTTTCATCAAATTAAGTTCCATGTGATTGAAGGCATTCATGCCAAAGTATTACAAGGTCATTTAGGCTTTTGAAAGATCTACTCTAAATTAAGGGACAGAAATAGAAGGTTGAAAGTAGACAGTTGAAGATATTGGAAAGGCAGTGGATGGAAAAGAAGGCAGAAAAAGGAATAAAGAGGGAAATACTGCAGAAGCAGAGAAGAAGCCAGAAAGGATGTTAGATTTTAGACTGATGGCACTGAGGATTTGTGAATAGATTGGAGTGGTGGTGAAGATGAGTTTGTATTTGGATTTTAAATATTTCCAGAAACTGATTCTCTTCTCTCTGATTCGACGAAGGTACAGAAAAAGTAGTGAAAAGTATGGCATGGTGCTGAGGCCAACTGCAGCAATCGCAAAAGCAGCTCTAATTGACACAGAAATCATCATGGAAGACAACACAAGTAATAAGATTAATTAGTAAAAACAAAGAAGAAAAGGAGACGTTTGATGATAGAACTAAGATGAGAAGTGTAGGAAGTAGGGTGGATGTGCTGAATACTCTTTAATGGACGGACTGACGTAACCAATGTGAGGATGAAAGTTCACCACAATGAGTACTCTTTTTCTGCAACGATAAATGAAGAGCACTATAGTGGTAGTAGTGATCCTGAGAGCTACAATCTGTTCGACTTTGTTTCATAGAGAGCTGCTAAAGCGGAGTCGCAAGCGGAAAATAATGCTGAAGTAAATGGTTTTGATGACCTTGTTAGCCATTGGAGAAGAATCTACAAATGTCAACACTGGTGTGAAATCTGGAGTAATGCGCGAGCTGGAGCTCTACCAGGGGACAAAACTAGTCGCATTAGTGTGCAACCTTCATACAAGTGAACATTGTGTCCGCGATATTAATCTCGACCTTGATGGTTATATTCTGTAAGACAACAAATTATCCACGCCCATATGAAAGCTCCTTGTTTATGCTACACACTTTGATATCAATCCAAACTTCACCCCTAATTTTGGTAGTGGCTTCCACCTATTAAGTTGTCTGAAAAAGGGTATTCATGATATCTGAATTGTCTGAACTGATCAACACTATGACCCAAAATTTGTCAGTGCAGTCTTGGATGGAATACTCCCTGCCTGGTTGCCTGTTTTGTATATGACTAGTAAACCTCATCCGCTGGCTTACTACAGCAAACAGCCTTCTCAGGCTCTGGCTGTCAAAGCATAGACTAAAGGAAATAACCTCCTCTCATCTGTTCTCTAAGCACTTAAGAGGTGAAAAACCTCATTAACACTCTAATGGGAGTGCTTAACTGACCTTGCCGCAAAGAGTATTGAAAGGTTTGTTACAATGACGACTGAGGCTTCGGCTAAGTATTTGTTACGGGAAAAGAATGATAGAAGACTCAGAGCTCAGGAGATGTGCAGGAAGCTGATTTTGTAAGAATGAGTAAAAGCATGAATTATGCAACGTGGAAAAGTTGAGAAGTAAAGAGAATAATCTTTTTAATTGCATCCAGGGATATAAATGCAGCTCACCTGTTAAAAAAAGACAAGTTTTATTTGGCTTTGGAAATATCCATAATTTGCCTTATAACTTATATTATATTAGAGTATAGTTATAAGGGTAAAACTTGCAAGTTAGAAAGACAAAATGATGCAGGTTAGAGATATCCTATCTAAAATTAAGGTCATATTTCAATTCTACAATTTATTCACATAATTTAGACCCCTCTAATGGTATGATCTCTTTCAGATTCATGTTGGCACCTAAATATCAGCCGCCATAATGTGGTGTGCAAGTCCTTTTTTTATGTATTTTCGCAGTCATTCTAAGACGATTCTTCACAGTGGATCCGGGTTTAATAGGCTTCAGGATTTGGACGCGGATCCTCTTGAATCTTTGCTTTCATTGCGTCATTATCAAGGAAGATTAATCTTCCTGATTGATGCCCAGCAGAGAGATGAAAATCGCCATGATTAAACATTTTAAACTACGTTTGGGATTTTTCGAACATTCGCTCTAACACGATAGACAGCGGCTGTTTTTCATTACGTGTGTTGCATTGTAGCTCTGGCGATTGTGGTAAAGTATGGAATATAGAATATGAAACTCTTTTAAGTTCTCTTCCTCCGATCAGAGTAACAATTAAGCTGTAACCTTAACATAAGCTTCGACCTTTAAACTTTATAACTTATTTGAAGTAAGACTTTAAACAATTTGCTCGAAAATGCGACATTACTTTTCGGTAGCCCTAATACTTCCATTCTTGTCAAAATTTGGGGAAAAAAACATTTTTTTTGTCCTTTCTGGAAACTTCGTAGCGCAAATACTTCTTCATTTCCATTTACATAGAAGGAAAACTGGCATACTATAACTATAAATATAAGTAAATCTAGAAACAGCCCATTTTAAAATGCTACCTAGGCACAGCAGACCTCATGAAGCTTCGACTGATCACTGTCCAGGGCATGATTCTGCCACGATATTAATGCCTTTGAACATGTATAGTTCAATGTTTCTTTATTTTTTTCTGATTTCCAAGATTGAATTTTATGGGTTATAATATGTGAGGTGCTTTCAAATCAAAAATAGTCTCCTTAGAGTCACTGGCACGACATAACGCACAATCATGTTGCTACTCTGAAACGTTACTCTTCGAAACAGCTTCCCTCAATAACGTTTTTATAGAAACGCTACCGAAAGAATGACGAGGATAAAGTATGTATAAAGATTATATTTAATATCTCTAGCGTCCCCTCATTTTCTGGTAAAAACATATGAAACTTTCTTTTGTATTAATTACAGTTATGAATGTATTAAGCCAATTTAGTAAATACAATAAGATCTCACTTATTCCATTGTTTATACTCGATTTTCTGAAATTTGTTTAGAACAATCGTATGGACATCTTTTGAAAAAAGCACTCTCTGATAAAATGGCCAGAATAAAAGGAACTTCCCTAAGAAGGGAAGAATTATAGGTTGAAAGAATTAGGAAACTTTTTAAATGATTTGAACGTGATCATCGCACTGGGAAGAACGGCAATCAACAAGTATAAAAATGGATAAAACTTAATTTCTAGCTTTTATCCCTCGAAATTTCTCTCAAATCCAAAGTAGTAAAGCCATTTTCCAAACTGCAACGTCTTTTTCCATCTCGAGAGAAACAAGGTGTGATCAGGTTCTCATAGAATTCTATACCGCTAGCAATTAGACCAAAATTACGTTCATAACTAAAAACACAAACTAAAATGGCTATTGTAGGCCAGATAGATAAATTGCCCTTTCCAAAATTATCTTCAAAACCAAATAAAGAGTCTCTAGTGGGGCCAGATGGTGGGAGAGGAGGGTGGGTGTTAATGGACGTGATTGAGGTAAGGCAGATCACAGAGCGAACACAAAGATTGATGTTTTAGGCTGAAGGTTTTGGAGAGAAGCTAAAAGTAACCTACAAAGTGGAGGATGGTGTCGTAAATAGATTTGCAGGTGTAATGTGAGTTCTTGGAGAATTAACTCCTACCATTGTTCATAATACAGCCAGTGAAGATGAGGAATTCACTTGTGACCACGAAGAATAATACTTCTACTCATGCCTCCACTTACTATAAGAATTGGTTGGAGTCAACAATCTTTGGCAACCCATCGATTGAATCCAACCTTTAACTTCATCAGTCGACAACAAACTGTTCAAAGGTTTTTCAGACAAAAGACTCCTAGGCTCAGAAGCTTTTAAAAAGCCATAATTTAAAATTATGTTTCATTTAATTTTCCTTCATTATATTTATTACATTTACTCATATAAGTTTTTTAAACTTATTATGGATTGTTATTTTATGACATTTTATATAATTAGATTGGAAGCTCTTTGTATTCCTACTAATTACAAATATGCATATCTACTAACAATAAAATAGTCAATCAGACAATAAAATGTCTTATTTTTCTCTCATATTCAATTAAGATTTCATATATTTTTTACGTTACATTTGTGGTTCATTATTGTCTTATCATTATTGTCTTAACTCATGAAAAACGATACAGAAAAATGTAGCTGTTTTAACAGAGCTTTTGCCATTTTCATTATTTGAATATAATCTCTTAGAAACACTCAATCTTTCTAAATTGATGTTGCATGGCGAAGAATTTGGATTAGATAAAGTTTAATCTAAGATATATAATTTTACTGATAATTTTTATTATTTTTATACAATAATGAAATTGAAATATACAACATATAAATATAAAGAAATAGTTAAATATGGAGATATAACGAAGTAATAATCCTGTAAATCTTAACTTCCATAACTTATAAAAAAGATAAATTATTTGTTTATATATATATATATATATATATATATATATATATATATATATATATATATTAGTGTATTTGGGTAGCAGTCTTTCCTGAATGCAAATTTTGTTGAAGACCATGGTTTATTTCGCCTAAATTAATTTCCTTCGGCAACTTTCTCTTCTTCTAAATATACTTTTAACTCCATCTTGTAGATGGTGGATCACTTGTCCTGTATTCATCTCTTTTTTAAATAAATGTGTTTGGTAAAAACCAAACTAAATTGCTAAGCTTTCGATCTTATTCAATCATCTTCGGAGCGTTTTGAAATGTTCTTGCCTCCTTTAACGATGTAATGAGTGGAGTGAGGATCTGGCAGAGTGAAAGAAAACCATTTTTAAGAGGTATTTATTCCGCCTTGGTTAAACGTAACGTTAGGGAAAATGGGCCACTCCATTGAGTGGAATTTAAAAGTAATTTTAATGTGCGATTCCAGCTTGTCGCTTGACTGTTGATGGCCGGCTTATCTTCGTTTATTAATATAGCTTGCAAGATATTCAGCCTAGCTTTATTAACCTCTTTTCTTTTAATAGCGGTGTCATCAACAAGCATATCTCTCGTTAGGTTAATATTATGAGCACTCTCCATGTGATTTTTAGGCCCTCCGCTTAGCAGATGCATAGCTAAACGTCTCGAAATTGAAGTAGTTGTCATGCCAATATATTTTGAGTTTTTATAAAGCTTACAGTATCTATCGGGGCAGATGAACTCGTAAACTATGTTGGTTCACTTGAGATTCAAGAAGTTTAGGCAGGTGTTGTTTTTCATCAGGGGATTGTTGGCTTTGGTTGTTTTATAATAAATGATGAGTTGAATTTTATCCATGTGATTTTTAATCTTAATGTTACTGTTAATAATTTCCTTGATTTTTTTTTCAGCTATTTTATAGGCCATGGACATCTGATTTCTGTAATACACTGTGATGTTGTTGACTTCTCCCTGATTACTTTCAGTTTTATCCGTATCTTTGAAATGATTATTTAAAAATGATTGGAGTTGTTTGTCAATCATGTGTTTGGGAAACCGTTGTTCACGAGTGTTTGTTTCACTCGTGTTATCTGTTGGTGGAAAAGTTCCCACATAGAGCAGCATTTATATGCTCGGCGGATGTATGAGCCGATTACACTTATTTTATACCTTTCAGAACAGGTGATCCACCATCTACAAGATGGAATAAAAAAGATAGTTAGAAGAAGAGAAAGATGCCAAAGGAAATTTTTCATATATATATATATATATATATATATATATATATATATATATATATATATATATATATATAAAAACATGGGTATAATCACGAAAGGTAACGCGTAATAAGAACATATTTGTGTATCCGCGAAAGAAACAGATAGACAGGATAATTTTTACTTTGGAAAAAGTTATTTCCTAATTTGAAAAATTCCGTACTGGAATGGGATACGAATCGTGCACATTGAGGCAGCGAGCAACCGTTTTGATCTCAATTAAACAGAGCCTTGGACCTTGCGATTATCCTGCCTCTCTGGTTCTTTCGCGGATAGACAAATATATATACTGTAGCGGGGGCGCAGTTTTGGTGCTTTTGGGTCGGCCGGAGCAGGTAACACGCTCGTTGGCAAGGTTTGTGATTTTGTATATTAGGTTTTGCCAATTTTTCCTTCAATTATTCATTTAAAATTCATTTTAAAACAGTTTTATATAATCATTAGATTGATAAATCAAATCTCCCCTACCTTAATTGATTTTCCCAATTATACACTCGCTAACTAATTTAAATATTTAAAATCCTTCCCTAGTCCCTCTATTGTAAATTTGAGCCCCATTTCGAAATATTCCCTTTAACTCTAAATTTGCACTTCAAAGCTAATACTAGCTATTAAAGTTCTAGATGTACATTTAGCAGTTTGCTCTCTCAACAGCGCAAAATATTTTGTTTCGTTTATTTGTATTTTAGGCCTAAGAAGATGACCGTATTGTGGTCGAAACGTCGCCGGTAAATAAAAAGGATGATACCAGCCATTTTCCTCGTCTTGGGAAAGATTTATGTGATTGTTTTGAATATATCAAAAATCGATAACTGACACTATATCAGGTCCTGGAGGCCGAGCCTCGTTCCTGGCCAGGTAGTTGACCTTTACGGAATCCATCGAATTCACATAAAAAGATGCCTTTCAATAGATTCCCTTATAAGGCCCCCAGGACCTGATGCAGGGTTGGTACTCAACTTTTACTATATATATAATAGCCCAAGGAAAGGAAAAGTGGTATCGAAACACGGAAAAACGCTGAGGAATATATTACGTCAACCCTGAAAATCTTAAGAGAGAAAATGTGAGATTTCTATATATGAACTAAGATTACACAATTATTTTGCAGTGTGTAATTTCAGCCATTGTGGACCATTCCCCCCCTCCCCTCCCACCTCTAGAGGCAGTCGAAAGAGATTGTAAAATAAAAGCAATTGTGAATGCGAGAACGTTTGCATAAATCCGAAGCACTTCTTCATGTTAAAACGCATCCTTTGAAAATTCCTGCAATTTATCCTCGTAGTTTCCTTAGAGAATTCTGAGAGCTTCTTAGGAGTCAAATGGAGTCAAATGACTATGCAAACAGTTTCGAGCATGACATAAACCACCATCACACATTTCCTTTTCCTAAGACTTTAGAATATATTATTCTGACTCTCATTAACTCCTCGGATTTAATAACACGGCTAAAGAGAAAGAAAATACACGTCATCTGCACAAGCGTGTGTCAATTATGAATAAGTTATGTACATCTAAAAGAATGAATAGTAAAAAATGTCATGATATTACATCTGAAAATGAAAAAGTACAGTAAATATCAGTTATAAGAGTACATTATACTTTCATCGAATTGCTACTGATCGTTCTAATTATCCATAGAAGGAATAATGAAAATAAAAAAGGCAATTTTAAGGTTTTCTCATTATCTAAAGGCCAAGACAAAACTTACCATGAAGCGACGAAGATTGCAACATGTAAAACGTTGTGTCCCTTACGATCAAAGTGAAGAAGTCCCATTTTTCTCTTCTTTCATAAAAAAGTTTGGGAGTTGGAAAATTTCCGCAAGCTGCGCATTTAATATGATAAACAAGACGATGATTCAAGGAGAGTGGAAAACATGGCTGAGAAATCAATCTAGGAAGAGTTATATTGAGAGGGAAGAAGCGATTTATAGAATGAAGCAAAAATGCTTGAGATTAAATAGAGATTTATCGGTAGAAACAAGACTTAGAGAGAGGGATTTAGGTATATTAACAGTGTGGGAAACTGGTAATGTATACCTACTTTTAGATGGTCTATGATATCAGAATAAATTAGCAAGAAACTAGTGTAATGTATCATTTTCCCTAATCAAGTTCTAGAAAAAGGGTTTGGTAAAAACAATAAAATGTCTCACATATGAAAAAATTAACTACTTCGAATTGTAAAAATTAAATTGGATTTAATAATCATTAATTTTACTGTTATTCTATTTAATTTGTAATGTTTATATTCACTCGGCCTTTATTGTTTGTCTCCGAATCGACGTAAGGCTACTCGAAATTGTCTTTTTTAGAGAAGTTACTTGTTACTTTTCTACTACGTTATTTTTAGCGAAGTGCTCTATTAGCAGTATTTCACGGCCATTTAAGACTAATTACGACCTTAACATTTAAGGGAGATTAATTTTGCATAAAATAATTCATATCATCCAATTCAATCCTCTTCAACCTGTACATTCAGTGTTCTGATCAATATTTCAGACAAGTTTCAAATAACGTAATTAATTTCCATATAATTTGTAGATACTTATAAGAATTAACAATGAAAATAACTAAGCCATACACTCTTGTCTCATTGTGTAAAAGTAGACCATATTGCAACATCAGCAAATCTTACAATTGGTTTAACAGCATGGCATGGGCGAGATGGGCCATTATTTGGCCATCGGGCCAAAAGATTGTCCACAAGTTATAAAACTGAATCTTAAGTATTAAGGCAAATCACAATTTGATTTAATTCACCCCGTCGGCATCTGTCATTTTACAGAACATACAAAACATTTTTACCTCAGAAGGATTTAAAATCTCGATTTGTGGGAAAATGGAGAAATGTTTCTCAAAGTGCTTTAAAATGGGGATGAAATTCTCTTACAGCGTGGAAAGGCAATACTCCATATTGTATTGAAAGAACCTCACTCACAAACGGAAATGTACATACATACCTTTTGAGTAAGCCTGGAGAGATGATGTGAGTCAGATGGGGTGGAATAAACGGAGCTTTTAAATTTTCGAGTTGTACATGGTAGCTGTGGTTTAATCTTTCTCACTTACAAATCTAATGATAGTTTTAGGAGTGGAGTTCCCTTCCGGGCATCTACTTGCACAACTCTAGATTTTATAAGTTCAGTGATTACATCTTGTGGTATTTTTGTCTATGTTTGGCGTATGACATTCAGCAAGTCTCAACCATGTCCCTGGATTTGGGGACTTTTTTCGTAGAGACTTGGCTCTTATTTCCTGCAAAGGTGTTGTATTTAGCTCTTTTCTGGGGACTGACTGGACCAAGAAAACGTTTGATTCCCCTTTGCCCCCCCCTCCTCATCTCTTTTGTTATATTTGCATTATGACAGATACTTTCATCTTCCATGAGTAAAAAAAACTTGTTTATTTTCAAGCTTACCATTTGATAACTTTGGTAGAGTTCCCTCTTTAAGAATGGCAAGGTATTTTTCTTATTAGATATCACCAACACACTCAACCAATTATGACCCTCCAAAATGCTTTCTCAACTTTAACCGAAAAAGAACATAAATATTTTAACTCAGTATCGAGTTTTCAAATGAGAAGGAAGACTCAGTTTATCCTTTTTGTATAGAAATATTTAATTCTTTTCACCTCGTCGACTACGATAAATCAAAACTTATCTTTAGATGGGATTAAACAATTAAAATAAAAAATGGTTGAAGCAGCAACACTCATCCGGGAAATCCCTAATTCTAACCAATCCGAAGAAAATCTCCGCCCTTTTCCCTTCCTTCAAAACCTGTTTGTCCAACCGATAACCCTAATTTAATCTCTGCGAACCACTTTATTAATATTGCTTGTCCCCTGATATATAAGGTCAAGCCCAATAGACTTTTCTCTTATTATCCTTGAACTGTTGAAGGAAGCCAGTCACTTCCGAAGCCTATCTCCTCAGTAAAGAATTATAAAACCTTTTTCCTTCTCAAAAACCTCTCATGTATCATCTTTGTTTTCAATCTGTTTATATCAAACTCATCAGGGTATAACCACAAAACCACCACCCATCCACTATCTGAAAATTGAGGAGCAAACCTTGATTCTTTAGAAAACTTTTATGTTGTTACACATTTTAAAAGGCTCGTCGTTAAATCTTTCAGACCACCAATTTATCCTCTTAACAGTTAAAAGAGGCTTCCTTCTGACTGCTCTTCGATAATATTCAAGAGATTTCTATTAATTTACTGCTGTTCTTAGGCCAATTTGTAACCTTTATGCCACTTCAGTCAATTTTAACCAAGGGTTGTATTCAATTTATTTTAGAACAGCACAAATATATCTTTCAGAAGGACCACTTCATGTATGACCTCGCTGACATTTGACCCGTTTCTTTAAAGTAACTATAATTTGTTAACTAAAGAAAGGGTTATTCCAAGATGCATGGTAATTTTAACCAACTATTCGTGCTCATTGAAAATTTTAAATTTCCTCGGAATTTTCATAAATACTTATAATATTAACTTATGAAAAAATGGCGAAAAATACTTTTCATAATAATGATAAAATATCGGAATAAAAACATTTTAATATTAAACTGCGACTGTCTATTTACTTTTTGCGTGTCTCTGTAAAGTCTACGATGCGTTCACAGTTAATTTTTAGATATAAATCTCCCTATTTTTACGAATCCTAAATGGCTCCTGCAAGTTGTGTAAACTCGTCATTTTGTGCGACCTATTTAAAACCAATTAAACACAACTGGACAGACATTTTACGTATCAGATTATTATCAATAAGTATGACAAGGATTGTTAATTTGTAATTCTATTTAATAAGAAGTTCGCTTTTGTGTTGTAATAGTAATTTTAAAATATAGTGAAGCATCATTAAAGAAAATCGGTATGTAGTGTCTACTTATATATGGTTGTATTTTAATAAAAACAAACTTAAATAACATAAGCTCTGGCCATAATTTTGATGAATATATTTTTTTTACATGTTAGCGCTTCTGAACCTCCTCCTAAAATAATTAACTACAGCCGAGCCAAGTTGAAACTGCTTCAAATTACATCAAACTTTAGCCATATCTTGTGTCATTAGTCACGAAATGGAGTCCCGATCCGTGTTGATAAAGAAAAAAGGACATCAGTTCTCGAGAGAAATGGCAAAGCAACTGTTGACACCTTTACAAAACATCAGCACTTCCGAAAACTTGTTATGGGCCTAAGTTTGACAAATTGTTCCCTATCACCTGATATACCACGATCTAAGAGAATGGTTAAATCATTAAATTGCCTTTTATTCTCGACAAGTTTAGCTCCAGTGTTTGTACTGCGTTGTTATCAACGATCAAAGTGTGCGCATTACGAAAATGTTAAGCATCAAATGCAATGGATTCCGCCTCGACAGTAGCAAGACCTCAACCACAGAAAGACATTCACCCTAATAAGGCTTTGTTGAATGTTTCTGTAATCTGATGGGGCGTTTATTTATTTCGAGATCCTACTCATAAATCAAACAATCACAGCTCAAGTGTATCATAAACAACTCGACCAATTGAATGCAAAACACAAGAAGTGGTGTTGTTCGACCTATCAATAAAAATGCGGCTCCATACTGCATGAATCACTTGCTTTAAGATAGGAGAGGTCATTTATGAAACGCTTGAACATCTTTGGTGTTCTCCTTGATCTTGGACTTCTGTTTACCACTTATTCCGAGGTTTGGAACTTTTCATTGGCGAAGAAACTTGTGATTCATTTAATTGAACATCAGCCACCTCTTTGGCCCCAAACGTCTGTGATTTCTATGTGGCATCATTAAGCTTCGGGACATTGGCATAACGTTATTAGTTCAAAGAACATATATACTTAATTAAATTAGAAATTAATTATATTTTCCAACCTATTTAAATTTTAAAACCAAAAAAACGCCATTATAGAGCCTACAACAACCACAAAATAATTTCACATTTTTTTTAAGGAATAATTTCGTGAGGAGGGTGAGACATTGAATGGAATCTGAGTAATCACATCTGCCTGTTTTCAAAATCTAGACAATTTGGTTGAATTGTAAAGACCTCTATTCAAATTATAACTCCCTTTGCCACCATTTCAGTGGCCGGCAAGTAGTTTTTGAACCCTCGTTCTACAAATTACCCATTGGTTGAAATGGAATCTACTCGGTGAGTTCTTTAGCGACCTACCAACACGATGGCAACTTCATATCACGGCTGTCGTAGAATTGCTCATAGTCTGGTCCAATAATTATTCTAGTCCTTGTTCTGGACACACCGCTTTTGTTTAAGTCGATGGTATTGAGACCCTATGACTCAATCCATGATCATTATATATATATATATATATATATATATATATATATATATATATATAGGCTTTAATTCCTACTTAACGTGCGAAAGCTGGTTAGAGGAGGGTTGTGCCACGACCAGGATTCTCACAATAAAAGTCCCACTTGTTAATCTTAGAATTTGTGATTGTTAAATTCTAAGAGTGCATAATACAGGTTGAATAAATTAGTCCAAGGGATTCTTAATTAAAGTCTTTCCAAGGGTACGTCAAAAAGGAGGAGTCACAAATAAACACACGTGCAAAAAATAAACTTTACTTTACACCAAAATAATAATTAGTAGCAATAGTTAAACGGGCATTTAGGTAAATAAGGATTAAATATTAAATACGGATTAGTCCGGGTTGACAGCAATTATAAATAATAATATCAGGAAATGACTCACTTGAATCTCTTTAAAGAAGGAGGGGAGGATAACACTGACGTTAAGCGTCTAGATTTATAATGACTCAATGGGAGTATCAATCACTGTTAATTAAATAAGTAATTTAAGAATAGAGGGACACTGGGTTTACAGATTACCATTAATTCTGATGGATTGGAGAGACGATTACTCAGGTCCAGACGGGGTGGTTTGGGTGGCGTTAACACGAGTTCTCGGGGAGAGGGGGGATAAGACGACGGGTTCGGGGCTGCTGACTGCAGTTCCGGTTAGTTCACTCCTAACTGGATGTGACACTAACAAATAGTTACTTTCAGTAACTATTTGGATGTTCCTTTTTCTTTCTCAAGTTACAACAAGGAGTAACAACAAGGAAAGAAGGTACCCTAGGAGACCTTACGGTCCATTCAAAGAGGGTACCTTTGGACTAGCAATTGAGCGGGCACAAGGCTGCTCAATTGTTTTGCCTCCATAGACGGCCACTTTTCAAGACTTTGTCTAGTCTTGACTTGAACTGGTCAACCGATTCACTGTTGACAACTTCCACTGGAAGTGCGTTCCACATACCGCAGATACTATAAGTGAAAAAATTTCCACACAGATTGCGGTTGTAACGCTTCAGTTCAAGTTTGAAGCCGTGATTGCGCGTTCTGTTCTCACTCAGTGTGAACATATCCCGGTAGTCAACATTGTCGAACCCTCGAAGTATTTTGAAAACTTCGATGAGCTGACCACGCAGTCTACGGGTTTCTAGCGAGAACAGATCTAATTCCCTTAGTCTATCCTCATAACTTTTATGTCGGATAGAGGGAATCAGCTTGGTTGCCCTGGCTTGTACGCGTTCCAATCTCGCGATGTCCTTTCGCAATGAAGGACTCCAAAATTTTACGGCATACTCCAGGTGCGGTCGGACAAGTGAGTTGTACAGGCACAGTACAATCTCCTGGTTCCGATAACCAAACTGGCGCTTAATATAGCCTAGCATCCTTTGGGCCTTTTTCTTCGCCTCAATGCACTGTTTCGAGAACTTGAGGTCACTAGTGATTGTTACACCCAAGTCCCTCTCAGTGTCGGTGGATTCCATAGCAATGCCCTTAAGGATATATTGAGATTGGGGGTTTCTGTAGCCGATATGCATTACTTTGCATTTCCCCACGTTAAAAGGCATTTGCCACGTGTCCGACCACTCCCCAATCTTCCCAAGATCTTCCTGCAGGCGGGCAGTATTTCCCTCCTTTGCAACGTTCATACCAAGCTTGGTATCGTCGGCAAATTTGGAAATCTTGGCAACCATGTCACCGTCCATGTCGTTGACGTAGATGATGAATAGTAGTGGTCCCAGGACAGAACCTTGAGGCACCCCGCTAGTAACGGGCACCCACTCAGGAGACTGTCCATTCACCACCACCCGTTGCCGTCTGCCACTTAGCCAGTTCTCAATCCAGCCGGTTACCTTTCCGTCTATGCCTAGCGCTCGCACTTTCCGGAGAAGGCGGCGGTGTGGTACCTTATCAAAGGCTTTCTTAAAGTCTAGGTAGACCACATCCACCACCTTGTCCCGATCATGCTCACTGAAAACGAAGTGGAAGAATTCCACAAGGTTCGTCAGACATGACCGTTGCCTTTGGAAGCCGTGCTGGAAACTCCTCAGTAGCAGGTTTGACTCTAAATACGACGTCACTTTGTCCACCATGATGCTTTCCATGAGTTTACCGACTATCGAAGTCAGACTGATAGGTCGGTAGTTCGACGGTTGGTTACGGTCTCCTTTCTTGAAGATAGGAGTCACCTCCGCCTCACGCCAGTCTCTAGGAACGCATTTGGTCCGGATTGACATGTTAAAGATAGCGCACAGATGTCGTGATACTTCATCGCACACTTCCTTCAACACTTTAGGTAGAAACCCGTCCGGTCCAGGGAACTTATTCGTCTTTAGGTCAGCGATCTTTTTCTTTATTTCTCCTTCGGTGAAGTCCATTGCCTCCAGCTTTTCCCCCCGAGTAGGAATCCGTCGGCTGGGGAATGGGACCACACTCTTCAGTAAACACTAAAGAGAAGTAGTCGTTGAGGAGGTTAGCATTTTTTGCATCTGAATGCTTTAATGTCCCCTCCTCATTCCTCAAAGGGCCAATCGTTCGACGGATTGGATTACGGTTGTTCACATATCCAAAAAACTCCTTGGGATTCTCTTTACAGAGTCTCGCTACTCGGAGTTCCTCAGACCGCTTAGGCTCCCTTAGACCGCTTAGCCGCCCTTACGTTGAGCAACAGAGCGTATTCTTCTAGTCACAGACTCTGCGGGGCGGGTTTTGCCTCAGGAACACTTTGAGACAGCGACCAAGTTAACTCAGCGGCGCGTTTGCAGTTGATACGTTACGGCAACGACTCTCGTTCAACGTGAGGGTTACGCGAGTAGGTTTGGCACACTTCTCCAGAGGGATGAACCGCATTGTCATATATACCGCGCACTGTGTGAAATCGAGAGAGAGATTCCATTTACCACAATTCGCTTATCGCAGCGCCTTCTGGGCAATCTCCATGGTATCATAAAGAAGGCAAATAGAATTTAGGCTTCTAGTGAGATAGGCCTTCTTTCGTCATACTTCCTGTCGCCTGTTGGGGAAGTTTTCACGGATAAAGACTTAGGTCAAGGGAAAGGCGGAGGAGGGCGGTAGAATGTCGGGGGAGGGTGATGGAGAGAGAGAGGAGACGAAGGTCAACTCAAACGACAAATTTCTTTCGTTCCCACGATTGTCTGGCGGCATGTGAGTATGTACGCTCCATACCCTCACACGCCTACCTATTTCGAGGAACATTATTCCGCCATGAAATAAGGAGTAATGTGAAAATTAACTTCGCCGGGGGAATTTGTAATTATCTTCCTCGACTCGAATAATTGAGTGGGTAATTTTATCAAAACCGTTAGGAATTTACCTTAGTATCTAATGGCTACAAAATATTACTGCTACGTCAGTTTCTCTAATTTAGATATACAAAACAAAGCAAAATACATACAAAGTACAGGCAAGAAATAATTATTTATACAAAGAGATACACAAAAAAATAATTGACTATTAATCGCTATCTGAAATTGGGTTTCTGGAAAGGCTATCTGTGAGTACATTGTCAGACCCTTTTAGATACCTGATTTCATAACGGTACTCAGCTAGCAATAATGGCCAACGCATTAGCCTGCCGTTTCGGTTTTTACAAGTTTTTAAGTAGGCTAAGGTCTATGATCAGTCTCTATGAGGAATAGACGACCTACCAGATACATTCTAAATTTTGTTATCCCCAAAACAATCGCTAGAGCTTCCAGTTCTACCTTAGCGTACGCCCTTTCGCGAGCCATCAGTCGGCGACTCGCATAGCTTATAGCAGCGGGTTCTTGGTCCTTGTCGTGTTGGAGTAATACGCAGCCAATACCCAGTTGGGAGGCATCTGTCCTTACGCCAAATTTTTTTTTAGGGTTTGGCAGTTTTAAGATCGGGGCGGAGACTATCTTCTCTTTGAGCTCTTCAAAGTGCGCTTTGGCGTCGGGGTTCCACTGGAGGGGGTCCGGGAGTTTCTTTTTTAGCAGATCGTTTAGATGAGCTGCTACAGAAGCGAAGTGGGGTACGAAGTGGCAGTAAAACGGAGCGGCACCGAGGAAAGACCGTAATTGCTTCTTGGTGCGCCGTAGGGGCATATTTACAATAGCCTTTACCTTCTCTTTCTGTGGGGCCAGATGACTTTCGCCTATTTTAAATCCAAGTTATTCTATGGATTTATAAGAAAACTGGCATTTTGAAGGTTTAATCGTTAAGCCATGATGCTTTAAGCGTTCTAAAAGCGGGCGGAGGGACAAGATATGGTCGTTCCATGAACGTGTAGCCACATACACGTTATCAAAATAAAAAGAAACGTTTTTTAAACCGTCTATTACACGGCGCATTATGCGGTTGTAGCTACTGCAGGCAGTGACTAGGCCAAAAGGAAGACGAGTAAATTCCATTGAACCTTTGTCTGTAGGAAAGGCTGTTAGTTTCGTCGCTGATGCCTTCAGAGGATCTGATAATAGGCCTTACATAGGTCTATCTCAGTGATGTAGGCGGCTCCTTCGAAGAGATGTAAATTTTGATCAATTAGGGGAAGAGGCTCGGCGTCGAACACGGTGACGGTGTTTAGCTTCCGAAAATCAACGCACATCCTAAAGGACTGGTCTGACGTGCGGACCATGACTATTGGGGAACAGTAGTCGGACGTAGATGGCTCGATAATCCCTAATTGCAAAAGATTGTCGACTTCCTCATTGAAAGCGTCTCTTAGGTGCACCGGTACGGGATAGGGCTTATTTCGCACAGGTTTGAGCGTAGTGAGGGCGATATCATGTTCGAACTGATTCGAGCATCCTGGTGACTCGGAAATGACGTCACTAAATTCTTCTAAAAGCGCCATCATTTGGTTCCTTTGGGCAGACATGAGGTGGGAGTTTACATCCAACTCGGGGAAAGGTTCTTTTATGGGGACAGCTTGGATTGGAGGACGGGGAGGGGACAATCTTTGCTTGACTCTACGCAAATCGAATTAACAATATTTAGGGGGGTTGTTTGAGGCGACGGCGTCAATTACCCTTTATTCGTCGAAGGCCTTTATATTGTTTATACAGGACCGTCTAGGATACTTTTTTAGCATGTTTATGTGATATAACTTATCACCTGCGGGTGTCTGTATTACGTAATCGCCCGATCCGTAGGTTTTGTGAACGAGGTAGGGGCCTTTCCATTGGGAGAGAAGTTTATGGGAGTCCGAGGGGAGTAAGAGTAGAACTTCATCTCCGGGCTTCAGTTTTCTGTGTTTGGCCTTTAGATCAAAGTATGTCCGATACTTTTCCATATTAATTTTGGAATTTCTGACTGCTATGTCAGAACACCTTTTTAATCTTTCCCTTAGTTTGAGGACGAAGGAATAAGTGTTCCTTAATTCTGGACGCATACGGGAATTTGTCCATAACTCATTCGAAATACTGAGGGGCCCCGCACGTTTCTCCTGTACAGGAGCTCAAACGGGGAAAATCCAATGGTCCTATGGGGAATTTCGCGGCATGCGAATAACGCAACCGGCAAATATCGGTGCCATTCTCGGGTTGTTCTATGCAAAGCTTCTTGAGGACTCTTTTCAAGGTCGCATTGAACTTTTTGCACATGCCGTTCGCGCTCGGATGGAAGGGCGTGGTAAAAATAGGTTTGATTTGGAGCAGGGTGTTCACGTGTTCCATGAGCTCAGAGGTAAACTGGCAGCCTCACCAAAAAATAGAAATAAGGGCTTCAGAGCAAGAAATACTATCGATCCTTTTTGGAGCGACAGCGTCTGGGAATCGGGTAGCGCAGTCTATCAATGTTAGTACATGCGTATGACCTTCGGCGGAAGGGGGGTGAATTGGTCCGATGAGGTCGATGGTGACTCTCAAGAAGGGCTCTGAAATGACTAGGGTTCTTTGCAGGGAAGCTGGGGCCAGTCGACCTTTTGAAGTGGTTTTCTGGCACAAATCGCACGTTTTGCAGAATTCTACAATATCTTTGGCTGCACCGGGCCAAAAAAAGTATTTAAATACTCGCTGAGAAGTCTTGTTATGACCGAAATGACCGGCCATGGGACTTTCGTGTGCTACTCGCTGGATTTGGTCTACATGTGTGAGCGGAATACACATGACATTGGAAGGTGGGTCAGACTCATCTCGCGAGGTGCGAAACAGAAGGGAATCGTTAATGATGTACCTTATGGGACGGTTCCCTCAAACGATCACCTCTTCGTTCTTTCGGGCTTTTTATCCCAGGGATTGAAGTAAAGGGCAGCTCTGCTGAGCTCTAAGGAATTGTGCATTACTCGTTGGAACCTCTAAAGGAGCCTCTGGGGTGAAAAGCCGCGTTGGAGGAAAGGCCTCGCGGTTAGCTTGCGCTCAAGTGACGACAGCTTGAGTCACTTCACTCGGGGAGAGTAGTGCGCTCTGGCCAATGAGTACCGAGCTAAATTTGATGGGGGCTGCCACTACATCGGCCCAACCAGTGAAAAATTTGCACTGTACATGGCAGCGGATTACCGAGAATCTATTTTATCGACCCAAGAAGTCGTGTACAATTGCGTACTTCTTATGTTGGGGGTCGACAGGGGGAAGCAATTTGTCTGACACCACAATACATGTGCACCCTGTGTCTCTGACGAGGGTGGACACTTTACAACCATTGATCGAGCCGGTTTCGAAATTTAGTCTTCCGGTAGAACTCTTGTTGAACAGGAAGTTCACTTGAAATTCCTGTGGGAATGAGACGAGGGGGATGACGTAAGCGCGGCCGGCTGTTCCGGGGATAGGGTAGCGGTTACTTGGTGAACTTATTGGCTCTAGGTGGGACGTAGGCTGGAATTCTGTACACATTGGGACTTATGATAGCCGAAAATCCGCAGGAATAGCATATAATCTGCTTATTCTGGTGCTGGTTATTGTAGAAGGTATTGAAGACTGGAGGTTTTCTGTCTTAGTGGGATATAAAAGACTTATTCTTTGGCCTGAACGGGGCTGTGGTCCTTATCAATAGAGGGGGTTTCTTTTGTTGGGACTTCCATTGACTAAATTTACTCTTCGGGGTCGGGAGACTATTCTTCCGGGTATCCTGTGGGTATAGGCGATGATTTGTCGCATGGAGATCAACTTCCTCGAGGCATTCTTGAAAAGTAGACGCTCGGTGGTCTTGCACGAATGCTCGGATCTCCTGGGGAAGGGTGGCAATAGCTGGTGTCGTAGAATTCCCCCCTTCCTTTTTGTTCTATCTCTAAGAGTGCTAAGTGTGTCTAATATATTGATATTATAAGAATATCCTAACGAACAGAGCCGTTACGAAACACGTAAGGATATATAAGAGAAACGAACATTAATCACAAAATAAACTTATATTTTATCTTTATCAATTGAATACATAACATTTATACATTAACTACAGCAATAGTCTGAATATTATCCTAAACAAGAATTAATTAAATTAGTTTACCCACAAAAATTGGTTAACGTTTTCTCTACACACAACAATAATATAAGAAGTAGGCTTACGGACTCATGTGGAGTTTAAAAGGCCTCAGAAATGTTATTTACTCTCGACGCGTGCCGCCGGCCAGATGTAGATGAGCGAGATCACACGGTTGTTTTGGCGAGGGTGGCTGCTGGGGGGTCCACATGTTCTTCCGGAAGGGAAGTCTTCAAGGACGAGAACCAATACGGTGCTTTATGCAACACCTAGGCAGTCGTGGTCTCTCTAGGCGAGAGTAAGTCAAACTTAGTTCTTAAATCAAGTTAACTTGGAGTGCGGTGAGATCACCGAGTAACGAGCTCGAGGAGGAGCTTTTCTCCTTCATTAATTATTTTCTCATGGATGAGGACTGAACTCGGGGAGGGTCTTCTTTAAGGGCGAGGATAACGGAGGGGGGTTTTTCTAGCGAGAATAAGTTACTTAAAGTTCGGTGTGGCCACCGAGTAACGGGCCCGAGGGAGAGCCTTTTCCTTCTTCTTTTCTTAATTCCTTAAGGACGAGAAATACCCCTGGTGTTTAAGGTGCACCAGGATATGAGGAGTCTCTCTCGCAAGAGTAAATTGAACTTAACAAAGTTAACTTATCGTTTGGTTTGATAACCAGGGACTTAGCTCGAAGATGAGCTTCTTCTTAGCCCCTTAAGGTAGGTAGCCCTGCCTCTCTTGCAGGGTACTTCTTGGTCTGGCGAGCCAAGTACACTACCTCTCCAGTCTCGGTAGTTCGGTTTGATCCGAAGACTTCGTTACCTAGAGACTGACGTATACTACCTCGTTTTTCCTCAGAGTTCCTTATTTATACCTCGTCACCCCACTGGGGAAGTGATAAGGGGAAGAGGGGCTTGAGGACGGCCCCAGGAGAGTTCTTTTGGCCAACGGTTTTTCACACGAAGTCAAACATCGGCTCCTCGTTAGCCTTCGAGATTGGGAGAAACCCGTCTTCAATTTCTTATTCGACGTGAAACTGGATTTCACTCTCCTGGGGGAGATCTTACATTTTGACCTTTAGGGTCTTTCATGGGACCGAGTTGTGCCACACTGCGGTTAAGCACTGAACCCGCCGATGCCTTCTACGGATGTCTTTGCGGTAACCGCCTTGTGACTGCACCAAGAGTGAACGAGGGGGGGGGGTGAAGGGACGATTCCCCTACAGCTGGTCTTTCAACATAAAGTCAATCAGGGCCTCATACTCCGATTCAACTTAGAAGGATTATAGCCAGAACTGGAGGTTTCGCTTCAGGATATATCCAAAATGTCTGTAAGTTTTTCGAGCTAGATTTTAGCTAATCTAAACTTAGCGCGATAGAACTAAGGGTTCAAATTGAAGGCGGATAGCAATTCGGCCTTTAAGGTGCTATAGTCTATTTTAGCTTCATGTGGTAACGAGATGAAAATTTCTCTTAAGCGCAGACTAAGCAATGGGAGCAATCTGCTGACTCCTTCGGATTCTATGGCCCATCCGTTTACCTCAAAGATCTTTTCAAAATGTGTTAAGTATGAGCACAAATCTTCTTCGTCTTCATATTGGGGAAGTTTCATAGCGGGGGCCTGGGGTTGATGATCACGGGATCCAACAGAACTGACTTCAACTTGGTCTCTGCTTAATTCCCTTTCATGTTTCCGAATCCCTTCTCTTTCTTTAAATTCTAACGCTTCTTTCTTACTTCCATTTCACGTGCTCTTTCCTCTCGCTGTTCGCTTTGGACGAATTCTTTTAGTTCCTGTCCTGTGAGACCAAGAGTTTGTCCTTGCTTGACGAAAACTTCGAACGATTGTGAAGCCATTGCTGATCTTGCTGACGCGACTGGTGACTCACGAAAGAACTTACGCACCTGGTAAGAGAATTAGAAGCTGCGATTGTTCCTAACCGATACAATCTAATAACTAACCCCCAAAATAACGAATATTTTCCTAGCTTTGCTTTTGCTATCTGGAAAGGATTATTAATGGTTATTATTTGTATTCCTTAGGAAAATAGACTATAATTATTAAAATTTACGTTAGTTTATTTGTGCTTCCTTGGACGTTGGCAAGTTTTAGGCTATATGAGTTCGCTTCCTCAAAAATTTGACCCCTTAAAGCTGACACCACTTTTATATATGTCGTAGAATTGCTCATTGTCTGGTCCAATAATTATTCTAGTCCTTGTTCTGGACACACAGCTTTTGTTAAGTCAATGGTATTGAGACCCTATGACTCAATCTACGATCATTATATATATAGGCTTTAATTCCTATTGAAGGTGTGAAAGCTGGTTAGAGACGGGTTGTGCCGTAGCCAGGATTCTCACTATGAAAGTCCCACTTGTTACTGGGGGGAGGTTTGTGATTGTTAAATTCTAAGAGTTATAATACAGGTTGAATAAATTTGCCGAAGGGATTCTAAATTAAAGTCTTTCCAAGGGTACGTCAAAAAGGAGGAGTCACAAATAAACACACGTGCAAAAAATAAACTTTACTTTACACCAAAATAATAATTCGTAGCAATAGTTAAACGGGCATTTAGGTAAATAAGGATTAAATATTAAATACGGATTAGTCCGGGTTGACAGCAATTATAAATAATAATATCAGGAAATGACTCACTTGAATCTCTTTAAAGAAGGAGGGGAGGATAACACTGACGTTAAGCGTCTAGATTTATAATGACTCAATGGGAGTATCAATCACTGTTAATTAAATAAGTAATTTAAGAATAGAGGGACACTGGGTTTACAGATTACCATTAATTGTGATGGATTGGAAAGACGACTACTCAGGTCCAGACGGGGTGGTTCGGGTGGCGTTAACACGAGTTCTCGGGGAGAGGGGGGAAAAACGACGGGTTCGGGGCTGCTGACTGCAGTTCCGGTTCGTTCACTCCTAACTGGATGTAACACTAACAAATAGTTACTTTCAGTAACTATTTGGATGTTCCTTTTTCTTTCTCAAGTTACGTTGAGCAACAGAGCGTATTCTTCTAGTCACAGAATCTGCGGGGAGGGTTTCGCCTCAGGAACACTTTGAGACAGCGACCAAATTAACTCAGCGACGCTTTGGCAGTCGATACGTTACGGCAACGACTTTCGTTCAACGTGAGGGTTACGCGAGTAGGTTTGGAACACTTCTCCAGAGGGATGAACGGCATTGTCATTTATACCGCGCACTGTGTGAAATCGAGAGAGAGATTCCATTTACCACAATTCGCTTATCGCAGCGCCTTCTGGACAATCTCCATGGTATCATAAACTTAGGTCAATGGAAAGGCGGAGGAGGGCGGTAGAATGTCGGGGGAGGGTGGGGGGGGGGAGAGAGAGGAGACGA
Organism: Ceratothoa steindachneri; assembly: GCA_963969495.1. Lineage (NCBI taxonomy): Eukaryota > Metazoa > Arthropoda > Malacostraca > Isopoda > Cymothoidae > Ceratothoa > Ceratothoa steindachneri. Next base: position 135,484,128 of record OZ018329.1, on the reverse strand, counting down.
AGGTTAACTCAAACGACAAATTTCTTTCGTTCCCACGATTGTCTGGTGGCATGTGAGTATGTACGTTCCATACCCTCACAACAGCTCTTTTCCCAGAGATGCGTTGAGCCGCTAACAACAGCAGTGGGCAAGTCATGTTCGAGTAAAGGGGCTAATTTTCCCTCGACTTGGGAACTGCCGACCGACAGATGCAAACCAGGATACTTACAATATTTCTAAACAAGTTAAAGCCAAGTTAAATACCAGTGGACAGCGAGGGGACAAAAACGATAGCCACAACTCCAACTTTATAACAAACATGGGAAAGTGTTCTGGAAACATTCGTAGGCTTTACTAGAGGAGTGATCCTCTCCTCTGTGTATCCTTGAATCGATAAGAGGAAAAACAGAAGATGAAAAAGAATTAGAAGAATATAAAGCGAAAGCGAATTAGAAAACCCGACCAGTGTTTGTCGATATAATTTTGTGGTTATCTCAGATTATCGGAAATTAATAATTTCCCATTCAATTTTATTTCTTTTATAAATACGATAAATATTTGGGTTTAGTTTTAGTTTTTATTTTTCTGTGTAATTTCCGGCCGAAATCATTGATTTATCATTGCAGCCTTGAAGCTCAGATGGAGCTTTGAATCCGATAACTATAAATATGATAGTTAACTGTTATGATGTATAACTAATTCTCACTTGCTTCACCTTTGGGTGGTTGGGTTCTTTGTGGTTAAGAGTTGAGCTTCGAAGAGCACAAAAGGACATAATTGATCCAATCTTATGAATTTATGGGATCTCAATTAGAGACGTCTTCTTAAGTTTAAAATGGGTTCATTTTTAGAATATTTGAATTAAAGACTAGTCTCGACAAGTGGCTTCAGTCTTAGATACTAAATTTAAGACTAACTTTATAAGTAGGTTCAGTCTTAGTTCTTAATTAAAGACTAGCGTCTAAAAGTAGGAATTTTCAGCCCAACTTTATCATCTTTCTTTAAGAAATATTAGTTGCATTTAGTGATGCTTTTTTTTAGTTGATACAGTTTTTACTGTAGTCGCTTTGTTTTATATTAACCAGGTTACAGCATTGGATTTCTGACGTTTAGGCGGGCTTTCAATCCCAGCAGGCGGATACGCTGATGCTCCCACCCACGGGAGTAAGTCGCAATGGGGTGCCCTGTTTAGACTGTCACAACTGGTACCTGTATGAATGGTGTGCTCTCCATGCCCCAGTGCTAGAGTTGTCCCACGCCCGGCTGCCCTGATACATGCTGGAGGACTTGCGGTTTTATATCTGGTAGAAACTGCCCTTTTCTCCTCCGCTTAACTTCCTCAGACAGACCAACACTGACACATTTTATCAGTTCGACTATTTTTTCCACTTTCCCACCCCTCTCTTTTCCCATACTTTCTCCCTCTCCATCTTTCGGCTCTCTTTAACTTCTCCGAGCCATTTGGCCTCCTAAGTGTGAGAGAATATGAGGGGTGTAGGTGAGAGGGGCCTGGGATCCCCGGGAGCGGACCCCAAAGATTTCATCTCTCAATATAAAAATCAATCATTCACAATATATCATCACATCGGAACCCTCGGTGAGCCTTTTCTCTCCCAATCACCTAAACACACCACCCATTACGCCGTCTTCCAACTCTTTGCACACTCTGACACAAACTCCCGTATCTCATTTCCACAAGTCATTATTCTGTCTTCTACCATACACATATTAGCCCAGAACACTGTCAAGCACAACCTCTTTGCATCTTTCCTCAGACTCCAATTATCTCTTTCGTTCTTTATTATATCTACCTTTCTAACATCTAATCTTCCTTTGAAATTGTCCATTTACAATGGACACTACAACACACTCACTTGGCACCAGTATACTCGCAATAAACTTCAGAGCAATGCTATACACTCCTCACCTCTAACATTTACCAAAACTCTAATCGCCAGTGAGGGGAGAAATGCGCCTATTTCCTGTATGGATAAAACCTCCTAATTATTCAGTATTATTAATTATCGAGTATTCAGAGAAGTTCCTTGAATAGAAGCGAATTTGGAATCCTGCAGCTTTGATTCGCGGATTGGATCTAGGGAGGGAAGTCCTGTGAAAGAAGCGATTTAATTCCCATTCATCAGAGAAAAATGAGAGGGCGATCTCATATTGGGTCCTTCAAAGCTCGAGGTCTTTTGACAGACATGACTCCATTTCGCGCCGTTCATCAACCAGATGTCAAAGGAATGCAACTGCCGTGGCCATTATTCGAGACACATTGAGTCAAGTTTGTCTATTAGTTAGAGTACTTATTTCACCTGGAATTTTTATGCACAAAATATCAGAAGCAAGTCTCAGATATTAGATTGTTTCTGATGAAATATTCTTCAAATAGTAGTGAATATTTAATTAAATTGTAATGTATTTGCATCAATAACCTCTATGCCAACGGTGAGCTAGTGATGATATCCCATTTATAAAATTTCTTTAGGTCCATTGGACATAAATTCAGTAAATTACGAATTGTCTTCTTTATTATTGGCCCTTTTAATTCGAGGGAAAAATCAATATGAAAGGAAAGTTTTATTCTAAGTACAGGACTATTTTTGAGATTTCTCGCCTCATCTTTCAACTGTAGGAATAGGAATTTGTGCATATTTTTCTTCCTTTTTTTTCATTTTATTTTGTTCATATTATTATCGTTCTCTTCCCTATGCATTAGTTTTGTATAAAAACACCTCAAGTGACTCAAAATGTTCAATGTACATCAGAAAGATGAGGAGGGAATACTTGAAACTATTCCTGTACTTAGAATAAAAATTATTCGCATATTGAATTCTCTCTCTCGATCTATCAGCGTAAACATTACGATCTAACAAGTTACAGGGCGAATATGGGGTTCAAAGACCCTGAGAAAATAATATTCAGTACAGGAATCGTCAGGTGAATTTGGCTGCTGCTACAAAACTTTATATCATACAAAGTTAGACGGAGGTGATAGTTATAGGGTCCGGCCTTGTCATGAAGCAGTATTATTCCATGTATACTTATCAATACAGGCTCTTCGATGACTAATTTTTAATGAATTTCAGCAGTCTGTCCACAATACGTTTCGGCTATAATTTTTTACCCTGGATACAAAAATAGCAAATGAAATCTTCCTTCACTAGGGAACCAAACATTGACCATAATCCATTTTTGGTGCAACAATGTTTTTGTCATTCAATCTATCTCTTTATGTTGCCATATAAGATCCATTTTCATCACAAATCTCTTCTAAAATGGATCTCTATTATGTATCACAACATATTTATGTGGAACCCCATTTCCATTGTTATTTTGCGGCCTTCTATATTGGCATGAGATGTGATATGGTGGTTATTAAGGTCTTCAAGCCTTCAGCAATTGCTCTAACTATTGTTTATGGGCTAATTGCCACTTTAAACGACAATTCTGCACCATAAAGAACATGTTTGGGCCCCCTTCGAGGATCAATAATGCTCTCTATCCTTCCAAGCCTAAACATATTGAACCAACGCTGAGTAGTTTCAGCTATAGCGATGTTCTCCACAAATGCTGTGTTGATTTTAACAGAGGCTTCAATAATAGTGTGTGCCCTGAATTTGAATGCGTGCTTGTGGATAATTCGAGAGCCGTAATTACGAACATTACTATGCATGGATTTCCCAAAGATGCGAACACTCCCTAGTAGCACATGTAGCACGTGCTACGGGCCCCACGCTTCAGGGAGCCCCGCGGCCATGTATAAAATTAGCAATAATTAAGTTTTTGCTCATAGGCACTAAAGTCATAGAGAAAATAATTATTTTTTATATTATTATTATAGATGATATTACTATATATAAGAAAACTAAAGAAAACTTCACTAGAGCATAATGCATAGTATAATAAGCCTGGCATTATGTTATAGTAGTACAAAGTGTGGTTCTTTAAAAAGGAATAAAAAAAGTGTAAAATATAAACCCCTCCTTTTTCAGCTGAGTCCTCCCAGCCATACTGGCAGTTCTTTTAAATTCCTTAGACACTCTTTTTCTTCTCTTCAAATATATATATATATATATATATATATATATACAGGTGGGGGCCCCGCTGTTCCTTGTGCTACGGGCCCCGCAGCTCCTTAAACCAGCCCTGCCAGAGAGCAGGTCCACTCAATCCATTCAAAGCGTCCATGTGCCCCGCCTCGTTTTTAATATAGGAAGAATAGTGAGCGAGATGAAGATATTGTGGGCATTAAAAAGTGGGTTAACCCATTATTAGCTGAATCCCTCGCTTGCCAAAGGCCACCGATGTGGGTTCGTTATCGATCCCCCAAATGCCGTTGTTCCTCGTCGCATTCACGTCAAAGCCTTTCGCCACATGAGGCCGGATCTCGACAGGCGATTCGGCGTCGAGCTTAAAATCAGGAAAAGCTCCGAAGGTTCTCGTTCGTGGTCGGGCGAAGCCAGTCACTTCGGAGGCCTCGACGGAGCTTCCTAGACGCGTGGTTCATTCTAAGGATGACCCCGGAGGGCACTCGGCCTCTGGCGTCAGGAGAATTGCACGCACTATCAGTATCGTGGAACATAAGGAATATTCACATTAGGCTTTCCAAGGGCTTTACCTTTCACTAAGTATTGCTACTACTACTATCACTACCAATAATGATTATCATCAAGGAAGTACATGAACCCCTAAAATTGCAACACTTTTGTGGTTATACATATATGAGTGCGTGCGTGTAATAATTCATGTATACATGTGTGTATTTGCCATTTAAATCAGATATTTTTCCAATTGAACGTTCGTTGTTTTTTTCCTGCTGGTTGATCTCTTAGTTTCTTCCAATATTTCTTTTTTCATTCATCATTTTCCTTGTTTTCAGTGCCTCGAAAAAGCGCCTCCCAAGATCCAGGCCAATCTATTCTTCTTTGGCCGCCTCGTTATTTATTCTTATCATCTGCGAAGGAAGCGATCGTATTTATCCCGGAATTGATATTTAAACGCATCTCTCGGATTTCAATTATAACAAACTCCTCTTTCACTCCCTTTCGTATTAAACAAAATGGTTTACAAATTGGCAAATGAGCCGCTCGTTAAATTGGACAATTATTTTAATAAATCTTTATCTCCAATGCTTTAAATAATCTTATTTTGTTACGGCTTATGTACATTGATATTTCTCTATTACATGGGCAAAGAATCAGTCGAATTTTTTATTAAATTATTGATAAAAAAGTCTTGATCTTGAACTATCATTTACAGCGTAACTTCGTTATAAGGAAACATGCGATTGATTTATGTTACGTGTAAAACCTTAAGGCCAAAGTAACACGAATCAAGGAATAAGTTACCTGAATGAGACTCGTAATTTTGTTACTGTTTTATAGTTGTAGCAAAACCTGTGACCTGAAATTATGGCAAAAGAATGACGAGGATTCCGATAGAGTACCATTTTCTAGAGAAGATCAGGTCACAGCAGGGGGACAGGGTGAGCCCCTTGCAGAAACGTCGCTGGAAGAGTTCCTTTCTAAGAGGATAGGAAACAGGGTCAAATCCTGTGACATACCGTTTGTATCGTTCAAAAATTAATCAGCCCAAGAGAAATTGGCCAATTAATCGGCCAAATGACCGATGCAGCCTTTTACTGTTTATTTATTAAACAATTAATCGGTCCATCCCGAGTTATGAAATTCCCTAATAGAGCATTTTTTGTCACTTATCCTCGCCACTTTATCCCTCTTAAATATCCATTTCCCATCTTGGCTCTATTTTGAGAGATAAATCACATCAAATTGAATATAGACCCCCTCCCCTGGCCCCCTAAATAACCAATAGTGATTCACTTTCGAAAGGTAAAATAAACGGAGACGAGATCAGCATTTTAAGGGTTGTTTTGTGCATAGATAGCAAACATCTTCCGAGATCACTCCACCTCAATCTGAAAATGCAGCGTGAATGATAACTAAACGTGACATTATTTATAAGCAAAATTAGAGTTATGGTTGAATTTCATGTTTAAATTTCCCTAAACTTAAATCAAATGAGGTAGCAAAAGAAATGCGATGGATGAAGGCCGTTGCTTCCATATTGACTAATCAATCGCTTAAAATAGTAACTATTTATGATTTGGTGAGTGCGAATCCAGACGGAGTTATCCTCCACCATTCATGTAAGATAAATGCTAATTTAGTACCACGTTCCATCAGTATTCAGCCATTGGCAGGAAGCTACAAGTCTGTCACCTTATAAACCTCCTCCATTAAGAGGGGTCCTTTTTCATACCTTTTAGATTAGAGAAAACTCCTGTCTCCCACATCTTCTCTCGATTAGGTCAATTTAGTAAGAAGAAAACCTGCGTTCTGCAAAGCGAAACTACATTAAAATTAAATGAGATAATAATAACACTACATAGAATCACTGGCGATATTTTACATTCATGTACATAAGCGAGTGTCGTTAGAAAATTGTGTAGAACTTTGCCTTCATTAGCAGGGCAAATATTATTTTTCAAAAGTTCTCTTCCTCCCTCCCTCCCTCCCTCCCTCCCTCCCTCCCTCCCTCGCTCCCTGCAGTTCCGAAATTAACGCCTTCTTCGCCTTGTCCAACCTCCGTTCGCATCGCGTCCAGCCTCGCCCGAGCTCTCGCTCAAAGGGGTCGCCCCCGATCGACTCACAATTCATACGACGGGTTCCTCGGTCCCATGAATCCAGGAATAAGAATATCATAACCGGATTGTTAAGGGTGCGTTGTAATATTCAAAATGGGTGGAGGCGATGGAATAAGAACGCGCTTTACTGCATAATAATCCCATGAATCCTCCCCAGGAACTTACATCGGTTAGCCATCCTGAATTTTATGCAAAGGAGTTTATTCTCTTTCCTTTTCTTTTTCTCATTCTCTCTCATTGATCCAACAAATCCTAGTGTTTGAGCAAAATAATGACGATCAAATACTACTCTCTATCGAATCTTAGCTTAGTCCACCTCTTTAGTTTCATTATCAACACAAACGCACACCCACATCGAAGATTGGCATTTTACATTAGTATTTACTTCACTTGAACGTCTTACTCTACCATCCCTATCGTCCATTCTCCGCTGAGTCCTGAATCAGTTATGTGCTGTATTTTACACCAATCCTCGTTCCTAACTACTTCTTTTAAGTTTTATGTGAGAAAAGAAATGGAAAACCAAATTGTGAAATGTCACTTATACTAAAATTTCCTCTTTCTCACACCTACCTTTTTATTCCTATCCAATTCGAATGACGGATGTCATCCTCTGGAGTTCGCGTATGAGGCCAACTCGTGCCATGACGCCTACAAATAAGCTATAAAATAGATTCTTTTTATTATTTTATCTTCGTATTCCCACTTCTTTTGCAATGTGATATCGGCCCACCCACCCCCAAAAGAATTTACCTATTATTAGCACTACTTTGATCACGTAAGAAATAGCAAACCCAGTTCTTCATGTCTAGAAAAGGGAACCCCAAATTTTTCGTTCTAGAAATAGCAAATTTAAAATCTCCGAAGTAAAAATACGCTCGTTTATCTCTTCCAACTTTTGCTTAATAAATCTATGCAATTTTTATCGAATCTTTTTTTCGATATTCACTTCTTCCTTTCCTTTATTTTCTGCCTACCACTTGCTACATATCCCGCACGTATAGTAAATTATTTACGTATTTTGTAATTAAATACAGAGGTTGATGAACATAGAGGAGAAAATTCCCAATAAAATAGGAAATTGAAAAACCTGAACTCTCGCCTTTTTGTGGGTATTCATATTGAGAACGGAATCCGGTACGTAATTCAATAACTCACTTAAGAAATAAGTAATCGTAGAACTTAAGGGGATATGTGAAATCCATATTTCCCACTTCAACTGAAACACATTAAGGGATTTGTGCATTTAATTAAATTTTCTTAAATAAAAGATTGATTAATATTCGTTTGGAAGATTCATGTTTTGAAATCTTCATTTGCCATCTCGCTGACTGACAAAACCCCGAAACATTGCCAGTTTGGCGGAATTAAACAGGATTTTAAGTTTCATACATTATATTACATTTGCGCTATTGTAAACATATATAATAGATTAAAATATAAAGGAAGGTCTTTCGAAAGAGAGGAAGGTTATTATTTCTCGCTCATAAATTGGTTAGAATCTGCATATCCCTCGTACGTGATGTCAATCAGCGAAAGAAATTTGAAAACGGTCACGTAATTTCGATTTAATAGAATTTTGTAGCTGAAAAACAATTGCAGTTGGCAGTAAAAGTATTTAATAGACGTGTTTTTAGCTAATGTAAAACACGAAATGAATAAAGAGAATGTAATGACACAAGATCAGGTCAATTATGACGGATCCTCTAAAAAATCAAATTGCGTTTACTTCTAAGAAATGAGAGCAGTTAAGAGTTTCCAAATTGGTGATTAGGGTTTTTATATAGTTCATGATTGGTGAAAATTAATAAATAATAAAAAATAAAAGATTTTCTTACATTGCCTATTATTTTCTGAATGTACCCTCAAATCTCGCTTGACGAGCGAATCGCATAACGAGCAATTTTTAAAAATTTTTTGATTCTTTTAACGAGCGACGTTTCGCATAACGAGCAAAATTAAAATTGACCGTGTTTATTTTCACGGTGATTCGTATGCCCGACGTGAAGGCTTCTTTCTACCTAGAGAGCCACGAGTCGAGAGGAGGCAACGCGAGGTCCCTTGTATTCTACTCCTGACCCGTCCCACCTGCTTCTCGGCTATCAGTCTGTGTTTAGCGCTCGTTCAGGCATCATCTTAGTTTCGCTTCTGATCGTACATTTCTCATACTTGTGTTCAGATGCATTATTTTGAGTTTTTTTAGTGCAAAGTTCAATAACCCTTGCAATAATGTTCACGAAGAAAACGCTGCAAGGAAACAGCGATAAGAGAGGTAGAATTACCGTAGAAGTGAAACGTGAAGTCATTGAGAAGCGAGAACGAATTGTGAGCGTAGCTGATCTAGCACGCACATAAAATCGGACTACATCAACAATTTGCACTATCCTTAAGAACAAGGACAACATTTAAGGAGATAAATGCTCTAGAGACAGTGATAAGAATATCTATACAACGGCCACGTATTCTTGACGATGTTAAAGGGTTGCTTCCCATATGGATACACGACAACCAAATGCAAGGCGACAATAATAAAGAGAATTATTTAAGAGAAGGCGAAAGTGATCCCCTCCGACCTCGTTAAGAAAACGTCAGGAGCATCAACGGACGAAGAAGGCGCATTCAGGGCAAGCCGTAGGTGGTTCGAGTAGTTTAAAAGAAGAAGCGGCATCCTCCTTCACGCCAATTATCCCCTTCTTCCCCCGTCTCCGTCTCCCTTGCACCAGGAGCTAGCTTCTTTTTTCGGAAGTTACAACAGTATTTATTTTGATTTTATTTTACAAATTATTTATTCATTTGCAGGTTTATTTTGTTTCAAGCGTTAATAATTTAAAAAACAATTTTAGATATTAATACAAATTATTTTGGTATTTTTTTTAGGCATTATCGTATTTTACTTTGATTCCTATTAGAAAAACTGTTTCGCATAACGAGTGTTTCGCCTTACGGGTAAGATTCGGGAACGAATTATGCTCGTTAAGCGAGGTTCCACTGTAATACTATAAAACAGTAACTTGTTCTGGATGTCATACTAAAGGGTGTTCCATTAAGACGGATTGAAGTTGGCAGTAAATAAAACAGTATTATTGGTAAAAATTTATTGATTTCACTATTGGATCATGTTATTTGAGTCGTGGCAATTATGTGTGAAAAATAATATCGCCTAAATGTCCGCCAAGGCTTCGGCAGCACGCCTCCACTCGATGGTCAAAATCTTTGATGACGTCTCTGCATAGTTGCTCCTCGATCTCACAAATATGCTTAATTATCTCATCCTACAGGTATTGAATTGTTGTTGGCTTGTTGGCATAGACCTCACTTTTGAGATGACCCAAAAGGAAGAAATCTAATGGCGTCAAGTCACACGATCGTGGTGGCCAATTGACCTTGCTGCTTCGAGAGATGATGCGACCTGGGAACTGCTCATTCAATAAAGCCATTGTTGCATTGGTTGTGTGGAATGTGAAACCGTCCTGTTGAAGCCACAAATCTTCGACATCCATAGAATTCAATTCAGGCCATAAAAAATTGGTTATCTTGGCACGGTATCGCTCGCCTGTCACCGTAACAGAATTCCCGGCATTATTTTCGGAGAAATACGGCCCAATGATTCCGCTAGCAAAAAATGCACACAAAACAGTGACCTTTTGTGGATGCAGTGGCTTTTCAACAATCTTCCTGGGATTTTCATCAGCCCAAATGCGAAAATTCTGCTTATTAACGAATCCACCAAGATTAAAATGGGCTTCATTACTAGGGATGATATTTTGAAAAAAATCATCATCGGCTTGTCTTTGCTCGTGCACCCAATTGATGAATGTACGGCGCTTCAAATGGTCAGAAGTCTTCAGTTCTTGTGTCAATTGAATTTTGTAAGCGTGTAGAGACAAATCTTTTGTCAAAATTCGATGTAACGTTGTTGTGGAGAGGTTCAATTCCTGCGCGCGATGACGAATAGAGGTGTCTGGATCCTCGGCCCCATTCTCGCGCACTGCAGCAATGTTTTCAGCTGAACGGCGTAAACGAGCACGTAATGGCGTTCTCATATCTGCCACCGATTCCGTTTCTTTGAATTTAAGAACAATTTTCCCAATTGCACTCTCGGTTGGTCGATTATGTTGACCAAAAACTCACGAAGTGCCCGAAATGCGTTTCTATTTGAACGGCTATTTTCGTAATAGGCTTCGATAACTTTAACACGTTGTTCGATTGTTAATCTTTCCATGCTTAAAATTGCCAAAGACTGAAGTTGTTAAATCCAGAAGAAAAAGAAAAAAATCATTAGTCGCTTAAACTTAAATCAACATTTAAAATCGGTCCAAGTTATTGGAACACCCTTTATTTACATCTTGGATTCTATTATTATAGGCAGTGTTTTCTGACAAATCAACGATTGAAGAGCTTGATGATCAGGTTATACAGGAGCCTTTTTGGCTTCTTCAACTGGTTTTTCTTGACCTAGGTGGTCAGGATTTGTCCCTTGCCTTCATGGCCAGCTTCATTGTAGCCATAAACAGACTCATCTCTCTCGCCTAACCACGGATTCCCTTACTTGGGTTACCCATCATTTTGTTCCGCAGTTATTTGATGAATTCCGACGTGCAGACACAGTCAGGAGGGCGCCTTTGCTGTCTTTTTACGCTGGCCTTGGCTTTGGAGTCTCCGTTTTAGCTGTCCATGTTTCGCCTTACAGCCTTTACAGGGTTCACAAAGCAATGTGCACCAGTCATGATGTCGGCATTTTTACACCCGCCAATAACCCACCTCTGGGATGAATTTCCTTGAAATTGGTGCTTTTATCATCGTACTGCTAACCAAAAAGCTAAAGAAATGTGTCTCTGCTTGCAGGTCGCGTTCTTGAGGACAAAATCAGACCACTTTCTCATCCGGAGTGGTCATATGTGGAGCAAAATCTATTTCGCAATTTTCAACTTTGGAAAACAGTAACAAAGATAAAGTAATCAATCCCAAAATAAGCGTGTCTATAGAGAGACTTTTGAAAAACGAAAAGTTAGAAGGGATTGGACAATTATAGAAAGGGTACAATACATTAAACTAAACATGATTGATATAAAACAACTCAAGATAGAAGATATAACTTAAACATAAATATACTGAAAACAAGAAACACTAAATAGATGAATAACTAATAATTTGGAGAAGCACATAAGGGTAAAAGGTAAACAAATTCACAAAATTTCGAAATATCATATCAGGAACGTCATGATAGAAATTGCCTTCATACATCTGTCAAAGATGTGTTAATAAATGACAAGTCTCAATAGCAAAGAAGGACGAAACCTGTCTGGCAATTGAGAGCATGAAAGTAGCATGCAACAACGCCTCTGTTGTATTTTCTTTTCTAGGAAGAAGGAAAAGTTAAACTTATACAGACTAATCAATCTTTTATCAGAAACATAAAGATTACAGTCAGATTTTGACATCAAGAGGGTGCCACAAAAACTCGAGTGCAGCTGCAACTAGAAAAGGTAGATTTAGAAATAACTATAGTATTCATCATCATCGAAAGGCTTCTAACAATGGTTTCAGATAATAAATAATACAAAATGACTTTTTACTAGCAATTCTTAGACAATCAAATTCCATTTAAAATATCAAAATGAATTAAGTCCTAAGGTGAATTCCATCCCAAGTCGCAGTTTTCTTGCCGATTCTTTCACGTTTTCATCAAGTATGAACTGATAGTTTTCAATATTCATAGTCTCATCTATCACTTTTAACCCGCCAGTGCACCTAGGTAGTAGTAAAACATCCCTTCAGCATAATGGAAACTAGTCCATGTTTACTGATAGAGACGAGGTTCGAAAGATCTCCAACAACCTTACCTTTGGTGGTTTTTACAATAGAGATGATTTTTTTCTCATCTTCCAATAGTATGTTATCTATTATAGCTTGGATACGAGTATCTCCAGCTCTCTTCAGCAGCTTTCTTCCGTAGAGGTTTACTTCTCCAGATACGTGCATTAAATAAGTCCCGATGTAAATAACAGTGTCGTAGAATAGGCTCTCGACGATATACCATATATAACTATTCGTTGAGGGAAGTATTCTAATATTTCGAGTGCGTGGTAATCTGATTGACCGAGGTTAGTCCAAAAGGAGGGGGGGCTAGAGCGGCTTATTTATCTTCAATATGCATTAGAAGTGGAACGAAGCACAAGGATAAATAATATGGCTACCATTAATAAAATAGAGTTTTATTAATTAAACTATCAACAACACACAAAAAAAATGTTTACATAAACGGAGAATGAAAAGGGTCGTGGGAATATCTGACTAATCCGAGGATTAAGATTTGGAGAGATTTAAAAAGGTAAACAAAGAAAAATTAAAAGGGGAGAATGGTTCGCTAAACCATTTAAAGCACAGGGTTGCGTTGACAAAAGGTTTAATGATTAAAGGTAATGCTCAGCTTACGTAATTACAAGTTGTTGTGCAGAGGAAGACGATGCGAAGGAATCTTCGGTCCACTGGCGATTTACAGCAGAAGGGTTCTTTGGGGGGTTGTCCTTAACGAGGGGGAAGGCCTGTCTTCAAGGAGTGAGAGCAAGTGGGGCTCGGAAGTACGAGCGATCTTTGGGACAGCAAATCGGAGATGTTCTAGATGAACAATGGAGGTTATTGTTGAAACCAATCGTTCTCTCGAAGGACGTTAAAAAGGGGGGAATTAAATTATCTGGACGTGATGTCTTGGGAGCGAGAACCGTTTCTTGACGAACAGGCTTGAAGAACAATGGCTGTTCTAACGTTGTTCTCTTTCTAAACAACAAGGAAGGGGGTGAGAACCGTCTCTTGTCAAACGGGATGAAGAACAATAGCTGTTCTAACGTTGTTCTCTTTCTGAACAACAGGGGGGCCTTGTTAACTTAGTGTCTCGAAGGCACGAACCTTGGCACTCAAGGAATATTGTCCTCTTCTGGACAATAAGGAGGTTCTTGAGGTAAAGAGTTCCTAGGTGCACAAGGGAGACCGGATCGGCGTGATGCCTCGCGAAGATAATCGGGATCTGCTTCAATTGGGAAAAGCTATGGTATAAATACCCGGAACCATCTCCATGGCGTAGGGGATAATTGAGTGGGGGACTTCGGGGGAATGTCCCGGGGGCGCCTGGGAAAATACCCCCTATCTGCCCATAAGCCTAATTCAATCTGGCGAGATCAACGTATGGAGGCAAAACGAAAAGTAAACCTCCTTGATTAAACATTGGCTATGATGGGAGATAACGCGCTTCTGCTTCCTCTCGCAGGCAGGATGCACGTGGGTAAGCATGTGGGCAAGCATGGTTAACATGTGATAGAGTCTGAATTAAAGCGGCCTCAGACCGTTCTATCACAAACAGTGAAGTGTTAAAGACTGAGATTTTATGCCGTGTGCTGCAAGATCTGCTTGTAACTCATTTGATGATCTCAGTATTGTTTCTAAAAGCCATTCTCATAGAACGAACATCTCTCACTCAGTTTCTTTGGTTTTCTTTCACGCAAACGATTTACTGTGATTCATTTAGTTTTATACTTCACAATACTGTTCGTTACAAAAGAAATTGGAAGGAATCCAATCGGGGAAAATTTTCTGTATCCATAACCGGCCTTGTGCAGTTTAATAAATTGGTTTCTTGAAGATTTTGAATGCTCAGCGGTCTTCACCATTGCGCTCTTGAAAATATTTCCTCGGTGAAGCCGTGACGAAAGACAAATCGCGTACTTTAATTAGCATCGATCCTATACTTCTCTAATGTTCTAGTTTACTCTGGAATCATTTTGTAACCGTCTTAAGAACGGTTTGAGAAAGGAGGGGGGACTTTCTATGGGAAACTTAAAATTTAGTTTAAGATTCTCTGTCCTGGGGTCGTTTTGGCATATGTCCCTAACCTCACAATTTATTCACCGCCATAACGCTCTTAGTTTTTTGTATGTGGCGTCTTTATGCGGCTATGTTTTGAAACGACATTTTTATATTTACATGTAGATGCGTTGACTGAACAATTCTTCATAGGGGTTCGATTTCTTAACGATTCTCTCTTTGTCTCTTTTCAGGATCTCCTTTTGGAAAGTACATATCGCTTCTCTCGGCTGAGATACAATCTCCTTTTAGAATTTGCATCCCGTTTGTAGAGAAATGGCTACATTAAGCATCCTGGAGGAGTATAGGTACATTAAAGCCCCCGCCCCCCTTCCCCATGAGGAGAAGCGTGGGAACGGTAGCCGGTGAATAACCATAACTGCTTACCCTGTTTGATCTCCCCACCGCTTTGGGCAGTTGGAGCTAACATCTGTTTTAAGGCGACCACATAAGGCCCTTAAACGACGCTCTAACGATCCAATTACCTACGAGACCCATAAACCCGTGGTTATGAAAAAAAAGCGGTGCTAGTCAAAAGGCACACCAAGTAGCGGTGCGGTTGCGAGCCTCTAATTAGCGAGCCGACTTGGGCACCCTAATGCCACCCTCTGCAATTCTCGCTCTCCCCAGATGCAAACTTACCATTCGCGTTCCCTCCCCCCCCCCTCTGCCTCTGTGGCCTGGTCACTTCCCCCTTTAGATGGGGCGGTAATCCGCCTATAAATAAGCCCCGCAAAAAAAGAGAGAGGATTAGAAGTTGATATGCCAGAAGGAGGATCCCCCCCTTTCCGGGCCGTATTAACATAAATAGTCGAGCTTTATATCGGTGCCATACCGAAGAATCCTTTACAGACTGTGAAGAAGTCTAACTGAAGAAAAGTAAACCCGCTCACACTCGAGTGACTCTCATATCTCAAGCTCCGTGAGAGGGACAGTAGAACAACCCAACCCCAACGAGTTCCCGTTCTTTAATTACGTTGAAGAATCAGCCCCCCACAGGCGTCAAGCAATCCCTCCTCAAGGAAATCCAACCATCGGCCACAACACTCTGAAGCGAGAGATAAGTCCTCCAGCGACATCCGGCAATCCCTAATACCTCCTGTCATGTAAGTTAGAAAGAATATTTATATTCATATTGCGATAGTAGAAGTTTAGTACGTCTCACGTTTTAAGGGTAGTAGAAACCATTGTTCGTGAACCTAGGTCATATTTGCTTGTAGACGAGCGTACGTTAATTTAATATTTAACGCTAATCAAATAGAGTCGCGATAAAAATACTAATCGGCAATTGGTATGTTTACGGGTAGCCTATTTGTTTATTTTTGTCATCGTATCCGTGTGATAGGACTAGATGCCAATAGGACCACATAGAAATGTGTTAACTGTTTGTTTGTCATAGTTAAGTGTTTCATTTAAAATATATGTTTATTTTGGTATAAATCTGATGTTTCCTCTTATCCTTAAGTGTTTAAATAGCTCTTCCTTAAGAACAAAACTACCGAATTATCACTCTTAGATCAAAGCCTACCTTATCAAAGAAGTAACTCACGCACCACAAAGCATACCGCTACAAAATGGTGTCAAGGAGTAGAGTGATCAAAAAAAGGGCCATTCTACGACACCGTTCTTTACATTTTTTCGTGAGTCTATTCATATATTTTCCCATAACTCATCATTCATTCTTTGTCGTCCTATATATTGGCATATATTCTGCTTGTAGATTTATTCTAAAACTCAGAAATCTGCATCACCACTATTGCTTTCTTATTAAATATTTTTGTGTTTTTTCTCTATTTTCCTCCATATATTTATCGATCTATTATTTTTCAAGGCCTGTTTGAGTTGTAGCTTGATTGCTTCCTCGTGTTAGTTATCTAATAAATAGTTCTATTTTTGATACTTAGAAACTTTTCTTTTTGAAATTTGTTAGTGGGTGTGTTGGGATCGACAGGTACGTCAGAACGGATTGTATTACCTTTTTGTATATCATCTTCCTATTTTTCTGCTGTCTTCTAATTTTGTGAGTAAACTTATTCCACTTGGTGTTCTTCCTACCTTCTCTTCCACTTGGGCGATGTATCACGTTGAATTTATATCCAGCCCCAGTACCTTTCCCTCTCTGGCATATTTATAATAGTTTCTCTCTTTTCTTACATGGGCCGTTTTCTTCATTTCTTTTGGAATAATTTTAAACATATTGGGTTGAAGAATAAGTTGTTGCGGTTTTCTCAAATTTCTTCATTACCATTAACAATTTTAGAAAAAAATCATTTTTAATTGATAACAATATGCAATTTAATCAATCATGTATCTTCCGTTGTTATTTACGACTGGTTTTTCGATGCCTCTGCAATAAAAATCTCTGGATTTTGACTCGAAGAATTCGTCTAACCAGGTTCTTAATTCCACATCAGTATTGAACGAAACGCAGTGCAAATTGTTGGAGAGCGATCGGAACAGATGAAAATCCGGTGGACCCAAGTCTGGCGAATATGGAGGAAGCGACAGGATTTCCCAATTAAACGTTTGGATGGCGTCTTTTGTCATATTGGCAATGTGAAGACGAGCATTGTCGTGTTGCAGAAGGACTCCATAACGTCGATGAGGTCGCTTTTTACGAATAGCTTCGGCGAGTCGATACATTTGTTGAACGTAGAGTACTGCATTGACATCTCGTTGTTTGCAAGTAACTCATAAAGAATGATGCCTTCACAATCACACTACACACACAGCATCGTCTTTCGTGGATGAAGTCTTTGCTTTAATCACGGAAGTGGTTTTTTTGGGGGGCTAAGCCACCTTTCGTCGCCAGTGATGATGCGGTGAAGAAATCTTTCCTTATATCCACGAGTAGCCTTGTGACGAGCAAGCAAACCTGCGGCAATCGTGGAGCGTTGAAGTTTGTTGCTTTCGCTCAAACCGTGCAGAACCCATGCACCGAGTTTTTTAACTTTCCCTATCAAATGAAGGTGATTCACTACAGTTTTCTGATCACACGCCAATTGTACAGCCAATTCTCTAGTCGATTGGCGAGGATTTTAATCAAGAAGGTCGTTCAATCGATCTTCATCCAACTTAATGGGCCGACCAGAACGTTCTTCGTCGTTAAGATTGAAATGACCGTTTTTGAAACGTGAAAACCACCATTGAGCTGTCCTTTCTGATAAAGCATTTTCTCCGTACACAGCACAAATATCGCGACGAGCTTTGGCTGCGTTTGCATCGTTCCCGTCTCGATTGAAAATGAATAATAAAAAGTGTCGAAAATGCGCCTTTCTTTCAACTTGACATTCCATTTTGAGGGTACAGAACAAAAATTAAATTAACATAACTTTTAAATAAACCGCAATGACTTATTACTCAACTTCAAGACGTAGCCTTAAGCAAAAGCCTAATAGTCTACGCTGTTAAGAGACGTAGCCTAACCTTTGCAACTTTTGCTCTAAATTATTTATTATTGTTTCTTATTATGTGCACAAATCACGTCAACAAAACTTAAATCAACACAGCATTAAAAAAAACCGCAAGAACTTATTCCTCAACCTAATATGTATGTTGGTTTTCATTTTCCATTGCTGTTCTTAATTGTTGATGTTTTATATTTCTAGTTTCGTCACCTTGCTTTATTTCTTTATTGAGTTTTAACTATCTGCGTAATATCTTAGGTTTTATGGACATAGTGTCATCTAGTGTATAGATTGACACCATAATTTTGGTATTTAAACGGAAGGTTGGGCTCTTTTAGCCATCTAAATCTATGTGCCGTGATCCATTCCGTCCATACTCGCAGATTGAACAATCTAAACGGTTATTAATACCAACCTGTAATATCCTTTAAATCAGGCAATCGGTCTAGATTTTGTCAAACACTTTTTCTTTATCAGGCAGGTCGATGTCGATTGTGCCTTTCTTCTCTTTGGCCATCTTTTCTGTTTTAGAATCGATGCCTCGCGAATTTTCTTTAATGCAAATTACAAGTCACTGTATCCAGGAGCGGGCAATTTATTGAAAAACGTTAGCTTTGTTAACAGTTAATCCAGTAAGTAGCTGCGTTAAAGTTAATTCGCAAATTATGCCGTTAAATTAACTCAAATTATCCTTCGATTCCTTACTTTTTTTACAAATATAGCTTGACCCATCACTAATTTGATAAGTCCGCTATTCTGCACCTTGTTGATTTTAGGTTTTTATTCATTAAAATTGTTCTGCCTTTAAAATATAAACATTTAAAAGTAGAAAAGTTTTATTGATATTCCATTATATTTAAAAAAAAACTACAGTTAGAATTGAAAATTAATAGAAACGCAAATGATACAATCACTCAATTAGGTTATCACTCCACTCCTCATACCCCTTTGAAGTTTTCATCAGACAGTTTGGACCTCTTGACTCATTATGTCCTTCCACATGGCGGACAGCTGCGTTGTACTTCAAAAAGTTAAATAATATATTTTTTATAATTTCGATTGATTGAAACAATACATTATGGTTGAATAAATACATTATGGGTGATTAATTCATTATAGGTAAATAAAGATTAATATTAATAATAACAAGACTACCAACACACTATCCAGTCACATTTTGACCGAGCCCTAGGTCTTATTCTTCACTGACCTTTTAGACGATAGGTCTTATTCTTCACTGACCTTTTAGACGATAGGTCTTATTCTGCACTGACCTTTTAGACGACCTGGTCAGATGAGTTTCGATCTCATTCATGAATTCGTCGACGTAGGCAAATTCATCGCCTCCATTAACTTCTTGTAATACTCTTAAATTCTGCCACATTTTTGCCGCCAGTGCTGAGGAAATCTGATAAAATTATGTTGAAATTGAAGTTAATGATTAATAATTTGAAAGCTTATACTAATAATAATAGGAACGATAAATTTTATCATGTTAACAAATTCAGACAATATACAGTGGTAGTTATTCACAATAGTGATTTTATTCATCATTACAGTCATTTAATACATAAAAATAATGTTGCGTGTTGAATTTGAAATTTTAATTTTTAACTTAGATTGGAAGCCGGTAGCGAGTCTGCAATCATCATTGGCCAGAATGGGATCAAACCTCTTCTTGATACCTTCCAGCATGGCACCCGCCAGAAGGCCTCAGTACTACAGATGTCTGTTCTTGACCTCGCTCAACCTGATAACAATGGTAGCACATAGGGGTAGGAGCCATTCCAAGTTGCCAATTTTAATCGTCTTGGATCATATCAAGAACGGTTGCTACAGGCTGCATTACCTTGGATTACCTATTCAAGTCTATATCCTGCTCAATAATGGCCGTCTTTCCTTGCTGGACAATCACCCTGCATAGACCATGCTTCTTCTCCTCAATGATCTTGTTGAGGCAGACGATCGCATTATACATGTCACTCCACCTGGAATTGTTTGTAACCGGCAGGCCTATTTTTAGCTTATTTTACAGGGCAGCAGCCATTAGTGTGAACTGATTTTGAAGGTTCCGCGAGGCTTATGTCGTGGCCAGGGAAGCTGTGTAAGTCTTCTTGAAGATGGCATTCTTAAGGGCCTCCAAGAATCTATAGAGCCGACCAGGTTCTACGTGCGTCTCCACACCATCCTTTGCTGGCATGTCAACCAAATCCATTAACTCAGCCTAGGCCTCTTCATCTTAGGCTTCTTCATCAATGAGTACCTATTTCAGTAGAGTATCTTCAGGGTCATCGAAGTCAATATGGTTACTCACAGGGATAGGGGGAGGAAGCAAGTCCCTTTCCAATGTAAAACCTGCTGAAAGACTTGCCAAAGTTTGGCAAATTGATCGTTGTGACAATTGTGACTTTCTTCTTAATACGAAAGTCAACATGAATTTTTCTATTGCCTGAGAAAATATATTATAGGTCTGCCTTCCCTTTAACCCCACACAGGACAGAACGTCACGCTCCATCCTGCTGGTGTTTTTGTCCAACCAGTGGGTCGTCATACCTAAGTCCTTTTTTTAAGCAGCTTCCAGCAGTCGGCAGTTTTCGTCACTCATTTTACCTCTGTTAGATTACTTAAAATCTAAAAAATATATTGTCTATTTTAATTAGAATTTAATTATAATTTTGATCATTAGATTTTAATATAAAATTTTGTCGAAGTCATTGACTAGATACTACATACTATAATGTATTATATTGGTTAAATTGTACATTACCTTATTAGTTGTCTCTTTCTCATGTGGTATGACTCCATAATTGTTCTCTCGAAGGTCCTTCTACAGAGAACCAATTTGCTGGAATTCAGGTCCTTGGAATACTTCCTGAACCATGAGCAGTCAACCATCTGAAAGGAGGACATGTCTTAGACAACCAAGTCGATGAGTGCACAATATTTCGGAATTATACAAAGCTATGCATAGTATGTTAGTTACTTCTATCACTTTTTTTCTACTACATTGTTTGATTTTTTATTTTAAACATCTTTTATAATAATTCACTTATTAAAATTTTATTTTACCAAGGTGAAGCCCGATAACTTAGTGACCAAGTTGGAATTTTCTAAAATGATGTGACTGAGTTCGAGTAGTACCCCCCAAAAAAATATAAGCTTGCCAATTTTGGCACGCGTGCCATAAGCTTCCCCCTCCCCTCTTTTATATATTTAACTTCACGTTCAATTATTGCAAACTAGCAAATATTTTCAATATTCAGAAAATTGATTCCTCTTTAGATTGTCAAATATGATATACTTAAATAACCGAACCCTTTTTTAGTGTTTTTTTTGTTATTACAACGCTTACTACCATAAGACCATTTTCGTCTTTCCTATTAATTATTCATTTACTGTTGACTCCCGTTCCTTCACTGCTTACGAGATTACACTAATATTCGGCGTAGCACTTTAAATCAATTCGAGCTGTTTTCTTTGAGTAATCTTTAAGGTGGCGCTTCACGGCAGCTCCCATTCCTCAGCGATCGTATTCTTTCCCTGGACGCGACCCTGCCTATGACCGCAGAGGTCTCTTCATATATGGGTACCTGTAGAAAAGGAGGCGCTTCCAGCTGCTCATCGTGGGACTAGTTTTGATTATCTTTGGTAAGTTGCACTTGGAGAAGTGCCTCGACTGTATGTAATACCCTGATCATCGATGTGGGCCTATCGAGATTTTATGCCAGGAATACTTATGACGTCATTAGGCGTTATTTTTAAAGGAGGTGACATACATTGAGCGCCAAGACAGCCAATTTTTAACGAGAGAATGATGCCTGTTTGTGAAGATAGAAATAACAGTGATGACAGAGAATGAATGATAACGTAAAGAGGAAGTATATGATAGATGAAATTATATATAATAAATAAGTGTACGACTTATCTAAACTTTTCTATTCTTATTGGTGGAATTCCATCGTCGAGCTATCCATTGAGGTGTTAGTTCAAACTTCGAGGAATACGAGTATCCAACTCGGCCGGAGTTCGGATTTCCAGCCAAATTTAGAAGTAAGTAGCACCCTCAGACATGGGAGCGGCGGCTGTTTTCTTGCAATTTAAAATTTTCTTGTGCTTTTTTTGTACAAAGTAAATTTGCATAAATTTAAAATCAAGTATGCCTACTTCTACCCGAAATTCAGTCCGTTCATCCGCACCCGTCCTCACATAATGGTAATCAATACAAGAGAAGGAATCAGAGTAATGGCGTCTCTCAACACATTAACGTTGATTTCATTTCCCTCTCATCTTATTATATTTATTCTTTTTTTCTATTGGACTTTGTTTTCCCTTTACTTTTGTGAATGACAATCTAAATCGAAAGTTAAATGAAATTTTATAGTCAGAATAAAGAGAATTACCATCGAAACGGTTACAAGATGCCAAGTCACTGATTCCGCGTCACTGAGATCAGTATACTGGCAGCATAGTCCACTCGGCCGAATATAGAAAGACGAGCGAGATTTTAGTCAATTGAGACCCCAATGCAGTTATCCAAAATATGAATTAGTTTACAATGAGTTTTCATTGTTCCTGCAACGGGAGCAAGCGCTCTTCTTTCTGGAATTAGGTACAAGGTTTGGATGCTCTCATAGACCTCATCTCCCCCCTCCCCGATGCAAAATACTCATTGTTACTCCCTCGAAGTGACGATAACCCACCTACTACCTTTATCCCCTTGTGCCTTTCCAGGTAGATTTGGTTCTCCTTTGGAACCGGCACAGTTCGTTCAGGAGAGTAGCGCCTTCCCCGGCCCGAAACGCTCCTTGTCTACCGATTCGTCTCGAGACCTTCCTCCTCTTCTTTTTTACAACTGAAATTTTAGTGGTTTTGTCCTCGCTGGGTTTGCCTTTATTAAGAAATTCACTTCCTTTCAGAACCCTTTTATCTATCACTCGATTCGGTAGACCCTTCCATCCCTACTCGTCACTAAAACTTTGTACCATTTAGCGCAGCATTTCATCGATTCTAAGCAACCTGAATATTTAAAGTCCTTAAATGTCGCCTTTGGAGGAAACATTCAAAAACTGCTCCATTTTCGCCTTCGAGCAGCAAAACGGTATTGCGAAAGATGAACTCCGCAATAAATCCGAGCAAGCAGAAATTTTGGATGAACTGAATTTAACTTTTATAAATATATATCAGTGATTGTAATTTATAATTTTTATTTGCAATTCTTTGTTTATTTAGTTGTATTTTTTAAACCCAGACTACCCCAACTGCATTTTATGTTTAAGGAATAGCCTCAGGAAATAACAGACAAAAGTAGACCTTCATATGATTTATCTCCCTCGAAAGTCTTTGGCAAGTTGGAGAGAAATTAGACCATATTAGACTGTGAGTTTCTAAGACTTAATTTGGATCTTCCCATTTCTACGAGAAAATTTATCCATTTAGTTGAATTATGTCTCTCTGACAATGTGTTTCGAGTAAATAATGAGTTGTATAGACAAATATTTGGCCTTAGCATGGGAAATAGGTTATCTCCGATATTGGCATGTCCCTTCATGGAATATTTTGAGACTGAACTCCTTCCCACATTTTCTCTCCCTAACTTTATATGGTTAAGGTACATTGACGATGTATTTTCTGTATCACCTAATGGCCATGATTTTGATACCTTTTTTAATAATTTGAATAATTTGACGGTCTCCATCAAATTTAAATATGAATGGGAATATGATAATAGATTACCCTTTTTAGATTTCCTCATTAATAAAGATCACCATGAATTAAAACTTGACGTGTATAGGAAACCAACCCACTCGAATGCATATATACATTATTTTTCGTTTCACGATAATACTGTTAAAAAATCGGTAATTTCTAACTTTTTCCTTAGAGCATACAAAATATGTCATCCTTCCTATTTAGATGAAGAAATTGTCATTATCAGGACCCTTTTTTCTAATTTGTATTACCCCGATTGGTTCATATCGTCTGCCCATTTTGTAGCTAGGAAAACATTCTATGGTTATAAGCCTTCCCGCACTAATGACTTCAACGAATGTATAACATTGCCATTTAATAATAAATTAAATAGTTTAAAGGACACATTTGGAAAAGCGGGTATTAATCTAGCCTTTAAATATAATAATTCCTTAAACCAATTGATGATGGCCAGGAAACCCAAAGAACATATTAACATAGGAGTTTATGCAATACCATGCAACGATTGCCATAAAGTTTATATAGGGGAAACGGGGATAAATCTAGACAAGAGATTGTATGAACACAAAAGAGATATTAGAGTGGGCAGCGAAAGCAGCGGAATATTTTACCATGTTAGAGACAAGAATCATACCATCGATTTCAATGGAAGTAAAATAGTATTTAAATCGGCTATGTTAAGAGAAGAATCGTAGAATCGAGCTTGATATCGTCAGTTCCTAATTTAAATCTATCTGAGGGTCAATTTTCTTTTAATCCTGTAATAAGAAAGCAAATAAATAAAATAGTAAAATGTCAGCCCTTCAATATGTTTAGGCCTAACCCCCCCCTCCAGATTAGCCCCAAGTAGGGGATTGGGGATAAAAGAGGGGATAGTTCACGACCTGTTATGCTTGTATGCATTTTTTTCTTATATTTTCTATTCAGTGTCTTTAGTGTGCACCTTTAATCTAGTTTATATTAAAATCTATTTTTGTGTTTGGAATATTCCTTGGTTACGCAGCTGCAGCTAACTATTCAAATCGCACACTAAGAACAATAACATTTATTGCCTTGCTTAGCCATCCTTAGAGCCTGTACGCGTATATCCCCGTACACTTTGCCATACTTCGACATCATATTTTTACTTTTTGTCCAAAATAGTCCTGAAGAAAGATCCCTGAAGTTAGGTCGTTTGGTTTCGTTCTTTTGGTAAATAAATTACGGTTTTTCTATACTACTTATATTTTTGTTTTTTAGTTAAAAATGCTCAAACGCATTATTATGGGCTCATTCTTTACTGGCTTCATCTTATTTTTTCTATAGAAAACTCACAATTTCGAACACTTTGTAAAATAGATAGGTACGAGTAGGTCTAGTTTTGGACAAACTTCGACGACCCTAAAGAATACTTTACCTACGCAATACTCTAGGTCTTCTTTAATAAATCCCTCCCCCATTAAATCAGATGGGGGTAACAATTCCTCCAATTACAATGTGAAAACACGAAGTGTAGACTGATTTTTACAAATCACTTTTAATATATAGTCGTTACCATTAATTAATAGCTTTCTTGCAGGTTCTTAGAGAATTTATTGAATTTTATAAAACAAATTGTAAAGTTGTAAAATCGACACCTGTTTACATATACGACCTCGAAAATATGAAGCAATTGTGTATCTGTATAGAAGCAAGAAGGTAACAGGCAATACTTTTCAAAATGCTGAACCTTACTGTGATCAGACCAGAGTTTTTGACTATATAAAAGTATTTATTGAGAAAGGCAGTGGTCTTCCAAGATGAAGACCACCCCAGCCCTCATAAAGAACAAGATGAAAAAGATCAGGCGAGATCCAAGGAGTGCCAGACAGCTTTCTTTAAATGCAAATTTGAGTCATGTGACGATGCAGAAATTGCTGAAAAATTATCCGAAACTTAGTATAATCAAGATAGCTAAAGGCTCTATCCTTTCCAACCCAACCAAAAAGAAAAAGGTTGCCACTCCAACGGCTCATTGAAGATGCCTCTTGATCGGAGGATGGATGAGAAGTTGTTCACTTTCCAGGATACCCAAACATCAGAATGATTGTGTTTGGGCACCAAATAAAAATTAAATTGCCGTTGAACAAGGGGCGTAACTTCAACGGGCAAAGAAATCACTTTTCCTCTCCATTGAAGAAGGAGGAAAGAGCAATAAACGTGTTTATTTGGACATGTTGAAGGAGAACATCACCCCCTAGCTGGATGCCACTATGAGAAATGACGTTGTAGCCCTTAAACAAAGTGGAGCAGCCTTACACACCCAGCAAACTAATTTTAGCCTCTCAGTTTGCCAGAAATGAACCCCATGGACCTTATAGTGTAGTTACTGCTTGAACAGAAGGCTTGTAGCAAATATCAGCCAATTTTTAAAGTTCTGAAGTACAAAGTGGAAGAATGCTAAGAAGAAATATTAGTTGATACTCTGCACGCCACTTGCGCTGAAGCCGTACCTAAACTTCGTCGTGTCATCGACGCAAAAGGCGCTGCAATCGAGTATTAGATACATCCTCTTATAGCATATAAGTTTTTTTTCTTTTTAGTCTAATAATTATCTAGTATTACATTGTATTCTAGAAATTATTGAACGCTTGTCATTCTACACCCTTTTATTTTCACCCTGTATATGAATAGGTATCATTTTTAGTATTAAGCTCTAGTAATGGAGAGAAGTTTGAAAAAAGCGCCTGATACGAAGGAATTCTTATTGTTCATTTTTCTATTTCCTGCAGGAAATCTTATTAAGATGAAAATCTCCAATGTTTATATTTCCAGAGCTGGAATAGTTTCCTCACTGAAATAATCAATTTCATATTCGAGAAGTCGAAAATTCTAAATCAATTACATTCTACTTTAGTTTCCAGAAGAATTGATTTCTCGATTTAAGCCCATAAATTGGGCTTCATTTTTGCTACATTTGTGATTGATATAATTATGGCAATTCATTGGAGTCGCTTGCAGAGTATTTTCGAGAAAGGATTTACTTTTATCAAGCCTGATTTTGATTTTCAAAAAAACATTTTGAAAAAATGGTAAGATAATTATCAAGCTTCGACTCGCAGTGCATCACGGCAGTGCATGATAAGAACGAGCTAGACAAAGCAGAAAAATCTGTCAGATTAAACTTGGATGCCTTAAATGACAGATTAGAAGTACAAAAAATCCCTCCTTTCCAAATAAAAACGGGTAGAAGTTTTTTCAGTTTTAGAACTCAAGATGAATATTTTAAAGTCAGCTGAGGCTGACTTCCTGAGCTGTCCTTCGCTCCTTAGATGACGAGAGAATATTTATGGAGAGTTCCAAAGAGGCTTATCCATTTTAATCCATTCAAAGGAAGCTAAAAACCGCTATTTTTGCATGATAGATGTTACAAAGTGAAGAAACGTTTAAAGAAGACAAGCTCTTCTCGTAAAAGTGTACATATATTTTACTTTTATGTGGAATGCAGTATTAATTTTATTCATGGTTTGGTTGAAGTTGATATATTTAGTCATTTCTTCTTTTCGACAGAAAATGTAATGGACTTTTCATTAGAAGAGTCAGCAAAGAAATAGCTGAAACATTCATGCCAAAAATGAGTACTCCTCCCCACTTTCTACATTAAAGTGAACTGGATGATTTGATCAGGGACTTAGTTTTCATTATCTCAAGAGTTGAACTTTTGAACATCCAGGCTGAAGGAATCAAATTTAGTAAGGGAAAACTCCAGTACATCTGTGTACCGTAAACGAATTGATTGATTTTGGAATTTCGTTTGACGTTAATGCAAATGGGCTTCTACCAAGGTGTGAAGGGCTTCTTAATCCTTTTGGATTGAAGCCTGATCCTACGGAATGGCTACTTTTCATAGTCAGCTCAACGCGAGGTCTCAAAGTATTAATACTACGCAATGAAAACCAATATCCATCTTTACCTCTTGCATACTCCTTACAAAAGAAAGAAGACTACGATAATGGTAAAATCTTTTTGAGAAGATCATCTATGCCTAATTTAAATAGGATGTTTTGGGGACACTTCGAGATGCTGGCCTTCTTGCTTGGCTTGCTAGGTGGATATACAATATCCATATTTCCTTTGCTTAGGGAATAGCAGAGCTGATGAGCATCATTAGCTGAAAGTTCAATGACGATACGACATGAATTTCAGCCAGGATAATTGAATATTTTCAGACAGCCTCTTGTGGATTTTGCCATGGTTTTATTACACCCACTTTCATCAAAATTTGTATTGATAAAACAGTATGTGAAGTACTTAGATTTTGGAGGAGATACCTTTCAAGAAATCGGACTCAAGTTTCAAAAGCTTTCTAAGGCTAAGATCAAAGGGAGTCTATTTGTTGGACCATAAATAAACGCAATGTTGAAATCTGAGGAACTTGAAAGAGTGATAACCATTGCATTCACATCTAGTTTTCCTTCCTGAAAACTTGGATGATGTCAATGAAAAGCAGAGTGAGAGATTACAGCAGGACATCGCAACAATGGATAGAAGATAACAAGGAAGATGGGATGCTACCAGGATGAGAGACTACATATATGGTCTCTAGTCGAAAAAGTATTTTTCCTAGGCATATTTTTCTAGGAGAAGATTGTTTAGAAAAATATCAAATGTAGAAATAATATTTTCCTCAGGGGCAAAATATACATCTAAAAACATTAAAAATGTATCTAAACAAGACCCTTAGCGTGCGGTATCATTGTGCCTCTCCGCACGATGGGGGCGAGGGAGATGCCTCCATATCCTTATTTCTGAATTTTGCGAGATCGATTACCACGTCAGTTCCTGGAGCGACGAAGCCTTCAGTGTGTCATTTCAATTTAAGAAGTCAACCAAAATTGAGAGGCTTCAGCAAGAAAAGATGAATAAAAAGGCTTGAGCGAAACCGAACTCTTAGACGTCTTTTAGAGACTGAAAAAGACCCCCCACCAAAGCCCCCAGAATTACTAGATTCACTAGATGCTAGCCAATGTTCTAACCGTTGTTCTCAACACATTGACATGTTAATATAGAAATATTTATTCATTTATATGTCTTGTATTTTATTACAGATGAGCAATATTTTCATCTCTGTATCCTCTATTTCCGTGATCTTCCCAAATATCAGTAAGTGTTTAACTGACGAAAGCAAGTAATCCAACGGAGTAATCGGCCCTGTTTCTATGGAGTTATATTGTATCAAACATACAATAATCTCCATCCTGATTCTGGGCATACACCCCGCAAAGAGAGAGGTGGTCCCTGTAGATATTTGCGCATGGCACATTGAAGGTCGACACGCCCTCCCGACCTCAGTGCTTTAAGTATTCTGAACCTAGATTGAAACTACCTAGGCTTCTTTCCTTCTTGACACCTGCATTTTGGCCTCTTTCATACCTTTCATTACAAGCTTCTGCCCACCATTTTCTTCTTGCCTGGCGGAGAGTTTACAGGCTAGTCGTCGATCTGCTTTCCTCATTTTTGCGGCCTAGAGCGGGTAGGAGTCCCCCAACTGCCCTCAAAGGCATCTCAGGTGCAGAAGCGAAAATATGCTGCAGGTGATATCTGAAGTATTTGCGTCTCCTTCTTTCCCCAATGGCTACAGTTGTACCTTACAGTTGTACCACACATTTTTATTCCCATATTTCAAACGCTCTAGGAGAGATTCCCTCGTTGGCTTATGCTTTAAGTTTTTAGGAAAAATCTGAATTTAATATTTAAATTTATTTAGACTTTGACCCTCGCGCTCGTACTCCGAAGCTTAAGAGGAAAAGGTGGGAGGTAGATTCAACCCACTCTCTCGAATGACCCCTCATATGTCCTAGGTCATCCGTTCACTAGACCTTACCCCCCTTTAGTTCTTTTCTGGGGTGTCCTAAAGGAGAGGGAGTTGTCCTCAATGAAGAGCGGAGGTACGAAACGCTCGAGCTGACAGCGCATCATAAATGAATGTGTCCAAATCTACGGCATTTGCAGTCATTGCATCGGGTGAATCTCGCAAAGTGCATCGAGATTTACATCACAAATGGTGGAAATCACGTTCTAGATGTTATTGATTAATATTTTAAGTAAAGAAAATGTAGTTCAATTTTTTAATGAAAATATGTATTTTGTCTATGTGTCTATAATTTAGGGTCACCCTGTATATCGAAAAACTCTTTTGAAAGCAATTGAGATTAGTGCATTCGTCAACACGGGGCGAGTTTGGTATGGTACCATTTAATTATTGTCCATAAGTTCAAGAGTGGACAAATCGTCGTCGTATTCGAACTTAAACCTGCTTCAGTCGTCCTGGATCATTTCTTTGCCACTGGACTCAGCGGGGGAAAGTGAAGATATTGGATTGAAGAATGCACAACTACTTTCCACCTTAAACGTCATCGCGCAAGTTATCACTCCATGCATTGCTCATTCATCCACACATTCTTGCAATGCCCTATCCACAATGCTGCCATAGACCGCGTGCAAGATGACACCAACAAATACAAGGACCCCATATCTGCGATGTTTGTGGAAGAAGCTGTGCCAACCTTCGCGGACTCCGCAGCCATCAACGATCTCACCAAAGACGATAATCATCAACCAAACATCAAAATCATTAATGTATGGAGTGACGTCGTCATCGGCAACGATGGACAACATTAAGCTGTAAGCAAATGCTGCACCTTCAGTAAGCACACAAACTTCACAAGCCTTCAGCTGGGTCCAATGGCAGGGTGAAACCGAGAAGATCTGAGCTAACAGAAGACTTTTTGCAACCTTCTTCCGCCTCACAGCCGTTGAGTTTTGATGCAAACCTTTTCGGACTGTTCTGCCGTTGAGGTCTAGGCAGGGTTTGGTTTGATACCGGAGTTTCCTTTCTCCTAGCCTTTGCCTAAAGAGGCTCACCACACAAGGCAGCAGGGACCCTAAACAGGAGCTATCACTCCGGGACAGAGTGGACCTGGGAGCAATGGCAGATTAAAAGGTAACTCCACTATCTCTAAAACTCTGAAAGTCTCCAATCAGAACCTCGCCACCGTTTTTTATAGCTTTGATTGATGCAAATTTACACTCAGACATTTCGTTCATAAGGAAGATCTACAGTTTGAGGTAGACTTCAACCTACGATCCACTACAGCATATGGCAACTGTAAAAAATTGACCGAATTAGAATCCATCTGGCTTAAGCATGTCATTTCATTGGCTTGCCCCACTTTCCTCACTACTAAGATATGGTAGAGAATGTTGATATTGAACATGAAAAAGAAGTTTTTCTAATGTATTGACGAAATGTTCATTCAGCTATTAAAGAAGGAGAATGGAAAGATGTAAGGAAAGAAACAAAGTTGAAGAGAATGAACACAACTGAAAAGGTCAAGGGTGAAATTAAATCTAATCTCTCTCCTTAAATGCTAGACCTGAAGGCGTATATCAGAGACCCCCTAGCTCGAATTTGGATGATGGAAAACAAAGACTCAAAGTTTTTAAATTAAATCTCCGTTGAATGATGTGTAAGTGAAAGAAAAGCTAATGGGTGTGCTGCCGAAATATCACCTTTTAACACATCGAACTCACCTTTCCTAAAAATCTCTAGCACGTTCTTGATTGCATTCAATGATACAACAATCGGTTGTACACTCAAAGCCAGACATTTCCATAATTACTTCCTCAACCACTCCAAAATTTTACATCTCAAACTCTCGGGTTTACACTTCGATCCAAAACTTCGCCGCTCTCATAAATGACGTCCTCATTTTCATTTATTTGTGTCTTCGCTTTCCTTCATAAATTCCGTCCCGGAAATTGGCGGTGTGGAAGCCGTCCTCCTCACCCCCAAACCGGGTCATGAAGGGAAACTCCGATAACTGACTGGTGTCAAAACGCAATAACCTCCTTCCCTCACATTCCCACGAGGACTTAATATCAGTTGTTCTACTGATCTTTATGCGAATTTCATTACACTGTCATGGTATCTCATTCACGTTCGATGGACAGATGGGGTAACCTACGAGTACGTTCTACTTACTCTACACATAACAAGGTCCCATGTATATAACAAAGGCATCTGTATATAACAAGGGATACTGTATATAACAAGGGCTCCTGTCTAAAAACGATTTTTTCTTTGGAGAATTGTGCAAACCACGCTTCTCATCCCGTCGGGGAAACCTCGCCTCTTCGTCGGAGATTACTCATCCCAATTCGAGTGTGTCTCACCCAGCCTGGAAATTACCTTACTCGTGCCCCACTCAAGCCGTCAAGGTAAAACCCTATTACCCCTTTTCGAAGATAATCCCCCTTTTGTCCTCGCCACCTGATATCCTCCTCCCATCCCTTTAATTGAACTCCCCAGTGTTTACCAGCATTTTTCCTGTCTGACCAAGCCCCATATTTTGATCTCCGTTAAACTCATTAGTATTTGATTTATTTAATTGGGAGCAACATTATTCTACCATTCATTTGCATTTAGAATTATTAGTGTAATTAAAGTTTATTTTGGTTTTTAATCATTCAATAACCTTGAATAAAACCTGGTATTTAAATCTTCCCTTTGACCAACCATTAATCTCCTCACGCACTCACCTTTTTTTAGCTCTGTGCAGCTGGTCTATCTATCTGGCCGCCTGCAACGATAAGTAGAATGCATTCTCTGCAGCGAAGGTATCCGTTTACGAGTACTACGACAATCTGCATCACGGGACCGCCATGACAATAAATACTAATTGCATAGCCAAGGCAGATTTCCTTCCACATTAGATAAACGCGGCAGGTACATTTTTGCCTGCTAAAATATTGTATTTTTTCTACTTTCTTTGCCTCAGTAGTTTCAAAAGTGTGTTGGGGGGGGGGAGAGGGATTTAACTCATTTGACTTCCCCTGTCTTCGAACAATATGCAATTAAACATATTCAAATTGTGGTCCGTGATGTTTTGAGTAACTGCATCTCTACGTTAATGCTGTTGTAGATGTGTAGTTGAGAGGAAAAATCAGGGTAATATCCCACAGGCACAAACTCAATAGAGACAGAATTGCAAAGGGAGATCAATAGAACCTTAAAATCATGTATATATTTAGAAGCCTTAACTTCCTTTGTGTAGACCATATACTTACAAAGCTTGATTTACATACTTTCTGTACACCTTATAAATGAAGCTAGATTTATACTTACAATATGGAATCAACTCTGAATACAAAGCGTTTAAATTTTGAAAAGTGAGCTAAGTAAAGTCACCAAACTGAATAAATAGAATTATAGAAATGAGACAAACGACCGAACGTAAGTAAATAGAATCGCTAATGCGTGGATAACAACGGCTGGAGCTAAGATACACGATAGAATGGGAGGCCCAGGGATGCCAAATCACAATGAACCGTTTCGTCTAAAGCAGGGCTCCCACTCGATGATTTTAAATAACCTAAGGTAACACATGAAAAAAAAACCATATTCCTACCCCAAAAAATAGAAACTTTATTTTACATAAAATAATATAAATATACTTACACAAGTTGAAATAAAGATAAAAATATAGGCTTTATTATATTTCCTCTTCCGAATTTACTTCTGCAGAGCAAACATTTACTTCAAGAAGATTTTTCTGATGTTTGAGACGTTTTTCCTAACGCTGGTGACAAGCGCCTTCCACTACATCCCTCACCAATTTTGGCTTAGGTGTCCAAGTGTACCAGTTTTGCTGACCCCTCGACAATGCTTGTTTTGCCAACAACCTTTCCTTAACAGTATCTGTTTTTAGCGAGTTTGTTTGTTTTGTCTCGAAATGATTAACAAGTGAGGATATTCTTTCGACACATGCTGAAGAGTGTGGTAAAAGAATAAGGTGGGTCATGAAATCAGAAAGAATTCCGAACTTTGAATTGTTTAAGCCGTCTTTAATGTTACGCAGAGAATGCCAGGGATAAGGAATAAATTTAGAAAACAGTGACACATCTTTGAACTGTCAAAATAGCCTCCATTCATCATCCAAACTATCTAGTTGATCTACGGGAACAAGGTGGGGAAAATGCACTGCTACGTTCATTATTGAACTAAGAGATTGTGTCATATCTTTTGCTGCAGCGGGATCTAAAACTCCTAAACTGGCAACAATTCCTTCTTCCTCTAGTGGAAATCGTTTTTTAATTTGCATGCATAGGGCAACCAAGAAATTTAAACAATCAGTCCTAAACCTTGTTTCACCACTTTCTACTATTGGCGCCAAAGGCAAAAAATAGCTTCGTGCAACGTCCACCCAAATATAAATCGTTCAATTGTTTATGTAACTGTTTGTCACTTGGGTTAATTTCAGATATTCTTGCAGAATTACTGACATCTTCCTTAATGAAACAACTTAAAATGTTTTTGTATTCAGAATAAACCATTGAATGCATCACATGGAGTTTGAAGTGTTCAGATTGAAATTCAATATTCAAGGAGTTAACATTTTCTAATATATAGTTTAAAAAGAGAAGCAAGTGCTTTGTTCCCCTATTTTTCATAGTTCCGTAAAGAGCATTTTCCCCATCAATCTTGTCAACCTTCCCATTCTACAGAATTTAAATAAAAGTCACCAAGAATAACTATATCTACTTTACATCCTCTACTGATTTCCCTGATTATCAACTGCTCAATAAAATCAGTCTGTCCTTCTTGTTTCTAAGACTACGAGCATTGGTATAAATAGAACTCAGCCCTCCCCTCCTTGAAGCACCTCTTTTAGCCTGAATACCTTCCGCTGTATCTCCTCTGCATCTTGCCCTTTCCTTGAACCACCCTGAACTCTTGCATTTCCTTGACCACTATCATTAACTAGTTTTTTGCCTGCAAAGACCCAACGACACTATCTAACTCTTGCCACAACATCTGAACCCCAGCCCGGCTTAGATGGAGTGCATCCAATGCACGCAATGCCTTACTCCCATAAAACCCATGCCAAACATCTACAAAAACCAATCCCGACTCCTCATATAGACCTTTCACATATTCGTTCAGTCCATTTGCACGAGACAAACATTCCATTACCACATCCAATCTCGTAAGCACACCTGAAACAACATCTTTCACTCATTCTTTAAACTAACCATTCCTACCTCTGTCATAACTCACATAAACCTACATTCTTTACACCATTAACTCCTACATGCATAATCACAACTGCATCCGTCTCACACCCAGACACTAGACTATCATACCTGTCAGACATATCATTTACACCAGCACTCGGCAAACAAACTCTCACTCCCTTCATTTGCTCGCCTTCAACTTCCTATCTAAATATCTAATCTGGGAGTAACCTATCCTCCTAGTCACACTAGACCTATATTTACCCTTCATCGTCTTTTCATTCAAACTATCTCTTATTCCACTTTCTGACACAACCACATGAGATAAAAAATCCCTTTCAACTTCTTCCTCTCCCAAGACATCCAAACTGTTATTCAACCTAACAGGTGACATGTCCATATTAGTCACACCTAACCTGCCCTAACCTAGACATTCTATCCATATTCACCCACAATTCATCTTCTCTTACATCAGTCACTTCTTTCTCTCCAGTCTGTAGTCTAGGCCTATCTTCTGCCATTCATTTTATCTCTTACATTCCTCACGCAACCGACTCACCTCCTCTACCAACGCCGCATTTGCACGAGTTATATAACACAAGGGGCATTCAGACACAATTACTATTCTTTCAACAGCACAATAATCACAAACTACATACACACTACTTACATCAAAGGGCATACTCACTTCATCCAAAGAAACAGCCATACTGAGAAAACTTTTCAATCAAGAAAAGTGTAAACAAGAGGGCGAGAAAATTAGGTCGCCCTGAAACGTAAACAAACGGGAGCTGTTTTACGATTTAATTTACAGTATAATTAAAAATTCCTTGAGTATTTTGTCGTAATACTCAATGTTAACTATGTTTCCGGACTTAAATATATTACACAGAAATAACAAAACAAAAAGCATCCAATGGCTACCCTTGAGAAATGACCTTTTATACATTAACTAACTTTTTTTTACTCTAGGGAGGAATAACTTTTTCATGGAAAGTAGATAAAGCGTCGTCTGTATGGCTCGATAAAGAACTCGATGCCATTGTTCCATTAGTATTTTTGGTAATGGATTCTGGCAACCCGTAGACTGTCTTTGCAGCATTTCTCTTGATGTTTTGAAGCCGATTTCAAGGTTAGTAAGGATGTAGGCATTTGAAGCTCCATTTTAATCCTTAATATTGATTTAATTAGGTTTATGACTCTCTCACCATCATCATTTGAGTGATGAAAACTTAATGTTGAAATACTAACTTTGCTAGGTCGTTAAATGGATTTGAACGTGATGAAGCCTTGAACTAGGAAACTTGACTCCCAATTTCGTCGGTTTCTTTTTTAGTGTTCAGGTTAATTAAATGAATTTTATTATAATAAATTTCACCAGCAGATAAGGGTGATTCATCAACCTCTATTTATTCCGTTACTTTACTAATGGGTTTCAAATACATCCTGGGCGTATCCGAGTTGTGCTTTTTAAAATATTGCTTATTACGAGGGGCGGTCAATAAGTTTTGCAATTCGGATATAAGGAAACGAGATATGAGGGAAAGGGTTTTATTATTTTTTATTATAACTACGCTCGACTTCAATGTACTTGCGCTACTTGTCCCCGAGGCTTCGAATTCCCGACAACCAGAAATCTCCCGACTGCTGTTCAATCCACTTCTGGACGGCGAGCTGGACATCTTCATCGTCCCCAAACCGGCGTCCACGCAGTGCAGCCTTGGGCTGGCGGAATAAAAAGTAGTCGCTAGAAGCCAGATCTGGAGTGTAGGAGGGATGGTTGAGCTCCTCGAATCCGCACTCGCACATGGCAGCTTGTGCAACTCTGGCCTTGTGGACTTTGACGACGTTGAAGTCGATCATGGGGCGTGAGGTTTCTAGGGACCCAACGAGCAGAGACCTTGGTCATGGCCAAATTGTCGTGAATGATGTTGATAACACTTCCATGTGATATTCCAAGTTCTCGCTCAATTTCTTCGACCTTTATCCGTCGATTTTGGAGGATGATCCTCTCCACACGGGCCACATTTTCCTTGTTCGTCACGTCTGACAGCTTTCCTAGACAGGGGTCATCTTCAAGGGACTCACGACCATGGCGGAACTCCCAAATTCCAGCGAGCAATGGTTGCATAGGAAGGGTTAATGTCGGTGTACCCTGCAACCATGCGTTCATGGATCTCTTTTGCATTCTTGCCTTCCTTGGTCAAAAATTTAATCACTACGCGGTGCTCAACCTTCTCTATTGTTGAAAAACTTATTACTGACGATCTGCGATCAGCTACTGCTTCTTAAATAGACGAGTCAGGAGCGTGTAGCTGCAGGTCTGACTTGTCATAACTTGTCCTAACACCCCCACAAACAGCCATCCCCCTTCCTCTGTTTTTCCCCACCGATTCGCAAAACCTATTGACCGCCCCTCGTATTTCTAAGAGTTATGTGGCATTTTTATTAAAGATTTTCTACATATCTCAAGGTATAAATCTTTCGTGAAGATGATAAGAAATTATAGAGCATAATGTAAAGAAGTTTCAAAGAGTTTAATATCAAAACTATTGCTAATATTTTTGGTTCAATTAAATATACATTCGAACAGGATGGTACTTTAGATGCAATATAACTTCTTTTCAATCTTGATATAAAATTATTATTATAAATAGACTCAGAACAGTAGCAATACAATTTTAAACGAAGTAACAAAAAAAAAATGAAGTCAATTCCCTTGGGAGTGGAAGGGTAGAATATTGGGGTTTTGAAATATTTCGCTCTGACGGTACTTTCTAAATTTCACTCAAGAAGCATATCATAATATTTCGTTCACTCGGTTTTCTCTAGTGAATTAAAACCTTTTGTTGTTACTTGTCTTTATGCAATATCATTAAATACTGATTGAGTGGAAAGCACGGAGCTAGATAAATATGCAAATTTATCAAATAACTTTATTGTTTGAAATATTTAATTCAATTTGTTTAAAATGGGGAGAATTCGGCGAGGAACCCATTTGAATCGGCTAGATTTGGGGGCAAATGCATGGTGGAAGATTTTAGTGAGGTTTCTTTCTTCTCCGGGCGTAAGAGAGAAATGTGACGGTTGGTTCGTTCGGAGGAAACCTGAGATAGTTCAATCGTCGCATAAATTGTCGACAAGTCGCTTATTTCGCAAGATCAGGCAAAAATGCTGCCATGCATCATTGATCTTTTTCAAGACATTACAGGGTGCTTTATTCGCGGTAATTCAAAGGGGACGCGACCACACACAAGATGTTTAAGAGGAAATTAGGAAGGTGCATGTTTGACCTAGGACTTAGTTCAAGTTAATGGACAGATCTATTTTATGCCTCCATCTTTATTTGTGACTCGCTCCTGCCAATTTGTCGAATTTTCGTGTATACACTAATGTATGTAGATGTGCGTCGTGGTATGACATTCATTGTATCCATACCATATTATATCTATGGGAAAGGGACCAATAACTTAACGGCGAACCGAAAAGGAACGGAACGCCACGAGTTTCGACGTGCTGAACAACTAGATAAGAGTGCAACGAGGTCAGGTAAAAATTTGGCAATGGCAAAGCTCAAGGTTATTTAAAGAGGCAAAAATATAATTTTATTTACATAAAAATAAGAGAATTAATGGGCAAAATTACATCAGAGAATTAATGAGCAAAATTACACCGGTAAACGAGGGGGGGAATTATAGATATTCATCAGACTCTGAAGTTAAAATTTAATGTATTACAGAAGGAGACTATTCAAATGGGGAGGATTAACTCAAATGGGTACTGAAGGGGGAGAGGAGTTGGCTTACGGAGGATTCCGGGTGAGACGTCAGGGTAAGGCTTCACGGATGTCTTCTGCAGGCAATAAATGTGAGGCGAGGGCGCTCGGAGCTTCTGAGCGGGAAGTTAACGTGTTAACGGTTCTCCAAAAGGGGGGAGGGCGGTAACGTCTGGTCCAGGGGAGAGTATTTCGGCCACCCGAAGAAAACGAGGGGCGAACGAGGAGGGCTTCGACAGGAGTTGATGAGTGGAGTCGGAAAAATCGCTCGGTAGCGATCGTTAAATGGAAATTCCTACCCGGCTGGGGCTAAATCCAACACACCAAAAGTTCAACCGTCACTTTGCTTTGTCGTCAGCACCTGACTTGGAACTAGGGGAATCTTCTTGTGGACTGCCACAACTTATTTCGTAAAGTATGTACCAACCACTTCAGAGAAAATCCTATTATTTCTTTAGGAGATCCTGAAGTTCCCGGGAAGGTGGACGAGTCTTGCTTTTCTCACAAGCCAAAGCATCATCGTGGACGGATGCCTCTTTCGGCATTGGAGGGCTTGGGTTTAGTTGACACCAGTGTAACTCTTGCAGTTGGCTACATGGAGATTGTGGTTCGAAGAGATACGGCTACGCTTTTACCTCGCTCTATCTTTTACACTGACCAATGGAGATACTACGGAAAGTTACAAGGTCTTGGGTTCGTGACCACAGACCTTGAATGGACTGGTGAATGGAATCCATATCCAACATATTGAGTCGTACTGGAACATAACTAAGGCTCAAATTAAGAAAATGAGTTGCTGCAGAAGGAAATTTTTGAATTCTTACGTACAAGTATTCATGTAGAGAGACTGTTTTGCCTTAAATAGGTTTCAAAATTTGTGCCAACACATTGCTTTGCAATATCCTTAATAAT
The DNA here is from genome assembly GCA_963969495.1 of Ceratothoa steindachneri. Classification (NCBI taxonomy): domain Eukaryota; kingdom Metazoa; phylum Arthropoda; class Malacostraca; order Isopoda; family Cymothoidae; genus Ceratothoa; species Ceratothoa steindachneri. Next base: position 135,444,785 of record OZ018329.1, on the reverse strand, counting down.
TTCATTATTCCTCGTCCATACACGGATTTCAGTAAATTTCTTTTTGACCAGAACTCCAAATTGTTTGGCATTCAAGCCTTTGTAGTAAAGAGGAAAACTCGTTACTAGGGTAAGTTAATTTCGGTGAAAAGTTGCAGTGAATTGGGATGTAATAATCGGTAAGAGTGGTATATGTTAGGGTTGATGCTACCCTTCGGGTAAGGTCTTCTTCAATTTTTTGGCTAGTTTTTGATACTACACTCGCAATGCAGCGTAGATGTTATGGCGACGAGTGTTTTATTCTCGGTCCACTCTTGCGGAACTCTGCGTCCGTGAGAACAATGTAAGTGTCAGTTGAGAATTGGACAAGGTCGCGGAAGAGAGCCTGCTTCACCAGATCTTCAGGTATGTCAGCCTCGTAGTCCCATTTGTATTGTCCGGCCCTAAAACCATCGACATTATCTTCTGGGCCTGCGTCGTCAGGAAACTGGTTCCCTTCGGCAGCATATACTCTGAGGATTAACATCCTCGAGTAGCACATGTACTGGGAGCCAGATTCTTTGAAGACGAGGACCTACTCGGTCGACGTGACTGCGAGGCCTTTTGGGGGCGTGGCGATTTCTCCACCTTCTTAGGCCTCACAGCAGCAGCTTCCTTCCCCTCGACTTGTGATTCTGTTGGGATAATTGGGTGTGTCTGAGAGTCTGTTTTTGCCTTCTGCAGGGCAGCTTGCACTCGAGGATCCATTGAAAGGGCATTACTCGTGTCCGGATCTTTTTGGCCGCTCTTCTCGGTCTGCGATTGGAGATTCACTCGAAGAACCTCGTTTAATGGAGGGTTTTCGGAGAACCACATTTTTTCCATGTTGTTATTCACGAGCATGGTGTTTAGTTCCTTCGCGAACGTGCGTTTCTGGTCAAGTTAGCAATGTGTACATAATATATGCAACACATTATTTTGGTCGATTTTTTGTTTTCGATTTTCAGGTACGTAGGTGCCATGGCAATACTACTTTCTGCGACGGTTCTTTATTAGACAGGTCATTGCCATATTTCTATGTGGTCCACCACAATAGAGGAATTTCTGGAACGAACTTTTACATTCGCGCCAAGAATGGTCTTGGCCAGCGCACACAGAACAAACTGTGAGTGTAGAGTTTGAGGCAAGTGGCGGTGGTGGGTTCGTTGTACCTGTAGCACCTGAAGCACATTCGCAGGTCAACAAACTCCTCACGCTCAATCTGATCGGAGCAGATGCGGACGTTAAAGAGGAGAAGGCCGTTTTCTTTTGCCTTAATCGCCATTGTGATTTCGGTGAAGACAACTTTAAAAACGTGGGCGTAGTCTTTGAATTTGATTACTTCGGCTACTTTTGCCCACTTAGGATTCCGAAAAAACTCGTCCGTGATTTGGTCAATCGAGTGTCATCCAACCCAGGAGTCGACTCGTCGGCAGATCACACTTCTATGCGTGTGTATTTGTGGCGGTGTCTGAGGTATAAGATAAGTTTTTCGAAGGGTGTCTGAGGGACGCTGGGAGGAGAGGGGGTCGATGTCCGCCTCCCTTGTACAGATAGCCGCGTAGCTATTTGACAAATCAGTTAGCCATACGAGGAAATATTGAGCTATCCGTAAAATCTCTTGAAGACAATGCTCATGTACGGTTTTTTCCGGCCTGGCAATCGCCACGTCTCTCTCCTCTCTCCGCCATTTCACCCAAGGGCGTAATTGGGGAGGGAATCTGGGGGGACCCGAGTCTGTAAGTGAGTGTAACTGGGTGTGTATGTAGTTTTAGGGATCCGTTATGAAAATAAGGAAGAGTGGTATTTGGAGAGGGTGAAAAATGTCCAATGAACAAAAGGCTACTTTACCTTCAGGCAACGCAGAGGAGTCCTTCTTCCTCTCCCTCAACTAGCCTCCAACAAGGCCAGTCAAGGAGAAAATAACCACTTCCGAACGTATCACTGCTGGTGGAATATCCGGTCACGCACAACAAAGCGGTATCCAATCAACCTTAGTCGAGTGAAATCCAGTCCAAATTTCAAAAAGATTTAACTGTACCGATACACGAGTATACAAGAGAACAATCCAAGCGACAAATGCAGTCATGATTTTCACTAATAGACACCAAGTTGCTTTTAAATTTGGAGAACCTTGAAATGTTAACAAATTGTAAATCTCTGTGTTGGAAAATTATACAAAAGTTGCATGTAATTACCAACCTCGATGTAGAAATAGTAACCTGTCACATGACCTTTTTCATTCCAACCACACCACAGGAATTTCAACTTTAAATGCTTTGTCAAGATTAAACTGAAGTGAACTCTCGTTCTTTTATACAAAAGCTTGAACATTGTCCGATGCGGCTCTCCTCACATCACCTATGGCCAATGGCGCCAACAAACCCCGGATAACAAAGATCTTGGTGGTTGGTGGCCATATACAACACCAACGCTTATATTATGGTACAGTTCAAGACGTTTGGGTCATACGTGCCTCCTTAAGGCCTCAATGGAGCAATTGTGTGCTTTTATTCCACACATCTTGTGAGTCTTACGTGTTCCTGATCTCACGTCACACGCAGCTACATGGTTTGCAGTTCAAAGAGGCCTGTCTCCCAACCGGCACACGCTTGAGCCACATCTCTATAGCAATATTCCCTCATAATTCTTTCGTAAGCTATATTGTGATCACCCAGGCCCTTATCTACAGGGTGGTCCAAAGCTCTTGTCACCCGCTCCTTAATTTATGCTGTCAGAAACTGTTTATGTTGCCAACGAAGTATCATTTCTCTTGGGGGGGGAGAGGCCAGTCTGCAGAATCTTGCAGTGAAGTCATGTTGCATATCCCCCATGCTCTTGCCAAAATGCACACGATCATGTGCCCTTACACTTGTAATCAGCCTCTCTCCCAAACTGTAGGAGCTCGTGTCAGGCATCCGAAATATAAAATTTAAATAATATTGACAGGGTGACAAGACTTTCGGATCACCCTGTACTCCGAAACCAATTTGTAATTATATATATTCAAAATTCCCTCCACTATTTTCCATTTTCTCATAATTCACATTGTAAAAATGGAAATCGTAATAATATTTGTGTAAGGCAAAAAAGAAAGGCCTTTGTACTTGGATTTCCATCAGCTTACAGAGCGAAATAATCCGAAATTACGGGGGGGTTTTCTTCCTCTTTGACACTAACTTGCAGCTCCGTCCGCCTGTGGCAATCGATTTAATGGGACGTTAAATCTCTAGTGACCACCAGACAGATTCAAACAGAATATTGAAGGGCGGTTTAAATTACAACAATTCCATTTGTCTAAAAATAATATTTTTCGACTTAAATCTTAGATTTTATGGTCATAATTGAACCTAAACTGACACAGGCGCGTTTTTGGACGTGTATTTTACCACCCTGGTTGATGTTTTATATCAAGTGGTTATTTCCTGAGGCTTTCCTTGGCCCATCGGTATCGTATTTGAGATGATATCGAACTTTAATGTATTGCCGGATTAAATCTTGCTCATTACAAATTGTGTATCCCTTTTATTAGATGGAGATTAATCCATTAATTTGAGTCTCTTTTACGGGGCACATAATTAATTTACAAATATTTTTCTCTTTTGTTCTGAGCTATCGCTTTTAAATGCAAGGGCGTCTTTCGGAATGTGAACTAACTACACGCATAATTTGCCATGCCCAATGTATGATGATCCTTTGCCCAGTAAGAAACTGTGAGAAAAATTGATTTTCGAGGGAAATTAGGATCAGGTAAAAATGAAATAGAATTCTCCTTTTCCAATCAAAGCAAAGGTCAGGGATACAGCGTCACCCAGATTCTTCCAAGTCCGAACATCATTTGAGACAAAACAATTGTGTGAAATTGAGAAATTATCCCAATGGAGTCGCAGGAGGTTCCGGATAAAGAGAAACATATAAAGCTAATAATAAGGCCACATATTCCCTAAGGATGTAAAATACTATGTTGGGGACGGAAGGGTCGGCCATGACAAGAACGCTCGACCTACTCATAATCAGATCCTGTGTCCGAGGCATCTTAAAACACCGATACCCCGTTGTCCAGTAGGGCTTTCCAGCGAAATTGATGGCATTGCATCAATATGTGAACTGTTTGCCTCTAGGATCGCATTGCAAAGCTATTACCACTCAATTTAATGGCAACGGTAGTAAAAGTATAGCCATGTTCCCATTTAATGGATCTGATTCTCTTGTAAGTAAATAAGGATTGCTAGATATTCCACTTCGATGGTAGGAGTAGGGTCGGTCTTTTTAGGACTTAGCACCATTAAGCTATCCAATATTTTATGGTAAAACTTAACACCCTCTCTAGCTTGCCCATTAGCAAGACATCGTAGTCTTCTGAGCTGGAAAGTGTCATTTCACATGAAAATACCTAAATTTAGATTGGTGATTTATGTTAACTATTATCAAAGAACTCTTGCGACAAAGCATCTCAACCTTCACATAATCACTACTCACTTTCCGAAACAATTGACCGATTAAAAGCAATTACAACTTAGGCGTATTCAATCTTTCAGTTATGTCAGTGGGCTCGTGTACGCAAACGACTGTTTCCATCTCGTTTTGGCAATGTGAACACTCAAAAAGTGTGCGGCAATGTAAAGACATTTCTCCACTCTGCCAAGTTCTCAAATCCCTACACAAAATCTCTATGGGGTACCGTGTAAAAGTAAGGATCGTTTACTGGAAAATATTCTCTAATTTATATTAAAGTTGAACATTATATTCTTTAAAATTTGCCTTTGATAGTGACTAAGTTTCACTTTGAAGAACAGCGGATACAAAAAGTAAAAGTAAAGTAATCTAGATTTGAAGGAATACGTCCAAAACTAGAGAACGATAATTATAAATGGAGCCATAACCAGAAAACAAACATAATTAACCTAAACAATTGAAAGGAAATATTAAAAATTATATAGGAATTGTGCTGAATGACTTGAACGCAGCTTGGGGCCCAGGACTTCACTCACCCATTTGTCGCATTGTTAGGACCTGATTTTATTCCATCCTTCTTCCAATCTTTGCCAGAGATCTTCAACATTCGTCTATTTCAGGGCCATGATTTCCTCACCGAGTATCTTTCCCCTGTTTTCTATCGGCTTTAAATCAGAGTTGTACGCAGCCCTGTCCATCTCATTCATCATCCAAGGACTGCTTTGATGTGTAGCACGGAGCATTCATTGTCCAGCACCAAAACAGGCTCACGTACTCCCATTGTTCGGAGCGATGGGATCACATGTCCTTGGAAGAGATTCTTGAATACCGTAACGTTTAATTTACATCGTAAAAGGACGAGCGGGCAGAATCCAGTGCTTTAAAACGCCCTCCACTTTAACAATGACACGTACAAATTTAATCAGCATTTTCGTGAATGAGGGATTCAATCTTTCGCCATTACTTGGTCTTACATACCGCCGTCCTATCCGATCCGAACAAAATAACTTTGCTTTCGTTAATACAAAACACTTTTCCACACTTTCAGCAGTCCACAGGTCACGCTCAATAGCGAAGCCAGTCTAATCGATTTATTCGGTTTATTTATTAATGGCCTTTGAGCAGCAGAGACTCCTTTGTATCGCGCTCCTCTCTCCCTTCGTAAGACTCCCTGGCGAGATACATTCAGGCTCATTCCATCAGTAACTTAACGTTCTGTTGTGTGGTCTTTCCCGGATTTTCGGGGGTAACCCGTTTTTCTCGTGGACTCCCAGGATCAGATATCCTTATGGAGCTTTATTATTCAAGGGAATCACACATTTTGACCAATTACAATGCCTCGAGGAGTGATATATATTGTCCTTCCTTCACTTTCCCACGTGCTTTCTGAATTATTCATTGACCTTTTTCGTCTCGTTATCCAGATAATTGGTCAATGCCATGAATAGCAGTTTGTACTGCACTTGGAACAGTAATGCCATACAAATGTCACGAATTTATACAGGAAAAGTGAAATTTTAGCCCTATAGTTTTGGACATATCTTTCCTTCAAATACACAATCCTTTTCTCATAACATTTTTCCTTTTTATCTTCTGTTCTATTAAATCAAAATGGACACTAATAAGACATTTTCTGAGAATATAGATTTTATTGCTTTAGTTCTCTAGATTTAGACGGTAGGTACTGTATATATTTAATATTAAAATAGTAGACCTATTTTCTCCTATTTAAAATAGAGCGTGATTCGAAATCTCAATTCACCATTCGTGGTTTATTTCTTCGTAAATCTCGGAATTTATAATCGCATTTATCTTCGCCTTATGAAAGTACTCGAAATTTCTTGAGGGGCGCCGCCATTCGCTTTATGTTAAAAAAAAGAAGAAAAGGTACCAGCAATTCTTTTTCTCTTTTAAAAAGTGGGTACAGGATTGTAGCGGAGTTGGGGTATGCTGTTGTTTTATTCGGTTGCGCCCTTCAACTGCTAAGGTCATCGGTACTGATCCATTAACTTTAGAATTGGCAACCGCATAAATTGTAACTAATTCTGCTACCATCGAGCTGCTAACGGTAACCAATGGATAGACCTTCGTTCATGCTGGAACGTGGCGTTTTGTCTCAGCCGGGCCATAGCAAGCTTGAATAGACATACCGACAAAAATATTGATTTTAAATAGCGTTACTATTAAGGTACTTTCTTTTCTGTACGACCAACTACTGACAAATGTACTGATAAAGTACTTACTCATCCTCAACCAAGAGGAATCTAATCGCTCTTTTATATTGAAAAATCTTACGAAAATATAAAAGAGCGGAGGGTCAGAACCTGTGTATTTGGAATGGTGGAAAACGAAATGATTAGTGCATTATTTGAGTAAGCAAATAATCGGAAGTTGGCAAATTCCAAATGATTGTTAAGTTAGGATGAATTGAAAATCCTTGATTTTTAGAGTTCCCGGAGATGTTTGATATATTTCAAGGAGGTGGGCGGCAATTGTACATCTGAACTCTCTACAGAAGTGAATTTGTCTTTCATCATACAACCTTACCGAACCCTCCAATATATATGGAATATTTAATAAGCCCAGATTTTAGTAGAGTTGTGCATCCAACCCCTTCACTAGAGGCCAATATACTCGGGCTATGTAACTTTGACACAGTTTTGGCTTTTCGTAAATTTTTACAAACTTCTCTTCAAACCTTTTAAAGACCGGATGGCATTGTTCATTTTTTTGTTAGCAGCTCTTTTCATTGTCATTTCATTTTTACTGTTGCCTTTGTTCATCACATATTTTTGTTATTAAGAAATTGAATCAAAGTACTCTTCAATGGTGTCCTCTTTGGTTAAAATTCTATTGAATCTTTTGTTTTTAGTACATTGGAGTGTTTAGGTGTGTTAATGCTCACTTAAGTATGGCGTGTGTTTTTTATTGCTTTGGTTGAAACACCAAAAAACTTTACTTCCCGAATCGCAACGAAATTGAATTTTTTTTTTATTTCCAATTGACGGTAATACACTAATAAATTAAACCTTTGAAACTTGACTCGTTAATGGCCCTATTATTTCATCAACATATGTCAATGTCTAAAAATATTACAACAAAATTGGCTTTAAAATTATTATGCAGATTCTTTGAAGTGTCATATTTTTAGGACGTTGGGCGTTTATGGATTTTAAAGAGCCTCCGTTTCTTGGGGACGAGGCTTTATTGTGGACGCGCCATCCTTGTATGATCCGGCGTCATTGCATATTATATGCATTCAGTCCACGACGTTCTCTGCTTAGGTCAAATCAATGACTCTGATTCGAAATTAAACTAGTATAAGGGAGGGATCTGGAGCAGTGGTTCGGAGAGTTAAATGAACACTAACGTTGGAATTTAATGCGTCATCTGCATAGCTACACAAATTTTACCGTAAATTTATCTGCCACTTCTTTATTGAGTCGTTAATGATAGACAAAATAATTCATGTAGTTTTAAATCCTCCTGATGAGGTGGTAAAATGGAAAATATTTTTATAATGTTAATATTAATAAATTGAAAGTTTCTGTTTATCCGCTCGTAAATCTGACATTTAGGTCTCGTCTTTAAACTAGGATCCTGAGGTGATGCATCTGCACTGTGCATTTAGACTGATTCTGAATAATGAACTCCTCAGGTACTGACTTTGGCCATCTTTAGAATCTAGGGGAGCTATTTCGCGAGAGGGTTCGGATTCCAGTATTGTCTAAAACTTTTCTAGTCTATTTCATGAGGCTAATCTCATACAAGGGTTTTTATGCCCCAACACATTTTTGTGAATTTATTTAGAATCGCCAGCAAAAAAGCTGTAATATTTTGAGAAGCTGGTATAGAGCTTTAACGATAGGATGTTCCAGATATTTTGTCTCTGGTGATTCACACCGTACTCTGTTCACCCCGGTAACTAAAGTAAATGTCCCCTCTTTGGATGACTTTTGACTTGATTAAGAAGTCGTATTTCTAGGGTTTGGGGTATTGGATATCTTATGCTATTCTAACTTGTGATTGAAGATGAGGAGGAAAACATCGTTGGTGGAATTGAGCTAATCAAGGCTTACCGGGAGTAAGAGAGGTAAGGATGGAAACGATTCTCTTCTTTGTAGTATTAGAAGTAATACCCTCTTAGTATTCATTCCCAAATGAAATCCTCCTTTCTTTCCTAAAAGCTTCGAGGAAAGTAAATAAAACTAATTCCATTTTTTAGCGTTTAATTACCATTCTGGAGCAGCGAGGTGGAGTGTGCGACAGGAAAATCCATCCATAGAATAAAAAGTAAAGAAATTAGACGGTAATTAATCGTTCTCCACTCGAAAGCGTCGGTTCGTTATTTAACACCGGGTTTTGCAAATCCGAACAAGTGTAATGCGAACTACAACAACATTTGGAATTGTTCTCATAATAACAGGAACACCAACACTCGTCGTCCGGGTGGTAGGAATACCCCCCGGCCTTGTGGTAGGGACGAGGGAACCCGGGTACGAGGGGCATGGCCTCACGGCTGTACTTATATTTCGCCATATTTCCATACACTTCACACACTCTACAGATGTCACCAGCCGCGTCCTCCGTTGGATTATAATATCTTCTGGACAGGGTAGTTTGTGTCGGATTTCTGGGTAAGCTGCTAGTGTACATGTACACGCCGTTGGGGGTTGCCTTCGTTTTCGGATTGGCTGTGCCCCAGTAGCGGCCAAAATCCTGGCGAGGGAGTGGGGGCCCCATATTTCTTCCCTGAGAGAACCTGTTCAGAAAGAGTTGCGAGGTGAGTCCATCGGAACATTAAGGCGCTTTTCATTTTTTCTGCGGGTTTTAACCCCGGTTCTTCCCGTCGGGGGCTGAGGGGGAACCTACAGTTTAAAGTGAGAACCAAATCCAGTGAGGCTCCATGGGTAGCCGGTAGTGGAGCCCCATCCAGCGAATAACCGTACCTAATGTGACTCCAATCGACTCAACGTGAAGGGGTGTGGTCTATTCCTATTCGGGAGGGTCGTGCTCCTCCTTCGATCCAGGGGAACGAAACCTCGCATTTCATTGGTAGAGTAAAGCAAGGACTAACGAGGGAATTGTTAAAAAGTTGCAAAAAGTCAAGGAAATGGGACACTGAGGACCAAGTAGCGCGCAACTCTCCTGGATCTGCTTCCATTCCGCATTGAGGATAATTCATTTAAAAGCCTCACTCTTTAGGGGGGCGAAGAAGGAGGCTTGATAAAGAAGGGGACAATGAATAATTAAAAAAGGAAAGGGTTTAAAAGAGAAAAAAATAGCTTAGAAAAAGCGTGAATAAGAAAGCAAAAGATTGAAATTTTGAATTAAACTGAATAAAAGATCAGCCAAAGTTGCTTTCTTCGCTATTAATATGGATAAATGACTTGCCATATTGGTTTCTTTAATATTAATATTGGTAACAGATATTTCATCTTGGTTTATCTTGGATTCATAAAAGATAAAAGAACGAAACGTCAGTTTTTAAACATTAAAAATGGCTTCAAGATCAGCCATCTTGGTTTCATCACTATTCATAAAATATCTGCCAACTTAGTTTCCAGGATATTAATATTAGTCAAAGATCTGTCATCTTCTACACTTTTAGTCGGGATGAAACATCGGCCATCTTTTTTTCTTACTAGTACACACGTCTTCGAACCCACTTAATGGGGAGATGCCCTCGTTGTTTTTCTCCTTATATTGCAAAAATATGTTTAACAGCTACCTACTCTAGATTTAAGGGGGAGGAGCCTATACAATTGACCTTTCTAAATCAGGGGTCTCCAAACTATTTCCCCTGGGGCACATCAATCTCGCCATCATCGTGCCAAGGAAAGTATGTAGGGAACTTACCCCTGTGGGGACTTTCGAGCGACTCCATGATAGGTCGATTCGTAGTGGGTAGAAGCGGCTAAGGCTCGGGGAAAGCTGCGTCCCCCCTCATTTTCCTGGGCCTCCTGCTCGAGGGTGGTGGACATGGACGGAAGCGAGTAGGAGGAGGTCAGATGAGGTTCCCACTGCTTGGCGTTGCCCCCCGAGGAAATTGGCAGAGGGGGGGCCTTTAGCATGACCGTGGGTGGAGGTTCTCTAGGTAAGAAACTGGGGGTCCCGGACTTCAGCTGGAGGTAGTGCTGCAAAAAAGGGAGAGAGGGGGACCTTCTTGGCAAGGGGAGATGGAAGGGCTCGATCGATTTCGGGGGTGAGAACCCAGCGGGGGTAATTTAAAGGATATTCAAGGGGGGATACAAGGCCCAGGGGTTCAAAGAATGCGAGAGAGTAATTCCAAACTGACTAAATTTAAACGTTTATCGTTTGCTTAGTCAGAAAGTAAAAGGGCTAATCCAACGCAGGCTCGTATTCAATATTGAAAAGGGAGAGATCCAAAGGGTAGATAGAAAGATTGGAGTAGAATGGTTTTACCGTATAAAAAGACCTTTTACCTAATGAAAGGATGGTTTTTATCATAATATCAAGAAAACATTTTTCCTAATAAAATATTGTTGTTTTTTTTAATAAAAAGCCCGATATTTATCTAATAAAAACTATTATTTTCCAATAAAAAGCCGTAATATTTTAAATTAAAAGTGTCCCTCTAGTTTAAAAGACCTCTTTGTTACATAATGAAAAGAGCGCTTAATTTTGCCTAAAAAAAGGATATCAGTTCATCATAATTATCATCATCATCATCATCACTAACATAATTTAAGAACGGGATTTTTATAAGTATTTGAATAATAATTTCATCTTAGTTTGGTTATGACTTATGTTTTGTTTATCAAAGTTATTTCTAATAATTCTTTTATAATATCAAAAAACAAAATGGTGAAGTTCAGAAATAAAAATAATATAAGTATTTTTATATATCTTCTTCTTCTTCTCTAACTCTATATTTTAGCAACGTGATATTTTGAAAAGGGGTGAAATTTAGTTTAGAGTTTCTTTCTAAAATTATTATAATTGGCGAAGTTCCGAAAATTTATAAAAATTTAACCATGGCCGCTTTTTATTAGATTTTAAATTTTAATTTTAGTAGCGAAACCCAAGCTCCACTTGTAGGGGTAAGTGGCGAAGCCATTGCCTGATTTTTCCATAAATAAAGAGTCAGCTTTTTTAAGTGAAAAGGCCTCTTTTACTATGAATAGATCGATTTATATTTTGATACTAAACGACGATGATTTAGGTTTGTTCGTCTTTTTTCTACAAACCTAAACGGATTTACTTAGATGCTCCCCCCTGTCCCGGGGCCCTAGAATCTGGGTACCTTGTGCCAATGTTGGTAGAAGAAGAATGCGAGGACTGCGCTCATCTCCTCGCTGATGAAGCCGACGAGGACGAGGAGGAAGCTCCAGCCGTAGTGATAAGAGACGAGAGGTGGCTCGTAGGAGCTCGCCGGCCGCAGCTTCTCCGCTATCTCACCCTTCAGCGTCGCGATGAACACGACGATGCCTAGCAGGGTCATCAGCCCTTGAAGGGAAGCAAAAAGAAGAACAAGAAATAAAAAGAACCAGTACAGCTCATGCTAGACGAGTGGATACGGCGTTGGCCTCCCAACGTCGCGGTACCGGGTTCGATTCCATATCCTGGCATAACGGACGCAAACTTCCACGCACGGATATATCTGGCTACCTATAGGTGGACGCGTTGTGCTCACCCCGTTTTCGGGTGGGTGGATCTTACACCTCACACATAGCTAATTACAATACTGCTTTATCTCCTCTCACGCCTTCACAGCACAACACAAACACACACTCTATTTTCCAAGAAATCTTGCGATGAGTATCTATATCCACGTACCTCTGACGCAGAACAGGTCCCTCTCCGCTGAGGTGACGAAGGCTTCCACCAGAACGCTGTTTGGTGTCAAAACTTAATACTTCCTGGCACCTCTCCCCAAAGTGCACCGGGCCCTGGGGCCCTCGGACCGACCAGCGATTGTCATACTGACCTTATATAAATTTCATTATCCGGTCGGTGATCCTCCCACTATCATGGAAGGGGTGACGATGACTAACTAACTAACTAACTAAAATAACCATGAGGAACGCACCTTGCATCCGTATCCTTGTACATGAGGAACAAAGACCCCGGGATCGAACACCGATACTGTTGGAAACCAAGAGGAGCATCTCAACTAAAAGGAATGTCAAATGAGACTCATGAGGGGATGAAGATGTGAGAGGAAAGATAAGAAGCGACTACTTTATGTTAGGTTGGTCTACTCGACACATTCAGTTGCATGGAATGGATGAAGAGTAGCTTTCAGGCGGGTTGAAGAGATCTACCCATTGCCCCACAACCGGGTATCACGGCCTCGTATTTGGCAGCTTAACTCGCTTAATATATAAATGGAAGAGAGAGAAAGGGGGTGAAGGGCGATTGACGCAAGGGCGTTGCCCTCATGTAAACTCAATACTTTCAAGCGGGAAGAAAAGGATAATGGAAGGCTGGTGGAGACTGGGAGGAGAACACAAGTGCAAGTACATAAAAAAGAGAATAGGGGTAGTAGAGAGGAATGATTAAAGGCTATTTAGCGAGAACCAGGGACCCTTGTTTGGATTAGATGCAAATAGCAATAAATAAAAGAAAAAAAGAGGCGATAATAGATGGGATAGATCGGATTACTAAACAAGCGCAGGGGTTGACGGTAGGTCAGTACCGCAGGGGTTTTCCGTGGAGGGGCAATTTAAGGATATCAGGATACAAGGCAGGTATGATCTAGATGGAGGTTTGATCGTCCCTTTTATTTATGAGGGACTCTATGAAAAGAGGAATCCGACTAACAGTGGGGGGGTTTAATTCCCCAACGTGGCAAAGCAACATCAGAAGCTAAAAGGCTGATATGGAAAAATGAAAAGCTCTTACAAGAGAAATTGAATCTCGCAGATAACAACGGGGTGGTGAAAGTTATGGCAGAGGGATAAATTCCGTTTCGAAAATCTGTGAACAGCACCAATTTCGGGGAAATGAGCAGAGACCAGAGACAAACCCTCTCAAATTTAGCCTCTTTTTTTAATTTAAATGGGTCCCATTCCACAACTCCCCCCAATGGCATGGGTCGCCGAATTTCAGTTTTAGTAAATCTTTTTAGCAAACAGATTAACTAATTAAAAGGGCTAAATAACAAAAAGAAAATAGAAATCAAAGCACCCTCCGCCCCCCAAACGCAGAAAAAATACGTAAAACCTGAAAAACAGTAACAAAAAGAAACAAAGGTAAATAAAGAGGAAGCTCAGTTCTCGGAAGCAGATCTGCTCCCTTAAGGGCACGGGCATGCACCCAACAACCATAGAATGTAGGAGGCTGCTCTTCCAGTAACTCCATTAACTCATAGTCCTTTGTGCGAGAAAAAGGACAAGCGCTAGTGACCACACTCATCCCGGCAGCGAGGGAGGAACAGGCGCAATGATTACCCAGGCTTAGAGATTCGGGGAAAATGTGCCAGGCAGTCTGGGAGACAAAAAAGTCGTCACAGTAAAGTTGAGGAAACGCTCCATCAAATAGCGCTGCACCTCGTGAGTGTGTCCGATTCAGAGGCAACATAAAACGTCCTGAGGTCCTCAAGGCATTTGAGGAAGGTTCAAAAGAAAGTCGCGGTAGAATGAGACACAACTGTAAGGTTTCTTCGACTCTTCCTCATCTTTATTTGGAGTAGAGAAGAGCGAAACACTGCTCCGGTAAAGCAGTTCTCACAGAATGTTTGGCGCGCTCATTTTCTGCAAACACTACATATTCAGAAACCATAACAGAAAAAAGTTTCTACATCTCACCTCCTGGTTCGCAGGATCCGTGACGCCACGTTTGCCGCGACTCGGAAGGGAGATTCTAAAACTTCGCGGGCACCGATGGCGTTTTGTGAGTCACTATAGATCCCAATCTGTTCTCCGAACCGGACACGACGTGTAACTTAGGGTTATGTTGAAATCATCTTTGCCGTAAAGAAAAAAACACTGTCCATTATGGACCCGCCGGCTTCAAACGGAGGGAAGAATGCGAGAAAGCTGAACCTCACGACGGATTTGAACCCATTCGTGTACAATGACACCTAACAGTGTGATACGGTGTATGCTGAAACAAGTTCAAATACAATACTTCCGCTACTATACAGTCATGGGCAAAGGTTTTGATACTAATTTTTATATTTTTATTCTTTTTTAAAATTTATGTGATAGAAATAATTATTATATTATTTAAATCATTGCAGGTTTAGTAAAAGGTCAGCATTTAAAAAAATCCCCTCCTTTAGGAAGCGAGTTTCAGTCCCTGGAGCTTTGCTATTCGATCAAAGGGGTAAAATGATGATAAATAGGGGTTAAAAGATGATGTTATTTGATAATACTATATTTTCGTAATATTTTTTGTAAAAATGAATGTTTGAATATTTTTTCAATTCAAGAAATTGTTCTTTCCAAATAAAAGCGTGCAATTATTGTGGCTCTGCATAACAGTGTCCTGAAGTGCAGAGAGATATTTACTCAGCGGATTGAATCAACCACCACCACCACATTTAAAATGACTGATTACAGCCATGTGAAGAAGTCTTCCAGACGCCTAAGAGATTCAAATGAACGCCATGATCGCCTTCTGGTTGACTCCCAGTTCAAAGATGGGGCTGCTTCTAGTGGTAATCTTGCTCACTAATAGAAAGAGGTAAGTGTGAGAGCTTCAGTGTCAACAGCGATGTAGAGACTTTTCGACAAAATTCTCAAGTCGAGAAGTGCTGCGAAAATGCCTCATATCACGAAGAAGAACTCTATGGATATGCTGCACTCTTGTTGTAAATATAAAGAATGGACTGTTAAAGACTAGGATAAACTGATATTCTCTGATGAAGCTCCATTCCACTTCTTTAGACATCCTCAATATATATCGTTAGTTTGAGAGAAGAGGAGCACTTTCAGGACTCTTGCATTAAAGAAAAGATGAACCATCTAGACACTCCATGTCTGGGGCTGCTTCTCATCTGAGGGAACTGAAACATTAACATTTCTGCCCAAGAAATCAATATGGTACCAAAATCTGCTTCATTAACACCTTTTATCAAACAGTGCATTAACCATTTATGGATGATAACTGTATTTTTCAGCATAATGTCGCACATTGTCACAAGGCAAAAGCAATAACAAACTGTATGGATGAAATTAGCATTAAACCTTTGGGCCCTTGGTCCTACTCTCCGCCAGATTTTACCCCACTAGAGAACTTTTAGGCGATTATCCAACTAGCGGTTGATGAAAAGAAACCATTCAATGATGAGGAGTTTCGGATCCTTATTGAACAAAAAATGGACTAATATCCGTCAAGATATCTCAAAATCTTGGTCTCGAGCAGCTAAAACGAATTGTAGCAGTCCTGAAGCACGAGGAACATCAATGTGAATATTATCTTCGCGCATCAATGGACTGTATTTATTTATTAATAATATGGGTTTGGGCTCTAAATGTGTGCATATCACCTTCAAAATATGATACAAAGATACTAAAACAAAAGATAACGTTTGATTCGTTCTATTAATTTACTTATATGAAAAAATATAGTAGTGTGAAGACTTTGGCCATGACTGTGCAATACAGGCAGAACAATGTTGTCATGTATGCGTTAGCATTTTTTTAAGTGTTAACTCAGAGTTATGTTATCTTTTTTATGAAATGAACTTCGATACAACCAGGGGGAAATTTCAAGGGTTACTTTGTGCAATTATCAAAGAAATAAGTAATTTCAAGAAAATAGATTTGGGTATTTTCTTTTCTAGATTTGGACGCTACTGTAGTAACGAACACCCCATCACCCTGCACCTTTCCCTCTGCACTGCTCAGCAGTCAGGGGATGTGAGGGTTATCTATTGAAAGTGCGGATGAATCTGACTCGGCAACTCCACTGTGAATAGCTGGACTTCCCTCCCAGTGCCAATTGGTGATTTCAGTAAGGAAACCATCTCAACTTTACTTCATAATAAGAAAGATACAAATGAATAAAAGCAAAAGTTACCGTCAAGAGTTAAAGATATTCGTAATGACGTGGGGGAAAATGAAATGGAAAAATTACGAGGCTCATCCTCTTTTGTGAGCTCCTTTCCATCAGAGGAATATCCTACCAAATTCCTATCAACTGAATAGAAAAGTTGATACTACAACAGAGTTATGGTGAGGAGAACCATTTATTGCGGACAGTGTGGTGGTTATGATAGTCAAATAATAAGACTGCTGCCGAATTTTGCAACCAAAACTATAATGACTTGTTTGGTTGTCTTTTCTCCATTAAAAAATCTTAGAGTTTATGAATAAAGTGAAAAAAGATATGACAAAGGGTAACGCCATTTAAACATGAGATAATAATATTTTGTACTTTCAGTCTCAAGAAACAACGCAAATAAAACCCTAGAAAAGAGCCTTTTATAAGACCTAAACCAACTCACCAATCCCCGGTAACGTTCCTAGACACGTTTAGACATAAAATTAGAACGTTCACCCTCGACTTAATGAAGCATAACATAATAATCCTTCGTAGCTTCACTTGCAAAGAATTAAAGTCAAATATTTGTTTAATTAAGCCTAAATCAACCAATATTTCATTCCAAATTTATTTAAGGACAATTCTATCTGAAAATTGATAATAAATACAATTATGAGATTATTTGTAGCTCACTCGCGGTCGCGAAGTTCGGCTCAATGTTTGATCACTATATTTTAAGGACTTTTCGTTATTATCAATCTTATGGAGAATTCTACCTACTCTAATTTCCTACGGTTATTTATTCAACAGGAATATATATAAAAAAATACTTAGTATACAAATCATGTATACTATTCTCTTCAAGCCAACGGGCATTAACCTAGCGCTTGTAGACTAAGGAAAGGCTCAAGGGAAGGTGTTTTTCAAGGCAGGATTGAAGGCAATTAGGTAAGGTGAGGAGCGGATATCAGGTGCAAATGATAAATTTAACACAAGGAGTAAATTTAGAGAAAATGAAGGGGTATCAGGGTCCTGTATAGGCTCAGTGTGGAAGATAGGTAGGATGGTGGTGCAGTGTGTAAGGTTTGATATGTAAGAAGGAAAACCTAGAGGGTCGTTCTGGATCGAATCGACAGTCTATGCGGATGAGAGAGAGCAAAGGAACTTTAAGAGAGAAAGGTCCCCATCGGAGAAAAAGAAGGGGTGCAAAGTCCTCGAAAGGTAAAAGGGATCAAAGAGTAAAATGCGATACAGCAAAAGGGAATTACAGTAAACAAAGCGAGAGGTAAAGAAAGTGTGGATGGCAATCTCAAAACCACTGCCGTTATTTGGGAGCGGATGTGATTAAGATAACGCAGAAAGCAAAGAGAGGAGTGTAGGTAATTAGCGACATGGAATTTGAGAGATAATTAATTGCCTATCAAAGGCACGTGAGATTTGTAAGCGTGTGAGAATATTGAACAGCGCCCCCCCTCCCTATCAGCAAGGTTAGAAAGGTCACCGTAGCTTTACAGTGTGCAATATCCGATGGATTAGTCACGAATAACACTTCAGTTTGGTCATGATTGAATTTCAGGTTGTCCAGGATCCATTCAATCTTGATGTCGTGTGTGTGGATTGAAGATTTCATAAAACCACAGCAAACGTGGTTGTAGAGAAGGAGAGGTAGATTTGTATATCAATTGTATGGAAATATAAAGTTAGATCAAAGCAACGCCATAAAAATGACGAGGGGAAAAATCTACAAAACCGGAGTAGACCCAGTAATGAAATTTTGGAGCCCCGTAATGCACCCCCCGCAAGTCTATAGTCCCGAGGTGAATGGAATGATCACGTGATGATAGGATACAAGAAGGTGAAAATGAAGTTAGTAAAATGTAATTAACATTAATGAGATGAGAGTCGCCAGGAACTTTGCTCCACTTTATTCTTCTTCGTTCATTTCCTCTATGTGAATTTGGTGTCGATGAACGAAATCGATTTCAGTTAGATTTAGTTAAATTTGATTTCTAATTTATATAGGGATCATAAAATGAAAATAAGACACGATAAGTTAAATACCAGATGAAAGTTTGTGATTCTTAAAATAGGTGAGAGTCTCCTAATCGCTAGAAGAATGTGTGAGAAGTCCTCATGATGGCGGAATTGGAAATTCGCATTCCCTGAAGGTTGAATTTAGTTCTCAAAGGATATTCCGGAGATAGGATAACATCAATAAGACTGCCTAATTTTAGATATGTGGTACATATTTCCAATTATATTACAATTATACTTCCTTCTATACCATCTTTACGTTATTGTTCATTCTCTTCCATTTGGGTGTTATTATTTTCCTCAAACGTAACCAAAGGCGGTTACCTTATCTTGCATCGATGGTCAGGGCATTACAGAGAGTCAAGGCGATTCCGTGTTCCTAAGGTCAACTTACCAGAGAGGATGAAGAAAAGTCCCGCAACGAGCAGCAGGAAACGCCTCCGTTTCTGCAGGTAGCCGTATATAAGGAGGATTTCGGCGGTCATTAGCAGAGTCGCTGCCAAGAGGAAGAAAACCATGGACTGAAGAATGGCATCTGAAAAGAAGCACCACCTCAAATAGATCACCTTAAAGATCACCCAAATAAATTTATGCCAGAAATAATGGAATCTACTAAGAATTAAAGAGAATGGGATTGGCGAAGGAAAAAGAATGAGAACGAAAGACTAAAATAGTCTTGGGGTCACGAAGGTTATTAGAGAAAGTTAACTGTTAATCCATGAGACGAAATTCTCATCGAGTCGTCACGCACAAAACAGTCGTATACCGAACAAGCATTCGAGATTAAAAGATTGCAAACACTAAAGAGCATTCAATTTCTAAACATGGAAGCGATTTACGGCAATAAATGAGAGAAAATGTTTACTCTCAAGTGAAAGAGTGTCGCTTGCTGGATCTCTCTTTTGGGTGCACCCATAATTCCAAGCAGCGTGATGGATCACTTCTGCTGGATACTATTGCGCGACATCTGAGAGGCAAAGTATGCTATATCATTAAACCGCCTACTTCTGACTGTATGTAGTACTATTATGTGTTTATATGCTTATATCCAAGTAATAGTAAAATTTAATTCCGTCAGTGTTCTTCGTCTATGTTCTGTTTCGTTTTGTATTATGCTAATTTAATATATGAAATAACCACATTATATTATAAATATATGCATTATAATAACAATTTGGGATATGTGAAAGCAAAAAAAAACTCGATATGATAGGTCAAAAGGGTAGAGAAATTTGAGTTATACTTATGAAAATTAGTCAAAAACACCTATTTCCATGCTTGCCTAAGAATCCTTTAGTAAATCAATTATATTAATTCGTTGATTGCCATTAACTTTGACACGTATTAAAATGGAAACAAATTATCTTTTAAAATTACTGGAACAAGAGCGATTCTTTATGAGAGTCAAGGCATAAACGTCACATTCTTAAGGATTCGAAGCGAAAACAAAAAATCAAGTTCACATTCAAATTCGAAACTTCAGAAAATATCTTAGGAAACTAATATTAATATGCATCAGTCGATCGACGCGGAGTTTGTATTCAATGTGACTACTTGGTTACATTTTGGCTGCAAGCATAGTTATTAATGAAGACAAGGAATCATTTGGCGCATATCAACGACTATATGAATGCGTTTTTCACTGATTCGTGTTCTCAACTTTATTGTCTTTGGTAGGTTTAAAATGGCGTGTTAACTATAGAAAATTATTAAACCATGCTAATTTAATTAGCACTACAACTTGTGAATTTACTTTGTGATTAAGATAATATGTTTGAAAGAGTGCGAATAAATGGCAGAAGTAATTAATTAGAGTCTATTTTCATTGTTTTCTGAATGCTGGATTTGGCTACGACGTCTTTGGAGGGAGGATTAGCGAGTTAGAGAAAGTGGATTAACTATAAACAAACACAACGAGAAGAGTGACAAGCTGTTTACTGCGCTCTTACAATTCAAACAATGGGAGTGAAACATAGACTTTGTGTGAATTGGCTCTATACAAGATAGCGTTTAGTCGCTCGTCAATTGACATTACAGATGGAGGTACGAATTTTCCGTCCGGATTTAAATTGGGATTTTAAATATAGATTTATGTAACTGCTATGAGAAAGATCGATTTGATATTCTGTGGAATTCTAAAGCGTGCAAGACCATTAAAAATTACGTATACCACTCACATGGGACTGATGATGACGAGTCGTTAATATCTGAAACGTAGTCTCTCTCGGAAAATATGTCGATTTTTGAGCATTTGAAATACAATTGCCCGGCTGAGAAGAAAACTAATGTTAATCGGTGGAAGTTCCTTATGAGAATGACTATATTATTACATTGTCATTAAGAAAATAAAGTTTTTATAATAATAAGTAAAAACCTTTATATTTAACAAATTAATACATTCAACAAAATAGTTTCCATCATTATTGCCAATGTTCTCCCATGGTTCAACTAAACAAGACATCCTTCTTGAAGGAGTCATTCGGTTTTGATGGACTTATAATTCGATATCACTTTACCACTTTCATAAAAGACTTTACCATTAAAATGATGTATTTGTAAGTTAAATGAATGGTAATGAGATGGGGAAATGTCCGGGAAATAGGGTGGACGGGGGCAAACATAAATTTAATTTATTCTTTGGTCAAACATGTCAAGAGCTTCATTAAATATGCAAATGTTGAATATATTAGGTTGAGGAATAAGTTCTTGCGTTTTTTTTAATGTTTTGTTGATTTAAGTTTTGTTGGCGTGATTTGTGCACATATTAAGAAACAATAATAAATAATGAGAGCAAAATTTGCAAAGGTTAGGCTACGTCTCTTAACAGCGTAGACTATTAGGATTTTGCTTAGGCTACGTCTTGAAGTTGAGTAATAAGTCATTGCGGTTTATTTAAAAGTTGTGTTAATTTAAATTTTGTTCTGTGCCCTCAAAATGGAATGTCAAGTTGAAAGAAAGGCGCATTTTTGACACTTGTTATTCATTTTCAATCGAGACGGGAACAATGCAAACGCAGCCAAAGCTCGTCGCGATATTTGCGCTGTGTACGGAGAAAATGCTTTATCAGAAAGGATAGCTCAATGGTGGTTTTCACGTTTCAAAAACGGTCATTTCAATCTTAATGACGAAGAACGTTCTGGTATCCCCATTACATTAGATGAAGATCGATTGAACGACTTTCTTCATGAAAATCCTCGTCAATCGAATAGAGAATTGGCTGTACAATTGGCGTGTGATCAGAAAACTGTAGTGAATCACCTTCATTCGATAGGGAAAGTTCAAAAACTCAGTGCATGGGTTCCGCACGCTTTGAGCGAAAGCAACAAACTTCAACGCTTCACGATTGCCGCAGGTTTGCTTGCTCGCCACAAGGCTACTCGTGGATATAAGGACAGATTTTTTCACCGCATCATCACTGGCGATGAAAAGTGGTGTGTTTATGTAAACATGAACCATCGAAAACAATGCCTTAGCCCCAATAAAAAAACACTTCCGCGATTAAAACAAGGACTTCAACCACGAAAGACGATGCAGTGTGTGTGGTGGGATTGTGAAGGCATCATTCTTTATGAGCTCCTTGCAAACAACGAGATTGTCAATGCAGATCTCTAAGTTCAACAAATGTATCGACTCGACAAAGCTATTCGTGAAAAGCGACCTCATCGAAGTTATGGAGTCCTTTTGCCACACGACAATGCTCGTCCTCACATTGCTAATATGACAAAAGACTCCATCCAAACGCTTAATTTGAAAATCATGTCGCATCCTCCATATTCGCTAGACTTGGATCCATCGGATTTCCATCCGTTCGAATCGCTCTCTCCAACAATTTGCGCGGCGTTTCGTTCAATACTGATGTGGAATAAAGAACCTGGTTAGACGAATTCTTCGAGTAAAAATCCAGAGATTTTTATTGCAGAGGTTTCGAAAGACTAGTTGAACGTTGGGAAGAAGTCGTAAATAACAACGGAGAATACATTATTGATTAAACTGTATATTGTTATCAATTAAAAAGGAATTTTTTTTTAAATTGTTAATGGTAATGAATAAATTTGATAAAACCGCAAGAACTTATTGCTCAACCCAATAGTTTAGGATAGAGAGCAAGTAATATTCACATGTTGTAAAAGTTGTTTTCCAAAAAGTTCATGTAGCACACAAACACCATTTTGTAGTTTAAAGGAGGCCTAAGCATTGCCTCCTTTTCACTTTTTTTCGTGGCTCATTCTTACATCATTGATTCTTCAACATCCATTGAATTTATGTTGCGCTGATATCAATTTTTCAAGAAACACTCAGGTGGTTTAGTTTGGGTGGAGCCATCAATCAGCACAAACAGTTGCCTCCACGTTCGCTTCTGATTCAACCGATTTGGGTTGACTTTTGAATCATGGACAACATAAATGAACTTAAAGGGAATGTTGGAGTTTATGTGTTGGGGAGGGGAACAATTCCGTCATGTTGCTTTAACTTCCACGAACCTCTTAAAGAATTTCTTGCCAAGCTTCCATTTTTCTCCCCTCTACTTGTGTATGGAGAGTGACATGGGATAATGATAGGTTAGAGACATAACTGTGATATTAATTCTCAGGAAATCAACATATGGATTGATATCAAAATCATGGATTATTGATAGAAATATAAAAAGTGTGTGGCTTATTTTAATACGAACTGCATTTATTAAATTTGTTTGCACAGTTAAAGTTGGTTAAGATTAAGATACATATCTAAAGTCATTTATGCTGATCCTTCACATAACTTGTTCGAGAGAAAACTAAAACATTCATATAATAATCTGTGTGAATGATTTACTCATCCTCATTTGCATCAATTACGCACAACCAGCATGAAGGCCGTAAACTAACTCTACCATTTAAACCAAACCATCACTCTGTTCGATATGTCAGCCAAATTCCCCTTCAACTATATACATACACCCTATTTGCTCTGCTATCTTCATTTATCATTTTCTTGAGAAAGAATGAATCAGGCTTCCACATTTTCAAACTCTCAAATCAATTGCCATCCACAACTTCCGCCCCGAAACACTGTTTTGACTTACGATTCGTTTCACATATATTAAATAAGCCGGCGTATGTCTTCTTGACGATGAATTCCCGCTTTGCGGAAAGCTCTGCGGTGGTTGCGTTTAGGATTCTCTCTTCCATGTGGATCCACTCGCGCCCGCATAGGGCGGCCAGCAGAGAGAGGCCACTCACGCAGGCAGCAGCTGGCGTGAAGAACCACAACAACCGCCCTCTGGCGTTCATCTGGAAAGTAAAAAAACAGCATCACATAACACTTCTTTCAAAATTGCTGCATTCGCGTTCACTTTCACAGAGGAATCCATTTTCGGAATTGCAGTCTGAAACAGTGTTTCCTTTTTGTAAAAGGTGGAGAAGCAAACAAATCAGTTTATTAAAAGTTATTTGGGTCTTAGTTCTCCAGAAAGATGGGTTCCAAATGTATTCCTTTGAAATTTGATTTATTTTTCGGGTTCTTTGGTGTTCTCGTATAAGACACAACATAGAGAGAGAGAGCTGAAGATGTCTGATGCAGAATTAAAACATCACAAAGACCGACAAGTCTATTTTAAAGATATATAAAACTAATTTAAACTATGAAAAGATAATATGGTGTGCCCTTATAGGAAACACTACTTGAAAGGGTAGTGGTTATATGGATTGAATGTTTGCTTTGAGGAAGTTGGCTAAAAAACAAATAGGGGTAAGATGTATGAAAGATTTATATATGGATAGAGCGTAAAATCATGTTTACATGGAAGCACTTTGACAGCTTCAATAAATATAGGGAATCTGGTATTAAATCTTTTATGGTATGTAAAGTAATTAAATATAAGGCAATTATTATTTTTATACTTTATAATTAACTCTATTACCTAAAGTGCCCTCAATGACTTGCGAAAGTAAATAATTCCATATCTGATTAAATTTGGACGATAAAAATTTGTGTTATTGAAATGTGAAATAATTGCAGATATTCTTTTTCCTGGCCACTCAGGTATTAAGCTGAAATAGCAACTTGTACTATTACTTTGATCTTAGTCGAGAAAGTAGAGATGAACAAATGTTGATTCATTGTTGCAAGTTTACCTATGCCAGGTTGTGAAGAATCCATTGCACAATTCGTAAAACCTGGCCTATTTCTTCTAAATGACGATGCATTGTTGAAGAGTTACATTCGAAAATTCTTCCACCGTTATTTTGAAAACATCGAGATAAAATTCAACATGGCGGCCAGAACGGGGTTCATCTTTGATACTAACATTTACCGAGCAAAAATTCTGAAACCATCTTTGGCATTGGATCGCACTACTTATTTCTTCGCCGTGTACTTGACAAAAACTTTCTCCTCTACGCCACCTCCTCATTCATGCCGAAGAAATCCCAGCAGCTCAAACTGATCTGGAGGTTACCCGGCATTTATGCACGCAGGCCCAACTGAGAAGTTCATGTTTGAGGAGCAGCAGCTTCGGTCTTCTTCTTTGTTCAAGATGCCTGTGGGAGGGTTCCCACTCACCATGATGTCTTGGGTCTTTATGCCACTGCTTTCTCTTGTTTTATTTTCCTTAAACCAGTTCACGCGGCCACACTTCCTACACACATTGTGGTCAGCCTAATCATCTCCTGCTTCTACAATCTTTACCAAATTCCCTTTGGCTTTTCTTCCTTAAACGTCACTACTTCTTGTTCACTTAAACCGAGCGGTAGTCACTGTCACAAGTCACATCACTCCAGGAGGTATGTACTCATCCTTCATATATGTAGGTCATTAATTGTCCACCCGTGTCAGTCGTCATAAGCGTTATTCCCTCTGGTCACCTCCTTGTTAATATTCCCACCAAAACGATCTTCCTCCATCATATGGCCATGGACAGTGTGACATTGGCGGAGATACAAGAACTTCGCCTCCCATAGTTCTAGACCGACCCACGATTCTTTTCAGTCTAGGAACCAATGGAATACCTCTATATGTCCTGATTGATCCTTACCTTCTTCGATTCGTCTAAAAACTGCTTTGCCAGGCCCTTGAAACTCCCTAGCACCAAGTCGCATCAGTAGAATTTAGTTCTAAGCTCCCTCCCCAAAATTCTGTCCTCAGATCACTCTCTAAATTCCCACGCCACAGTCAGTTCCTTAATCCCTACCCTCCCGCAAGCCTCCCAAAAAGTTCAGACACCTAATTTTTCTTCTAAAACTCCCACCATATAATACCGTCATCCGCAAGATTCTCCCCCATGGTCCACAACCATTCACTTCCTCAAGCAGTCACCTTTCATTAATGTCCCTTTCACTACCTAATTAGTCTGAATTCTTGAATCCTCACTCAACCCCTGAATCTACGCCGCCCCATCCTCCCCAAACCTGCTTTGCCCTTCTTTTAATCAAGAAATGCAGATTCTCGTACATTTCGGGATATTACCCTGGCCTTCCATCTCCCAGCGCCCCTGGCCTATCATTCCCTGGGGATAGAACCGTAACTCTTATTCCCCATTCACCTGTTTCCTATTTGTCTCTCCTGTAGTAGCCCATTGGTATTGTCGTGGTTCAATTGGTAAAATCGAGAGCATTGCATTTTTTAAAACTTTCGATTGACTGTCTTTTATGCAGCACTGTTTGTCTTGTCTTGGAAGGATAGTACTGCTTTTCCGGTCAATATAAATGCACCCGACCGTCTTTCTCCGGATTCTATTCATAATTTTATTCTCAAACTCTCTCGACTATTTATTCATGCAGGAAACTTCAACAGCAAAGACCAAACCTGTGGCAAGTGTTCTTCGACTTTACTAACGCCCAATCTCTCATCTCTCATTGATGAGAAATCATTCTCAAGTGCTAACTCCGTCTCTTTTACTTTTCTCCAACAGTACACTGACAACTACTCTATTTATTTCTATCTCGTCTTTAATGAAGAGGTACTGGATGTCTCTTGAGCCAATTACTCTGCCGCCATGACACCCCTCTCGAAATTATGATTTTCTATCATTTAAAGTAACTCTTGTCCTTATTAACTCTCATATTCAAACCTGCATCACTTTTATCCTCAGTCTTCCGGCATATGTTTACTCATGCGTGATTCTTTTTTGGTCTTTCTGACAATCTGCTTTATCTTGTTTGGATGAAAAAATAGATAAATATCTAAAAATATTCTGCTTCCTTCGAATTCCCCCATTGTGTTTGTGTGTACCTCATTCACCTCCTATGAACCTCGATACCGAATGACTATTAATTCCGCAGAGTCATACCGCTTGTCTATTGCATTTGGAATGAAAACGTGTACTTGTTATTATTACTAGTAGTATTTTCATTTTATTATTACTTTCATCATCGCTAAATAATTTAAATAATATTTATATAACAGCCAGAGCTTGTACAATATGGATCGCAATCCCCCTCGAATAATGTGTTGATATTTTGGGAATCGGAATTCGAACTATTATGTAATCGCCACACACTGTCCTCTATTGACAGATAGCTTCAACTTTTAAAATAAATAAATGTTAATTTTCTATTTTATTTATGGGCAGTTGTTCCAATTTACCTTTGGGTCGTGAATTCCAATAATTAAAGAAAGGTCTCGAAACAAAGGGAGGTTTTATAATTTGACCAAATTTACTTGAAATTTCATAAAACGATTTTTCGTTGATTTCTCAAAATCTCTCCTTTTCCATTTTCCTTAAGTCTGACCTTCTTTAGTTGAGTTCTTCTCTCTCCTCAATTTACTTAAAATTTGTCTGGATGATGAACGCGCAATACTGAAAATTCAACCTCAATGAATTGTTACTCTAATTCCTATGAAACAGTTTTTGGCAATGGAGATTATTTTCTAGTTAAGATTTAAAAATATATTCTTGAGGTGATGACTAATTGATCCATAGCTTCCATTATCATGTCTCTAAGGGATTTAAAAATTCTCACTGTGGATATGTAAAATTTCAAAAAAATAAAATTTACCATTAAGCTATCGCAACCTGTGCCAACTCAATTTCTTTTCAACGCACTGGCACAATTCTTTTTCTCTTATTTCCAATTATAATAATTTTTATTTTTATTTACTTACGCACCCATCTAATAATTTTAGTGCCTAACGCCATTGCTGTTCGTCATCTATTTTATCTCCATCCAAGTAGTTTTCAGCTCTTCTTCATCAGGTCTCTCATCAGCTCGAAAGAAAAAGAAGCCTCTTTTCTAAACATTTTTGTACAATATTCTTCCTTTCATTTACTCGCATAATCTTTCTTCACAGATAACTGTAATCGTATTTCCAGAAATCGGATTCGGCATAAATGTATTGAAATTATAAGAAATAGCAATGAGACGATACAAAAATATATTCTGATTCCGATGACAGAAGAAGAATACCATATTTATTTAGCTATGGATTATTATTATTTTTGTATTGTAATTTTTCATCAGAATCATATTCGCTTTTCACATAAATTATAAGTTGTAGATATGTCCTTTAATATATGTATTTTCTTTACACTTAGTGTGTGGGGTAAGATTCACGTTGGGGGACAAAAAATCAAACTAACAAAAATATTAGGATAAAATGCGAAGAAAACACACCAGAATCCCCATATTTAATCTCTCGCATGACTTTAACCTCTTCTCATTAAGGTCTATGGATGATGTTTTAAATAAATTCGTAATTACTCTTTTCAATATTAAATAGCTTAGAATATAAAAGAATATTAACATTACTTGAATTAATTCCAAATAGCCGAAGGCTAAATTTACCTGGCACTTGGAAATCTCTTTCTGTCCTTGAGAAAATTGGTGAACAAGAAAACGTTCCAATCCAAGTGAACATCTACATATATATGATAGCCAATAATACTGGTAGTTAAGCATTGGTTTTATTTAAATATGCCCATCTGGCAACGCCTAAAATGTCCATAGGTACTATTAACATTTAAAACAAACCCAATAAACCAAAAAAACACTAAAAAGAAAAAAAACACTATGAAAGAAAGTACATTCTCAGGGGCGGGAGGCAGTCCCGCGTTCCATGAGCAGCCGAGCATGAATCCAACACATAAAAGATTCAAAACAATGAAGGAGGTCAACCTCCACAATCGGGAATGCATGACCCAGTCTCGGGCACAAGGATCAAGTTGAAGCGACCACGTTCGTACATGTATTACAACAGTTAATACGCCGATGGTTCCTCAAACTAAGACATTCGGCATGAATGTCCTGGAAAGTCTGAGAGATCAACCGATCTCCGCAGTAATGTGTAGGGGGCGCTCCATTTGGTTGCCCTGGGTTCGGCGATGATTCACGACGTGAATGAGACAAAAGATTTCCTGAAGCCATCGGGCATAAAGGGGTAGGTCGGAAGAAATTGTCGCCACCTGATTGCTCCATAAGCTTCAGGGTTGTGAAAATCGAAAGACTGGTTCTTGTGTCCAGTCCTTACAGACTATTTTGGTTTCTCATCAGGGCGCTCATTGCCCGCAATCGCTACATGTCCAAGAACCGAGCAGCGGACACTCTCGATCTCATCTTGGTTCAGAGCAGGTGTTGCCTCATGAATACTTCTAACCAAATAGTATAGGGAATCTAAATCCTCAACCTTAAAGACAGATGCACCACCAGGTAAGATCCTCGCCAATTTCAAACCTAAGGGAGATGGCGTTAAAGCCGAACTCCTCCTCGGATCTTGATCTATCAGTGTAAGCTGCCACAGTGCCACTATGATACGCCGTTTATTCAATATAATTCAACGCAGTACTCCAAGCGTTGTAGAAGCTTTTTGAGAAAGAGCGTATAGACAAACATTCACAAGTGCTACTTTCCAGGATGGCATCCTCGGCAGAACCAGGGTGAAACCGGCCCTAGAGATACATCTCTTTTTCGAAAGAGGTCACTTTCCATAAACTTAAAGGCTTATGGTATAATTGAGGTTTCACGAATGAATAGGCCTGGGCAGGTGATAAAATAATAGAGGTTGATGAATGAAGGAGACGATGGGCTAGCGAGTATAAGTGCCTAGTGCACTGTGTACTAAGCAGAGCAAGGAGTTTCTCAGCAGCTTTGACAAAAAGGCTTGTTATAAGGAGGGTGGGCAAAACACGGTCACTAAACGGGGCCAGTGTGCTGGTCCCCTGAAGATACCTGAGCGAAGAATGTCCATGTCATGGGTGCAAGTGACTAACTCTCCAAATATCGGCCTACCAGATGAAGTGTTTGTCAAAAACAAGAACAAGGAAAAGGTGCTACTCTACCATATCCATGTAATCCACATTCAGAATAAAGTCTGTTACGGGATAAAGCATGAATGGTGACTTAAATACCAAAAGAGATCGAAAAAGCGTCTACGTAGAGAGTAGCAAGAAGGTATTCTGTCACCAAGGATTTAGTTGTTTTTTTTTTAACTAAATCGCCAATATGGCGAGTGCCTTCGAAGAGATAAGTCCCTAAATACAAAGAGAGTGAGACTGAAGACTTTTTTCCTCCGTGTTTCCCTCTTCCTGCTTTTTTGGACTGAAAATAACTCCTGCACTACCTACGTGGAATTGATTCGTCTGCACAGACTCAGATGTGAAAATTAGAAGGTGCACCATCACTCCAATCCACTGGAGGTTCTCCATGAAAGCGTATCCTCTTAGGGTATCAGGGCAGTTTACAGATTAAAAAGGTAAAACAGTAGCGCAATGATGTGCACAAAGAAAGGCCTCACATATATCATTTTTTTGTCTTAGCAGAGTATCCGACATGAAGTGAGAGTTGCAAAAGTCAAACTGTACAGGAGACAAAAAATAAGCTCATTAACATTTGCCCAGTTTTCCATTAAGTTGCACAGTCAGAATATATAGGTAATTGGGCGAAAATCAGCCAAGGCACACTCGTCTCTACTCATTTTTCGCAAAGCAAACACGTTAACTATTAGCCAGATCCTGTTGCACAGAGCTCACTTAACGCATATGGTTAGAACAGCCGTTTAAGGATTCCCCTTCTCGAGAAGTAAATTCCAGTCGATGTCTTTCAGTCAGGCCAAGAAGATCTCTAAATCTGGCTGAGCAGCATCTTCAGTAGAGAAAATGGAGAAAACTGTTGCAACGAAATTTTTCACGCACGCATGGTGCGAGATTGCAGTCTCTTGCTTCTGTAGGACATAAAGAATGGTCCTGCGAAAACGTCTCTCAGTTCGTTGTGATAAAGTTGTGATGGGGTCAATATATTAATTGAAGACAATCATATTAACCAAAAGAGCAGAAGGCAAGTTTTACACTCGACAAACCTACAAGGAAATGAATGGCGTTCAAAAAGCCTAGATGTTCTGAGAATACTAGTCAGACCTACGGCGATGAAGGTATCGGAGTATAACTCAACGGCCTCATTAACCGATCTAAACTCCTCGAGTGAGATAGAAAATTCAGTCAATTCCTTAAATTCGGATAACCACACCGACTCCAAACAGCAGTCAGGTTGTTGTTTCCCATGCTGCAACAGTCCAATGGAAAGAAATTTCGATAGAAAATTGATCTCTCCCATAGAATCAGGGTGTGCCTTTGGAGAGCAGAGGGATTTAGATATACACATGAAATTTAAGCGCTTCTCGAACAGTGATGAGTGAATTCATCCGGATTGAAGAAACTGATCTCCATCTTTTCGATCATATCGGCAAAGAGCTGGCACATGAGATTGATTGTATCGTCCCTATTGATATCGTGCCTACCATGCTGATTCCCCAGGAGTAGGAAGGTCCTCGTAATCTCTGCACATTCTTATTTTCGTCTCTCAGAGGGACCGCCGTATCCAGACGTGCCAACCAAAGCCTGCTCCTTCTCCGTAAGGGTTTCCAGGACCTGTCTGACTTGGCGGCCAAATTAGAAAAAAACAGGGCCTTCCTCTCCGTTTAAACCCCCACCCCCCTTTAGGAGGTTAATGTGAATAGACTCTTGCCCGTGGTGAAGTAGCAGCTGCCCATATAATGTGCATTTCTACAAAAGTAATATGAAAAATGCAAATTCTCTTAACATATATCCGTAAGTAAATGTAAGAAATGTCTCACGCAGAAGCCTAAATACGAGGACTAAAATTGAAAACCGCGGTTTTCCTCCGAGATTGCCAGAGAATCACGTGATGCCTCTTAGCCAATAGTAATTGAGATTTTGAAGGACACGAGTAGCGTCTTTTTAAAAGGTTGGAGCGAGAGGCTCCCAGCTAGACTATAGTGTGTGTTAATTATATATATTCATATTCCATTCTTATCAGTGTTACTAAATATAAATTCATTATTATTATTACAATATAAATATGTTCTTTAGTCCACCATTTTACCCATTCCTTCATCCTTTGTTATAGCTATTTATAGGACGATTCGGATATATTTTACTCTCTCTCTCTCTCTCCATATATATATATATATATATATATATATATATATATATATATATATATATATATATATATATATATATATTTCGCTCAACCTTGGTTTTAGTATAATTATTATTATTAGCTCAATATTTTCCTCTCTGTCTTTGTTGTACATCGTTTGCTCATCAACCTTTGTTTTGTTGTTAGTATTATTCATATTAACTTTTTCCCATTTTGAAATAAATAAAAATAAGTTTTATAAGCCTCGCTGTTATTGCGCATACCTAAAATCTAAAACGGAATAATTCAGTGGATTTCCACCCTTTTCAAACTCTCTCTTTCATCTTCAACTATATTTATGCAGAATATAGTTAGCTATCTAGGCAGGCTAACGTCCTAAATACCCTGTGGTAAAAGTGATTCCTTGGACAACACCTTGCTTTCAGTGGCAAAAGCATCCTGGGATTCACACTGGCTTGGGAAAGTGATCTTCTTCTAGCCATCTTCCAGACGGTGTTGTTGGACGAGGGGATCCTAAAAGGCATCAACAAAACCATGGCGTAGTGGCTAAACACATTATTTGCGTCCTTTAAGCTGAACTCATCGGGATATAAAGGGAATGGGGCAGGGACGCCTTCACCAAACATGGACAAGAGACACTGATCTACGAATTGTGGTTTGTATGGCTCTTGGCCACCCATTACCACTTTACGGAGGTCACTCAATGAAGCTACTGATCCTAACACCAAGTGCCGGCGAAGCTTCCCAAATTGAGATGTAATCCGAAATTTTAAATTGAACCAAACAAAAGTGAAATTCCGGAGCTTGTGACCAATAAACAAGAAGAAGAAGCGGGATTCGGGGGCTATATCCCGCCTTAACCCGCTTGCGCCTATCCATTCTGGTTTTCGAACCGTTCAGGGCGCAAACATGGGTGCGTTAATGTGTTTGGTTCTCGTCTGTAAACCGACACCCACTGACAAGATGTTGCCTGGTCGTTTCCCAAGGGTCCCCCTCCCATCGAATGAATAACCAGGGCTAGGGAATTAGAGTGGTTTCTTTACTCGGTCGTATTAATGGTCGACCGAGGGCCAGGATCTGAAGATTTGTCGTGTGACAGACATAAATAAGAGTCCCAAGAAAGACAGTTGGCAGCCAACGAGGCATTAACTTCCCACCAGGCATAAAGAGTACATCCTTATGCACTCGAAAATGGCCACAGGGAGCTTGTCAACCGAAAGGGTGAAGAAAATAGTTTATTGGGGTAACATCGGTTAATAAACCGTTACTTCTGACAAAACATGAGATGGCTGATCATGTTCCTTAAACCTGCATAGAGGGAGTAATTGGGGAATGCTGTTAGAAAAAGTGGGAGCATTGAGGAAAGGGTGGAAAGCGCCAGCTCCCTCAGGCGCCCTAAAAGAGATCAAATCAAGCCGGAGAGCCAGCAGGATATCCGTGTTGACCCACAGAGCTGGGAATATCTCGCTCCTGGTGGTACTCGGGGTAGCGGGGGCTCAGAGGGAAAGGAGAACTCCCCAACTGTCCCAGGCTCTGTCAAAGAGTTCACTTAAGCCCTGGGGTCAGCTTCTCCCTTCCTAGTGGCACTGATACAGGAAGAGATTGACCCTTCTCTCCGGTCTAAGTGTAGCAGTCCTCCCCACGGTACCCCTCTGCGAGGTGGTCCGTAAACAGACTCTGTGGGACCACCAATAATAATAGCTTCTATTTTTACTTTTCCCATTTATTGTACCGTTTTCTTCACTTTCTGTTCCAAAGGTACTCGACTACCACACTTGATACCAAGCCTGAGTTCTCGAGTAGTGCAAAACAAGCTATTAATTACAACTGCCGAGCCTTATTCTTCTGAACATTCTAACATCCACTTCACAATAGGCAACTGAAGCATAACAATGAGAGCCAAAAGTGAAGTTGACCATTTCTTACTAGAACCTTAATTCAAATCAAGTACTCTATCCAAAATGCCCAGGTACTTATCCGTTTTGTTTTTGTTAATGTCCAAAGTTATTATTTGGTAACTACCTTATTTGGGCATCTATGCTATAGATCTACCCCTTTTTGACTCGATAAAGTCGTCAGGATATAAAACCAAAATCCCTTACACGTTGAATTATATTATTGGCCCCCTTTTAGACCCAACCCTTCCTCGCAACTCTCCCATAAATCCATCAGAATTTCCTAATCTTGTTCAGTGACTAGATTACTTAATGATTCATATCAGCTCTAACCAATCCTAGCTAGCTTCGTCAAATTTCCCCGAGGCCTAAGCTCCTCTTTCTTTATCCACTTTACCACGATTTATTGTCAAATAAAATATTAAAATCCCTCACAACTAAAATAAAATTTTATATGATTATAAGCGATAAAATCCTATAAAAACCTTTTATTGTAATAACCTTTGTATTTAATTAATTCGGCAAAAATTTAAGTGTATAATAACGCCGCTATATAAATAGTCTTATCAGTAAGGTAAGAGAAATGTCCCGTAAATTGAACCCATTTTCATTTTATTGTCAGAAATCAAAAAATTTGCTTGTATCGCATAAAAAGTAAACATCACAGAAAGATTCGGAATCACCTCTCGACTTTAGTATTCAGATTTAAATTTCTGAAAATATGTAATTTTTCCGAATCCCTAATCTACTTAATCGTCCAATAACTAAAATTAAATTATAATTCCTGTTTTACTGTAAAACAAGCTATGAAAACATAAATGTTATGTTCTTTTGTGAGATTAAAATGGAAGGAGAAGAGAAATGAGTTCCATTAAACGAAAATTCATTTACTTGTTTGCAGCTCTCGTTTTGATAAGATCTCTAATTTCTTGTTAATTATAAAAGATCTTCAATTCCCCACCCACTTCAGCTGCCAACATGACTGCATCCAATCTACGGTACAAGAGTCAAACGAAACTCAACCCAGGTTAGGTTTTCATTTTCATGCTTTGCAGCGAACGGAAATGATAAACACACGATAAATGAATTTGCGGCGAAAAAGTTTTGTTCATTTCATATTTGGAAATTTCTTCCACAAATTCCCTAATCGTTAATTTAAAGATTACTACATCAAAAGCCAGATATCTCTTTAAGCCATTGAATGCCGATCGATTATCAAAATATTCTTAAGCTAATTTTACAAGCCAAGTGCCGTAACGGAATATAAAGAGATTATATACTTGGCAGAATTTTTTAAAGATTTTACGACCCAATAACTTTTAAAATTTATTTTAAAAATATTTCCTTTATTTTATGGGCTTCGTAATGTAAATGGGAGTCATCACTCGTTTAGGGCCAGATTTCATGAAAAGTAACGAGATCTTAAAATCATTATTTTAACTAAAAATTAAAATTATTCATCTAACAATAGCATTTCGAGTCTGGAAAATGCTCGAGAGGAGCCGACAGTAAGAGTGAGAAGGAGAAAGAAGGACCAGGACCGTTATGGCCAAATTACTTAGATCCAAATGCTGAAAAAGGAATGAATGGAACCCTCCCTTTACAACCCCTCCAAGGGAAGAACTTGCGCAATTTGCCGCTTCTCTTGTCCTTTGACTGGGCCTTAAATCAGCAAATTTGGTTTAGCCCAAATCGAAAAGTGAAACCCGGGTTGACTTTTCACGATTCAACTCTTCCACGTAGATGCAATGTTTGCCCGTCTATTACTTTAGGACTCGAAGAAGCATATCCTTTAGATCTTTTCAAAATGAGGATGTAGGTAATGGAATGTGAAGTAGTTAATATCTTCTTAGAAGGAGATAGGAGTTGGGATTCAAAACCAAAATTTCCATTAACTAACGAAAATAAAAATACAGAGATCAAATAAAATTGTCTTTTAGAAAAAAAGAGAACCGGAAGATTTTCCATTGAATCTTGTATGTAGAAGTGAATCCAAATTTTAAAATTGCCCTGAACAGCCCTTTCTAACAGGGCAGTGAAGCATTTTGTATGAAATCGAAAGTTAAATTGGAGTTTAGGAAAAAGACGGAAATGGTTCCGGATTGGTTTCGTCCCATTTGATGTCACGGATTTTTTCTTCTTTCATCACCTTCTGGTATGTAACTGGCGATGGACAAAGGATCCTATGTCGAAATAAATTCATTGATAAGCATTATTATTATTAATATTTTTAATGATGTGAAAAGTAATACGGATATCGTTGAAGAACTGTTGCTCTCTTGATCTTCCCCACAGTTTCACATCTCTAAACTTCACCAATTCATGATCTTAGTTTCAATCTTCTTTGTAGATATGCCCTCGTAGGAATACCTCAAATAAAAGTAATAATGGTAAAAAGAAATTTGAAAATAAATAATGATTTGTAGTTGATGAAAAAGAGCGTTGCAATATTTTGGTTGTAAATGAACACCAATCAGTTATTGGATAGATTGTAGTTCAAGGAATTGGTTTCTCCTCATCGATTTGCGAACTAATTCCAGATGATTTAATATTTTATTAACAGAAATAGAAATTGCAGTAAGGTTTAAGTAAAGAGCCGTAAGAAAAGAGTGAAGTTAGTAGAAGTGAATATGTATGGAAGGCATAAAAGTCTAGTGTGGTTTCGTTCTACAGTGACAACCCTTGCCCTTGCAGGACCACATAAGGATATTAATGCAAACAACATACTCTATTCATTATAAGGATTAAAAGAGTCTTATTACTAATTCACTTTACCTTTGAGTGCTCTTAATAGACCATCTGAACCTTATTTCTTTATTCGTAGTACTCTATGAATTGACTCAGTTTCCATTTTCATCTCAAAAGTTAAATAGAAACCCCCAGCGAATATAAATAGCGCCTATAACAATCAGTCTCGTGTTTTGATTCTCAACAAATGGAGGCACAATATTTGATGCGGCCTATGCATTCTTTGCTTGGGTCAGCGAATTCTGGGTTGCGGCCCCTCGCTCAAATTGAGGGGATTTTGATGTCGGCAGAGCAGAATTTAATTTCTTGGTGGAAGTTCGTCAATTTTTGACAAAATGTTTCTAATGGATTGGTAAATATTTCATAGAAAATAGAATAATGATGTTGCTAGATAAAAATGGTGTTATATTAACAGGAAGAAATTGAAGCTGTTTAATGGCGATTCTCTGAACTTGAAAGAACAAAGAATTCGATTCATTATTCCCAAAGCAAAAGCAAGAATATTCGTATTTGTCTTTAGCTTTGTACCAAAATACGGAGGATTTCTTTGTTTTTCAGGCATTTTTTTTCCGATTTTTAGAGTTTGACGTTTATGGATCACTGATTTTTTTTGTTTATATTTCAGTCTTTCATCTCATTCCGGTTGTACTCTGCTTACTTTACACTATTATTTTCCTTAATCATTCATCACCTTTACAGTTTTATGATCGTAAATAACAATATGGAGAAGAGAGCTTCAGGAATGATCTTTGCCGACATATAAAAGTAACCGCAAAATTGAAAAAGAAAATGACGACAAATGGAATTACTTTTTCATGTACGTAGTTATTGGGTGTGCGTCATTATATTTTTTGAAGGTCTTTTACTCTTAACAACCAAAATGTTTAGATCTTTTTATATGAAGGGAATAAAAGGTTTAAAGCAAACAAACAAGATCACAATAGTAGAATAAACAAAAGCTCACGGCACCTCGTTTGTTTCGTTTAAAGTTCCGTTGGTTCCTTTTGCATTACACTCTTAAGTATCTTAAACTATCTTGGATCATATCAATATTATCGATGAGATATCTTGGATCATGTCGATATTATCGATGAGATATCTTGGATCATATCGATATTATCGATGAGATATCAAGCACTTGTGAGGTGAGACTGGGCAAACCTTCCCCTGCGGGGTTAGTTAGACCTAGGACCTGGTAGAGAGGCACGCCCTTCCGACCTGAATGGCCGCATTGGAACAACCTCTAGCATGGATTTCCAGTCCAAGTACTCACAGTTGTTTCCCCTCGCTGCCCAATCTTTTTCAGGATTTGCCGCTTTAAATCTCCCCCTATTTTCGATCCTGAAGAGATTGACCATTTTCCTTTCAGGTCTCTCCTTGCTAACTTAGGATCATCTGGTTAAGAGGGTGCCCGGGTAACAGCCGTGCTGCAACTGAATCCTGGAGGTGGAGGACAGGCACGCCCTTTCCCTCCAAGTGCATGGTATTATCAAATGAGGTGGTTATTTCCGAGCAAGTATGATTGATTGGCGTCTTTTACTGTGTCAGAAATTAGACGCTCCAAGAATAGTCAAACGCGGCGATTAGGGGAATTGAGTGTCACTAAACGTTTATTAAGTTTATAGAGAGAATAGATAAATGAATGAATAATTAATAATTCCTCACGTTGAAAAACAACGGAGGTTATTTATCTTCTGCACAGGTGGGTTCCGTAAGTTTCACTGTAGCTCAGATGCTTCGCTCCGGCATGCGAGTGAGATCTGCCTGGCTTTCGTCTCAAGCAGGACGTCACGGAGGTGTTTTGTTCTATTGTGAAAAGGCCTTTGATACTGTATGACGATGAGGTATCGAAGAGCCCTCCATTCTATTGGGGGGAAGGAATCCTCTTATTTTTTTTTAAGTTCATACTTGATGGAGAGTCAGCGTACAAGTGGGGAGAGCCCTTTTCGAGTCGATATTTCAACAGGAAGGGTTCATACAGGAAACTTTCCTCGGCGTCACTTTCCTTTCTTTTAGATTAACTGTATGACATCGGTGCTACGGGCAGATGATCACCCCCACACTTTACACTGAAGACTTTTTTATCTCATCTGGTGCTGCTCAGATGCCTACCCTATGGCGCCGTATCCAATGGGCTTAGAGCCTCGTCTCTCTTGCTAAAAAATGCCCGAATTTTGGTTTTCTTCGACTAAGACCAAGACGATGCACATTTGGCGCATTCATGAGCATCAACCGGAATAGAACCCGTTCCCAAATGAGACTCACCTAACGTGGTAGACGTACAATCCGTCCTTGGTCTAGTATTAGACCGAGACATACGAGGCTCATATTCGTAGCATTAGGGTCTCTTGTAGATACACCATGGACATTCTACACTCTGTGGCTTTCATCAAGACAGGAGCTGATAGAGCTACCCTCCTCCTTCATCCCCTCTAATATTTCACTAAAAGAGTGACCCTGGATGCCAGATTTATTCTGTGAATCGGAGCTTAAATTATAAAAGTGAATTCAGACATCCAGTGGAGTCTCGTTTAGTGACTTGTGCCCCCACACATAAGCAGGAGAGACCCTTTTAGACAATGCAAAGAAGGCACATGCATTACTCCGTACAAGGTGCGTCAGGCGCTGGTACGTTCAGGTTCAGCATCTCTTCCCGTCGCAAATGGCTCTCACAACAATTCAACAACAATTTCAATGATCATTTTATGCACTGCCGACATTTTTATTATCTACCCTAAATATGGGACACGCTGGCGAGTCAATAGACAAAAGAATTGAATTTCCAGGGAGAGGAAGCAGTCAAGGGAGAAAGCGTAACCAATTTAAAAACTTGATATAAAATATAAAATTAAATATTTAAATTTAAAACAAAAAAGGATAAATGGAGGAGCTATGTAGAAAGTGAGTAATTAAAATATCATACAGAGTTAATCTCAACAGAGAGCAACACTATTTCAGGGGCAAAAGAATTTAAACTTGCAGACATAATAATTATACAATCAGAAAGTGCATTAAAAATTAGACGATGCTTTGGGATAAAAGACTGCTCAGTCCTACTCACAGGAAACGAGTAGACATCAATTTTGCCCGAGAACAATTACATTGCATGCCTCGTCCGCCTCCAAAGACATGCGTTTGAGATAAATAAACCCTAAAGGGATATTTAATATTATATGTCAGAGGCTACATTTTTGCGATGATATAATTCGAGTTGAAAATATAGAAGAGGTCATTCAGTTCCACACCTTAACAATCTGCATTTCATGACACCCACATGAATAAAAGATGCGCAAGGCAAGGGAATGCAATTTCTCAGTAAAATAAAAGTTGGGGCTTGTTATGAGAACGAATGAGCAGTTCACTTTGATGACAAAAGGATGACACAATGGTCTGCGAACAAAAGATGACATCACAGCTATCAGATATCGAAGGGATAACACAATGGTCTCCGCAAAAAGAGGACATCACAGCTTTCAGATGTCGAAT
Source organism: Ceratothoa steindachneri (assembly GCA_963969495.1). Lineage (NCBI taxonomy): Eukaryota > Metazoa > Arthropoda > Malacostraca > Isopoda > Cymothoidae > Ceratothoa > Ceratothoa steindachneri. Next base: position 135,404,845 of record OZ018329.1, on the reverse strand, counting down.
AGATGACGCTATGGTCTCCGAACAAAAGATCACATCACAACTTTCAGATGTCGAAAGGATGCCACAATGGTCCCCGAACCAAAAATGACATCAAAGCCATCAGGTGTCGAGAGGATGACAAAGTGGTCTGCGAACAAATAGGACATCGCAGCTTTCAGATGTCGAAAGGATGACACAATGGTCTCCGAACAAAAGATGACATGCCAACTTTCAGAGGCACTATTCAACTCTTTAATATTTAAAAATAAACCTCTAATATTAGTGTACATCAATTGAGTACAGAAGGACCAGGATTGAGTAAAGTATCACCACTTAAAATTGTCAACAAAATTAAGTATCTTAAGTTATAATTCATGAGCATTAATAAATTAACAATGAACATAACAACAACAGTAAAATTAACAATAACAAAATGTAAAAGAACAAAAACAATACCACAGATTAAGTATTCTTTGCACCCTCTGAATACTTATGGAAAATCCCATTTAATTTTAATCTGAAATTTTTCCCATTGATATAAATATGCATTCAAAACAAATTCACTGCGCTATTTTGCTTTGTCATGGACTTTCGCCTCATAGGAGGGTATAAAAGTGCCATAACAGCTAATAATTCGTCCTTACTTAATCAAATATGATCTTATCTATTTGATCCTATTGTATCCAATTGGTATTCTATGTACTTAGGGATATCTTTGATAACTATCTTGCCTTCTCTATTTGCTCCCAAAATTGGCCCATTCCAATATGTGTGTGTTACTTTGGGCAGTAAATATTCGTCATGGCATGTTTTGTTGAAAGCTACGCCTAATTTAGCATTAATAATTTCATTTCGACCCCCTCGATTATCGTATTTCCACTTTTTCTTCTTGATTAATTCCATAAATAAGCTGACCAAAGTCCATTTGAAACTAATGATTTTATCCTAAGCACGGAAGTAAAAAATTGGGGCGCTTCAAAAAAAAAAGATTTATGAGACTGAAGCTTTTCGATACAACTCGTATCATCTTCAGAGACAAAATATAGATAGGTCACGAGGTTTATATATTTGGGTAACTAGTTATGAACCTACTAATAAAGAGACAAGAGGGATTTGGGTTTATTGAAGGAGGTGTGCTGCACTTCCAAGGAATACAGAGAAGAAAAGCCGAAAAAAAAGGTCACTTTAACTATATACTATAAAACTAGATAGACATCGAGCCTTATTAGGAGCCTATTTCATCCAGCATAATCCTATCCTGTTTATCTATCCAGGTCAGTCTCATTTCTTAGCTCCTTTTGCCATTACGTCTCCCGACCTAACCCATCCTCTTCTCTCCATTCTAATATATATTTTCTATCTTCCTCTTCTTCATCTCTTCTGACATTGTCTTTAGTTAAAAGCGTTAGTTTCAAATTCAAATTTATTACTTTGATCAACAATCTATTTAAAAGCTAATACAAAAGTATAAATTTACTTTATTACTCTTTTGTTTTGACAGTGACATAACAAGTTTGTTTTTATTCCTTCCACGAAGGACATCACCTTGCAGCTTGCATGTTAGCATTTTCGGTAGAGTGTGTGTGTCAACCTTATTTTTATAAGCCTAATCAATGACTGCCACTAAACTTTGTAATTATATATTGCACTGTTGCAATTTTTTCTCAAACAATCTGATTATCTTTAATTATTGATGACATTTTTTAATTAAATTTGCATAGATCAACCTCCTTCAAATGTCCAAGTTTGGTTCCATGGCAAGCGAATTTATACTCAGGATTTAAAATATTCTTGCCTAGGTTCAAACAAATGTAAAATATGAATTTGAATATTTTTTAATAATTCCATAATTTGAAAATATACTTTGAATATTCCTTATTCTGATACTTTCACAACCTCGCTTTTCCATTAAGAGAATAAAGTGAAAATCAACGTGTCAACATTGATCTAAAGTTTTTTAAAACCATTTGGTAAAATAGCAAATATAGCGAGGGTGAAAATTTGTAGAATAGCTCAAAGGGAAACTAAATATAGCATAAGGGCCCTTGAGGCCCACAACTCTCCTAGTGGGTTACTTGTGAGTGCCTGTTCTTGTAGGTCACATTTAGTATCTGCTTTGGGGCATTCAATTCGGTAGTTCACTGGGACACGTCACAATGCCCTAATTTAGCCTTAAATTAGCTCCGGTGGCACTCTCGTTTTGCCCAATGTTAGGAGGAGGAGAACTTCGGCTAATCACACGAGGAAACAGTTTCTCAGGGGAAGAGAACGAGGGGTGAAGACAAATAGAGGTAAAAGGAAAAGGGAACGAAAAGGAAGAACGAAGATGTTTGAATTTCTTGAGAAAGAGTATAATCGTTAAATAAGCCTTTTAAGAATAAATACCATGATTTCATTCATAGTAATAGTCTATACTTTGTATCAATGAGTGCCAAGACTTTACAGAACTTTGCGTTTAAGGCCTTTAAATGCACCATTCATGCCCCAGCAGCGATTGAAGTGATATTCTGTACCAATTCCTTTCATCCCTATCTTTTAAAAGCCTGTAATTTGCCAATCACAATAGTGTAATAATAAATGGATGATAGGACTTCAAATGACTCTAATAATCCAGTGTTAATATAATCTAAATGTTTCCTAAAAAGGTAATCAAGCGTGACCAAGAAAGGAAACAAACAAGAGTAACTCATTTTTAACTATTGTAAATTACTAAAAGAGCAAAATATGAGTTTTAAAAACATGAGACAACGAAATCATAATTCAGTCAATTAAATAATAAGATTGTCAATAACAAAAGCAATTATGTTCTCAAAATGTTTTTATTTTTTTCCTATTTCAGTGATAATGTAATCGTAAAAAAACTACGTGTAATATATAATTAGTATATAAATAATTATTAAATTAATAATTTGAATATATACAAATTATATAAATTGTATTATCCTGTAATCTGTTTTTCCTTTTTCACAATTCAAAGCTTTCTCTCCTTAACTCTTCCATACATTTCATCTCGTTATTTGAATATAAAATCTGTAATGCCTTTTCTTCCTTAATAAAAATTGGTCTGTTTTTCCCTTATTCATTTCCGGGCTTGGTTAGGTCTAACTATAGCAGGGGTTTCCAAACTACGGCCCGCGGGCCAGATCTGCCTCGCGAGGTCATTTCATTCGGCCCGCCGCTGCACTGTGCCACAAATGAGATAAAATATTATTATGTGAATATAACTTGTGCATTTCAAATTACAACTTTGCATACAATTATTACTTTTCTAAAACGTTTTGGGTTGAATATTCAATGTGTAACATTCTAAACACTTATTGGTATTATGGCTTCCCTCCCCAAATTTATTCCTTCTCCCATTCCTCCACCTCCCTACCTCGACCCCTTTTGATCGTTTTTACATTGCTATTAAATATAGAATGTGATTAATTTTGATGAAAGAATTTTCAATCCAGTGTTAAAATTTAATTAACTTTAAGTCCCTCAAAGTGAGTTTGATTTTTGGACTCTGATTCTTCTTCTCTTAAGTCGTGTAGGTACTCTTGAAAGCATGCTTTTCGGGGTTTTCTTCTTCTATTATTAATTATGATTTAATTTTTATTTTATTTTAAACGGAGGTTTTTATATCAGAAATTTCTTTTATAACCAGTATAATTTAATGCTAACACTGATGGTTTTAGAGATAAAACATATATTTAAAATTTTGGATCAATATAAAACTTAATTTTGATTTGTCAAATTTATCGGATGGCGTAAAAAAGGTTTCAAAATTTGAACTTTAATAACTCAGTTAATTTGAATGATTATCACTTTATATTTGGTACGCATTATCATTCATTCTTAATAAGTTCACAAAATTTCTTAAATTTTTACCAAATATTTTGGCTACAATTATTAAATAAAAAACATGGATCGAAAATTTGATTGCTACTTCAATCATTCTAGGCAAGAACAGACATAAGTACGGCTGTAAAATATTTTAATTTACATTGTAAATAAAAATATTCTAAACAACTGTTTATCATTTTCAAATCCTGTTTTCTTTACCCATCCTTATGGCTACTAGAAAAAGAAAAGTGGATGCTGAGTGTCGCCTTTTCAATGAAGAATGGGGGAGAAAAGTACTTCTTTGTAGAAACAAACAAACAGAAGGCTAGTTGCATAATATACAGCGAAAGTGTGTCCCTTTTGAAGGAGTACAACCTTCGGTGTTACTATAAAACAAAACATCTTTCAACATATTCTAAGTTTGCTGGAAAGGTGCGTTCTGAGAAATTTGAGTTCATGAAACGTAGCTTGGAATCTCAAAAGTCTGTGTTCACAAGACTGTTGGCTGAAAATGAATCTGTCACTCGAACAAGTTACAAAATAGTGTATAACATGGCAGAGCGAGGAAAACCTTTCACTGACGGCAACTTTATCAAAGAGTGTATGATGGAAGCAGCAAAAGACTTGTGTCCTGAGAAAGACAATATGTTTTTCAAGTATCAGCCTCTCAGAAATTCTGTTATGCAAAGAACAAAAGAACTTGGAGATAACATAGTACGACAAATACGCAAGAAAGTTAGGAACTTCTTGTGGTATTCTCTGGTGGTGAATGAGTCTACCGATCTCTTGAGTACGTCACAACTTCTCATGTTCATTCTTCGTGTTAATTTTGACTTTCAGATCACTGAAGAGTTGGCATCTGTTTTCAACATGCACGGAACAATAACTGGAGAAGACATTTTCATTAAAGTGGAGAAAGCTTTGCGAGACTGAAACCGGTTTTCAGTGGAATCAGCCTCGATGTGTTAAATTTGATGGAAAAAAAACATGACTGGTGTGAGGAAGCGCCTGGTAGGGCAGATTAGGATTAAGTTGGAAGATTGACAACTCACATGTGCTCTATTTACACATGGCATTATACATAAACAAGAACTATGTGGGAAAGACTAAGATATTTCTTGCGTACTGAAACCATGCGTTTCTGCAGTGAACTTCATTCGCGGTCATGCACTTCATCACCGCCAGTTCAGAGCTTTTCTTCAAGAAATTGCTTCTGAATTCTGTGACTTGCCTCATCACACAGCAGTGAGGTGGCTCAGCTGCAGTAAAGTCCTGTGTCGTAGGTCAGGTTAGATTTCCTGACCTCCTCTTGCTTCCTTTGACTCGGAAGGGAACGTGGCAAGCCCGCACGACACTCTGCGCTCAGCTTTGCCCTGAATAATGCACTTTAAACGTGGGTTGCAATAAATCGAGTTAGAGTGACTATTTTTCCTTGGCCGAATTAAATCAACTAACTAGAAGGTTCTGAATATGATATAAAACTGGATGAAACAAAATAAATTAATTGGATACATGATAGAAATACAAAAAGAACTAAATGGGCAAAAGAATTACACATGTCTGCTGCTTGCGGAGCCGTGAGCACGTACACACAAACGTACACGACCGACAAAACGGAAACTACCGTTTCTGGTGTATCTGCCGCTCAAGGAGTTTGTACCAGAGATAAAGGCTTGACCGGGGTGGGGGTGGGGGTGAGCTCGATTGCTTTTCAACGGCACGGTTGGATTTCACTTGGCTGATTAGTACTCGGCCTGTTTAAAGTTATGAAGGAGAATACAACCTATCTTGTAACAACCACTGTTAGCCTCGGAAGTAGAGATCGAGGGAGTATTTTGGCTTGGAGAAGCTGAGGCGAAAACAGCAGTGTCTGAGTCTCCTTGTTCCTAGTTCTTATTTGTTCTTATTTAATTTTCTTGTTTTCAAGCTTTTGGGGTAAGGGAGGCCGAGAGAAAGAATTCTTCTATGTCAGGTCCTCTTTGGCAAAATACTAATTTAACCCAGCACAACCTTTAACTCTTTATACGAATTGCGGGAAGTGAATATTACCGAGGCGCCAGGAGGAGATTTTAATTTATCTATATAGAAGCACCGGAAGTGAATTTAGACTTTACGCAAGCTCGCGAAACCTATCGTTGTTACAATTAGGCTCGCTATAGGGAGTGTTATCAAACGGAAGTTACCTCTAAAGAAGCCGATCGTGGGTTCTTTCCGTTCTACCCGTCTCTCTATCTCTCTATCTTTGATACCCTGTTTCGTTTTTATAAGCTCCGGCGGGAAATAGATATGTTTCTCACCGAAAAGGATAGAGCTGATCCACTTCTGTCAGATCCTAGCTGGCTGTCGAAGTTGTCATTTTTGGTTGACATCACATCCCACATGAATTAATTGAACTTGGAACTTCAGGGAAAGGATAACCTTATCTGTGATCTCTTCAGAATCATCAAAGGATTTTGGAGGAAGTTATCATTGTTTGAAGCACAAATGTAAGGAGGAAACTTCTCTCATTTTCAGTGTTTCAAAGAGTTTTGCGCTGTAATCGCAGAAGATGTCAACCTCGAGTTTGCGAAGAAGATTATTTATGATTTACATAAGTATTTCTGGCGAGCTTTTCAGATCTCAATAGAATTGAGAGTGACATTCTTCTTTTCCTGGATCTGTTTGATTGCAACCTTCATGATGCGCTACTCGAACTACTTTGGAGCTTATCGATTTGCAAGCAAATGACTTATTGAAAGAGAAACACAGACAAGGAAAACTTGTTAATTTTATCGCTGCTTATCTGATGATGAGTTTTCAAAGTTGAAGAAATTTGCTTCTAGTATGGCATCAATGTATGGAACAACTTATGTCTGTGAGCAAACCTTTTCAAAAATAAAGTATGTGACGTCGGTACATCGAACGAGGCTGACTGATGAACATTTGATAGCAATTCTTTTGATTGGATGAGGCAATTACAAAGCAAATATTGATGTTATATTAAAAGCTAAACGCCAGTTTCCCGAATTTGGCTAATCTTTTTTGCTGCTCGGTTTGTGAAACTCAGATATGTGCGCACTGGGTGCAATAATACTATCTTATTACTAACTACGCCGTCTTTGATAACATTTTGGTAAATAAATATGTTTGTGGGCTTTTTATTTTGTGTACTTTGTATTATGTGTATTGGTAAATAAATATGTTGGTTGTCTTTATTTTTTGTGTATTCACTATATTGTATTTAACAAAATAGTTATGCGGGCCGCGCTCGTGATTCTCTCAGTTATCTGGCCAACTGAAACAAAGGTTTGACGACCCCTGAACTATAGAAATAAGAGATCGTTAATCCCTTTCCCTCGATTGTTTTCTCTTCTAGTCTCTTCCCGTCTCTTTCACCACTTCATATGTTTATTAGCGATTTGAAATTTATTTCATAATTTTTAATAATTTTATTAACTTTTCGCTCCAATTTGTATGATTTTTATTTATTTCAAAATAGAAAACCAACGAGTGCTTCTCTGCTTTAAGGGCTTCAAAATAAATCGGAAAGAAAATTGAAGAATTTTCTTGTAAGTTAAAACGCGGTTAGAATACCTACCTCAGGTATACTAAGTCAGAAACACAGGCAGGTCTCAAGAAGACCCCTATGTTCCAAAATGAAATCCAATCTACCTGCAAGTCAATAGACAAACAATTAACATCCATTATAGACAGGGTTAAAAAGGAAACCCTTATAAAATCTCTGCCTTCTTTTCCAGCCGGCCTTTGGATACTTGTATCTCATTTTAAAGACGGCAATGCAATTTGCCTCCATTGGAAATTGACAACGGAGTAACGACCAATAAGGGCAAATCCAAATAAAAAAACGCCCTTAGTATATTTAACGACATGGACGAAAATTACTTTGATAATTTATATCCAAACGTAGCCATTTCTATTCCTTTGCAGTTTGGGCGAAAAGGAAACATCCCTTCATGGTCGTACAAGAGATCCCTTCATTTATATTATCTATTTTCTTTGACATCTAATGAGGCACAAATTATTCTTAAAAGAATTTGACGCCTTAAAGGAGAACCCTTTCAAAACCAGCACCCATATTCACACAAGAAAGACCATTAAACACCATCACCCATAATGCACACAAGAAAGCTCGTTAAAAAAACAGCATCAATATCCGCAGAAGAAAACCCATAAAAATACCGCAACAATAATCACACGACATACGAGTAGATCATTTAAAACCCTGGCCCATATTAACAAAAGAAACCTATTAAAAACTCTGCACCCATATTTCCATACTCGCAGGTGAAAAGCCATTAAACCCACGCAACCATTTTCAGAAAGAAACCCCTTTAAAAAGCAACACCCAGATTCACTCAAGACTAAAAAAATAAAGTTTGTAAGTACAAAAGAATCCAATGAATCGATGAGAAGTAAAGTAAACAATAGCAATTAATTATTCATAAAATTAAATTAAAAGAAGGATTTATGGAATATATAAGGAATGAGACATTCATAAAGTAGCGCGGATCGAGCTACAATGAATCCAAAAATATCTCACAGGAAGTGGAAACGTGGATTTATATAGATAAAATACACTAAAATAGAACGAAATGTGGAAGAAATATTGAGTTGTAACTACGAATTTTTAAATTTCATCCACAGTGGTATTTTATTCACTGTTAGATTGAATTATTCGGTTATTCCAGTCAAAATGAAAGATCAGAATTCGGTTTTCTGGTTGGTTTGTGGAACAGAACCTAAAATATTAATCGAGAGGGATTGATTTAATACAACCATAAGAAAATCAGCATATTCAATTCACGACTGATAATTAACGCTATGGCAGGCAGAATAAAACCCTCAATTGAAGTAATTAAAAAACAATAAAAAGTTTCAATGTTCAAAAGCGTGTGTGAATATAATGAAATTAAAGAGGTGACTCAGCCATGATTCGATAGTCAGTAGGAGTAGATCGTCATTATTTTGCTCAAACACTCGGCTTTGGTGTGGATCAATGGAAGAGGATAAGAAAAAGAAGACGAAAAAGAATAAACTCTTTTGCATCAAATTCGTGACGGCTAGCCGATGTAAGGTCCTGGGACGGAATCATGGGATTATTACGTAGTAAAGCGCGTTCTTATTTCATCGCCTTCCCATAGTTTGCATATAACGACGCTCCCTTAACAATGCGGTTATGGTATTCTTATTCTCGGATTCATGGGGCTGAGGACCCCGTCGTATGAATTGTGAGTCGATCGGGGGTGATCCCTTTGAGCGAGAGCTCGGGTGAGACTGGACGCGATGCGAACGGAGGTTGACCGAGGCGAAGAAGGTGGTCATCCCGGAACGGCAGGGTGGTAGGGGGGTGAAGGGGGCGGAGGGGGCAGAAGAGAGCCGGTTGAAACCAATGTTAGATGAGTTGGAGGATGCGCTATAGGCAGGTCATCTCTACGAGGCACCGGCCTTATGGCAGACGCTAAATATGGCTGCCTTTGGATTTACTACTTATTTCTTTGTAATGCAGAAATAACAGTTCGACAAATGGTCTTGTGGTTCACACCACACCATCGGTATGGCAAAGCTGATGTGCAAATTACCCTTAGCCCAGTCTGTCAGACATTGCCCATAGGTCGAGCAGCAGATGTGAAGGGGGGCAGCTTTTGTCTTGATCCGGTACTTTACAGCCAAAAGCAGAATGAAACCAGAGTACGTGCGTACACAGTTGGCGTTCACACAATACCGGTGTGTTAACTGTATCATTAAGAATGCTGCTCTGCATTGACGTTTTGAACCTGCAGTAAATATTTTTAACTGTAGATGTCACTTGTTGCAAATGGAGTTCAACCGCTCACCTTTTTACCCCACCATCTGTTACACATTATTTAACACTTTCATAAGTTAGCCTCAAAAATACATCCACTTCCACCAAAACAATACTCGGAAAATGTTATTACACAAAAAGTGTACGTGATGCAAAAATTCTTATTGTATTTTTGAGTTCAGCGTAAAAAGTTACATTAGGAACACAATAAAAGTGTAATTTGCCAAAAACTGTGTTTATTAGTGTTATTATCGATTCCCTTCATTATCCACTTTAAGGTAGAATTCACTTTCATTGCCACAATCTTCGGCAGGTAATATTCCTCGCCTCAATAATATAAAGGCAAAATAAAACAATTTCAGCTGAAAAAAGTGTTGCCATTTTTTCCCATTAAAGAAATCCGGTGTCACTTTCGGTAGTCACTTATTTCTCAAAGTCTAAATGTGTTGCAAATATAAGTGAGTCTTTTCTAGTTTATCCATAATCTCAGCCGCATCCGCTCTCAATTCGATTGCTATAATTTCTAGCTTGTCACCCACGTTTCTAATCACTCCTATCTTGATTACTGTCAGCCGCCAAACGCTGGATTGCACACCGCTACTTTTCGCCACATCAACTTTGTCAATACTCATCGGCCCGTCTTCTCCTCTGTCAGGTAAGTTTCATTCGTGCCCCCCCCCCATTCACCCCCATTTAAGCTAACTACAATAGCTGATTATTCAATTCAGAATTTCCTTTAATTCCACCCTCTTAAATATAAGATCATAAACTCCACAGCGACTCCCTACTCGTCTTTCGCATTGAGCCGATCTCGGTCCATGTGAATCCTTCGTTCGAGATCCCCCTCCCCAACCTTACCTTCTGATCTTGGTAGTTATATGGGCTTCTTTGGAGGTCGTGAACCTCCTTCCCTATGACGCCTCTACAGGAGTACCAAGTTGTTTCGAAGTTGTACGAAAAGAAGCAAGAGATACAAATTGTACCAAAATGGCTCTAGTCATTAATTCAGTTATTGAAGTTTGTGAAAACTACATTTTATTGTACGAACAAACTATGAAAAATTATAACATAAACATATTATTAGGTTTTAGTTTTTAATAAAGAGTTAAAAAATATTAGCTTATTTAACTAGGAGGGCGCTTTATAATTAATCACTCAAGCATCATTTCGTTATGTTGCGTCTGAACATAAGAAACAAGGGCAGGAAGGAAGGAGCCTCGACGCCTACCTGGTCAAAACATTATGGTAGGATTTTCTCGAATGAAATTTAGGATTCTACTTTTCGACAGATTTCACCAATCGAAGAGGCGCGCTTGAATAATCACTTTTATTTTATAAAAACATGAAATAAAAAAAATGTAAGATGAATGCTTTATCTATAAATACTTATCTCATGTTAAAATCGTCTTAAAGATATTTAATCAGTCAATTACCTTTAAAAAATAATGTAAAAAACATGTTTTTTACCTACGGCAAAGGACCAGGTCTAGGCGTCGCATTTTGTTCAAAGGAGTAAGGTTCAATTGTACCAATTTATAGCCATGTAATGACCCATATGACCATGGGACATATGGTAATTCACCCTGGAGATTTAAAATCTGCCATCGGATTTGACGCCAGGTGGCACCATCTAGTGGCAGAAGCCTCATTAAGCCATTCAAAGGCACTTGTAACTGATTTAAACCATGGGAAACCATCAATGCAATAACCACTTATCATCTTATCACAAAACGTGGCAGGTCATTGAAGGGACTTTCCCTCGTGTATTTTCTAAATTGAAACCTTTCAAAAATTTCAAAATTTTAAACTAAATTTAAATTTTAAGGAATAGTTCAATATGCCCTCCTTTGTGATTTCTCTTGCTGCATCATCTCAAAACAAAACATCCACCTTTTTCATTCAGCATTGCGATAAAATGTAGTCTGCTCAATATTGTAATGAATTTCTGTCTCCAATGTTATCAGAAATAAAGAAAACAACATCTGATTTTATTGATGCAAGATGGAGCTTCTTCTGATACATCGGAGGAAACATCAGAATTTCTCGTTACTAATTGGCGACCCTTTCTCGAACCAAGTAATTGGTCCCCTGCAGTCCAGATCTAAATCCCATCGACTACTTGGTGTGGTCTGTCTCGGAGACAAAAGTGATGTGGACCCTCCCCGCGACCGAATTCAGGCTGCATGGGAGGATTTTTCACAAGTAAAAATTGAAAAGACAATTTCAAAATGGATGTCAAGATTACAGGCTGTGGTTGAATATAAAGGAGGGCTTATTGAACCATTCATTAAAATTTAAATTTAGTTTAAAACTTTGAACTTTTGAAAGTTTGAAATTTAGAAAATAAAAAACATGCTTTTATATTATTTTTTTAAAGGCTAATTGACTTATTAATTGACTTAAGACGATATTTACAGTGAATAATATTTTCTTTTATTTTATGACTAGCTGCAATGGTTATTGAGATATTGCTTGTCAAAAACGATCCACTTTTAGGGGTCTACCCTGTTCATATATATATATATATATATATATATATATATATATATATATATATATATATATATATATATATATATAAATACTGCACTGAAGTTACATTATTTTAAACCAAAGCAAATTTATCTCTATTACCTGGACCATCGCAAAACTCAAAAAGCAAAAAGTAAACTCATGTCTAACATGTCCATATTTGAATTATTGGATTTTATCTGAATATTGTCTTATGACCTTTATCTCAAGTCCAGTCCCTTAATGACCCCAAACTATCAGCTCAGTAGTGATCAAGGAACTGCCTCACCCTCAAGTAAATATCTACTGAGATGATGAACCAACTGTGGATTTTCAGTAAAGGAGCTCGACGGTAGGTTTCCTGAGGTCCCTTGAACCTACCTAAGGTCGCTAATCATAAGGGGCTTTTCTAAGTTAAATTATGGATAGATTAGGATGAAATGATGTTATAACTTATAATAGATGGATTATTTCCTGAACTATTGCTAATAATTTATGTCAAATTAAAATACACTTGAAAAGAAAGGTAGTTCAGATCTAATTAAACTTAATATTTATTTGTATATAATAGTTTTGTTATGGAGTGAAAATACAATTTTAAACGAAATATTAAAATTGAATTAATCTTCCTGAGCTGTGACAGGGCAGTTTATTGTTGTTGTTTTCTTTTAATTATTAGCTCGGATGGGTTTTCTAAATTTGGTAAATTTCTTGTTTCAGCCACAACTTATCTACAACAGAGAATTTAGGTTTATCCTATTTTCACTGCTTTTCTTTCAAATTTAATACTTATTTCCGTCGAAAATCATTCTTTTCACCTTTTTATCCAACTCCAAATTTCACGCCACATTCACTACAATCAAAGGAAAGTTGAAAGAAATCTGGGTGTTCAAATGTGCAGAATGGATATTTGTTATTGAAACGAGGACCAAATTTTAAAGAATCAGCTCCTAGAAAACTGCGCTCCCCCCCCCTCCCATTTCATTCTACGTCGTGAATCTATTTGATTCTTAGGAGAATTCAAAACTGCACTCAGAGCCAAATCTGGCCCTAGAATTTTCAAGTTGTGTTTTGATTGTATTTTTTTCTAATTCGTCACTTTTGCGAAGGTAGAAGAAAGAAAGAAAATAAATCACTCAACGCGACTAGAAAATTATTTTACCGGGTCGGACATGTGTGCAGTCTATTTATATCGGTCATCCTGTGCTGCTTTTTTATTTATTCTACAGAAATTTGGAAATATACAAGAGGGCATAACGAACAAATAAAATTAAATTTATAAAAATTAACCACTTTTTAATTTACCTCCTACCATTTTAGCCTTCTGCCAAGTAATTACTATCGATGCCGTCACGGTCGTATAAACTAAAAACAATCAAAACCAGTATTCCTTTGTTTTTCACTTAAAACGCGTTTTGTGGGCTGAATAAAATTCAGCAATTATTCCTTTTTCCCCAACTCCATAAATGTCATCATTTCTAGAGAATTCTTCTTCATAATCTTTCTTTTACCAACATAATTTAGAAAAAATTGAGCTCGGATCAGAGTTGTCAGATAAAATTCAAGAAACACCGCCAACAGTTCCAGAAAAAAAGCAGCAAATTTGGTTCGATCAAGAATATCCCAATAATATGAAAAGTTACCTAACCCAGCCTAACCTTAATGTAAGAACTGCAATAGAAGAGAGAGCGTTTACCGAAGAGAAAAATATCTTTAGTGCGTTTATATAAACACTTTATTTTATAAAAATTGATAGGTTTCTGTTTTTTTATATTTTATAAATGTGTGAAATATCCATTGCCCATTACTGTGACAAATCAAGGAGATTGGGTGCATTTGTTCCTTTTATGTGACCTTTTTTTTTCTTCACATCATATTCTCCCCTGCTCATTTTTATTTTCGCTGTTGCTTTCCTACTTTTATTTTGTTATTGTCTCCACATCAAATTTTTATCCATTTTATCCTACTTATATTTCTCCTCCCTTAATGATGGACAAAGCCACACTTCTTTCTCTTAATAGAGGGTTTAAGGTATCTCCTTCGGTTGGCTCTAGAATTTTAGTACTATGAATCGCTCGAAATCAATCTCTTCCTATAAAATGGGGATTACGTTTATCTTCGGTCTTAAAAAAGTTATTTTTCATTTAAGCGTCTACCCCCCCCCCCCCGTCTCCCTCACTCCCCACTTCAACCTCCCCACTCTCAGTTTATAATGCGCCTTTACTCAATTTTAGAAGCGTCTCTAATGAAGTGGAGTTCCTTCACGATCTCCTGACTAATTCGCGTATCTCCCTCCTTGCTCTCAGTGAAACTTAGCTTGATCAGAGTGATGGCTGCTTGTTGCTAGCGACCCCTGACGGCTGCTCCTACTCCCATAACCCCCGGAACAAACGTGGCGGAGGGGTTGCTGTTATTCAAAGTGACTCTTTCTCTCTCTCTCTCTCTCTCTCTCTCTCTCTGAATACCCTTCCATCCCCCCCTCTTCTTTCTTTTTGAGGCCCTTATCTATGTCTCTAATTATGTTCCCTCTAACAACTATTGTGCTCTTCCGCCCCCTCAGTTCCTCCCTTGATCTTTTTCTTGACGAATTTAGTAACCTTCTCGCTAGTCTGTCCCCATCGGGTCATCTTCTCATCATGGAGGACTTCAACCTCCCAGTCACTAACCCTAATCTACCTGCCTTCCTTGAGATCCTTGACCGCTTCTCCTTTACCCAACACGTTTCTTTCCGAACCCACTCCGATGGTAACATTTTAGACTTTGTAATTTCCGAATGTCAAATTTCCAACTTGACCACTTCTATCCTGTCTAATGCTACTTTTGACCATTAAATATTAACCTCAACTTCTCAAACCCCACTTCGTTGCCCTCTCGGCCTCCTCTTATCCCAAAACCTTATCGACGGCTAGCCTTTATTGACATCCCATCCCTCCTAAATGATGTTGCCTCTAATTTACCCCTTTCTGACGCTCTCGCTTCCCCTGAACATATCCTCTCATCCTTGGAGCAATCTCTCCTAACTTGCCTTAATGCCCACTCCCCCATTATTGCTTCTTTTTTCTCTCGTGGCCACCGCGTCCCATGGTACTCCTTGGAAATCCTACGCTCGAGACAGTCCTTACGTGCCCATGAAAGAGGTCTTCGTAAAGCTCGCTCCCGTGGGCAAGTTACAACTGCTCTCTCGCTCACTTACCGTCTTGTGACATCTCTCTACTTGGCTAAACTGAAATCTGCTAGCCGACAATAAGAATGACCCCCGCGCCGTTTTCAGCCTGCTCTCTTCCCTTACCTCCTCACACCGAGTCCCCACCCCCATAAGCCCCACCATCCTCTCAAAATTCTTCGCTGATAAGGTCACCATCCCTCGTGCCTCCCCCCCACGACTGCCTCAATAGGCCTTTCACATTATCTCCCCCGGCCGCTCAATGTATTTCCTGCGGTGACCGCTTCTGAGTTGTCTGCCTTGCTCTCGCGCTCTAAAAAAAATTGGCTCTCCTTGTGACTCGTTCCCCCACAAGCTATTAATCAAAATATTGCTTGTCATACTCCCAATGCTCCTCCATCTGTTCAATACCTCCCTTGCTACTGGTGTTGTCCCTTCTTCTTTCAAATGTGCCCAAATCCGTCCGATCCTTATCAAAACGAAGCTTAACCCTTCTGACCCAGCTAGCTATTGCCCGATCTCGCAACTTCCATTCCTCTCTGAGGTCCTTGAGAGAGTAGTTGTTTCGCGCATTAATTCCAACATCGTTGCCTGCAATATTGATGAGATTTACCAATCAGGTTTTAAAGCTGGGCACTTTACCGAAACCGTTCTACTCAATATTACTGATTACTTACGTAGAGCTGCTGACCGGGGTTGTGCCTTCATCCTCATTCTACTTGACCTCTCCTCTGCCTTTGATACTATTGACAATTCCGTCTTGCTTGATCGCCTCCACTCTTTCCTTGCCATTTCGGGCGTTACTCTCGACTGGTTCCGCTCTTACCGTTCGTCTCGCACCCAATCTGTGGTGATTAACGATGTCTCCTATGACCTTATTCCCACTCGCTTTGGTGTCCCTCAAGGCTCTGTCCTCTACCCTCTCCTCTTTCGTATCTACTTATTCTCTCTTAGCTTCCTTCTACGTAATCTCGGTTTATTCTTCCATCTTTATGCCGATGACACTCAATTCTTTATTTCTTCTTGCCCTTCGACCATTGCCCACACAATCTGTGATTTCCTATCTGCCTATTCTTCTATCTCGGACTGGCTATCGGCTAACTTCCTGAAACTTAACCACTCCAAAACTGAAGTTCTTCTAGTTGGTACCCCCACTCTAGTATACAAAGTTAAATCCCTCTTTCCCTACCTTGCTCTGGGTGGAAACTCTGTCGCTTTCTCTGACTCTGTTAGAAATCTTGGTGTTTTGTTTGATTAACATCTCTCCTTCAAGCCTCACATCCACAATATCAGTAAATTTTCCCTTTGCTTCCTCCTTAACTTCTCCCGCATTCGCTCTCACTTCAATCGCCAAAGTCTTGAGACTGCTGTCCACGCCTTCATTACATCCTGCCTTGATTACTGTAACTCTCTTCTTGTAAATCTACTATCTTCCCCTCTAGGGCTCCTTCAGCTAGTCCAGATCTACGCTACCGGACTACTCCTCTGTCGCCCAGCTTCTCCATTTCTGAGCCTCTGCTTCAGGAACTGCACTGGTTACCTGTCAGATATCGTTCTCATTTCAAGATTCTTCTGTTCACTTTCAAGGTCCTTCACCAAAAGGCCTCAACCTACCTTTCCTCTGCCCTTTCTTATCGTTTTGCCCCTCAGGCCTTTCGATTATTTCATGCTCCTCTCAAATAATCCTCGCTCGTCCCTCTGCTCAATGGGCGACCGCTCCTTCTCAGCCTGTGCCCCCAAGATTTGGAATGCTCTTCCAGCCGAAATTAGATCTACTGACTCTTTACCACTTTCAAGTTACTCCTGAAAACGCATCTGTTCAGGATTGCCTACTCACCCACCTAATTTTACCCCACAGCAGAATGTGCGCTCTGTGAAGGCCTCCGGCCTTAAAGAGCGCATTATAAGAAATTTATTATTATAATTAGCTTAAAGATGGAAAATTACGCATCCTACTTGCCGGAGCAGAAGCCGATAGATATGTGTCTATATGTATATTTTCCACTGATGTACACTTCCGCTTACTTCACCACATTTTACAAATATTTTAATAAAGACTCACAACAAACTCCTCAAGTCCTGGGAGCAACAAAAAGATTATTAGAAACCCTCCAGAAATCTGAAAGAAAGAATCTCAAAAAACTTAGTCTCACTTTTCTAGACTTTAACGAGGGTCTTCTTTCAAATGCAAATCAGTCTTACAAATTTACCCCATTTTCACCATTCGAGAGGAATCTGCCTTTAAATGTTCTTCCAAACTTCCACTAAATTGTGTCGGGATATGAAAGAGGAACTAACGATCCAAGGTTTAATAATGGCTGCCAAACAACTTGGCGCCACTGAGTCCCAAGGTTTTGGTCGGCGATTAGGACGCGGGAATAAATTGGGGCGCAAATTTATTCCTATGTCCTCCCTCGCAGCTAAATCAATTCAAACTTAGCTAAGAAACAAACAAATCTGAGTCTCTTTTTAATCCTTGAACTCAAGTTCAAAATATTTGAAGCATCAATTTTTCAACATCAGAGGACCCATGGCGAGCGCGTTCGCCTATGGAACTCGGCCCCTGAGCACGCGCCCAACACCAAAGAGAGTCAAATAAATGGAAGAGACAGCCTCCTCCAGAAAAGCCATTAGTCCACAGGTCTGTGTGCACGAATCTGTACTTCAGTGCCAAAATAGTATAATCTAGATTCTATTTAACAGGTTATGTGTTACATTGACGCCAAATTGGAATCACTGATTTAATTATTGATTTGAGGATTAAATATAAAAAATAATACTTTTCATCAATTAAATAAATCCCATGAAGCCCTAAATACATACATGTACATAAAATTTGTTTTCTTCAAGTTGTTATATCTTTGTGTATTATTTTATTTTTAAATTGACGAAACTGCTAAGAAAAGCTTCTGAAATTACCCCCTAAATCTACACACATGTGTACATGAAATTACAAATATCAATATTCATAGCATAGTTTTCCTCGAGATGCGCAATAGCGCATGTGTATATGAAAATGAATCACAATATTCATAGCATACGTTTCCTCGAGGTGCGCAATAGCAACGAGGCTGTACCGGGTAGAATGTTTGTAAGGAGAGATGTGCACTGAAGAGTAAAAATGTGCGGAAGATTCATGACCATACAGCACCTTTCAGGCATCGGCGACGGGAGATCAAACTGCCAGCGTTGGGGTGTGGAGGGTACACGATCCTCTAGATATCAGCTTCATAACACAATAAGCAGAAATTCGATGTTGAGGTTTCCGTAGAGCACTGATGCACGCCTACCACTGGGACTAAATGTAGTGATCACCGGTAATTTAAGTGACACACTCGGTATCCAAGAAAGTTCGTTCGTATTTTCTAACTTAGTGAAAATACATTTAGAACAATAGAATTAATTCTACAAAATTAATTATTTTTTTTAATAAAACTCTGTAATATGTTTTAAGATAAGAAAAGGCTGTCAAAGTCTCTCTTCGAGTGATTCTTTATCTAAGCGTTCTTTTTAGAGTATCTCAATGACCAAGGACAAAAGAAGGTCGTAATCGAAATGGATAACATTTGCAGAATTTATTTAATAACAGATATTGATTGAGAAATTCTCAATGAATGCCAAGAAAATGACTTCGGTTTCTATTATTAAGAAACGCCTTGAAAAGGAATAACTTGCAAAGAACAACTGAATTTGGATGGAGCCTTGGAAGCCAAGTCTTGAAGAAACAACCACGTTAATTGGCGCGACGTTACTAGAGACATCCACAAGAGCAATTTCTCTTCTTTATTTTTTTG
The DNA here is from genome assembly GCA_963969495.1 of Ceratothoa steindachneri. NCBI lineage: Eukaryota > Metazoa > Arthropoda > Malacostraca > Isopoda > Cymothoidae > Ceratothoa > Ceratothoa steindachneri. The sequence continues at coordinate 135,385,767 of OZ018329.1, read as the reverse complement.
TTTGTAATGAACGGTGAACTCGTTCCTTGTTGTGTCTGATCCTCTCTATCTCTCTCTCTTCGACGAATACCGAATACTAGCATTCTGATAAATAATAAACTCCTACAAACTCCAATGTAAAACATTACTTGTTTCCTTCTCTCATAATTCGGAGAGCTTCAGTAAGAGATATTCCTGTGCCTAGTGTTAAGGGAACATGGAGCTACATTGCGTCCAGTTTCATTTAGTGTTGGCCAAAAGAAATTCTTTGCCATGCCATGGATAATAGCCGCGCGGCAGCTTTCTCCATATATAGATAAAAAGGTTTGATTTTCTTCTCCTGAAGTTTTAGCTGCGGCGAATCAAACATGTCTCTGGGTCATTCAAATCTCGTGTTGTGTTCATCTTCTGCCCGCAACGAGTCGCTGATTCAATGTAGCTATTTAAAACCATTGCTACCAAAGGTAAATGAGGTCACTGATTTACAATATGATATAAGGTGAGCACCAGGTGGCGCCATCTAGTGACTAGAGGTGCCAAGGGGTAATTGAGGTTTCTGAGTCCAAATCTGATTGATTTTCGCCGCTGGTGCAATAGATCATGTCCCTCTTGTTTGCTCTTTGAGATACTTGAATTCTCCTCATAAATATAATGTGATCCCTTCTTTAACTTGCAGAGGACCAAAAAATCAAGAGATATTTACTTGGTCTATTATTGGTCTATTCCTAGTGTTGATGGGAATAGTTTTAGAAGACATTCACTTCATCACAGCATTTGAAATAGGTACTTCGAGTATGAATTTTCTTTCTCTTAAAATTTTGATACTTAAGGAAATTTCCAAGTATACAAGTTAGAAGTTTGGTCGAGTCTAAGTTGATGTAAGGTGAATTAAGAGAAATTTGGGTTGTTTTTAACTTAATTACATCCTGTTTTTATTTTAGCAGATCGTATTTAGCCTCGAAACTAACTTATCTCGGCTTAATATCGACCATTCTTTTAAAGGCTCAATCCCCAGTAGAGCAGGGATTTGAAAGGCATATAATGCAGTAAGGCGAAATAAATATTCGGACATTAATAAATGGTTATTTAAAATTTTCCAACTATAGTTTCTCTGTATCATACACCTGTATTATTAATTAACAGTTGTTCATTACATTTAAGAGAGACGATACACTCTTCAGATGTGTATGAGACAAATATGAGGGTGGAAATAAGTATTTGTACACTTGACAGACAGAACCTGATATTTCGTTGCACCACCAATCCTGCTATGACAGGTCAGGAGTTGACCAAACCCTGACAACGTGTGTTGGAGTATTTGCCCACTCCTCTTAACATAGAGCTTTCAAATAGGCCAAGGTTTTCAGGTCTCCTCTTGTAGAGTTCTTTCTTCAATATTCGTCACCATTTTTCGATCAGATTCAACTCGGGGGATTAAGTAGGCCAAGGTAGAAGATTAATATTGTTCTGAAAGCATCAATTACCCTAGTGGATGCTGGAGCATCTACTTATCCTGCATCCCCAACTTCTCCACAGTTGGCAAATTATTGGTCGATATGTGACGCTATTTGGCTCTATTCATCGATCCATCAATTATAGGAAAAAGTCCATTCACACCACCATATTGGTGCCGCCTCCATTCTTGACTGTGGGGGATGGTATTATTTGGTTGTGCCAATCTTTACGCCATTTATTAAGTGCAATGGCTCACAAAGAAGTGTTGTTTACTAAACACTGAGAATTGTTGTTGTTTTTTTTGTTTACTAACCACTGAGAATTGTTGTTGCTGCTGTTGTTGTTTACTAAGCACTGAGAATTGTTACTGCTGTTTTGTGTTGTTTACTAAACACTGAGATACGAAGAACATCAAAAACATCTCCGCTAGAATGTGTAAGGAGAGATAAGTAAATAAAATAGTGAAGTTAGGATAAGTGAAAATGCGTTCGAAGGTGTGTGATTCGAGTAGTCCAAAGAGGAAAATGTTTCTGGAGTTCGTGACCCAGATGATGTGCAACCATTCAGAACTTGCCCTAAAGTAATAGGAGTCAGCTATTTGTGAATCAAGCTCATCTCATTTAACCTTGTGATACTTAAGGGGGAGGGGGGATTCAATAGTTTGAAACTATTTGTAAACTATTTGCGAGCCATATGTGGTACGCATCGCAGTCCAAGTTTTTTATTATCTCTCTGATTTTACCTCCGACATTTCGACCTCTTAAGGGCCACATAATTGAATAATGGGGATCCTTTTGGCAACCTTTTATATTAAAGGAGAGGGCGAGGATAAAAGCAGGGATTTGGCTCCTCCTTTTCTCCCAGTGTGTAAGAAAGTGGAGCCCAAACTGGAGTGTGTGGTCCTGTTTGACTCACATAGATCTTTGCTTTTGAAATAATGTAACAACTAAAGTAAGGGGGCTCCAGTCACAAGCACTAGATGGGGGGGAGACCTAAGATCGAATGAAAACCCCCTGGCCCCGTGTTTGAAAATTGGCATCAACCTCCTCGCACAAGCCAAAACCACAAATTGGGATTAGGATTTTTAGACGGGTCCCACGACCGCCAACAGGGTTCTATGGAAGACCGTTACATCTGTAGCCATTTACTCTATTAAAAATGATCAGTCCTAGCAAGAGAATTCAATGTGCCGACGATAGAGCGATCTGGTCGACAGACAAAGAGAGGCAGATAAACGAAAGAAAGGTAGATAAACGAAAGCAGTTTGAGGGGAAATCCACAGGCTAAAGATATTTTTCGTACACCTTCTCTGGAATTCGAACCAAGACGGCTCGGATGATAAGCGTGAGCGTTACAACTCAAATACCTATAGTAGGATGATATATTTTTTCATAGCCATAATCCGCACTCATATACACATGTCATTAATAAGGATCCTGAATCTAACAATATGGCCACATTACATTATTATTCATTGATCCAATCCCTGAGTATTTCTTCGCTTACTCATTTATCAACTAATAAACACGAGTGACAAGCAAACCATCAAGTTCTTATTCCAGAGGCTTTTACGGAGGCAAGGGTTGATGCAGAGTATAATATCCTACTTTAATGGTATCGTGGGGTGTAATTGTATGGCGCTAGATTCCTCTTTTACATGTAAGATTTACGGAAAAATAATAATAGGCTAGGTACGAATCGCAAGTCCTATAGTAAGGTGCTAGAATGTACGTTTTAAGAGTTAGGTGGACATTTGTGTTTTTCATTACATTCTCAATTTTCCTAAGAAAGTGAAAGTCGCCGTGGGCGAAGAGCTTCGAGGCCGCGTAAAAACTATTTGATCAAAGTTGCCCCATTTTATATTTTTCTAGAACACACTAGAGTTTATGTTTTCATTTTCCTGCATGGCATTCTACCCCCAAACCCCGAGGGATTTACTACTTTAGCAACTTTGTCCTAGGCCATTTTCTAATACTGGCCATCAATGGCAGTTCTCTCAGAGACAATCGACCTCGCAAGGTCGTAGATGGGGAAAAAAATAGGTGGGATCAGTTAGTTTTCAGTTTCCTTGATGTGCGCCGACCACACTCTATAAAAAGTTGGTTTTTAATGAGAGATTACATTCTAAAAACGTATGCGTAGTATGAACGTAATTTTCCTGTAGACTCAATTTTTTTTTGTTATGCTGCAAAAAGGACAACGAAGATCCGCGTCTCGTACCCGTAACCGTAGAATCCCTCCTTAATTCAGCCAATAACGATGGTATGCATAATTTAACAGCAAAAATAAGTCACCTAACTTTTACCAAAATGATATTACGTGCAGATGGTAGTTTGGTACATACCGAGCATGAGTTAAACCCAAAGTTTAGCCTTTTATTTTGCAGACAGTGAAATAAAATAATCGAAAATCGACCAATTAATTAGAGCCGATTAATATCGTCTAATTTGCTCATCGGTGCATCCCTAGTACAAAATATCCTTGATCGACTACTAACACAATGGCACAAGAGGGAAGTGTTGGCCATCTATGAGTCCAGTTTCCATATAAATAAAGTCCTTGATTCGATAGGATAGTAAAATGTAAGTAATGGACAATAAAATAGATTTTAGAAACGAGCCAAGTTTCGGATTTTTGACCCGATATATTTTGTCCTCTTTTTAACGGAACTATTTATTTCTCAGCTTTAATCAGGAAGATTTATATCATCTGTATTTCCAATATGATTGGTGGAATTTACTTACAACGTACTACTCCCATCTCACTCAGAAACACGGCCCTTCACCTTCCAATCAACTCTGCTCCCTCTTCCGCAGGCACACTCACACACTCCGTTGGTTGCTTAATTGTTTTGTAGCAAAATTACAAATAAGAAACTGGATTTATTTTCCTCGGCGAAAATGTGGCTTAAGACACTGCGAACGCCAATTCAGCGTCGCTTTCTCTTTGGTTATTCATTATTACATCGATCAAGAGCTAGAAAGCAGGATGTTAGAATTGGATTAAAAATGGTCGCCTCCCTCATACCTCCCTCTTCGTCAGATACAATTCAATACCAGACACTTTAGATGGTTTTCTTGTCACCATGTCGCTTAACTATATACATAAAATCGCAAGTATCTATGGTCCCCATGAGCACCCATATGATAACTAAATTGATGGTTGGATGTATTTATATACATAGTACTCTCAAACCCTCGGCAACTGTTCTTATTCTGGGTGATTTTAGCATCCCCTATCCTACTTCCTTTTATCTCTCACTTTATGGGAATATACTCGACTCTTATGTTGCCTACTCCTAAATTCACAGCCCCGGTATTTCCTACTCTAACACAACAATTTCTGATCAATTCAAGCAACGTTATCTATCTTTTTCTCTTCCACTATACCTTCACATATCTGTCGCAAATTCTTACCCTCTTTGTCTCCTCTCTATCAATCACAAACTAATGTGCAGGGATCTTTTATCAACCCTTCTTTTTTAAAACAACTTGTATCCCTCTTCTGACCTCAACGTGTCCTTCCGTTATTTTCCCGGATCCTCTTCTCCTGTCTTGAAATCTACGCTCCTCTCCCCAACCTACTCTACGCGAGAGAAGAAGGGGTAATAGAAGGATAGCAAACTCTAACCCACTGCGTGTTCCTTTATTCTCCCGCCTCTATTCTAAATGCAAAGAAGCTTAGACGAGCTTCTTAGAGACGCCTTTGATTATTCCGACATATAAAAGAAGATAATTTTTTTACCATTTGATTTATCAAACCTTTTCCTAAAAAATACTATCGTGATTTTTGCTATTTTTTTTCTCCTTTATACTCAACAATACTCTGCAATTGAATTTGTAAAGTTAAAATTTCGGAATTTAGTCTCTGGCAATGCTCGCATATTGCGAGGATGACGTTGTTTGATGGGCAAACATCGGCGTGTTTACTAATCCTATTTGAATGGGCGAAGTGTAAACAATGGCCGCATTGATCTTTGAAGCAATCCAACGGCTTCTTTTACACGTAGTGAGACCGACGAATAGAAAAACGGATAAACAGTAAGAGGATCGAATACAAGCTCTAGAATTGATTCTATAGTATAGATCTTTTATATTAATGCATATCGGGACTATAAATTCATTTATAAGGGTCAATAAACTTCTGCTTAGCCAGATTAAACTAAAAACAATGTTAGAAATAATCTAGCCTCGATTAGTTTGTTACGTTGATTAATGACCTTTTAGGCTATTTAAATTAGCATCTGCCACCCATTTTCTACCAATTGCCCACCAAATTTCATTTTCTCTTTCTTTAATCTACCCCTTTGAACACAAGTATGAGACCACCATTTATTTTTGTCTTTAAACTACGAATTGTGCTCTGATATCACTATTGGCACATGCTACTATCACATTTAGCATAAACATCATCATACACCATAGCTCATATATTGCAAAAAATTATATTTCTTTTTATTTTCACAGGTTTTTGCCATAATATGTAGCAATTATAGTTACTAATTACTAAGATGCCTACAAGCTTTGAGTTGAGTAAAGTTAGCGAGGATAAATTTTCAATCACTATAAAAATGGGGTCTCACAAAGACAAATAGCTTAGATGATAGGATGGTCTCGATGGGCAGTCCAAACAACTTTCAGGCGCTTCAGGGAGACTAAAGGTGTCAAATCAAAACCAAGAACTAGCCTGGCAGGAAAGAGATATCTCATCCGTCAGTCTCTTAAAAATAGGAGAAAAACATCTTCGGAGCTCTGTGCAGACTTCAATGAGGCGAATACCTCACAAATATCGGCTAAAAATGTAGGAAGGAGGCTTATTGACTATGGCTTTAAAGGCTGCAAAGCCAGAAAGAAGTCATGGATACAAACTAGAATAAACGGCTTCAATGGGCAAAATCATTCCAAATGGAATACTGAGCAGTGGTCACAAGTCGTATGGTCTGATGAAAGTAACTATGAGGTAAGATAGTCTAAGGTTGGAACTAACATATTAACTCATAATATTTGGGTTGAAGCCGAAAATTATGACATATACATAATAATGCATTTAATTATATTTCATGTTATTTGCTTCCGGTTTTGGGCACACCTGGGTCGTCCTTCGTCCTTCGAAGAGTTTGCGAAGCCTTTCATCCTGAATGTTTCATCCCAACAGTAAAACGTGGAGGCGGTTTCGTGATGGAATGGGCTTGCATGTCTGCCACAGGGCCCGGAGAGATGTTTTTATGCCAAGGGAGAATGACTTCGCTTTGTATAGAAGCAAAGGATAAATGGCTAGATTAGCAAATTAAAGAAATAAAAGATCTTAAAAAGAGATATTCTAAAATGATATACGATAAGACTCTGGAAATAACAACGAAGAGAAGTATTAATGGAAGGGTGATTAAAGACAAAGATATTAATGTACTTATGGAAATAGAAGCAATTAAGGAAAGTTGGAAGGAATATATAGAAGAACTCTTTGAAGAAGATAGACAAGAAGAGGAAGAGAAGGAAGAAAACTCTGGGCATCTAAATGGAGAACGAATATTGGAGGAAGAGGTGAAATATACTATGATTAGGATGAAGAAGGGGCAAGCTGCTGGAGAAGATGGGGTCATGGCGGAAATATTTTGGGGCCTTGGGATAATTTGCAATAAAGAATACTTACACTTTTGGTTGATCAGATTTATACTGCGAGTGCAATACCTGAACAGATGTACAATTCAATTTTTATATCGTTACTAAAGATGAAACGAAACACTGGAATGTAGTAAGCACCGCACAATAAGAATAGCGAATCAAATAACAAAGATAATTTTAAGGATTATAATGAACAGAATAAAGAATAAATTGAGAGAACATGTATCATGTCAGCAATATGGCTTCCAGAAGGCAAGGAAATAACTAATACGATATTTGTGATGAGAAGAATTTGGGAAAGAATGATCGAAAAAGAAAGAAATGTGTTCCTTTGTTTTATTGACTATGAAAAGGCTTGCGATAAAGGCAGGCATGAGGAACTGATGAAGATGCTGGAAGGGCTGGAAGGGATGGAAGTTGATGGGAGAAAAATAAGAGTAATAAGAATTTAATATTGGAAACAGAAAACTGGAGTTAGAGTGGAGGAAGAGAAAACAGAGTATCAGGTCATAAGGAGAGGAGTACGACAGGGATGTGTTATGTTCCCTGATCTGTTTAACCTATATTTGGAGATGATAGTAAGGGAACTGCTAGGGCTTGAAGGATTCAGGATAGGAGGTTGCAATATCAACCATGTAGGTACGCAGATGACACTGTGTTGGTGGCGGACTCCGCAGAGAAGTTTCAACATTTGTTGGAGGTGACGGTGAAGGCAAGCGAGGAGAAAGGGTTCAAGGTAAAGATGGACAAGACCAAAGTTTTGGTGGCATCTAAGATGAATGAATCCGGAGTAAGAATAGAGTCAAGAGGAAGAAGAATAGAGCAGGTGGAAAGATTTTCGTATCTAGGAAAGTTTGATAACAGAAGATTGCCCTGTTTTGAGGAAACAATTATCTAATTAACGTAAGATCTGAGACGGGATTTCAATATGTTTCGGTAATAGCCGGGAATGTCTAGAACAGGGGTGTCAAACTCCCTCCCAATCTGGCCAGCGGTGCTTTTTTTTTTAAAGTGAAAATTTTCCAAGCACTTTTAGAATTAAATTTGCCACTGTAGGTCGTAGGGACTATTTTTAATACTAAATAACTACTTTTATTAAATTAATTCTAGGAACTTTACATCTGGAAACTTGGCACTTAAATATTTGTCAAGCGACATTTGGCAAATCCAGAGTGTCAATCTCTTCCCTTTCTTGGACCTTTAGTTTAGGGCTGTTTTCTTGGGCCCCTTTGCAGTTTTAAGTGTATCCTATATTTCATATTTTTCTCTCGTAAAAATATTATTTTATACTCAATTATTACTCCTTTTTTAAGATTATAAAGCAAAGAAAAGTTGATAGTGAATACAGACAAGTGAACAAATAATGGTCAAATAAATATTTTTTATCGAGTCTACTGGTAAGCCTACCTGCTTAATTTGTAATAAACAATTGGCTGTTGCAAAAGAGTACAACGTTAAGACGCATTATATACCTAATCATGAAGAAATATACAAAGGTTTTGTTGGAAAGCTCCGCGAAGAGAAAATCCTCAAATTACGTAGTGATTTGTCAAATTGAAAATCAGTTTTTAAAAAATAAATAAGAAAAGTGATGAGTCAGTGCTGGCCAGTTATGTGATATCAAAGGAAATAGCATTTTCATCAAAGTCCTTTGTGGAAATAGAATTTATTAAAAAATCTATGCTGAAGGCTTCAGAAATAATATGTGCTGAAAAGCCTCACTTGTTTTCAGATATAGCTCTATCAAGGAATACTATTGCAGAGTGCACGCTGGATATTTCTGAAAATTTAAATTTCCAGCTTAAAGATAAAGGCGCTTCTTTTCTTGCCTTTTCAATTGCTATTGATGAAAGTACCGACATTACAGATGATGATCAGCTCTCTATTTTTATTCGAGGAGTTGAAAATGATATGACCATCATTGAAGAATTAGTCGAGTTAGTTCCAATGAAGAGCCAAACAACAGGGGATGATATCTTTCAATCTTTGAGTTATTCATTAGCAAAGATTAACATAGATTGGAGCAAGATGGAAAGTTTGACTACAGTGTTGTTAAAAGCATTAATTTCATCAGGTCACGTGTATTAAATCACCGACAATTTAATGATTTCTTCGATACAATTGATATTCCTTGTGAGTTGCCTTATTATAGCAATGTCCGTTGGCTGAGTAGGGGCATTGTATTAAAGCACTTTTTTTCATTGCTCAATGAGGTGAAAATTTTAAGAAAATAAAAGATAACAATATACCTAAAGTCAGAAATAAAGAATGGATTCAAGATTTGGCTTTCATGGTCAACATTACTGGTCATCTAAATGACCTGAACTTCAAATTGCAAGGAAGAGCAAAGTTAATAACAGAATTTTTAGATAACAGCGAAGCTTTTCAAATGTAGTTCGAGCTTTGGAGTAATCAAATGTTAAATAAAAATCTGTGTCATTTCACTACTCTGAAATCTCTCGCCAATGAGAAAGATATCCCCTTTGAAAAATATAGTTCCATAATTTCTGATTTAAGAAGCGACTTTGAAAACAGATTCACTGATTTAGTTGAAATAAAACAAAAATTATTAATTTTTCTTGATCTTTTCTCCCTTTAAATTGGACAAAATTCCTGACGAACTTCAACTTGAAGTAATTGAAATGAAGTGCGATTCTGCACTTAGGAATAAGTTTTCTGAAGCGGATATAAAGACATTTTATCAATTTTGGGGCGATAAATATCCTAAGTCCCAGATTTTTGCTTGGAAAATAATGTCTGTATTTGGCAGTTCATATGTTTGTGAGCAACTTTTCTCTCTTATGAAAAAAAAAAATCAAAATATCGTTCGAAACTCACAGACGCGCACCTAAATGCAATATTAAAAATTGTAACGACAGAGCTGTCTCCTAATTATGACGCTCTGGTTGTATAAAAAAGGAGTCAAGTCTCTGACAGTAAAAGTTAAGGTAAGAATCATTCATTTTTTGTTTGCAATTAGTTTTTTTTATTAAATTAAGGAATTGTTTATTCAATATTACAATACCCACAAAATATATTCTTTAATTATAATTTAAATTATAATCCGGCCTGCGAATTAAGATTTATGTTGCTATCTGTCCCGCGAAGCAAATTGAGTTTGACACCACTGGTCTAGGATCCCATCCAATTTATCAGCACGTAGTGCTCCTACCTCGTTCCTCTGTGCTGAGGGGGGGTGGATATATTCTTCTTTATTAAATTCACAATCATATTTGCTTATGTATATATAAATATATATATATATATATATATATATATATATATATATATATATATATATATATATTGTATATTCACCGCATGTTTAACTCAATTTCTCCTATAAAAACATATTTAATGCGTCAGTTAAATAATGTATTTTGCTAAATTCCTCTTTAAATTTAAGGGGAGGAAGAATTTAACGAGGAATTTAACGAGGAATAGAGGAATTCAACCTAGGATAAGAAATTCATTGTGTTAAAAGGAAGAATTCCCCATGTAATAAGGTAGAATTCCTTCAAGGATAGAGAGAAATTCAACGAGGTATCAAAAGGAATAAGAAAAAATTCCCCGAGGATAAGAAGCTTAGCGAGGAATAAGGATTAAGGGGAACTTCTCAAAGGAATAGAAGGAAAATTCCCCAAAAAACTAAAGAAGAATCTGGAGGTGAAATATCCCTCCAAATTATTTTAGTCTGTCGAGGTCTCTCCCTTTAAGTCCATACCACGCTCCTAACTGTTCAGCCATGTTCTCAAATCTCCAAATTTCTTATTCTTCTTCAAAATGGTCTCCTAAATGGCACTAAATAATACATTCTAACCAAAAATGCAATTTGGGGGGATTCGCAGATAAAATCCATCTCAACATTCAATTTACAGTGGAAAGGAAGGTAACAATTCTATTTCCTTTCTAGACTTTGATATTTCTCATTCTTCCATAGCTTTTGAAACCAAGGTCTTTCTTAAATCTACTTTTATGTGTTAAGGATTTAACTTTATTTAGCTTTTCTTACTTTTTATATAAATTGCGCTATATAAAAAAAAAAACAATTATATTTCGTTCCTACAACATTTGCTCCTCCTACACGTGTTTTCATGAAGAAATCTTTTTTTTCTTTACATTTTTTAATAATGACGGTTTCCTTCTGACCCTTATTGAGGAAACGTCGAAGAAATTCCTCAATAATATTGATCACACAAAGATTAGAGTTCCCTAAAATATTCGATATATTTTATTTTATTTCTCGATGAAGAAGTTTTTAACTAAAAGTTTAAAAAGAATCTTCAAAATGTTCTCCGAAAACTTTACGTTCACATTCATTTTAAAGTTATTTTTATTTACAAACACAACTTAGATAATTGTTTTAATTATAAGGAGAAGGTCCTTCAGGAAGCGAGATGATCTTTGTTTATGAAGTAAATTGCGCTGGATGTAATCAAAGGAAGTACGTTGAGAGCACGATGCACTCGTTAATGGCAACATTCTGTTCATATGTGGGAGGGATGTTTCCACATAAAGAGTTTTCCTCTGTTCTTTCACACTAAAAATCATAAAAACGATATTTCTATTAATAATTTTAAAATTCTTAAAACTGCTCATGATCCAGTCTTCTTATCCGTTTACAAACAAATTTCTATTAAAAGTCTTTCTCCCTCGCTCAACTCTAACATATTTTTCCATCAATTATTTCTTTTTTAATTATATTTTCTCTTAGTCCACCAACTTTCTTCTCTGCTTGCGTTTTCTTGTGCATCTCGCCAGTCTTATGTCCTATTTTTCGCCAAGGTAACCGGGTTTGGAGCCATTTTGATTTATTTTTAATTTACATTGTCTTTGTCCCCTTCACCTTATACCCCTTTAAAAGTACATAAATGCAAAATGACAATCATTTTCCCTTTTAATATGTTGTTTAAATGTCATATTTCTGTTTAGCGAGTGACTGTTAATGGGTTGCACTTTGTTTTATGATATTTTACCTAAGCTGTTATTTTCGAGTATATATGTCCCAATTCCTCTTTGGTTATACAATATTTACTCTTTCGTGGTATACGGCAGAGTATGTATGTACGTTTGTTCCATACAGGAATAACCCCGTTGCTTTTTTCTCTAAGAGTGCATTACTTTTTTTTACTTTTGATTCTTTAAACAGGAAGGATTCGTAATATTATATATATAAATATATATATATATATATATATATATATATATATATTGTCATATGCAGCGTTTCGAGGATTTAATTGAACAACTAGAGCAAAAATATACTTTTAATTACATAGAAAATATTAAAACTTTAAATATACTAAGGCAAAAAAAAGAGTATCTAAACGAAGGTTAAGACTACCAATGAGTACTACGCAATGGTTGACACAAAAATTCACTTTAGTACGGAATAGTAACTAAAGAACATAAATAAGTTGGATTCCTTTTACCTTTAAATAAGAGGGAGTCGGGCGGGGATGACCTTGAACGAGAACCTCATTGATATGATGATTCGAGGCGTGAGTTGTGGCGGACGTGAGGCTGACCCTGAAAAACAGCTGACAGTCTCTCTGAGCTAATTCCGAGTTGGGTGGGCGCGTGTGGCGATGCTTCTTGTCTTGACAATATAAGTGAGGGGATTGTGGATGTACGTTTATTCCAATTTTTTAGTTACACTTGCGGGAGTCTCGATGATGAGACTTGACCAAGAGGTGAATCTTTTCACATTGGTATCCCCTAAAAGTGAGGGATATCTCTGTATTTACTCGAAAAACTGAGATAGGGGGTTTCTCTGAATGAGATTAGTATTAGAATGATTCTCTATACCGATCGTCTACTCTTCGATGTGACCAAAAGGAACAGCCTCGGGAAGAAAAATCCCGGTCGGTTCCACTTCTTCTTGCTTCCCTGTTTTATTCAGGGACTGCTCTTCTTCTCTTGATCGCTACCTCAATTTTCCTCTTTCTTTTCTCCAGATCGAACTATATAGACCTTGATTATCCCCTGGGGGTAGGGGAGGGGAGATGAGTGCTAACTTTTAAGCTTCTTTCCTAGGGCAACACCTTTCAATGTTGTGACCCTTCGGTCTTCTGGTTTAGGTTCAGAGAAAATGAAATTTCGTCTATTTGGCGAAAATAGGCATAAACAATAGGAGGGAACAGAGAGCCTGCTCATAGATTTTTATTCTAAAGGCTATCCCACCCTCCTTTGTTTATATTAACGGACTACTAAATCTGCTGATGGTAATCCTTCTTTGCGAGTGATCTCGAGGCTTGTTGGGACAGCAGGGCAAAGAGGAGTGGGGGGGGAAAGTATCGGACCATATAGAACGTAACTGTTACCGCTTTGTAACTAAACTAGCGTCTGTTTGTCCTCTCTATATTGATTTCCCCAAAGACTCTTTTCGATTTTAAACTCGCAGTAGTAAAAGTCAAAGAGAAAATAAAAAGAAGATAAACGTAATATCTGATTTATTCGCTAAAACGAATTTTCTTAATTGGAAAAAAATTAGGAAAATTCATTTTTCCGATGAAAAATTATTCCTTTTATCTTCTTTTCTTTCCTTGCGGTTTGATTTCTATCATTTTCTCTCCTTCGAGAGAAAATTACATTGTATATTCACCGCACGAATAACTTACTTTCTCGTTTGTCCTTTGAATTCTCAATTAATTTCTCTCTCTTTCATTCCTTCCGATCAACATAGCGAAGTATGCCTTCTACATATTCCAGTGGTCGGGATGAAAGTCACACGAAAGTCACATTCTTTCCTACGAAATAAATCGACATTTTATTTAAATGCAATAGACAAAGTAATTAAAAAAACTATTTTAAAACATGTATTAACTGACAGTAAACGATGTTTAAAGGTTGACCCTTAATCTATATATAAGGGCATTGCACAAATGCGAAAAAAGTAAATATTTATTAAGATTTTAGGAAATATAAAGAAATAAAACATTAGAGGTTAGTTGAGGTTTTGGTTAGGTTAAGTTGGTTAAAGGAATACAAATGAATAGAAGTCAAATAAATCCTACTTGAATTGTCTGATATTTTCCTAACTTTTTCGTAGATTCTTTCAAGTGAATAAAAGATTTTAATTTTCGGAGTTTCTTTGAATCCAGTAAGAGATTTTAGATTTGGGAAGTTTCCTTGAAATCAATAAAGTTTTTAGATTTGTGGAGTTTCGTTGAAGGGATATTTTTTAAAGATTTAGAGAGTTTGTCTGAAGCCAATTTAATAAAATATTTTTGATTTAAGGAATTTCTTATTAGCCAAGTGCTCAAAATATTCTCCAGCGGCATGAATGCCTTTATGTATGCGTCGGTTGAGCTTGGCTTTGTTTTATCAAAGACCTGCAATGGCTTAGCCGATGGACCGAACGAAGTCTAGTCGGCCATTAGCCCCATTGAGACAGCTCACGCACTCATTTGCCGATACAAACTAAACAGCATTCAATTTTATTTAGTTCTGCAAAAGAACCCTCGTTGCGTAAGCATTTGACCCTGCGGAAATGGAAAAGTGTTCTGAAATGATCTTGGAAATTTGAGAATGTGGCAAAATTCCAACACTGGCAGTGGATCCGGTTATTTGATACGAAGCCACCAACACATCTCGCAATTACAAGCATCCAAGAGAGGTTTCATGAGAGGGCACTGGTCAAGATATGCACCTGCAATTATCTGGACTCCATTTTAGTGCACTCGATCACCACAGAAATCAATTAAGCTATGTGCCGCTTAGACAGGGATCAACAATTTGGGTGATCCAAGGCTGTTGTTTCAAGTCATGAGTGAAAATTACCCGGATCAAAGACTAACAGTTTGACAACAAAATCCTGTGTTCCGATGAAGCTACCTTCAACCTGACTAACACATTAAATCGACAAATCTTTCAGTATTCTTTACTTAATAATCCACACATTTATGTGGATAAGCACCTTAATTTGGCAGGATTAACAGTATGGTATGGTTTATCATTCAGCAGTATTTTTGGCCATTTTTCTTTAATTGAATAGTTACCGTTTATGCATATTTCGAGATGTTGCGGACAGAAATTATACCTACATCTCGTACGCTGCTTGGAAACAATGACAATTTACTTTTAAAAAGATGCCCCCATGCCCTCTCATCATTTTGATATCAGATGGTACTTCGATTAAACACTACCTAACTTTTAAATAGGAGGAAAAGAAAGTAGTGAATTTCCGCCCCTTTCACTGGAATTCGAATCCACTTTACTTTTAATTGTGGGGCTACCTGAAGGATGAAGTATATTATAGATGACCTACAACGCTCAAACATATTAAACATGCGATTAGGAAAACATGCGAGACCCCACATCACCCCTATCCACATTAATCCAGTCGGTTCTTAGATCGAATCACAGAGTGGCATTCAGAGGTGCAGTGAAGCCACTGGAGGGCATTTTGAGCACTTAGCGGAGTTAATTAAATATTATATACAAACAACTCGATATGACATTTTAATAGCTTAGATCACTAATTAACTTTACATTGGAAATTGTTATATCAATATACATTTTATAAGTGATAAAATAAATGATGCTATAAAGAGTATATAGTATTTTGGGGGACAGTCCGTACTTTCTCTAAAACTTAGAGGAAAGTTTAAATAAGTGGTGTTTCCTTGAAGCCATTAAGATGTTTTTTTATTTTAGTTGACCACAAAATATGTTTATTAACTGCTTCATCGAAAAGTAAACCTGCTTACCATGTTTGTAAGTTAAAAATATCAGGTTTGTTTAGTTGCCAAATTGATTCGCGATTTGGGTCGAATTCCAGGTTGTTACTATGAAATTATCTGCATCCGACCTTAGATTGTAGGTTATGCCTCAATGCCTTATATGGGAATAGAGGATATAATTAAGATCTTCAGCATCTGGCTAATACATTTATTGTGTGAGCGAAGTCCGGCTCTATCTAAATTCACTTCTTTTTATAAGCCACTAAGAAAGGTGAGCTAAATAAATCTGCTCACTCAAGGTCAGCCATCTTTACGTTATGTTTAACTTCTTGTAATTATTATCCAAGTAATATTATGATAAATCATACGGTTGTGTTTAACATCCTCTGCGGGAAGACAATACCATTAGTTTGGGAAGATGGAAGAATAAACTCTCTTGGTCTCGCCAACAGCGTCTTTGTGACTCGATTTAAGAATCAACTGAAGATATGTGAGCTTTTCCATCCTCTTGGTACCGCTAATCTGAAGGTGACCACTCTATTTAGGTAACTTGAACATATTTTCACTTTTCCTAACGTCACTACCTTTTTTTAAAAGCCATTCTCCAAAATTTACACTGCTTCGCTATGGCATAGGTGTTCTAAGCACCGTTGTATCAAAATCGTTGTTGTTATTATTATAATAATTATTATAATAATATTTTATGATATATTATTTGTATTATAGATTAGAGGGTGGAGCGAAAAACATTTTTTCTAAAATTTATATTTTTCCCCTACGAAATTTTATGGTGTTATCTGTCAAATTAAATCTCCTAAAAGGATATTTTTTATAATAATTTTGAAAGGTTCCTCAACGCCATTAAAAATTGAAAATAATGCGATTTTCAACTAAATTTTGAATTTCGTAGATTATATCTGAAAATTAAATTTGAATCTTGAAAAATACCTACAAACAAATAATTATTGTATTTTAAAGAACAAGTAAACGAAATTTGAAAGTAATCTATTGATATTTAGAGGTTCCTTAATGATATATGATAGCGGCGTACGTGACAATTATGTTTCAGTAGCGCGGAGGATCTCGTTGAGAGTGGATGTGTGTTTGTGTGCGGCTCTGTCTAGTCTCTATTTTTTTTATCACATTCTTCTATTTGTATTTAAGAACAGTTATTTATAGTGTACAATAAATATTTATACACGTTTTATTATATTTCAGAGCTAAATAATATGTAAGAACAAAATTAAAACAATTTTTAATTATGGCATTCAAACCTAGAATGCGTCATGAAATTAAAAAACCCTTTGTTTAGCGCAGCCTGCACCATTAGTAAACGAGTGTTGCCAACTTATAAAGATGTTATAAAATATGTTTGGTTTGAGCTAGAAAAAGAAAAGAAACGGGATAGAAAAGTCCGACGAATTAAACAAATTTTTCCATTAGTATCGACGAAGTTAGGAAAATGTCAATTTTGTAATATCGATGAAATTCAATCAAAGAAAAATATTCAGAGTGCAGTTAGGAAGAATCGTTTTATTGTCTCTCAAATCAACCATCTACTTTGACAGATAATATCGAAGTGATTCTTCCTTCGTCCATCACAGAAACATAATCTGCTGACGAAGGTAGCAGCTATGCTTTCCATCATCCATGAAACGCAAAAAAGTAAACACAAAAATTGCATCTAAGATTTCATCTAAACGAATAAAATTGTCAGAATTTGCGTTGGTATTTGACCGCAGTGGTGGGTCTGATCGAGCTGCAACTTTAATAACAAGTACAATCCTTAACTACTTATCGTCAATTGAAGGCAAATAAACTTCTGTAGTAGTTGACAGTTCAAAAGTTAGAAGAGACCGTGTCAAAGAACGTACTACACTACAGAAATAAATTGGATCGGATAAACCATTATATTCTATTTATATTGATAGTAGAAGAAAAGATAGCACATTTGTTGTTGAAACGATGGAACTCATCAAAAGAAGAAGATAATGGAAGAGCACATCTCTATGATAAAAGAACCTGGTCCAGAATATCTTGGACACCTGGCAATAAAGACAGGTTCTGTAAAAGCTATATGGGACGCAATATTCTCGTATTTAGAAGCAAATAACATCGCAACTGATGAACTCGTTGCTGTGAGATGCGATGGAACGGCAGTGAATACAGGAACACAAGGAGGTGTGTTCAGAATGTTAGAAAAAAACTTAATAGAAGACTGCATTTGTTTATTTGCCAGCTCCATACAAATGAGCTCCCATTGCGCCATCTCATCAACAAATTGGATGGGAAAACAACAGGGCCTCGTGGATTTGTCGGACCTATAGGGAAAAAACTGGATAAATGTGACACTCTAAGTGTTGTTGAATTCGAGGCAATTCCGAATAACTTGCCGTCTGCTGACAGAGGAAATCTGAGCAACGATCAAAGGTATCTGTTTGATATCTTACTATATATGTCACAAGATAAAAGTTCTGCTGAAATAACTCTTAAGAGTCCTGGAAAAATGTTGCATGCATGATGGCTAACAACGGCAAATCGATTATATGTTTCTACTTCCGACCCTTCTAACACGCTGAAATCCATTGTCTTGTTCATCATGAAGGTGTATGCACCATGCTGGTTTGAAATAAAAGCTAACTCTACTTCGAAAGATGTAATACTCAACCTCTTCAAGACAGTGCAATGACTGCAAGGAATAAGCAAACAAATTATAGGGGAAGTTGCCCCAGTGATTCAAAAGATTGCTTATTTTGCATATGCGGAAAACATTCTTCTCTGTATGCTACAAGATGAAAGAAATCTTATCCGGGAACTCACATGGAGAAGAATTATGAAAGCACGAAAAGATTAAAAAGGAAAATCAATACGCACTTTCAAGATCCCAGACATAAACTTTGAAGCTGACGACTCCATCCATCTCATTAATTGATAGCAGACCGTCGCAGATTAGGACGCTCTCTGATGATCAACTTCAAGAATTTATCCCTCAACAACCTAAATTGGATATTACGTAGTTTCCTTCTCACACACAAGCTCAAGCTCAGAGACCATGTAGGTTGTTCTGCATCGCTGTATAAGAGTGTGTGGTGGTATTTCCTGTATCTCATTGGTGATGGCGGGCTTTTAATCAATAGATTTGAGTATTTTTATTATACAACACATACCTAAATTAGTAAGTGTTTTATTTGGGTACCTATTTCCATGGAACACCCTCTAGAAGGGTCATAAATCTTTTACTCTGAACCCAAGGCGAGAACAACCAATTAACAACTAATTGTTCAAGCTCAATATTTCTCTTTAACCGATTTTAAGTTAAAACATCTCCCTGAAGGATGTGGGTTTTGCATAGTAGGCTTTGTACTTTCTCCTATAAACTCAAAATAATATATTTGTCGTAGGTCAGGTTAGACTTTCTGGCCTCAGATTGCTTTCTTTGACTCGAAAGGGATCGTGGCAAGCTGGCAGGTAAGTCTGGATTAACCTTGCTCTGAATAATGCACTTTAAACGTGGGTTGCACTAAATCGAGTAAGAGGGACTATTTATCCTTATCCGAATTAAATCAACTAACTATGAGGTTCTGGATATCAAACTGGATGAAACAAAATAATCTTTAATACTGTACAAACAAAAATAAAAATAATGGATACACATAAAAAACACAAAAGAACTGAATGGAAAAAAGGTTTAAACTCGTCAGCTCCAAGCGGGAGACGTTAGCACGTACACACAAACGTACACGAACGACAAAAGAAAACCTACTATTCCGGGTGGATCTGCCGCCCGAGGATTTTTGTACTCGACAGAAAGGATTGTAGGGGGAGAGAGTTTATGAGCGTCGATCCCGATTGCTTTTGAACGGCATGGTTGGGGTTACACTTGGCCGATTAGTACTCAGCCTGCTTAAAGATTATGGAGGAAAATACAACCTTTCTTCTAACAACTACTGCTAGCCTCGAAAGGAGGGATCTAGGGAGTATTTCGCCGTGGAAAAGCTGAGACAAATAAAGCAGTGTGAGAGTCTCCTCGTTCCTAGTTTTTATTTCTTCTTATTTAATTTCTTGTCTTTAGGCTCTTTGGTTAAGGGAGGCCGAGAGAAAGAATTCTTCTGTGTTGCATCCTCTTTGGCAAAATACCAATCTTACCCAGGCCAACGTTTAACTATTTATGCGGGTTCGCCGGAAGTGAATGTTAGCGAGGCGCCAGAAGTGGATTTTACTTTACTTATATAGAGGCGCCTGGAGTGAATTTAGACCTTCACGCCATCTCGTAGAACCTCTACCGTTGTTACAATTAGGCTCAATATAGGGCGTATTATCAAACGGAAGTTACCTAAAAATCAAGCCAATCGCGGGTTCTACCCGCTCTCCCCATCTCTCTCTCTCTATCTTTGAAAATATTAAAAGAGAAGTTTTATACCAATTTTTTTTAAGTAGAACCTAACTTAATCCCGCTGCATTTAGCGATATCGCTTATATTTGCACCTTTATCAATGTGAAATAAACATTATAGTAACGATATTACTTTGATAGGCAAACATAAATTTATATTTCTGAAAAAATGCTCCTGAAAATGAAAAATAAGCGAAGCGGTCTTTTCGGAGCGTCCAGAGTTAACTACTTTCAAGCCAGTCTTAAAATACGTTATTAAAAGAATAAATTGCGATTTCCTCCCAAACGGACCACAAGGAGAAAATGTTCGAAATTGGGACTTAGAAATAGGAAATCATCAGAACAATGCAAATCAAACCAAATTGTTTCAGGAGCAATTAGTATTGTTATTTTTTTGTATTCAAACTGATGCCTTCACAGCTCTATCTTTCTCCCAGTTCATGCCCTCATCCTTCCAGCCACTTCTTAAGCAGAAATCACACCATGCGTGAGGTTGAATTCAGTACGTGCACTCTATACTGTATACCTTTGAGTACATGTAATCTTTACATATTTAATCGTGTACATAGATTTGAAATGCTCCTCTCGTTCCAACGATTAAGGGTTGATGAGATTTTCTGAGTTTGTCTTTTTATCCCAAATCTTTTACTTTTTCAATTGTTTTTATCCTCATTTCTTCCCCTGTTGGATCTTCCCTCTTTTTAACATACCTAACCCTGCCCGAGTAAGGGCGATAAGAGGGCATTAAACCCGTTATAGTTAGAAAGCGCACTGGGTAAAATTACCAATGTTCTGTACTGCTGAAATTTGGTCCGGGTGAAAGAAATTAACAAAGACAGAACACCTGATTGTTGCCGGGGGAATTAATACTTTCAAGAGGATTCTTTCATCGCAGAGAGATTAGCGATGGTAAATTTGTGAGTAAATTCTGCTTCCATCTTTGGATACAGTCACAGGACGCTTAAATTGGTTTACATAATACAGTCTCTCACTAGCTTGGATAAGGAGCGTCCCCAAAGTACAAGACATCATCAACAATTCGTATAAAATGGAATAATATAAAAATAAACGAAATAAGTATTAATTTTATGTTGCAACATAATCAACATTGAAGTCAAACCACTTTTTTAAGCGATGGTAACATCCATTTAAACCATTTCTATAAAATTGAGGACACTAACAAATAAACCAGGTTAAAACATATGTTTTAACATCATCAACAGAAGAAAAACGAGTGTCCTTCATGCTTGTTTTAAGGATGGTAAACAAGAAAAAGTCAACTTGTACTAAGTAAAGACTGTACGGGGTGTGTGAGGTCAACTCCCACTGAAACTCTCGCAAAGTTGACTTTGTCAAAGAATTGGAATGAGCGGAGGTGTTTTTTCTAGATTCAAGAATAATCATCAGTGAAGTTTCTTGGGCGCTTCTCCGCTATACCCTTAAGAAAGTTCTTATAACACTATCGTAATTGGCAGCAGTAATGGTTCTTCACCCTTCATGAAACAACTATTACACCCTCGGTATTAAAAAAAATCCATCTTAATTAGTCAGATTTTGCTCTGATGGGTCCTCTTCTATCTGTTGCTTACGATTGTTTATGATGCTCTTTGTCTTGCGGATAATGGTTGGTAAATTCAAGGCTCATACAGGGTTACAGATCTTGGCAAAAAGTCTCTCTCTTCTCCAGCTGATACTCGCGCAACAATTTTGGCCCCCATCGAGCAGAAAACTTACTGAGCTTCAGTACATCGGTCAGGATATGTGTTTGCTATCATTTCCAATGTTAATCGACGGTCCTCTTCAATTGGTGCCCGCCCACGATTGATGTTTTCTTCCTTAGCTGATGTTGAGATTCTGCCATTGCGAATTTAGTCTTCAACCTCATGTCTTCCATTTTCCAAGCAATTTATCAATTCATATACAGCAAGCTTTCTGGGACGGTGGGGGGCACTGTCTCCATAAGGTTTATTAATGCATCTATAATCTCACTTTTCAGCCAACCAGGCTTAACCAAAAATTTGATGTTTGACCTTGCTACAACTTTGATTAAATCTAAGGTATCATTTATTTCGGGGCCAAATTTAAAGTGCTGCCATGTCAATCAAAATGATACAAAGTAATTTATGTGTACGTGGATATCCGCACATAGGTAAAAGTTTAAATCAGTGTTATCAGAAGTTTCAGGGGGTATTCCATTTTACTGTAAAATTCCTTTTCTACCAACTCTTAGAAATCTCCTCGAATAACTTATGCAGAGTAAAAGTAGCTAACAATTGATACAGTAACCAAATAAGAATGCGGCATTTAGAGTATGTCCATAAAATAAAGTACTCGTAAGAAAAATCAATAATTTGAACAGATTAAATTCAACAGAAAAAAATAAATATTTGATCGAAAGTAAAAGAATTAAAAGTTTAATAAAAATTCTTATTTTTTCTGAAAAAATATATTTTAAATGCTCTCCATCGCGCCCATAACATTCACGTACTCTTGCGACCTACATTACATCAGAACGTATCTCAGATTCGACCAATTTTTGAATGGGGTAAGCATTTTATCTCCATTGATTTTCACATCAGTTTAATTCTTCAAACATTATTATAATCCGGTCTAGAGCTTGGTCGACTGAAATATTCCTTCCTAAAGAAGCGTAATTAAGCCGATCAGGTAGGATTAATAGCTCGTTTCAATCAGATTCTGGGCTAGTTTTTGGTCACTGGTATGTACTGTTTTAGATCCCACGTTATACTTAATACCCTGCATTTGAAAGTATCTTTTTTTTAATTATGAGTAGTATTGTATTAAATAACGTATAAATTAATATTAAAGAGTTTTATTTGGGTTTCCATTTCCTTAGAACACCCTCTAGAAGGGTCATAAACCTGTCGCTCATAATCCTAGGAAAGAACAACCAACACCAAACTAATGCTATAATTCTAGTCCAGCTCAATATTTATCTTTACTCAATTTGAAGTTATAATATCTCCCGCAAGAGTGTGGAAGAGTGTAGGTGTTGCATATTAACCTTTGTACTTTCCACTATAAACAAAAAATAATATATTTAGAGATGTTTCAAACCCATTTTTAAAAATAGACCTTAACTCAATCTCACTGCATCTAGCAATAAATATTGCTTGATCCTTGCGCCTAAATTAAAGCGAAATAAACAATACAGTAATGATATTCCTTAAATAGGAGCAAATGAATTCACATTTCTGAAAGAATGACCCTGAAAATGAGAAAGAAGCCAAAGGATAAAATCTCCTTAAATCGCAGGGAATTTTCGAGGCGATCTTAAAAGCTTTGATGAGAGAGGCTATATTTGGGGGCTCTTCAGAGGTAACTGATTCAAACTCAGCTCTAAAAATAGGTTATTTGAAGAATGAATCGCGATTCTATCCCAAATTACCCTTAGGGGAATGTCTCAAGATTCTCGATCTCATAGACGGTGAGGAGATAAAGTTCGAGATTGGCAGTTAAAAATAGAGAATCAACAGAACAATGCAAATCAAACCAAATTGTTTCAGGAGCAATCAGCACTCTTGAAAGATTGGATCTCAGTCGCTACTCTCTTAGCTCTATCTTTCTCGTAATTCATGCCCTCATCCTTCTAGCCTCTTTTTAAACGGAAATTACACCATGCATGAGGTGGAATGGTAAATGATGGTTGCCAAATCAGGATGGGAAGTATCAATGGTCCTGTCGAAAGACCAGGCACTTGACTCCTCACCTTATATTTTTCAGTACATGTACTCTATACTCTATAAATATGTTTTTTTCATCCTAAATCATTTTACTTT
The DNA here is from genome assembly GCA_963969495.1 of Ceratothoa steindachneri. Lineage (NCBI taxonomy): Eukaryota > Metazoa > Arthropoda > Malacostraca > Isopoda > Cymothoidae > Ceratothoa > Ceratothoa steindachneri. Next base: position 135,361,836 of record OZ018329.1, on the reverse strand, counting down.
TTTCAGTTCTTTTTATCTACATTCTTTTCGTTGTTTGGCATTCCCTCTTTTCCCATACCCAACCATACCCGAGTAAGGGTGATAAGAGGGAGTTAAACCCGCTAGATGTGCAATGGATTAAATTACTCAGAGGATTTTTCGGTCGCAGAGTAATTGGCGATGGTAAATTTGTGTGCAAATTCTGACTCCATCTTTGGATACAGTGACACGACTCTTAGATTGGTTTACAGGATACAGTCCCTCACTAGCCTGTATGAGGAGGGTCCCCAAAGTAAGAAACGTCGTCATAATTTCATAGAAAATTGAATAAAATTAAAACAAAATAAGAATAAATTTTATTTTATAACAAAAGCTCCATTGAGCTCAAACCCTTTTGCAAGCGATGGTACCATCCATTTAACCATTTCTAGAAAATTAAAGACTGACAATTAAACATGATTAAAACAGCTTTTTTAACATTAGCAACAAAAGAAAAAAATCTACCTTCATGCTTTGTTTAAGCTTTAGAAACAAGAAAAAGTCAGTTTGGTCTAAATGAAGACCGTACGGGGTATGTGAGGTCAACTGCAAAGGAAATTCTCGCAAAGTTGACTTGGTCAAAGTGGAATGAGTAGAGGGGTTTTCTAGATTCAAGAATACTCCTCTGTGAAGATTTCCGGGGCGCTTCTCCGCTATACCCTTGTAAAAAAATTTAAAACAATATCGTAATTGGTAGTATTAATGGTTCTTCGCCCTTCGAGAAAGTCAACCAGTGTCACACCTTCGGCATTTTAAAAAAGAAGCATTAATTAATTTCCTCCTGATCATTAAAATTTCGCTTTTTCTGGGTCCTCTTCGACCAGTTGGTCGCGATTGTTTAGACTGGTTTTGTCTCGCAGATCATATTTGATAAATCTAACGCGATGTCGGGTTCCGGTTTTGGGCCAAAATTCTCCGCATCTTCATCCCACTTGTACAAAATTTGTAGTGAATGAAAGGCTCTTTTCTCCACCTGAACTTCGCCCAACAATTTTGGCACCCATCCAGCAGAAAGCTTAGTGAGCTTCAGTACTTAGGTCAGGATTGAATAAACTGAACCTACCGATATGTTCAATATGTCTACTATCATTTCCACTGTCAATCAACGCTCCTTTTCAATTAGTTCTTCCTTTACTGATGTTAAGATTCTGCCAGTGCGAAAAGATTCCATCTGCACAGTTATTATCCATTATTTATAAAGAGTAAGCTTTCGGAAGGGTTGGCGAAACTGTCTCCATAATTTGGGAAGAACAAGTAATAAAACTCTAAGGAATAAATGAGTTCAAAATAAGAAAGAAATAATATGTATAATTGATATTTATATATATTATTATTATTATTATTGTTATTATTATTATTATTATCTTGGGAAACAAAACAACCAACGTGGTCATCTCTCGAAAGAGTTGGAGAAGCCTTTAAGGAAAGTGGTAAGGTTATTGGAAGTTATTGTAGAGCATAATAAAGAGGAGACTCCATGAAGTGCTCAGGGCTGTGAAGACGCGTACAACTCCTGAACCTTCCCAGCATCAATCTGATATCACTCAATTTCTCACTCTTCGTTACTTCATTTGCCAATATGAAATACCTCAATATTTAAGAGAGATGTGCCCCTTTCCTCTTTACTCCTTCCCCCAAATACCCGAGCTATACACTTGCTAAAACATTTTCACATCCCGTAACTTCACCACCTCCAATACCAACCACTTTAACAAAAAACATTCTCGAGGAAATGGCCTCGTTGATCGCTTTAATTTCTTCCAACATTAACCAAACTGCAGATCCTAATCAAGTAAACCTAGCTTCAATTACTTGCAGGCTACGGGACAAATTAAGCGACCTGCAGATCCTTCTCAACTAGGCTTAACTTAAATAGTGGGTAGGCTACCCACAACCCTATCCAAACTTCAGAAATGGAGGAAGTTATTTTATATAATCTTTGAAAAAAATGAAGGAGGGTATTTCATATATTCGCTTTGACAATGAAGGTGACTGATGCCCCAATTAGGCAGTCGACAGATGGGTTCCCCAAATTAAAAATAAATAAATAAATAAAATAAATCTAATACCCTCAAAAAATTGTAAACTATTGTTGTTAATTGCACCATCCGTCCTTTTCCTTTAGAGGGGCCTTCCGACCGAATATGGAAATGGCATAAAAATCAATATGACAACACTGCTAAGCCCATGTCAGGGTGAGTTTGGATTTGAAACACTACGGGACGGGAAGAGGTGAAAGAAAACGCGATGTTGCGATTGCTTATGTGTTTGATGGCTTATGTGGTTGGAGGTGGCGGCGCGCATGCGTAGGACTCGGTTTACCGCTGAGTTTGACCGTCTGGTGCCAATCGCAGTGGAGACCGGCTGTTTTACGTAAGCTCCCCCCTTCCCTCTACACCCCAAAATAGGCCTCATTTCTGACTATTTAAAGTGAGGAATCTGGATTCGATTCGATTTAGTCGGGCCTCAGTGGAATTCTAATCGAGGCTGATGGATGAGACGTCAGTCATACTAGCCATCTCGCCAAGCACAGCCGTAAATGAGTGTGTGACAGAAAGAGAATAAACAGCTTTAAGTTTGGTTGAAGCCGATGAGTCCCCGACACAAGCCATTGATGCGAAGATGGTTAATGGCTTGTGTCGGGGGACTATGATGCAAGAGAAGGAGATGACACCCCAGCGGCTCCACCCAGTCGCCGAAAGCGCGATGGGATGGGGGCATATTTAGTTGCCAAGTGGTGGTGGTAATCTTAATGACACGGATGCAAATGATTATCATTATGCTAAATATCCTAATCATTTTTCAATATATTTTGGTCTGCACCGTACCCTCCCCCCTCCACAGTTAACAAACCCAATTATAACCTATAATTATTTTCCATCGCTGTCGATTTGAATGAATACAAACACATATTTCAACAAATTGAGATTAATTGGCATAGATGATAACGTGACCTAACATACACAGTGACCTCCCATAGGATAAGGTGACCTAACATACAGTACACAGTGACAATATTTAATCCGAAGATTGATACATATTTCATTTAATCCTTAAAGCTCGTTTATACTGAGAAAACACTAGGACGTTCACTAGGAGAGACCACTAGGACATTCACTACGATAGATCACTAGGAAGTTCACTAGGATAGATCACTAAAACGTTCACTAGGAGAGGTTACTAGGACGTTCAATATTTTTAAACAGAATGAACGATCCTACCTAAAAATATACAGACACGATTTGCTTAGGTTGAAGGAGACAAAAGATTAAACAAAAGCTAATCAGTTCTTTTTAGTTGATCAACATTTAATCATCTTAGGGCTATGGGGTACAACAGGGCACATAAAATAACCCTTTAACAGACGCTAATATAACTATTATTAAGCCGTCAAGAAACTAATGTCGTTTCCTAGAAGACATGAAAATTGCTCTTAGAGTTAAGTTTTTCCACATTTGCTGAAGTAATGCATCGGCCCTTTTTTAGCTACAGTAATTAATGTCAATGCAGTTTTGAATCTACAAAAATGGTGTCTGGGTGGGGCTCGAACTGCCTCCAGGACACCATTTACCACGTGTGAGTATTTCTACCTCCCAATTCAGGCGAAGTTCCCGTGAGTCGATTCTGGAGAAAATTGTTGGGGGGGGGGGGTGAAAATGGGGTTCTTGGCGGTAATATAACCAAGTCTTGGTCTCCAACAGCAGAAGGTTGTGGTTGCATTTGGTTGGGTGTGAGAGGAGTTATTCATTATCAGCTCCTCACTAATGGGCAAAGAGGTGCTGCTGACCAAAGTATTCAACAATTGCAACGTAAAAATGAATCTGTTGAACACCAACGTCCTTCAGGGGTCAACCGATTGGGTGTTATCTTCCTTCACACCTCCCACGTTTGACCACATCCTTCATATTCTCGGGACTTTACACCCTCTGATTACCATTTATTTAAGTAACAACAACATCCCCTAAAGGGCCGAGTTCAGTCCAAAGTGGAGGTGGAAAAGGATAAAAATTATTCATTTCATCAAAAGCGAATGAATTCTGCAAGAAAGAAATCCACTGCTTAGTAAAACGATGGAAGAACATTGCCACTAATAATGGAAACTATCTCACTTTCTCAAAAGGAAATTGTAAAATTAAATGAGTTCACTTCCTTTTAAAAAATACATTAATTTATTGTCCATCTAATACTAATTACTGTTAATTTTATTAAAATATTTCAATAAATTAAACATTGAGTAGATTATAGCATAACATCAACAACTTGAGGGTGACGGCGTATACCTCAAGACTTAGTAATTCCTGAAATCTTAAAAGCTATCTTAATTAATCCCTGCGTAATATCCCTCTCAAAGCATTCAACATCTCTCGGCCTTAATGAATTAAAGAGTATTTAAAAATGAGTTTTTAATGAATAAAAAACAATATTTTGTTTTTCCTTCTATTCGCATCCATAAAAATCCGCTTCAAAATTCCATTCTTTGTTAATCTCAAATCAATTTTACAACAGTACAATTCAAACACCACTGTTTTTTGGTCACTAGTTCACAACCTCTCTTACAAAGATTTCACTGCAATGATCAATGAGGAAATTTTAATAGATGAATCTTGAGGAAGTTTTCGCTGTTGTGTTTAAAATGAAGATAATCTCCCAAGAAGGAAACATGTCCTTACATGATACTACAGCCTCCTGAAGGGGAGAAAGTTGTTAAATATGCAAATTAAAAACCACTTTTAAATCAATTTCATTCCTGTAAGTAAAGTTTTTAACTATAATTGAGGGTAACATTTGTTCTTCAGAAATAAACGTCGCCATTTCCAATCTGTTTTTAGATGTAAAAACTGACAGAAATTTCAAGAATATTTTTTAAGGTAAGAAATAAAAAGAAACGTGAATAAGAAAATAGGACACATTGCGTGGACAGGGAATGATCGAGTAAGACAGATAGGTAAAGAAAAACTTTGTCAAAATGGAAAGACTGAGATAGTTAAAAATAAACACTCGTTAAATCTACTGAAGGTTCGAAAGCACATCATAAACCTAAAGAAGTTTGTGCAAAAAGGCACAAGCTCCTAGAAATGCGAACTTCAACCCAATATTGTTCGCTCAGGATAAACAAATATAAACTTTAAAAAATCAAAATCTGTGTTGTGATGCTGACTTAGCATCCCTCGTTAAGGTTTTCAATTTACATCCTTTTTTTACATAAAATCCTTTCCGACCTCAAAATTCCGTTGGTTTTCCATATATTAACCGATAAAATCTACTTTCATCACCTTATCATCTGAAAATGAACCCATAGAAATAACTAAACCACCAATCTTATATACACCCCTCCTCTCTCCCCAGACTCAAAATAGAGCAAATCTCATTTGCCGCACATTTGTGACACCTATTCTATTAATCAATTGATCTCATTATGTTCTATGTTTACGGTCATCTGAAGTAGGCTACCTGGTATCGTCTTATACCCTTTCTGGCCCAGAGATTTTGAGCAAATTGAAGGAAGACCCATAGAATGATGTTTGCCAATGGTTTCTCGATAGCTGTCCACAGTTTCTTGATATGTCTACGTGACGGATCTTCGGTGGGAATTGGCCAGGTCACAACGTCTCATAAATGCTCGAATGGGTTCATGTAAGATTAACGACGTGGTCATACCACTCGGTGAAACCCTCCAAAATGCTCCTTGAACCAATACTGGGCATTTGGCCCCGATGATAAGGTCCATTATCCTACTGGAATATCCCCTCGTTGTTGGTGTCGATGAAGACCATGGAGGGATGGAAACGGTCACCAAGTAGTGCAACGTAGAGTTCAACAGTCAAAGAAGTGTTTGAGCTCACTTTTGGATCCAACACATGCCAAGTGCCCTCAACCAACATCATTATGGATCCAGAAACAGTCTGTATGGTGCCTTATTCTAAACTAGGGTGCATGGCTTCGTGTGGTCTGCGTCTCTCTCAAACGCTACCATCAGCTCAAAATAACCACACTACATGTCACCATTCTTCCAGAGTACATACAATTAGCTACGTTAAGTGCTCACGTTCCTTAGCGTGGTAGGTCGGTAGCTACATGAACGTATCTCATGTACGCTAAATCAGCCTTGGCCAACTATTAAACATTCAGCAGAATCGGAAGATGCCTTAGAAAAAGCAGAGGCTTATTGACAAATGAAGAAATGTTTATCTATGTAAATAAAATGGAGTTACCCCAATTCATTTTCCCATTTCCCACTGACAATTAAAAATTGCATTAAGTCAGGCTTGACAAAGCTAACTTCAATATATATATATATATATATATATATATATATATATATTGTCGTAGAATAGGCTCTCGACGATATAGCATATATAACTATTCGTTGAGGGAATTATTCTAATATTTCGAGTGCGTGGTAATCTGATTGACCGAGGTTAGTCCAAAAGGAGGGGGCCTGGAGAGGCTTATTTATCTTCAATATGCTTAAAAAGTGGAACGGAGCACAAGGATAAATAATATGGCTACCATTAATAAAATAGAGTTTCATTAATTAAACTATCAACAACACACAAAAAAATGTTCACATAAACGGAGGATGAAAAGGGTCGTGGGAATATCTGACTAATCGGAGGATTAAGATTTGGAGAGATTTAAAAAGGTAAACAAATAAAAAATTAAAGGGGGTGGAATGGTTCGCTAACCATTAAAGCACAGGGTTGCGTTTACAATAAATTAAATGATTAAAAGTAATGCTCAGCTTACGTAATTAAAAAGTTGTTGTGTAGAGGAAGACGATGCGAAGGAATCTTCGGTCCACTGGCGATTTCCAGCAGAAGGTTTCTTCGGGGGGTTGTCATTAACGAAGGGAAAGGACTGTCTTCGAAGAGTGAGAGCAAAGTGGGACTCGGAAGTAAGAACGATCTTTGTGACAGCAAATCGGAGATGTTCTAGAGGAAATATGGAGGTTATTGTTGAAACCAAGCGTTCTCTTGAAGAACGTTAAAAAGGGGGGAATTAATTTATCCGGACGTGATGTCTTGGGAACGAAAACCGTTTCTTGACGAACGGGCTTAAAGAACAATGGCTGTTCTAACGTTGTTCTCTTTCTGAACAACAGGGGTGGGGGGTAAAAACCGTTTCTTATCAAACGGGCTGAAAAAACAATGGCTATTCTAACGTTGTTCTCTTTCTGAACAACAGGCTGGCCTTGTTGACTTGGCGTCTCGAAGGCACGAACCTTGGCACTCAGGGGATATTGTCCTCTTCTGGACAATAAGGGTTTTCTTGAGGTAGAGAGTTCCTAGGTGCACAAGGGAGACCGGATCAGGGGGATGCCTCGCGAAGATAATCGGGATCTGATCTGCTTCAATCGGGAAAAGCTATGATATAAATAGTCGAAGCCATCCCCTTGGCGTAGGGGACAATTGAGTTGGAGGCTTCGGGGGAATGTCCCACTGGTGCCTGAGGAAATATCTTATCTGCCCATAAGCCTAACTCAATCTGGCGAGATCGACTATGGAGGCGAAACGGGGGAGTGAACCTCCTTGATTAAACATTTGCTATGGTGGGCGATAACGCACTCTGCTTCCTCCCGTAGATGCACGTGGGTAGCATGTGTTTCTAACATGTGATAGCGGCTGAATTTAAGCGGCCTCAGACCGTTCTAATACATCTATATATATATATATATATATATATATATATATATATATATATATGAGAAAGAAAGAAAGTTGCCCGTGAATGAGCACAAGAGATAAGAAACAGGAGTTTTAACAGGCAAAAAAACAGATATTGCAAGATAAAGATCAAGGGGATCAAAGGCCATGTTTTTTAAAGCAATCCATACTAAAAAGAGAAAAATAACGCGAAGAGAAACATTTAAATATCTTGTCTGGGACAAATGACATTATCCCGAAATATTCCAAATTAAAGCCAGAGATCAACACTACTTGAGGAAAAACAACGCCACTCCGGAGAAAGGAGCGAAAGATTAAGTGCAAAATGGTCGCAAGCGATTTTCTTCTGCCACGTCAGGAACCTGACGTGACTGTCAAAATACTAATCCTCAATACTATGTAGACCATGTCTACATAACTGACCCCAAGCAGCCAGACGACCAAAAGTATTTACTCTTTGATGCCAAACAACCCAAAATGCCTCAAGGTCATTACTTTGCTTAACCAAGTTGCTGCTCTAAAAGCAACTAAAAAGAGGTCAACAAAGTACTAATTAACAAGTTAGAATAGTCAATAAATTCCTACTCTAGACTTAAAAATAAAGCTTAACATCAAATTCTTTTATGTCTATTTACTCCATTAAAAATCCGGCCTTGAAACTCGATTTAGAAATAGAAATGCAACGCGATTTAAAAAGTCATTTCTCCAATGCAGATAAACAATCCATTTTCCGGTTTCCAACAAAATTCCCCTCAAATTTGGGCCTTTTTCGCTCAACTGAACTGAACAAGGTCTACTGACCAAAAGGTCACGTGCTCTGACTTATTCTAATTTATGACCTTACGACCTCCAAAACTTTCAATATTCGAAGACTAACCTTAGGAGGACCCTGAAAGTTACATCATTCGAAAGAGAATGTTAAACAACATAATGGTTTAAATTTCGTTATGATGTTATTGCCAAAACAAAATAATACATGGGCTAACTTTTGGAGGACCATGGAGGTTATACCAATTCGAAAGAGAATGTAAAACAACATAAGGTTTTCGGATTTCGTCAGAATCGTCCGATTAGTTACATTGTTATTACAAAAAAAGGAAGCTAAACGGAGACCGACCGACCGACATAATGAGATATAGAGTCACCACAGACTAGACTCGCACGCGTCTAAAATATTTACCTCTCGCAACCGAGCATTTGGGGAACAATTAACAAAAGCTTCAAAGGTGACGCGAATTGGCGTTTAACCTCTTATTCAACATCGATTTGGGATAAAAGGAGTTGACAAAAGGAGAAATGAATTTATTTTCGTCGAAGGACTTTGTAAGATTGAATTAACTCACAAAAATACTCGGCTCATTATCAAATAGATCGTCCATCTCCAAAATTGAAACGTGCGGACGTCCAGTGCGATGTTCTATGCCGCTTGTTGCTGGATAGAAGTAAATGACCATATAATAATCCTATGAACCACTCCTAAACGCGCCATTTGGCTGTTCCTCCATAGAACAATCTCTCACCTTCAACTTTAACCGTTATCTCTCAAAGTGTGGTCTACATGCATCAACGTGCAGACCTAGCAAGTACAAAACCAACTACCATTTACCCAATTAATGGCTCTTCATTATGATAGAGGGGTATATGCTATGCTAGCATTGCGTCCAGTTAGAGGTCATCTCTTGTCATAAGGCCCTAAGAACCCCCCTATCACACTCATCCCTCGGTCAGCCCCTTTTCTCTCGAACACTTGTTTACATGAACAATTGACCTCCTACGGGATCTTCCAACCCTTAGTACAGGTGAACTAATTAGTCAATTCTCATCCATTCTTTTAACAAATCACTCCTTCAACGAACCGTGTTTTGTGGTTGAGTTCAACCTCACTCATTTGGCTACTTTTCCCTCTAGTCTCTGAAATGCCTCTCTTCGGGCCCAATTTTGGGTAGGCTTCAGTTCTCCCATGTAAATTCCACCCATAAATCCCCAAAGAAATTCCTGCCAATAAAATGGAAGTGGTACTTTATCCTTTTACGTGGCTTTTTAAAAGTATATTGCAGACATAAAATATAAAATCCACAGCGAGGGGAATTTTCTAAGGGGATTTTTCATTGGGGGATCTTTCGGAACACCGCCCTTTCACTACGCTCTTCTTCGAGCTAATATCAACTCAAATCCATCTTCTTTGTTTTTTCTTAGACCATGGACCCAAAAGTCATGGGACACATTTCTACATGACTTACAGGAAAGGACTACAGTACGCCGAGAGAGAACAGTACCCCTATAGCTGTATATTCTAAGAAATGTGACAGACTTTTTAAAAATCAAATTTAAAGAGAAAACCAACAATGGCATAAACATAGCTACAGATCCTCCTGCATGTATTGGGGCCGGGAGGGCACGCGATCTTCCAGATGTCAGGTGCAGCAGCATCCTATACCATGACAGACCTGACTTAATGGGGTTTTCTCGTGAATAGACTGAACAGGAGTCGTTTTATGAACAGACAGCACAGGAGTCGTTTTGTTATCAGACTTAACAGGAGTCGTTTCGTGAACCGAATGAACAGCAGTCGTTTCCTGAACATGACTATTTCTTTAGAGGAGAATAGTAAAGTCGCTCCGAAGTTCCTCTGCGAGGAAGGAAAATAGGGAGGACTGATTGGGGAGTGAGGGCGAAAAGGATCCCGAGTGACAAGGACTGATAAGGGAGACCTCCTTATCCCAAATGTGGAAGCTTAGGTGTGTAGGGATTTTGGTCTTTCACTGGTACCGATACTCACCTGAAATCCTACTAGCTCAAGGAATACAATCCCACAGGTACTGTCCTTTGGACATCGCGGTCGTTTTCAACGAACAAAACACCCATTCGAACCCCATTCCTCAGCTTAGCCCAAGCAGGCGAAATTCCCCCCTAAATTGCGCTTATAATTGCTTGATACCACTTAACACATTCTTAAAATGTTCAATTTATATTTCTAAGGTTCCTAAATAATAATGATTGCGTTAATCTGTTCACACAGGTAGGTTCATCTGTGGTGTGCACAAGTGTCACGTGAAAGGTAAGCTATACGCTTGCCGAAGCAGAACACGTTAAAAGGCTGCTAAACACGTTTCAGACAATCATGCACACGGACCTTCAATGAGAGAATAACTGCTTCCAACCGTCCTCGACCACGTCTTTTTAACAACTGAGCTTTGTAAGATCAAATCCAAGGCAGCGATACTTAATTTGGTTTGGTACTTTCCTCGCGATTGCTACTTTTGTTACTAGGTTGAGAAATTTGCTACTTTAATTAGACAAATTAAAATTAAAATCGCAATAAATGTCAAAATACTTAAAACCCATGAGAATTTCGCTTTAACCTTAACAAAATATTTAATTTCGCAGAATTACACGAAAAAAGAGCCAACTTTCTTCTGGCACTAAATACAAAAATGAATAACGAAGGAAGGGAATTTGAATTTACGGTCCAGGGCCATTTATTAATTTATATAATTTATTAATATTGGGTAAAATTGGGTTAAAAATTGGCAAGAAAAGGGGTGACGAGAGTCGAATTCCCCATTCGTCCACAAAATCATGGACGAGATAAACCCCACCGGATAATGAAATGCACATAAAGATCTGAATGACAATCAATGGTTACCTCGAATGCGCTCTATGAGGGGGGCGGGGCTGTGGGATTCTGGGTAGTATTGCCAGTTTTTACCCCAATCAGAGAAGGTCGAAGCAAGTCTTTGCCCAGAAGAAGGGCACCCGTTCCGCGTCAGGGGTATGTAGATATGAGCCCCCTCCCCCATAGGAGGCGAAGGACACTGGTACTCGATCGCAAGGGTTCTGGAACAGTGGAGCGAGTGAATATGTTGCGCAGTAGTGAGTATCAGCGTATCTGCCCAATGGGCACCCAACTCATGACGCCGCTTGAAGTTTATGTCTACGTTCGTTGTGATCGAATCCCCGCCTCGACGTCGGAAATCCAACGTTATATCTACCGGAGTATAGTCAAGTTGAATTAGATGGACTACGTCATCTCTCCGTGGCAGAAGAAGGCAAGAGGCTCTTCCCTTGCAGACGTCTTGGCATGAGTCAATCTTAGGGGTCAATTATATTGATCACGCGACGCTCACTGACGAACTTAACTTGGCAGGAAAAAAGTCATTTGGAGGATCTGGAAAGACCGTGACACTGAGTGGTGGCGAGTCGATACCGTGTGAGGCGGAAATCAGGGGAGAAGAGTACCTTCGTAGTGTTGAAGTCTACAGATGATGTGAGCAAATAAGTAATGTTGGAGGGATGGTGTCATATAGGGGTATCGGAAGGTGTTTTGGACACTTCCTGGTTGGGGTAAATCATGCCTCTTTCTCATTGTCTTGCCTCCTTTACCGCGAGTTGGAGATCTGAGTTGAGCGTAATATCAATCGTATCAAATCCAGATCCTTAAAATTACGACAATCTCGCTCAGATCAGATCAGATATGGTATAGAAAGAATAGAAGAGGGATGAATGTAGCGAACCACAGAGATCGAGAAGTGAGAGGGGAAAATTGTGTAGAAAACTACTTCAAGGAGGAGATAGTTTAAGTTACAGGTCGGTGACCTAACACAAAGGGCGATTTCCCCTCTATCCCCAATAAGGAAAACGCAGGAATCCGAGATAGTAACCCGTTGGGGGTCAAAGAGGATTAATTCCCATTAATAGGGCAATAGCACATATTTTTAGAGAATATAATATTTAAAAAAATTGTTTTTAAATGTAAAATTTCTTCAATTTTAATTGTTAAAGTGATCAATATTTCGGGTAAATTTAAAAAATGAGTCTGAGTAGCGCAGTGTCTGCAGTGAATCGCCCTATACTCCTCCTCTACATATCATATTTATCAACTTCCATTGTATTGGTAGTAATATTAGTAGTAGAAGATGACTCACAGTGCCCGAAAAGTTTAATCAAGATGGTTTTTTCCTTCTGAAGGAAGGAAAGGTAACTTGTGTCAAAATTATTTACGGAAAGGATTTCTCCTTAATTTATTAGTTCACCTCTGTTATTCCCATGTTCTTTGCATTTATCAGAATCATTTTCCCTCTGTTCCATACTTTCTTTCATAATCTCGCAATAATCATCAAAATCAGCGCGAGTATCGCCTAGAAGTGATATTTGGCGACAGACAACGAGATCCCGTAACCAAGGAACAAGGCTTTGATCATCACCAGACTTCCTTCGTCTCTAAAAAGTACCGGAAATTTCTCTCTTTTATGTCCTTCAGAGGCCAAATATTTCCTCGAAGTTTCGAATGTGTGTTCATTTTAACAACTTTGCAATAGAAGAGTTAAAAAGTTTCCTCCTCTCTTTATTTCGTTCTAATAAAATAATAATGTTGCTTTCCCTTAAGGCTTCCTATCTCATTTTACACCATATTTTAATTATGAAAGTTTGCTTTTTTAAGGGGTGAAAGTTTCTAAGATAATGGATTTTCAAATTAATTAAAAACTTGAAAGTTAGTGAATGTTCGGGTGAAACCTTTGCCCTATTTCAAATAACCTTTCGTTAAATTACTACATCATTCTTAGTCTACTTGTTTGGCATTGATTTGTGTTTGCTTTCTACATTTTTTAGTGTTTCACGCTCTAGAGACCTAAAATGATTCGAACAACAGCCAGAAAAGATTTTTTGGGGGAAATTAACAAATAAATTATCATTAGTAAACATTTGCACAAGTTTGAAGTAATTAATAAGAAGCATTTATTATCGATGATGCTTTGAAATATTCTGCCACAGGGACGAGTCAACTGTTGACAGTCTTGGACACTAGTTTTCATTATTCATCTTGAAGAATTTCTCAGTTATTGAAGCGTTTTTGGATTACTGGTTTTAAACCTCTTTCCGAGTGCCTTCCAAACATTTGCAATGGTATTCACGTCCTGTTTCTGTGGATGCCAGTTCTTAGCAGTGATGTGAGCGTCATACAGGAAGGTCTTCAATGAATTGGCCGTGTATCAGGGGACGTTCTCTTGCATAAAAATTGAAGGTTGGGTTTCGGAGGCTCGTAGATGTGCAAAGCATGAGGTCAGGGAAATTCCTTGAATAATTGTGCAAAGACTCTTCCCCGTACGCACACAAGTGACCTAGTGCTTTCTCCCAAAATCACCACACACACTATGATACTTCTTGCACCAAACTTCACACTTTTTGGTGTAAGTGATAGACACGAACGAACTAACTAGTTGAGTGCGATCGAATTTGAACTAAAGCCACTTTTTTTCGTTACTAAAGGAGACTTGAGTCGATCGGTTGGTTATCCGTCGCATTAATGTGATCACTCGTGAATGCAAGATGAGCGTTCTTGTTCTTCGAATATTATGGACTTAACTAATGGAGCACTTGGCAGTTTCTGTAGTGGCTCCAATTGAAAGAGCATTTTTGGTGACTCATCTTTATGTTCACCTCGCGGACGGAGACAGGCAGGACAGATTTCTTAGGCATATTAACTCAACCACAGCTACAAAAACAATGACCTAACGTAGACAAGATTTAACTGATTGGTTGTTATGCAAAAAATGCTGGTTCTCTCTACAACAATCTAATGCGTTTGGATCATTTTGGACCCTTCAATTATTCTTGAACTTTGATTATTCGCTGTTAACTTCCTTTTTATTATTGACAATTTGCATAATTTGAATTTTACTTCATGTCCAATAAATCGGTTAACACACATTTCTGTAAGAGTGGACAAAAGTAAAAATGATATTGAAGATATAAGAAGTTATGTCATTGCATTTTGAGATGCCAGGTATAAATATAGTTTCAAACGAATAAACCTTCAACAGACATCATCAGTTCGAAAACTCATGGGCAAACTAAAGTGTAAAAACTCCCGCTTTTCTACGTTTTGAAAAATGAACTAATAATATGAAACCACTCTTTTGAGGGATTGGAAATGTGTTAAACTTTAAAAAAGGTGTCGTTTTTTATGTTTTGTTAAAATCATAGGCACACTAAAGCGTAAAACCTGTGCAAGGAATTAGATGGATTAATAAATGATTGAAGCACTTTTAAATAGACAAGCAAACCCTTTCCTCATCTGTGGGGATTCTTGTTTTCGCTGCAGACAAGCTACTACATTCTCTAACCGGCCGCATGAGACGTTTATTAAATCAATCTCTCTAGAGCACCGACCAACTGCGATAATTAACCTATAAATTCATAAAATTTCATTTTTATTGCGATTCCGTAATGGAAATAGTAAATAAAATATTACAATTAGCAACAAAATTGAAATTTTGCATCAAAAAAGCTAGAACTCACAATCTTTATTTAACCTGATGCATCATATCATTATGCACAATGGCTGACTAAAATCATTGACACACTAAAGATTTTCTTTTTCGTAAACAATTACAACTCATTTGGCAAGGGCAGAAAAGTCTTAAACGTTTCGTCATATATACAATAAATATATAAGTAACTACTTTACATAAGATTATATTGCCCTAAATATGGATATATATATATATATATATATATATATATATATATATATATATATATATATATATATATATATATATATATATATATATATATATACATATATATATATACATATATATATATATATATATATATATATATATATATATATATATATATATATATATATATATGGGTACATAAATAAGACGGACTTAGGCTCCGAATACCGTGTTTGAGGATTGGTTATAATGGGAGTTTGAGGGTAATGAGTGATTTACTTCCTTTAAAACTAGAGGCTAAGGTGAGTGCAACTTGGGGAAGGTCTTGGTACCTTGATTACTCAAGAGGGTAGCTAATTAATTGCAGCGGGTAGGGCTACTTTCTTTGAACTTCTGTTTACGAGATGCGGCCCTCCTGTCTTCAGGGGGTCACCGAACGAACTTTTTAGGAGGGGGGGAGATGACTTCTCCACACTCGGCTTGAGCGAGCTAACGGGCCTCTTTTCCTTAAGAGGTCACCAGAAGAACTTCGGAGGACGGCTTCTCCAATCCTTGATCCGAAGGTGGAGGAGAAAGGCTGACGTTGCCTCACGAGACTCTTCTCCCTGACCCAAAGATACGGGGGGGATTTCCAACTCTTCCGTGGCTTACCACCGTCAAGCACACTTCTTGGGAGAGAGCTTCGTTGAATTGTACTCCTTTCGGGGAAGTCGCGTCTAACCAAATATGTCTGTCAGCCTGGAGCGAGTGCATATATACCTGAGGTTCTTCAAAACAGGAAGAGAGATTGAGACCTTCTCTAACCCTCGTTATCGAGCGTAACAACCCGAGCGCCTCCTTGCGGTTAGATGTCAAAGGCAGGGATCAGCGAGCCAGACGGGCGACCAGCAGCGGGAGCCATAAAGCGGTTCACAGCAAATCCTACACAGTAATCTCCCGACCCGAGGGGTGGGGGGGAGATTTCAGCGTCATGCCTCGGTGCGAATTTCGCGGAAACCTGGCGGCGAGTCCAAAAAGGGTGAGGTCGGAAGGGGGGGAGTAAAGCCTCGCTTTCTCTCCCGAAGTACATAATATCTTAGGAGGTGGGGAAATAATATTATTCTAAGGGTATACTTCTACAAACACCATTTTTGTACCATCAGAATGGTAGAGGCATTCATTAATCCAGTAATAATTAAACCGTCGCAGGTTCAGTTTTACGGAGTCATTCTCTCATTAGAGCCGATTTCTTTACTTAAGAGTAAATCTCCGATTCCATGAAATTAGCATTTTAAAATCGATATTTCAATGAACTGGAATTTTTTAATGATGTTTCTAATTCCTAATTGTTAATATGTTTGTTATTATTAAAGAATGTTTTAACAACACCGGAGGATCTGCCTAAATTACAAAAGTTGTACAGGTTAAGGAGAATTGCGAGACGCCCTCACGTCGCAACGAGGGCCCCAGGGAGTAAGTAGCCTCTTTTGGCTTCCATACATATTCTATTCCTCTAAATTCAACATTTACTCGACAAATCTCCCCTCACCAACCTTTTTGAAAGAGGCCTTTGTTCGTTTCCCCTATTTCGATTTCCATTTAGGTATGGTAACCTGTTTGATGAAACTAGTCGCTAGTGCAATAAATATTAGGCCTCAATACATAAATCTAGTTTACAAGTTGTTTTTTGTCTTTCCTCAATTTGTCTCTATTTATCAGCCTCAAAGAGGAGTGAAGCAAATTCCATGACGCTTAAAGGGAGGAGGGTGTGATCCTAAAGCTAGTTGGAGACGGGGAAGGGGGATTCACGAGAGGCTTTCATGATTCTAGGCGTTTTCGAGTGGGGTCGTCCAAAAGGGGCCCTGCTTCAAAGGTGATCAACGATAAACGACGATCTAAGAGTGAAAATTGTGTATGAAGTAGAAGTAAAGAGAGGAAAATGTCTTTATAGAATGAGAGGGTTTGTACAAGGTTGTCTGGTAACCTCAGTCTTTTTGCCTCTTTTCTTCATTATGTCTCTAAATTGATTCTCAGAAACTGAGTCAAGCTTTCAAGCCTTTTTATTCCATGAAAATTATCTTTGGTGAATTCAATGAGCTTGTCGCTGCATAATATTTATATATTTATTTATTTTTCACTACGGATCTTTTTATTTTCAATCTTTTGTCTACTTCGGATCTTTTTATAAGAATTATTTTATACTTTATACTTATTAATTAATTGTCCACTATGGATCTTTTTTATGATTGTTTTTATATATTATTTTCTTTATTTTTCTTCATTATCCTCATTGTTATCTATATATCGGGTAAATTGCCTGCCGCGTCTGACGATGGCTACTTTTAAAGGTTTGTTTGAAATGTAGATTCGGTAATTCTTCATCTTTGAGTTTCATTAGTCGCGTCACTTCTTCTGGTAGATATTGGGTAATCTTTTATCAGGATATCTTTTACGCGTTTGTGCAATCATATTTATTGGTTCGATGTCTACAAGTTCGTGAAGTATAGTCGATGGGATCCGGTCTTGAAGTGTAACGTTGGTCATAAATCTTGTGGCCTTATTTTGTACCGCTTGAGCTTTCCTCATCTTAGTCTCCCTAGAGCCATGAAGAGGAATAGCGCGATACAGCATTAATGGTCTCACTAATAACATATATAGTTTCCTGTCGTTTCTCGGTGATAGCATTGGGAAACGAAACAGTGATTCTAGCTTCCTCTTGGCCACATTATTTTTTTCTTTAAAGTGCTCAACATACCCAGATGATGTTAATTTGAGGCCAAGTACTCTGCCATTTCTGGAGTATGGGTAGAGTTCGCCTTGTATTTAAACATCTGCAGTTTTACATCGCCCCATCGGGATCATTCTAAACTTTTTGATGTTCGTTTTTATTTTGTTCTCTCTCTCGTATCTATTGATGTTTTTAATTTTTCCTCTTGTCCTATTTGCAATATCTCTGGGGTTGCGATAGTTGCTGGTGACAACCTGTTTTATGTCGTCCGCCAGTTGTATATATTGTTCTGATTCTTGATTCGGGTGGGAAAGGTCGCCCGTGTAAATTGCATAAAGGGTAGAACTGAGGCATCCTCCTTGTGGCACCCCTGTTTCCAGTTCGAATGGCTCTCCTTCATTATCATTGATTTTTAAGATTGCCTGGCGGCCATCCAGGTAGCCACAAAGTATACGTGCTATATTTTGTTCCATTCCGCGATCTTTTATTTTTAATTTAAGTGCTGGAAGACATACTTTGTCAAACGCTGAGGACACATCGCGAAGCACCAGGTCTACGTTATGGTCTTTGGCCTTGGCAATAGCAATTCGTTCAGTAATTAATGTGAGTGCTGTTTCGGTTCCAAGTTTTCTTTTGAACCCATGTTGTTGATTATTATATAGATCTGTGGCATCCAGGTAGTTTCTTAGTCTGTTATTTAGGAGTTTTTTTCCACGAGTTTGCCCAAGAACTTCAAGAGAGAAATAGGCCTATAACTGCTTATATCCGTTTTAGGTTTTCCTGTTTTGAGCAAGTATATTATTTTGGCCTTTTTGGAATGGGTTGAGAAGTAACCAACATTAAGGCAGGCATTAAATATCTGCAATAGGCCCTCTTTTATGTTTCGGGGAGCGTTTATTAGATGTTTCCTTGCAATGCCCGTTATTCCTGGAGCTTTTTGTTTAAAACCATTAAGGCCAGCCTGATATTCCTCATGGGTGAAGGGCCTCCCATCCTCATGTGCGAGACGAGTACCATCAACGCTATAGTGCGGGCTAAGCTCCTCAGCTAGTCCCTTAATCCAATCGAGAATGGTTCCCTCGTGTCTTTATTGAGGTTCCTTTTTTCTTCCTCATTTATTCTAAAACGGTTTCTCCCATACTGGCTGAAGTAGCGTTCAATTTCTCTATCCTCTGGGATTTCATTACCGTTAACTTTGATCGTTATTCTATTTTTAGGGAGGAGGGGTGCCTCTCAGTCTTTTCAATTGGCTCCAAAATTTCTTGGGGTCTTTTTCTACATAAACTTTAGCTATGATGTTATTCCACTTTTCTCCCAATTTCTCCCAGATGAGTTGCTCTATTTTAATTCTTGTATCTCTTAACTCTCTGTAATGATGTGCAGTCTATCTTACCAAAAGTATTTATCTGGTTGATGAATGCTTCCATTTGGTGCATTTTGTTTAATATATTTGCCTCCCACCTTGGAGCTGATAGTACTTTGTATTCTGTCCAGGGAACAGCTAAGCGATCGGCTTCCACGAGCTTTGTTATAATGTGATTCAGCTATATTTTGATATATTCGAGTGTGGCTCCTTCCATCTGATTTATCTGTATGTTGGTAAGATACTCCTTGTATGCGGCCCAGTTTGCTTTGGCCAGACATCTGCGTCTTGAGATTTTAAACCTGTAGTGGAGATGTTGAGACGGTTGTTATAATGCTAACATGATCGGACGGGATATATGGACCTGGAGTTGTCACTTTATTGAGAGAGAAGTTAGGGTTCGTCAGTACTATATCAGGTGTAGTTGAAGACTTTCCTGTGTGAAATGTATCAAAATCGGGGCCTTCTCTTTGTATGATATCCCTATTAATTAATAAGGTTAGCGAAGTCCTAGCACCGTTGAACGCTGTGGTGTATCCAGCTTCTCTGCATCGTGTGTTTAGATCTCCTATTAAAATGGTTGATACTTTCTTATAAACAGTCGGATAAAGTTAGGGATTGGTAAATATGGACGTTTTGGTGGCTGGTATCCCACTGCCACAATTATATCAGCATAGGTCATTTTTAATCTTACTGGCTAAGTAGGATTCCTCCAGATCTTGGATTTTCTTGAATCTGATACCTTCCTTAATCGCAATGGCAACTCCGTCATATCTTTCCCTTGAGTGGCTTGTCATTAGCACCACATAGTTATAGATCTTTATCTGTTCACTCTTTCCGTCCAAATCATGTTCAGATATTAGTACGATTTCTGGGGATACTGATCTTATAATCCCGTTGTATATACGGGTTTTTAATTTATCTAACGTCGGTCTCCATGTTTAGTTCTTATTAAGTTGTTTATCCTTTACTCCTTTTTCTCTTGCTGGAGATCTCACCATTCCCGATCTTTTCTTTTTGAATTGATCTTGATTTAGGTTGTGGCATGATTCTGGACAAATCTCAACTAGCCCTTTACTAATTGCCTGGAGTAATTCCTCTTTTTTCATATCAGCGTCAAAATCCCATTCAGATTTCCCTTTGATTATCCCGTCGTTGATATAATCCGTTTTAGATAATTTTGAAATTGGTGCTGATGGAGATCCTTATATCTTCATACATAGTTCTTTGGTTGTGAAGCTTGGTGTATATAACGTTGAGGGTTGCACTGATACGGGCTCGCTGTTTGCGGGGGGGGTGACTTACGTCCATTTGCGACCCCCTTTGTTCTGCCGTTTATGGCCCGTTTCATCGTAGGTCTCGAGAGGCGGAGCGCATCCTCGGTACGGCTTCAGACATTTTCTTAATTTTTGCCTGGACCAACTCGCCAGAGGGCGGGTTTTCCAAGAACCACATCGGTTTAAGGCCGTTGTCGACTAGCATTTTGTTGAGTTCGGTTGCGTAGCTGCACGGGCTTATAACGTTAGCGAAGTGGGCATGGAGGATGCACATTATTGAATCTGGTCTAATGTTGTGGTCAATTTGAATAATCGTCTTTTCCTGATCGGATTTTCTCGCCGCCTGCGCATACGAGGTATTGGCCCTTTTGTTTTTCTTCTTAATCATGTGATTTTTCTTGACAGTAATCAATATCTTTTGGGGGCAGGCAATTGATAATGTTAGGTGCTGATTGCCGCAATTAAGTCATTTTTTATGAGGGTTGGTACACGTACTCCATGTGTGACCAGGTTCAGCACACTCCAAGCAAACTTTGCCCTCAAGTTTACTTTTTTTGATGGAATGTTCCTCAAAAGCATAACATGAGAAACAAATTTGCAGTGGGACGAAGACATCACGCTCGATACAGCTATCAGACACTTTAATGTTAAACATGACCAATTCTTTTTCTCTGATCTGAAATGTCACTTCAAAGACGTGTGTATATTCTTCACCTTCGCAGTTTTTGAATTTATGTGTCTCGTCAATTTTGACAATTCCTGCTTGAGTTCAATTTCCCTTTTGATTTCCTTCGCTGAGTATAATCCTACGTAGGGATTGATTCGTCGACATATGATCGATCTCTTATAAGCAACATGCGATGATATTTTTTGGATAAGCCTAATTTCCTTCAGTTTTTCTGGATTTTTCGTTCAATATGTTGTCCATATCTTAATTGGTGTCACAGAATGCCAGTAGCCATATGCCTATTCCTTCAGCCTACAGAGCGCAATTCTCAATTTGGAGTATACTATTTCAAAGACCCAACGCGCTGGTTTTTTGGCAATGCTGCTTTACCGGAGCGAGACACGTTTTCGCTGCTGGGGTCGTCCATGATGGTCCTAACCGTGATGACTCCTTTTCACGTACATAGCAGGCCCTTAATGCGGGGGCGTTTTCATAGATCTTCCCTGGTTCACCCTTATTTGCACTACCTAAATAATTTGTCTGTCAGGGTGTTCCTTCCTGTTTTGAACACCCCACACCAGAGCGGGGCCCCCTTCTTCGCGCACCCTGTATGGCTCACTTCCGGGGTTCGGACACGCCAGACACAGGTGAAACTAAAGACCTTCAACTGGCAGAAAGATTACTTGAACCAAGGATGTGCTGCTGTAAGAATAGAAATTTTTGGTCGAGTTCTACGTCTTCAAATCCTCCCTTGGGCTTACGCGTGCACGTGATTAACGATCCGTGAGGATAGTCTAGTTAATAGTAGCTGGATCAAAGCACAGATGAGGAATTCCGGGTCTCCTCTTCACCTACTATTCGTAGCATTGAAAACAGAAGAAAATTGTAGCAGGACTCCTTTGTAGCTTTTCCTCCTATACCAATGTTGGTCAAGTCATTCCAGCAAAATCAGTCTTCAAAGGTGGGGTAAATTACGGGGGCTTTCGTTCAATTAAATAAACGCAAGCAGCCTCTTAAAGCTGATTCGATGGTTCACCAGGTATCTACCGTCACGATTGACACATAAAGGCAACATTTCCTGAGGGTGGTATAGCCCCTTAAAGAAGAGAGGATAGCTTTCACAAACCCCCAAATTAAAGCTATTTGCCCTCTAACATTATATTTGATTCCTAAATAGCGCAGAAAATATAAGAATTGACAAAATTAGTGTTAATTAGCCCTGCCACTCCTAAATTGAACTAATGAAATAAGGGCAAGGCAACCATGCGTGTAATCAGCGTCATGTAATTTAGCTCACCAATCATGCTTTCTTAACTTATTTTAATCTTACTCTTACTTCTATTTATTCCAGCTTCCTCCGATTCATTCATCTTCCTGTCCATTTCATATTTTTTCCACTTAATAAAAATACGTTCGTTGGTTGCAGCAGTTTTATTTACTTAATTAAAAAAAAGAGATAAACATTTTCTCAATAAACCAATGAAATCAGCTTTATCCTTTTACTAATGGATGATGTAAAGGGACCAATGGGGAGAGTGAGTCTTAATAACTTCAATCTTAAAATTGTAACAGTTTCGTAGATCATCAATTTCTCTTTTAAGTCAAACTCTCAAACTTTATTTTCTTCAATTTTGATTTCTATGCTTGTCTCCATACTCTCCTACTCCCGATTGAGTGTATTTATGATAAATTGTCCATAAGTAACGATTTCCCCTGTGCTTTCTGCAGAGTTATCGAGAAAATGTAAGAAAACGGAAGAGAAACGGCTTTCGAGGTGGCTTCGAATGGCGTCACGCAAATGGGATTGGTTTTCCATTCAGAACCTTGGAAGCTCCACCCCGATTTCGGTTCAGGATTGCTATCAAAGAATTATTTAACTCTAATATGAGAAATGAATTCCAATAAAATTGAATTAGTATAATTTTACTACAATTCCAAGCTTTAATTGATCTAGGTTTGTTGATATAATGGGCTTTCGGATTACTCAAATTTGGGCTTTCGTGCCGGCGTCAAACCTCAGTTAGAAATAATTATTAGTAACCATTCATTCGAGGTGCTTTGGCTCAATTTTTGTGGTAATTTAAACCTTTCTATTGACTAAAGATTGTGCTAGACCCAAAACCTAGCAAATTTATCCTAAATTACATTCACATCAAATGTCTATGAATCTTATCTTAACCAAAAAGATGCATACATTTGTTATTGTCCATTTTTTTCGGTGATAGTGAAAATTAGTTATTCTCTTTTTTCCTGAACAACTTTTCCTAAGAGTTATGGATTTGTTTTACTTGCTTCTAAGTACCTCTTTTTGTTTATTCTGCAGGTTTATTTTTGGCTTTCTGTGCTTTGTTTATCTCTTTGTATTTAGTGTTACCGTTTTCCGTTTAGCCTTTATGAGAATGTATTTCTATTAGTCATAGTAATTTAGTAACTCTTTGCTCTTTCTAGTAACTTAACCTAGAGGGGCTCTGTTAAGAAGTGTTTGGAAACTCGGCAAACTCTTTCCATAGGACCTTGTGCTCTCTCTCCTTGAATGCTTCTAAAAGATATCTGCTCTCCAAATCCATCGGACGTAACCTTCCATCATTCAACTTAATAAAAACATTTCTTTGAAATGTTGTCCAATTTCTTATAAAAGGTTTGTTAAGAAATTGGGTGTGATACTGCGTAGATCGTTGGTTCACAACCTTTTTTAATCTATGGTCTCCCTTGACTTCTGACTTATCTTGGCGGATCCCAATAGTCATTCACTGTAAAGTAAAGTCTATTTTAGTTTTCCCAATTTTTATGACTAGGCATTGTATTAGTAAAATTGTAACAATTTGTTTTATTTCAACACCCATTTTGTTGCGAATAAACTTTCATTTAACAACTAAATTCTATAGAACAGGAATGTACACCAGTAAAATATCTCCTAATGCATACAAGTAGAACCAAACAATTTTTAATTATTACTTTATTTATGAGATTTATAAAAAAATAGTTCCTAATTTATTCAATTAGATCCTTGTGGTTGAAGCTGCGCTACAACTCTTTTCATATTTGGCTCCAGCTTTGTCAATGAGAGTCAAAGATCTCCCCATTTCACAATGTCGAGTCTGTTAAGAGCTTTTGATAGTGCATAAGTGAGACACAAGGCCAATACCAGATACAACAAGGTAAGATGTGGGAAAAGCAATAACGTGCAACTCTGCTTTTCTATAAGTAGTTGCCAGTTTTAGCAATGTAATTAATTCTCATTCATTATGATTTCGAACTTTGAATCTTGCCTGAAATATTTGCTCACATTGAAATTCAATGAGATTTTCTTGCAAATACCCATTACATGGACAGCATTAACTCAAAAAGAATTGTCACTTAACCTGCTATATTTATTATGAGTAGATAGCTAAACCAAGCTTGCAAATATTCGTGAAAGTTTTCAAATTTTCAAAATATTAAGCAAAGTACATCGTACAGATCACGGCGAATACAGGCCAAACAAGGACTCTAATGCACGGCGTCCCATATAAATTTTGTACATCTGTCGTTTTCTTATCAAGGCGATAATACCTCCTTAGGAGGATATCTGATATGGGTTTCTCCTTGCAACTTCTATTAAGAAAATTTATTTTCTCAAATTCAACTGATAATTAAAATATATCGTATTCAGCTGAAAACAATTGCTCTGTAAGATGTTTGTTAGCAAGAACTAAAACAATGTTGTCCCAAAAGAAAATTAATTCTCATTAACAATCTCACAACTATATACATTACAAGACGTTCACACTTTTCTCCTATACTACGAAATTAAAGATGGAGTCTGGTAAAGAATTTGGTTTAATATTGTCAACCACTTTCATATAATATTAAGCGCATCTTGCAGGCATCTACTTAATTTTTTGGCAACTAACAGTTTTCTCGATCTCAGACAGTGTATGCAAAATATTTAAGGCAGATCATTTCTTAAGTGCGTAGTGACACCTCTGATCTGCCTATTATGGATAGAACACCATCACTACCTAAACCATTATATTTTTAGTAGAATATTGTTTGCTTTGAAATAAGAGACAAATTCTTAAAATCAGAACTACGCCAATCAAATGCCTCTATTATCCCTCAGGGTAGATTCATCAAGGTGAGAGGAAGGCTACTCTAATTGCAATTTGATTACTACTTGTTTTTCTACATCCACAGCTATTTCATCAATCCTTCACAAAACTGATGAGTTAATAAAAGGGATGGCATTAGTAGTTCCACTTGCATTTTTCACAACTGATGAAATTAGAATAGATATTGCCTAGAGAAAATACAGTTTAATCAGTATTTGGGGATTTCTTAGTTTTTACTATTATCTTATCAATTTTATAAGATACCACTGTCATAATATTCTTTACTTACCTCATTACTAAATACCCGATTCAATGCTTTTCTTGCTTGAGAATTATGACGAAGTTTGCTAAAGTTGGTTGTTTTTCTTTGTCTTTGTGCTTGGATTTTAAATTAAGATGGCTTCCAGCATCATTTGAGAGTATGAAACACATTGGTTTCGTTATTTTCTGTGGTTA
The DNA here is from genome assembly GCA_963969495.1 of Ceratothoa steindachneri. Taxonomy (NCBI): domain Eukaryota; kingdom Metazoa; phylum Arthropoda; class Malacostraca; order Isopoda; family Cymothoidae; genus Ceratothoa; species Ceratothoa steindachneri. The sequence goes on along the minus strand of OZ018329.1, from coordinate 135,336,127 downwards.
TCGAATAAAACCATAATCCAAATATTCAACAAAATACTGTGGGCATTTCTTCTGTGTCGTATGAACCATGGGTAAAATAAAAGAAGATAAATAGAAGGATATTTTTAAGAAATAAATAATGAATGATACATTTGCAACGGAGGCTAATTGGTTACTCTCCCCACTCAGTGGCCTTATCGTCCCATCATCCTCCATCCTCTCTCTTTCTATCCCTTTCTCTCTCTCTCTCATATTCTTGACTTTGTCTACGTGCCTCTTGCTGGTTTTAAAATGTGCCATATAAGTTAGAGATATTTTATCTAAAATTAAGCTCATATTTCAATTCCACATGTAAATCCACATAATTTAGATACCCCTCTTGGTATGATCTCTTTCAGTTTCTTTTTGGCACTTAAGTATGACCTGCCATAACGTGGTGTGCAAATCCTTTCTTTATCATTTTACGACGATTCTTCACAGAAAATCAGAGTCTAATAAGCTTCTTTGATTCGACGCGGATCCTCTTCAATCTTTGCTTTCATTGCGTCATTATAAAGAAGGATTAATCTTCCTGATTAATGCCCTCCAGGGAGGTGAAAACGCTCAAGAGTAAACTTGTAAAATTACGCCTTTTCGAACATTGGCTCTAACAGGATACACAACACATGTTTTTCATTACCTGTGTTGCATTGTTGCTTTGGTGATTGTGGTAAAACTTAAAATATAGAATATGCAACACTATATTTCCTTTTCCTCGGAAGAGAGTAACAATCAGGCTGTAATCTTTACAAAAACTTTAAGCGTTACACCTTATAACCTATTTGTACTATGTCTTTAAATAATTTGATTGAAAATGCGACATTACTCTTCGGTATTCCTATTCCATGAATTTTGATCTAAATTTGGGCGAAGAAACTTAGTTCTTTGTCCTGTCTGGAAATTTCGTAGCATAAATACTTCTCCGGTGCCATCTAGCAGTAAAGCTGACACACTATCTATGTCTCAAGGGCAAGATTTTAAAGCGTCCATATGTCTTAATTTTGCTGCTTAATCACTATATATATATATATATATATATATATATATATATATATATAGATGTGTTGTTATAGACCAGGTTGTATTTTGATTGACCCGCCAGGACGTAGACGTAAAACAAAACAGAAACGGAAAATATACCACCACCGTCTATCGAAATGGGACAGACTTCGGTCGATGCCTTAACACCAAAAGTGAGTGCACCGAGAACTATAAAAAATCGGTACTGAGCTCATACACAAGAAGAGCCTTAAAAAACTGCTCAACGTGGACCGCACTTGATGAAGAATTTCAGATTCCACGTTAAGCTGTAGGTCTCATGACTAACTAAGTCCACTTTTGTCTCCTACTATTTTATTCGCTGTCATATCCTAAAACTTTCTTCTTTCTCTTCTTTTCACTCCTATCTGCCATACTGACAGTGCTTGGAGCCTACTTTGGCTCTAGACAGTGTGACTATCGATAACGAAACCCCAGACGAAGCGGCATCATGGGTGGTGGTAGTTGATTCGAACACCACCCATCATAAAGTTCGCCACATTTTACCCGCCTGAGGGGCCTCCCCGGGTTTACCCACCATCATTCATATATTCTATCCGGCAATTCATGTTCATAGAAACCTGCTTGCAACGAGGAGGGAACGGCTCTCAAAGCGCTCTACCAAAAAGAAGCGGACCATACAGTAAGTGAAATACATTGACGTATACAGCGCCTAACAACCAGAAGCCACAAGAAGAAGGAGGCTGCAACCCAGCCCCAATGGACGACCGTGAAGAAACGAAGAGGGAACCCCTTCGTATCCTCCCCGGTCGGGAGACACTCTCTCGGGAACAGACGCTGAAGAGCATGAGTGGTCCTCCTACGACTAAACGACCAACACAATGGTTACTTGGCGATTTGTGACACTGAAAAAGACCTCGATCTCCTTCTGAGTAAGGCCGCAGCCAAAAAACTCGGGAAAATCAGACTTGTAATCCGGACGCCGCACGACGTGCAAACAAAAAGATCCGTAATATGCCGGCGCCTTGACCCATGGGTAGGAAAACACACGGCCCAAGAAATAAAAGTGGAACTCTAAAAAGAATAAGAATGGGCAAAGATCGAGGACGTGATCAAATTTAAGAACCAGAATAGAGAAGATCATAGTTACGTCTTCAAAGTGATCTTCAGATCTACGGAAATTTCAAAGAAAGCTGCCGAACAAGGACTCCTTGCAATCTACACAAAAATCTCCCCCGATCAAATCGAAAGAGAAACCTTCGTGTAAGTGCAAGTGTTCTTCACATGCTAGGCGCTAGACAAGCCCCCAACCAAGGAACGTACCTTCAAAAGAAATGCATGCTCTGAATGCTCAAGCCAAGATCACAGGTGGGGCGAGTGCAGAAGCACAAAAAGTGCTTAAACCTCAGAGATGGGCATAGAACAATTAATTTGGAGAAAAAAGCTGAGATTAACACTGAGAAGGAAAGAAGGAAAATACTTCCCACGCCGCAGCAACAGCTAACGGAAGCGATACTGCACCCGCCACACAGATCACAAGAGTCAATATCGAAGTTAGCATGAGGCTCGACTTAATTCTGTGCATAATGCATGCCCACTTTGTCAATATGGCAAAACTGAACTGAGTACCATACTTGAAAAAAACGAGCTAAAGTAAATGTGGTGCCTGGAGAACCCACTCTCTAGTGAATTGTATAAAATAAATACGACTCCAAAGGCCAATACAAACCACGTAGAAGAAGAAGACAATAGTGAAATGGAAACCAACCCTGAAGAATAAAACACAAAAACGAACTCAGAATAACAATACTCAAAAGTGACCACCGAAGACTTCAACAAAAAAATTTACGGATCCCATGCTTACCCCATTCCAAGGCAATATAAGGAGAAGGAAATAGTCCTTGGACTAGTCAAGGAATGAGAATACAAAGCAGACTCAGACAAAGCGGAAGTTCACAATGCACTGAAACAGGGCATGATATACATTGCCCCAGAATCATGCAGCAACATCTCTTGTGGTGAATTTAAAAAGGAAAGAAATGGACGCACTCGATCCCCAAACCGAACAGAAAATATCAAAGTCAGGAAGAGACCAGAAACAAATATGAACAACAATGGACACGTATCAACGTAGAATTAAAATATTCACCTTGAACGTTAAAAACTTGGAAGGAGAAACGCATAATCTACTTGAACATAATAAGAAAGGAAGACCCAGACTTAATAATCCTAACAGAACATGGTATGAACACAGAGACGGAAACAATAAAAATCCGCAATTATAAATTCATAACAACCAACTACTCTCAGTCAAGATATGACGGAGTTGCAATAGGTATTAAAAAGGAATTCATTTCACAGAAATAAAAGACCTAGAAGAATAATTTTTAGGAGTAAAAATAAAAATGACCCCAAGTGATCTGGTCATAGCCGGGGCCTACCAACCCCTGAGACGCTCGTACTTACCGATACCCAATTTCATTAAGCTCTTCTATGTAGAGACAAGCCTCAACCTTTCTAGCTGGGCACCTTAACGCAAGTTGCAGGGAAGCAGGGTACACACCACAACCCATACAAATGGAACGGGAAAAACCCTTCAACTCCTAATGCAAAGAGGCCTTCTAAACAGAGAAGGACCAGACTATCCTACTTATCTTACAGCCTGAGCCTCGACTACCCCAGATATTTTTTTAACGAATCTAAACTTTAATCTAAATCACCATACACAGCCAGGCCCCGCAACACCCTTCCAAACATTTAAGCATAATTATCACCATCTTAACTTGGCCCATTCAAATAAAAATAACACGCAGAAAAGCAATCAGCAGAACAAACTGGGATGGATACAGACAGTAATTAATCACAATAGAAACTGGATCCCTTAACAACCAAGGTAAAGAGGAAATAGATGACCAACTAGAATTAATTATCAGAAAAATCAGAGAGGCAGACAGTATACACACCCCAACAATAGAGTACAGAACCATACTTGCACCTAGATGGACCCAAGAAATCCAAGATGAAATGAAAGAATTTCAAAACATAATAAATGAAATCAGAATGTCAGGAAATACGATGCAAAGGTACAGAAGTATAATCGTGATCAGAAGGAGGATAGACACCCCTCATCAAGGAAAATTCAGCCCGTCTCTGGAATAATATAATAGGTGAAATGGAAATTCTGGAGACAATACAGGATATTACAGGGATCATTGCTAAATGAGGAAATAAGCCTGAAAATACAGAACCAGATAGTAGAACAAAATGAGGAGCTTCAAGAACACTTCCGAACACACTGGAAGAAAATATTTTCTATTTCACCAGAAGAGAACCAAGAATTCGACCAAAACTACGAAGAAGAAATCATAAAAGCCTTGAAACCCAACGTGAACGTACTATACCGTTTAGAAACGTTGACGAAAAAAGACACAATCACCGTAAATATACGTTGCAGCAAAATATATATTGAGCTTTCATGCCTCTTTCAAAACCTCTTCAAATCATCAATATATTGATGATTGAAAGTAGTGTTAAAAGAGGCAGAAAACTCAACATATATTTTGCTGCAACGTATATTTACTGCTAACTGTGATCCTTCTTAATGGAACGCCCTTTATAAAAGGAGAGGACGCTTACAAATAATTTACGTCGTATAAAGAAAGAGGGAAATAATAGGCTTCACTCCTTGGGTACGAAGTGCACACGGAATAACTCCCCCGTCTTACGCCCTTTCCTACGATGCGGAAGTAGACTCGAGACTTACTCGGAGGCCTACTAAGGGCGCAAGATGAAAGAACTATTCCAAAGTACCTGATACTAAAGTAGCGGACGGTCACCTCGGATGATGGTAATCCAACGGCGGACGAATCCACGGATTGCGGCGGCGGAGGTGATGATGGAACCAATAGAATTAAAGATGATCCCGGTGACGAGGGATTTCAAAGGTCGTACGGCAGAGGAACTGGCGTACCCTACGGGGATAATCTTGAGTGACGAAAATCCAAAAGCGGAAGGTGGTGGCGTGACAAAAAGGATACGGGGGGGGGGAGCCAAAACCAGCCCACAGTTTTCAGACTTCCCAATGGAGAGCTGTCAAACCTCCAAGATTAACAGTACACGTACAGCAGGTTGGAAGATCAGCGTCAAAACTGGCAAGAGATAAGGCAAGGCTCCTCGCAGTCCAGGCTTGATTGGGTTCTCCCTCTTCGAGAGAAGGAAGCGTCCTTTTGTATGGGTGCACGTGGCCAGCGTGACGTAAGAGCCTCATGCGCGCGCCACTTTTCTGGGATGACTATCGAGCGCGCGCGCGGGGCATCGACCAACGGTGCCGGGCTCAGAGGCGAGAAAATGACTTCATATGGGGCGACGAACTTTGTCGCCCTTATAGGAATCGTAGGCTGCTAGGGGATAGGGGACGTTTACACTGTCCGTTTTTACAGATTTAGAGAGGAAGCAAAAAAACAAACATAGGCTTCGGAGGAAGGAACGAAGAAAAGAGCGCCTAGACGCTCGACTAGCAAAAAGATGGGGGATCATCCCCCTCTAAGGAAATGAGGCAGCCTTGAATGCCTCCGAGTACCTTTACGGACAATTGACCAGGAGATCAAACCGGACAAAGGAAAACTCTGCGAGACATTATTTGGACAGATAAAAGTAGCCCTCGTCAAAATTATCGACATCCCAAATGGTTACGTGGTAATTGCAAGTAAGGAAAAAGAAGTAGAAAAATTAGTGTCCCAGGAAGTAATAGAGACACTAAAGGGAATAGGACTAATGCCCAAAATTCCGCTACAGCTAAAGGCAAACAGAAGTATTATATGCAGGAAAGTCGACGTTTGGGTGGGTTCCCATCAAAAAGAGGAAATGAAAGAAGAAATAGAAAAAAAATGTCGCTCCGATCTAGTTCTCTGGCAAAGGAGGCAAAGGAACATTAATGAAATTTGAAAACGTGCTTCTTTTAACGGCGGTAAAATTGGAGACGCCGAGATGTCGGGAGTATGGTTTCCGGCTGAAGTTGCACGTTAATTGCCGGTTTCTTCATTTGAATAATGACGGCTTCGCCCATCCGCAATCTTCTGCGGTTTTGGAGTCTCAGGACGATAGAGTTGTCCTGATTCAGTTTTCCACGGGTTCGGGTAGTGCCATCAGAATGGGCGTGTTTTTTAATCGCGCCATCTTGAAGATGAGCTGTCAACAGCCTGTATGAAACCCTTTCTCCAATCTTTTCTCTCTGATTAAGGTGGAATAGCCCATTTTCAAACGCTACCTCGGCACAGACACCATGAAGCTTCCATTGATCACTGTATAGGGCATGAGTTTGCCACGATACTCCTGCCTTTGATCATCTATAGTTTGATGTTTCTCTAAGTTTTCTTAATTTTCAGTCTGCCCTTTGTGTTCCATTTCCAAGATTCACTTTCATGAGTTAAAATATGTAAATTGCTATAAAATAAAAAATAATCTCCTTTGAGTCACTCACCGCCATGAAATAGCGCTCAATCATGTTGCGACTCTAAAATGTTATCCTGTGAAGTCAATGACGTATTTATAGAAAGGCTACCGCAAAAAACAGCGAGGAAAAGTATGTATAGAGATTATATGTAATTTCTCTTTAGCGTCTCATTTTCTAGGAAAAGCTTATGAAACCTTCTTTTGTTTCAGATACGGTAATGAATGTATTAAGCAAATTTAGTAGATACAATAACATCTGAGTTATTACATTGTTTATATTCGATTTTCTGAAATTTAATTACAATGACTGTCTAAACATCTTTTGAAAGAAGAATTTTTCTGATAAAATGGGCAGAAAAATGGAACTTTCCCAAGAAGAGAAGAATAATATGGTGGAATATATAGGTAGAGGAAACTGCCGAGGTATAACCTTTTTGTCGTAATATACTTCTTTGTTGAAGTATACCTTTGTCGAAGAGTGCTAATTTTGTTGTTTTTAAGGAAGAGCCGCTTCAACACAAAGGATATTGAGAAACGCACAGGAATTATACCAAAATAAAGATATATTTTAAATTTAACAACTTACTATGACAAACAAAGAGTAAACACATTTATATCCTCCTACTAAGCTAACTAAGGATAACCTGGTTGGCACTTGGGCCTATTACAATATCTCTTTAAGACAAAAATAAAAAAATAAGCTACACGTAAACACACCAATTGCCGATTAGTTATTTTATCACACCCCTTTTAGATTAAGGTTAAACATTAAATTAAATTACTCTCTTCTACTAGTAGATATGACAGGGGTTCAGGCACAATTGTTTCTACTTCCTTTAAATCATGAAACGTAATAAACTAATACTATTGCAATATGAATATAGATATTCTTTCTAACTTACATGACAAAAGGGATCAGAGGTTGCTTACTGTCGCTGGAGGGCTTTTCTCGCGCTTCGGAGGGTTGCCATGGCCAATTGTAGAATTTCGTCGAGATGGGATGGAGGAAGAGAGGGTGGGCGTTCTCAACTTCTTATTGCAACTTTGCCTCCGGTTACGTTAAGAAGACGAAGAGAATTACGGTGCTCCTCGCTCAAAGAGTCCTCTTCTGGATAATTTTGAAGCTTCTTTGTGTCTTATTCTTCAACGCTAGGTGCCCAACTAGTTTTGAAGTATACGAGGGGATTTCTACGGTAATTAACAAATGGAACCTCTTTGGGGCTTGGTTCTTCTCCTCTCACTCTTACGGAGCTTGAGATGTGAGAGTCACTCGAGTGTGAGCGGGTTTTCCTTTCTCCAGTCAGACTTCTTCTAAGTCTGTAAAGGATTCTTCGGTATGGCACCGATACAAAACTTGTCGTTTAGTTAATTCGGCACTGGGGGGAAGGATAGATCTTCTCAATCTCATCCTTTTCCGTCTCTCCTCGAATAATTTTAACTGGCTGAAGAATCGATCTTCGCGAACTGATCCTATATCGTTTGCACCGAATAATCTTGACTGGCGGAAGGATCGATCTTCACGAAGTGATTCTATGTCGTTCTCACCGAATAATCTTGACTGGCTGAAGGATCGATCTTCACGAAATGATCCTATGTCGTTCTTACCGAATATGAATCCCGTCTCTTTCCTTCACGGGCTTATTTATAGGTGGACCACTGACCTATCTAAAGGGGAAGGGGCGAGACCACAGAGGGGAGCGCGAGTGGTGAGGTCGCATCTGGGAGAGCGAGGAGTGAAGAGGTTGGCACTGAGGTGCCCAAGTCGGCTTGTTAATTAAAGAGCCCCCCCCCCCAACCGCCACCCTCCTTGGCGTTCCTTTTGCCTGCAAGGCTTTTCGGTGATATAACCACGAGCCTACTGAACTCGTAGGTAATTGGATCTTTTGAGCGTCGTTTAAGGGCTTTGGGTGGTACCTTTAACACAGATGGTCGCTCCAACTACCTATGCGGCGAGGAGATCAAACAGAGTATGCAGTTAGTGTTATTCGCCGGCTACCGTTCCCACGAGTCTTCTCATGGGGCTCGCTTCTCCGGTTTTCTCCACAAGGATGGGGGACTTTAATGTATATGTCCGCCTGTTAATGTAATTTAGAAGAAGGATTCCTTTGCACATTAGATCTTAAAAAAACACTTATTTATAATTATGTCTAATTTAATTTTCCTTCATTATATTTCTTACATTTACTTCATATTAGTTGTTTAAACTTGTTATACATTGTTATTTTATGAAATTTTTTATATATTTATGTTGATATTTCTATGTATTCCTACTAATTAAAAAACTGCATAGGCTCTTTTAAGAGGATAATGGCCAATCCAAACTCATTTCTTTTATTTTCCTCTCATATTCCATTTAGAGTCCATATATTTATTTAACTGACATTTTCGGCACATGATTGTCTTAACTCTATTAAGAACGATACACAAAACCTAACAGTTTTAAGAGAGCTTTGGCCATTTTCATTATCATTATCAGCATCATCATCATCATCATCATCACTAACTCTATAATTTGAGAAGGGGATTTTTTTGAGTATTTTAATAATAATTTTATCTTAGTTTGGTTATGACTTGTTTTTTTTTATCAAAGTTATTTCTTACACTGGTCTGGGTCAAAAATGTACATTAGGTTTTCTATAGTGTTTCTTAATAAAATTGACCTCCTAAATTCGAATCTGTCATCCGTTTTTCTCTATCACCTCCAGTTTTAGCGATACAAGGGGTGATAATAATTTTATAGTTTATACATCTCCTATATTACATCAAATTTCAATAGTTTTTGCACTGTTCTATTCGCAGTAAATTTTGTGTACATTTTAAGTAATTATGCAAATAGGTTTATATTTTGCAGGTTAAAAATTGCTTAGCATTATAATAATAAGAATAATAATAATAGTGGTTGAGTTAAAAATAAACAGAAAATGTATGAATAGCTCCGACAGATTTTGCTATGTTTGCGGCAAAGTGACTTTTCCCGAGCAGCAAAGTACAATCCCTCCTGTAATTAAATCTTTGTATCATGCATATTTTGGAGTAAGGCTAAGAGATCAAGATAAAAGTTTTGCACCACATATCTGCTGCAAGGGATGCTACACAAGTTTAAGACGCTGGAGTCAGGGCGAACAGAAGTTCCTCTCTTTTGGTGTTCCCATGGTGTGAAGAGATGGCAAGGATCACACTACGGACTGCTATTTTTGCATGACAAATCTTAAAGGTGAGCATTGTATCAAGTATTTAAGCTTTCTGTATTATACTGGCTCCTGAAAATGTTATTATTATGCAAAGACTTAGCATAAAATTAAAACTAACATAGTTCACTTCAGCATGAACATATCCTTTACTAAACATTTTTTACTATCTGCAACTCCAAATCAATTCCTTTATGTAATATGCAATTATATTTTCCACAGGTATAAATAAGAAGAATAAACATAGTGTGGCATATCCGGATGTTCCTTCGGCCATCAAACCCCTGCCCCATGGCCCAGGAATTCCTATACCTTCTCCCCCTGAACATATAGAGGTACATGAAGAGATTAATATGGAAGTTGACCAAGATTATGACACATCTGAGTCTTATCAGGTTTCCACACATGATATGGTCGCAAGACCATTCACTCAAGTTCAGTTAAATGACCTGACCAGGGATCTGGGGGTTTCAAAGGCGAATACACAACTTCCTGGCTCTCGACTTCGTGAAAGTAATCTTCTCGCTTAAGAAACAACATTTAGGGGGTTACAGAAATAGAGAACAAGAGTTTCGAAGCTATTTTTTACAGCATTCTTCCAGCTCTTTAGTATACTGCGCCAATATTAAAGGACTTGTTGAGGCCCTTGGAATTCCATACAACCCATTAGAATGGAGACTGTTCATAGATTCCTCCAGTAGAAGTTTAAAAGCTGTGTTACTGAATATTGGTAACAAGATAGCTTCCGTTCCTATAGGCCATTCAATCCAACTTACTGAAAGTTATGAAAATATGAAAAAATTGCTGGATCAATAAATTACTCTAGCTATAAGTGGAGGATATGTGGTGACTTAAAGGTAAGATTATTTTACACTTGGCATTTCTAAGCTTTTTGATATTGACATTTTCATTTTTAATTGTTAATACTTGTATACACCTTTTGGTCAACTTACATTTTACAAGAATGCAAATCTGGAAATCATGAGTCATTTTGGAGTTATATTTTTTGTTGAAGTGTGTCCCTATAGGTTAATGCATCCTATTAAGTTAATGGGGAACTTATCCTATTTGATAAGGTATACAAAATAACTCAATAAACTCAAAATAAGATGTACATCTATCCAATTAGTTCCAATACGATGATTTAATGCATCGGCATACAGGATTTTTCAGTACAATTCATATTCTTATTGTTTTAAGAAATATTACTTTGAATTTGTTTTTAGAAATATTACACTGAATTTACATACCATGCTAAATATTTTTTAGGTAGTGTCTCTTACGCTTGGGACGCAAACAGGCTACACGAAGCATCCCTGTTTCCTATGTTTATGGGACAGTCGTGCAGATAGTATGCACTATGAGAAGAAGGTTTGGCCTCCACGAGAAGCATTTAGAATTAGATCAAACAATGTGATAGCTGAACCGTTAGTGCCTCCTCAAAAAATACTCCTCCCTCCAATGCATATAAAGCTTGGCATAATGAAAAATTATGTCAAAACCCTTAATAAAGTAGGCCAAGCTTTTAAATTTATTCTTCAAAAATTTCCACAAATCAGTGACGCTAAGCAACATGGGGGAATTTTTGATGGACTTCAAATCAGGAACTTGATCAGCAATTTAATGCATCAATGAAGGACATAGAAAAAGATGCCTGGAAAGCGGCGGGGATATCAAAAAATGGTAGGCCGTTTGACTGTTATTCCAGCCGGCTAACGTTCCCACAACTTTCCTTATGTGGCTCGATTCTCTTGCTTTCTCCGCAGAGGGGGGGGAGGGACTTTAACTTATACGTCCGCCTGGCCCTGCGGGAGGCTTTATGTTGTAATTCCTCTACACTCATATTGCATGAATAAAATATTAATTTTTTGATTAACCAGCAATTAGAGCAAATAACACAAGGGTTCGGTTACATGCAATATAAGCCCGCCTCCCTCTCTTCTGCTCCCAGAAATATCCCTCTAAGAGGGCAAATTAGCCAACTAACATTCCTCTTTGCAAAGTTTGAGCGGTAAAGATGTACAATTTCTAGATTGATCTTCCCGCAAAATTTAACTGACATATTTTAAATATTGTCTCCATAGAGTCATCCCGCAATATAAGCATGATTTTCAGACCACCTCTACAGAGCTCTGGTGCATCTAAGATGGCTAAATTCTCCTCAATATAAGGAACCAAGACTATCGCCCAAGGAAGATACAGCTCTGTAGTCCAACGTTCTTTAGACGAATTTTATTAGTCTAAAGAAGATTAAGGGAAGACATATCCAAATCTTTGAGGTACTCCATGGCTTTGGTAACGTGAAAATAGATTCTTTCTTTGAGTTGGACATGTGCAAAAGAACCAGAATTCACGGTTACCAATTGAAGAAGAGGAGATTTGAGACAAATATAGCTAAAAACTACTTTACGCATTAAGTGGTTAATTTATGGAATCATTTGCCAATTAACACGTCTAGTTAGCATCTATAAATATATTTAAAAATTGCTGGGGCTAGCGTACGAATGGACCCCAGGGCCTTTCTTCTGGCTCTGTTCTCATATTTCTGCACCTGCTCTTGCATTTAACCATCACTACTAATGGTTTTCTCCTCTTCAAAACTATTGATCGTTATTTCCCCCTTTGAAAATCCACTTTTAGTACATCTGCGATACTGGCATGTGATAATTCCGTTATCATTGGGATTCTGATGAATTACAGCCAAATAATATTATCAATAACGAGTTAAGGGGAGATGGGATCCTCCTAATACTCAGTCTTTTTCTATTTTATTGCAGTCTGGAAGCATCAATGATGATGCATCATGAAAGTGTAAGTAGGAGAGTATGTCATTGTAGATTCTGAAAATTCCTTGAACTGAATCGGTTTTTATCAAGTCACCTTATAAATACTCTGTAGAGAGAAATACTGTATTGTTTTGTTCTTTACAAAAGGAAATGTTAAGCAGTCTGTAGATAATTACTATAGTTACCTTGATACATGCCTGTTCCAGGGACTGACTGGTGTCGAGTATTTGTGTTAATCTATCAGTTATGACATTTGAGAGTAATTTATATGCTGCTGTTAAGAGCCTGATTGGCCAGTAGTTCATTACATCTTGACTGTTCCCTTTTTATAAATAAGTATGAAGGAAGCATTGACTATGCCATCGGGTTTCTACTTTCCATTGAACATCTCGTTCACACAGTAACGAGAAGTTCATTAAAACGTTCACTCCCAGCCATTGTAAGTTCGATTATAATCCCATCCTACGCAGGCGCTTTACCATTTGTTCATGCGATCCATGGGATTGATACAAGAAATATCTCCTCTCTTAGGGATCTGTTGACCTAGCCAAGGAGCGTTATTCCCTTCCTAGGCACTGCCCATAACGCAGAAGAGACGTGACGGGGCCAGGAGGTAAGTAAACTTGATATTCAAAAGCATCCCTAAGCAATTTTCACTAACCCTGATCTAGTGATCCAGTTTGCGATGTAAATTCTTCTCTTTATCAATTTTAATCTTCTTATTTTATGAAATATCATCTTCAGAGCTTTAATGGGTTGCTTGTGAAGAACTAGCTCAGCTTTGCTACCACCAACCTGTTATTGCTTTGTTCTAATTGCTGTCTTGCCATTATCAAGTGCTATTTTATTTATTTGATTGATCATATTTTCGATAGTATTTTTCATCTTGAATTTTACTATAACAATGACAAAGAACGAGATGGAAAAGCAATTAGGTTAACCGAAATTTGGATTCGGTGTTTTTCATTCAATTTAGAACGAGGAAAAAATCAAAGAATTTATAAAAGGAAGCGACCGGTAAAAAGAGTCTGCAAAATAAAGATATTTTGAAAGCGAATCTTTGAAATTGAAAAACTTACCAACAAAATTTTCCTAGACGAAAAAGAAACGTAATAATGTCCACTTCTCAACTTTGATGTGTGGGTGTGTGTATGTGTAAATAATAGTTTCATACAACTAGAAAACGAAATCCAGCGTGGGTCTCTCCTGCAAAAATATTGGGAGTAGTTTATAAACAGCAGAGTAAATTTATGGGAAAACAAAATTAAATATGCACACAGCCAGATTACTCTTAAGAAGAGAGTACTGTAAGAAATTGCTATCGAGAAGGTGCGCAGTTCTTCGACAAGCTTTTCGAATCGCTCCAGCAAAGAAGATGTCCAGTGGGTGAGTTTGCGCAAAACGAACTATTACTCCATTGTAACTATTTTTGGTGGTTTTAAAACAATGAAAAATCCCTCGCCTATTTTGCTGTTTCTTGTAAACTCAACAATTTGCCTTTTCATCCTTTTTTTGCCTCCTTTGAGCCTTGAGCGGAAATAGCAAAAGTAATTTTCAAATAAAATTGCACAAAGAAATATTGAGTTCCTCAAAGTCAAAAAGTGGAAAGTTTCGCACAGTTGCCAGAAATTGAGGAAACTCACAGAAAGATAAAGGATAAAACGGAAGAAAAGGAAAGAAACTCAAAGAACCCAACGCAGTGTGAACTGTATTTCCCTCTTCTTTTCGTGCTTTATTTCACTAGAAATATATTCTACTGATTTGATTTGAATCTTCATGGAAATTTTGCACCTCTTTATCTTAAATCGCGTTTAGGAACGAGACAAAGATATAAGAAAATATCCAGAAAATTAGTGTGAAATAAGGAAATTTCAGCGAGATCTTGATTAACCTATTTGTTTTCGGTCGTTCGATCATTATAATTTTTTAAGCCAATAACTTTGCTGATAAACTGGGGGGCTTAACAGGAAGGGATACATAGCCCCTAAATAAACAAACCGGAGAGTAGTTCGGGCGTGGGGGGTGGAAAAGAACCCAAGCCTCTATCCTGGCTTAAGCCCTCAATATATCCCCCTTAAATGTTAAAAATGATTTTCCAATTTTTAAAAAAGTAAAGAAGAACAACAAATCAAAACTAATCCGGGAATGCTCTTCTGAAATCCGATTGCCACTGCCATTTCAGTTAAAGCCGTGCCTTCAAAATTTTTTGGTCGGAAAAAACGGCTTGTTTTTCATCAAATCGGATTAGCTCTTCGTCGACGAACTTGCTTTTTCAGTACATCTCGAGATTGTCTTTATTTGGATTTCGCAAAGGAAGATTTTTCGTGTCATTGGATTAGGAAGAGGAAATCATTTCGAGGATTTTGGGGATTTGGAAATATTTTAAAAAATTGAAAAGACCAAATATTTTATAAAGTTTCTGATACTCAGTTGTTTCCTTTTATTTCTTTTAATGACACTTATTGCTTCCTTTAATTTTTAATACGCATATAAATTGTTGAAAAAACAAATTATTTGCTTAAAGTTAAGAAGTGAAAACTAATGTGTGAATTTTTGTTAATTTTTTTTTAGGGGACTAGTAATGAATGTGGCGAGGTTAGGGAAATATGAAATTTGGTCTCTTTCAACCAACCGACTTTAAAGTGGTTGCGTATAAGCTATTGATTAACCTTTTTCAGACTCCTTCTTTTCTTATGATCCAAAGCCTTTCTTCTGATGGGAGGGATGAAGTAGCTGGTAGGTTCTTGAGCCTAGACAGCTTTGAGGGAAGAGGGGTAGAAAATAGGGAATGCTGAGAGGGGGCGAGGAGGAGGCGCACCATCGAATTCCCTAGGCCTCGTCATTGAGACAGATGTAACTCAGTGACGGGGTTTCTCTAGTTTAGCAGGGAGGACCAAGAGAAACAGGTTTAAAGGGGTACCTCCCCTGTGGTGAAGAAGATGAGGAAAGTTGGTGCAGAAAGAAGAAACTAGATCTTAATGGAAGAAGCAAGAGAGGCTAAGTTGGGGCCGGGCGGGGTGCTGAGGGACTCAGCACCGCGGCCAGGAAAACACATCGCCCTGCTCCTTACGGTGTGAAAGTGGGGGAGGACCATCCTACTGGTGCCATGAATGCGAGTGGTTCTAAGATTCATCTTTCAGGCTCGCCTGAGGCTGATGAAATGTTAAGATCAAGTATATTTGCATTTAAGTGGAAGGAAGGGTAGGAGACAGGTTGTGTGTGTGTGTGTGTGTGTGTGTGAGAGAGAGAGAGAGTACACCTCTATCTGCTGAAATCAGAAATATGATGGAATATAGTGGGGGATGTTGAAGTCACTGAGGATAAGCAAGGTAGAGGAGGTAGACCAGGCCTAGTTTAGAAATTCAGCCAAATCGCGAAAGAATCTACTTGACGGGAAACCAGGTGGTGGTAGGTAAATTACCGCAATTCGGAGAGAAATCTTCGGAGAGGAAAATAGGCAAGAAGGGTTAGGCGATTGATCGAAATGCGAAGAAAGCCATAAATTTCTTGGAAATTTAAGAATAATGTAAGAGGAACTGAGATTAGCATTGTTTATAGATGGAGAGGGAGGGGCAGTTTAGAATGCTAGAGCTTCAATTACCTAAAGCGTTAGGAAATGTTTATGGTGAAAGTGTTAAAGTTAATGGTTGAGGTGAAAAAGAGCGGTTCGCGAAGAGTGAAAGATTTGAAATCGAGTTAAACGACGTTTCGATCCAGTAAAATTAGAACGACTCAATAAAAGATGGCTAAAATTAATTATAACGGCTTAATAAATGATGATTAACATAATTAAAATAGCTTAATAAAAGGAGACTTAAATGAAGTTAACCGCCTTAATAAAGATGGCTAAAAATAATGATAACGGTTTAATAAAACATGGCTAAAGTAATTCGAACGTGTTAACAAAATAAGCTATATAATTAGAACGTGTTAATAAAAGATAGCTAAAATAATTAGAACGGCTTAATAAAAGATGGCTAAAATATTTAGAAGAGTTACCCGCCCTTCCCTTTTCTAGGCACCACAAAGACGGCAATGAATAAGTCGCTTTTCAAAATATTGAATGCAATTGCCATATTTGAAACAAACGACAATAATGTCAGTGTACAAGCTTTTAATGCTTAGTTTAACCACTTAATGCTGCTTGGCGATTAGAGTTGCCACTATTGTATTTTCGTTATGTGTCGGACAAATTTATTTACTTTCCATGAAATTTTATTTCATGTTGTCTTTCAAGCCTACATTATGTAAAACACTACGTTTGGCAGTGTTGTGCTCACAAAAATTAGATGCATATTGTATTTATTTAGCCGCGTTATACACGAGCCTAAACATGGCTTCGACACCTCTCTCTAAAACGTAAGTACTCTATTTATATTTTTGTTTAAGTTTCATTAAAATGTGAAAATTAAATCCATGAATGATAATATTTTATATGTATAAGAAAAATAATTCCGTAACATCATTTATTATTTTACTTTTTCTGGCAACCAAAGTTGCCAGTCTGCATAAACGATATACAAATATTCGCTGCGAGCGCGAACAAGACAAATCAGTCTTCTTAATATTGTTGTTTAATATTTAAGAAGTAATACTTATCTATATATATTATTTTTTTTCTCTCTCTCTCTTTATCTATATATATATATATATATATATATATATATATATATATATATATATATATATATATATATATATATATATATATAAATATAGTCATGTAGTATGTATCTTTATATCTGTAGGCTGAAAATCAATGAGATTTTCGGCATCCTTGAAGGTGAAGAACAACGTGGTGTTAGGGGTAACTTTTCTGGTCCCTGAAGAGAAGACTTTAGTAGATTCAGATATTTACTCCGATAAAAGTGACGATGAAACAGAAGAGAAAATAAAAAATATGGAACTCAGAAAATTTTAGATTCATTAGCCGTAAATCGAGACAACGTGTTGTCATTCATTGCTATTTTAATACTCTCTAGGTCTAATCAACTCCCTTCTGGACGGTTGTATTGGAATACAGATCCTGATGTGTAAGACATTTTAGTCAGTGAAAACAAGCGACGAGACACATTTGGAAGTATAATGCGCCTTCTTCATTTTGCTGATAATCAGCATATAAATGATGACGCTTTTATGAAGTTATGCCTATTTTTGAAAATTTAAGTAAATCATCCAAAATTGCTGATCTGCTTAAAGATGTTTGTGTTGATGAAGCAATTGTGCCATATTATGGGCATCGCAGCACGAAACAGTTTATTGGGGTAAAGCCAATACGGCTTGAATATAGACAGTAGGTTCTATCTGGTTCGGATGAATACATGTTCCATGTCGAACCTTATTGTGTTGCTCAACAAAACTTCTTGTAACTGGGTTAATTCAAGGTGAATATGTTGTGTTGGTTTTATTTAAAAGCGCAAAGATAAAGATTGGACAGTATTTATACGAGGGGCGGTCAATAAGTTTGGCGAATTGGTAGGGTAAAACAGAGGAAGAGGGATGGCTGTTTGTGGGGGTGTTAAGACAAGTTATGACAAGTCAGTACCTGCTGCCGCACGCTCCTGACTCGTCTATTTAAGAAGCAGTAGCTGATCGCAGATCGTCAGTCACAAATTTTTCAACAATGGAGAAGGTTGAGCACCGCGCAGTGATCAAATTTTTGACCAAGGAAGGCAAGAATGCAAAATAGATCCATGAACGCATGGTTGGAGTGTACAACGACACCGCCCCTTCCTATGCAACCATTAATCGCTGCAATAGGGAGTTCTGCCATGGTCGTAAGCCCCTTAAAGATGACCTCTGTCCAGTGCGCCCGTCAGATGTTACCAACGAGGACAATGTGACCCGTGTGGAGAGGATGATCCTCCAAAATCGACGGGTGAAGGTCAAAAAAATCGAGCAAGAACTTGGAATATCACATGGAAGTGTCATCAACATCATCCACGACAATTTGCCATGAGGGGTCCCTAGAAACCCCACACCCAATGATCGACTTCAACGTCGTCAAAGTTCACAAGGCCAGAGTTGCAAAAGCTGCCCTGCGCGAGTGCAGATTCAGATTCAAGGAGCTCAACCATCCCCCCTACAGTCCAGATCTGGCCCCTAGCGACAACTTTTTATTCCACCAGCTCAAGGCTGAACTGCGTGGACACCGGTTTGGGGACGATGAAGATGTCCAGCTCGCCATCCAGGAGTGGATTGAACAGCAGTCGGGAGATTTCTGGTTGTCGGGAATTCGAAGCCTCAGGGATGAGTGGCGCAAGGGTACTGAAGTCGAGGGTAGTTATATTGAAAAATAATAAAACACTTTTCCTCATATCTCGTTTCCTTATATCCGAATTGCAAAACTTATTGACCACCCTCGTATGCTCTTTCCTAAAATATTGAAGAGGTTCCTTTCCTCTGTTTCTGTAAAAGGAAATGTATGTGTTTGAACTAAGCATGTTTTTCTGTTTAAGCCTTGAACTTAAACTTTCCGCAACCTTTTATGATTAATTCAAATCCTTTACAAGATCATTCAACTCGGCCACGTTAAACCTTTGATGATCACTTGCACGTACAACTCCGCTGGGGTCGAAATCGGTGTCTGACTCCTCAAAGTGCATAACAATATTATCAGAAACATCTTAAACTAATTTATGTGATAGCAGACTCCTAAACTTTAGAATGGGAATTTCCTTTGAATGTAGCACAGGTCGTATTGCTATGTCGAAATTTGGGTACTCGATACAATGTTTACTTTACTTAATGAAGCCCGAAGTCTTGAAAAAGCAGAAGTAGCAATATGTCTCATGGTTAGTAGGCTCTCGCCACACCTAAAAATGGAAAAAAATTGTGAAGCTTTAACAAAAGCGGATTTTATCAAAAGTTGTTTATGTACCTAAGTTACAATTACATTTAGGTAGTTTACAGTAGACATATGACTAAGTTACGTAGTTTTATGAAATCATAAACCTACTCCGAACCCTTCGTCAAATGTCGCAGTCTTTCAATGCATACAGTACAGGATTTATGTGGAACCCATGATTTATTTGGATCTCCCAGTTTAATGCCAAAATAAGCAAATTAAGCTATTTTCACAAAGTCCGTTGTATTTCCTCGTTGATGTGGAAGTGGAAAATTTCCACATATGTAGTAAAATGGATCAGGAGAGTTTTTGCATATGAACTTTCTAGTGCTTGAGGACATATTACCATATTGTTTTGTCAATTTGTAAAGGTATATTAATTCATTATTTCCAAAGTCTGAAATATAAAAACAAACACTAGTTTAAATAGGTCCTAATAGATAATTATAATTATAATGTGCAACTGAAAAAAGACTTAGCAAATATTGAGAAAATATCCTTTTTATGAATATGATGAAAGAGGAAGTGTGTTGAACAAAATTTAATTACATATAATTAACTGTCGAATCTAAGTCAATAAACAAAAAGTTGAAATTTGTTCCCCAGTAATTAATTATTGATTTTAATATTCTTAATATATCTCTTCTTTTCTAGACTGGTTATAAGTTCCTTCCTCACATTTTCATTAACTCGACTTCACCACCTCATTTAAATCTCCTTTTAATACTTTCCTGAGGTCTCTTCCATCTTGTCTTTATATAATCTTTTTAAGCAAATCATATTTTTAACCATATTATACTTAGTCATTTCGTTCACACTAAGATCTTTTTCCTTGAAATTTAAACAATAACGACTTCAGTTATAATTTTCGAATTCAGCATCAAAAATTTAGGAGACATCAGCTACGTCCCTTTCGGCAACAGGGAAAAATATTTCAAATAAGAGCCAATATTACACAAATTTGAAGTTTTAATTGGAGAATCGAAACTGTTGCTTAACAATAATATGTTAAAAACTTCTGATTTAGAACTTTGATCTGTGTATATTCGAGTAATTAGGGATTTAAATCTTTAATTTTAGGGGATAGAATATAATTGAGTAAGAATAATTATGGTATCAGAAAGAAGAAGCACTTTTTTTTCATCTATTTGGAAATCATTTTAAAAATTCAATATAAGAATGTGAGTACGATACGAATTTCGATAGACTTAATTTCTTAAAAAAGTCAGATGTTTCAAAAGATTTGATATATTTCTTCCCTAAGCTTTGTTAGCCATGGCTGTTGCTTCAAGGTTCCGATTTTTGTTTTTGTACTTGGCATACATAAAACGGCTGTGTACACTTCAACCGAATGTTGTGCAATGAAGTTTTTTGTTATTATAGGTTTTGAATGGCATAACAATTTGTAATTTCAGCGACTGTGCCCGCCCCCAATCACCTCTAGAGGCTGCTAGATGAGATTGTAAAACGGAAACAATTGTGATGGCGAGACCTTTCACGTAAAACCGAAGCACTAATTCATATCAAATCGCATCCATTGTAATTTCCTCCAATTTATCCTCGTCGTTTTCCTAAGGAAATCTGAGAGCTTCTTGGGAATCAAATCAGTATGTAGACAGTTTTGGGCTCGAAATAAACCCCCCCCTCACACACTTTATCTTCCTCTACCTTCAGAATATATTATTATGACTCTGATTAACTCAATAACACGGCTTAACAGAAGGAAAATTAACGTCGTCTGTAGAAGTGTGTGGCAATTATGGAACAAGATACATCGAAAAGAAAGAATAGTTAAAAAAAATTCATGATATTAGATGTGAAAATTACAAATTACTTTAGATATAATTTATATTAATACATCAAATTTTAATCAAATTGCCACACACCTTTCTGATTATATCAAGAAGAAATAAAGGAAAAATACGAGACAAATGTAGGATTTTCTCATTCATGTAAAAGTGCCCCGACAAAACGGATTATGAATCATCGAAAAACGCTGTTCTCCTTAGAATAAGAGGGAATAAGTCTCAATTTTCTCTTTTTCTCTTCTCTTATAAAATTTCTGGGATTATGAAAGTTTCCGCAAACTGGACATCGGAAATGATAAACAACACCCAAAGGCAAAGAGGGGTGAAAAACGTGGTCGGGAAATTTATTTAGGAAGGACGATCTTGTGAGGGAAGAAATGATTTATATAATGAAAAAGAAATGCCTGAGGTTAAATAAAGATTTATCGGTAGAAGGAAGACTTTAGGGAGAGGAATTTAGGTAATATTAACAGTATGAGAATCTGATATTTTATATCGACCTCATGAAAATTCTAGGATATAAAAATAAATTAGCTCGAAACTATTGCAATGTATTATTTTCTTTATTACAATTCTAACAAAAGGGTTTGCTAAAAACAATAAAAATAACTTACATAGGGGAAAATTAAATACTTCGGAATTGGGATAATTAAATTGGCTTTAATAATCCTTAATTTTGCTGTTATCTGAAATTAATGTTGTCTAATTCTATTGAATTTGTAATGTTTATATTTATTCGCACTTTATTGTACTCATTCTTTGTCACTTTATCGATGTAAGGATGCTTGAATTCGTACTTTTTGTAGTACTTTTTCAAAGAAACTTGTTAGGAAAGTACTCTCTTAACAGTATTTTCGGCTATGTAAGACTCATTTGGACCAGAAAATTTAAAGGCAATTAATTTTGTTTTAAAAAATTCACATCATCCAATTCACTCCTCTTTTAATCTACACATTCGCAAAATGCAGTGTTAAACCTGTTAAAAACTCATATTCTAAATATTTAAGACGAGTTTCACATAACGTAATTAATTCATAAAATTTGTAGATGCTTAAAAGCATTAACAATAAAAATATATAATTTATACACTCTTGGCTCATTGTATAACAATAGAACAAATTGCAACATCAGCAAATCTTGAAATTGCTTTAACAGCATAGCATGGGCGAGATGGGCCAAAATTTGGCTATCGGACCAAAACAGTGGCCACAAGGTTCACCTTGGTAATTGAGGCAAATCACACTTTGATTTAATTAATCCCTTAGACGTTGTCGTACAGATTTGGCAAGTATTTCTTTGTCAGCGGATTGACTCGGCCAAGAAAGTCGCTTGATGCCCTTTTGTGCCCCATTCTCTCGTTATCCTTGCAGTATGACAGGAAACACCATCTTCCATCGGTAAACGATTACCTTTTGATAACTTTTGTAGAAATCCATCTTTAAGAAAGAAAAGGTATTTTTCGGATTTTATATCACCACCACACTCAACCGACTGTGACCTTCCAAATCGCTCTCCCCAACATAAAAAACAACATTTTATATTTTAATTCAGTATCGAGATTTCAAACCAGAAGAAAGACGCTGTTTTATCTTTTTGTATTAAATATCAAATTGTTTTCATCTCATTAAAGTGGATAAATCAAAACTTATCTTTAGTTCGGATTGAACAATCAAAATTAAATTTCTTGAAGCAGAAACACTCATCCGAGAAATCCCTAATTTTAACCATTCCGAATTATCTCCGCCATTTTTCATTCGTCCAAAACGTTTTTGTTCAACAGAAAACCCGTAAATTAGATTTCTGCGAATTACATGATTAATATTGATCATCTCCTTGCATGACTGATTTTGCGAATAATTTTATCTTTAATATTTAATTTGTCTTCATCGGATAACCCATTTGCTTAAACTTCTTTTTTCTCAATTAAGAAATAGCGGTTGGGATATAAAGGCAAGCCCAAAAGCCTTTTCTATTTTAATTCTTGGGTTGATCATGGAAGCCATTCACTCGCGAAAACTATCTCCTAAGTAAAGAATTCTATATTATATAAAAAAAGAAAATCAATGAACCATCTTCCTTCTCAAAACCATGTTTTACCGGCGTTGGAGATTGAGGAAACCTCGATTCGTCAGAAAAGTTTTATTCTGTTCCAAATTTCCAAAGACCAGTCGTTCATTTCTTCTCTTAATATTGGTCATAGTTAAAAGAGGCTTCCTCCTGGCTGCAGTTCCCTAATATCCATGAGATTTTATCAATTTACGGCTGCTCTTGGGCCGCTTGTGAAGCTTTCTTCCACTTCAAATGATTTAACTGAAGCATATCAGTAAGGGATCTTCGAAGAGTACAATCATATCTTTCGAACCACCAGGTCATGCGTACTCTCTTCTTCCAATTGAACTATAATTCTGTTAACTTGAGAAAGAATATTCCAAAATTCATAGCAATTTCCTCGGAATTTTCATCTGACCTTTATGAATAATTATAATATTAACCTATGAAAAAATGGCAACAAATACTTTTTATAATAATGAAAAATATAGTTACATAGTTACAGGGAGCTAGCAAGGACTACCTATTTCATTAAAGGCCAGTTCCATTCTATACTGATATGCTAGCAAACCTCTTTTCGTCATTGGCGTTATGATGATTACTTATGTGATTTTTAATCCGCAACAGGGCTCCATATTTAAACAATATTATTATTCGTAAAATAAGTGTCAATTTTGTTTTTTTAAACTATTCATACTACTAACATTCACTACCTCCGCAGGGAGTGTGTTGCATTTATCGATGGTTTTAGAGTTGAAGTATTTAGCTATGTTCGTTTGGAACCTGCGTCCTTTCAGTTTAAACCCGTTGTTACGTGTGATACCATCCATGGTCGTACTTGAAATCTTTTTCATATTTATTTAGAATTTTGAATACTTCGATAAGCTCGCCTCGAAATCGCCTAGTTTTGAGAGTTGGGAGTTTTAATATATTTAATCATGCGATATAGGACTGATTTCTAATCGAGGGAATTAGTTTAGTTGATTTCTTTCCATTTTATTGATGTTTACATGTGTATAAGGTGACCACAATTGAATCGCTTATTCCAGGTTTGGTCTTTCTAAACTTTTATTAAGAGGTATGATTATATCTTGATGTTTATACTGTAAACCTTTGGCAAAAAATGCAAGCATTCGGTACGTCTTCTTGTACGCTTCATCACACAGTTAGTTAAGCTTAAAATTCTTTGAAACCCGCACTCCTAAATATTTGTCTTCCTCCACCAAGATAAGATTTTTAACACACATTTCATAGTTAAAACTTGGGTTACTTTGACTTGCGTGCAAAACTCTCCACTAGTCTAAATTGAATTTCATGTTCCATTTATTAGAACTTTCTAATGTTTTATCTAGATCCTGCTGAATTAATTTTCTATCGTTTTCTTTTATGATTTTACACCAAATTTTGTGTCGTCCACAATTTGGATTATGTATCAAGTAGGCCAGTGTCCATATTTACCAAGTAGGCCAGCCCCATATCGTGTACAGAAATAAGGAACAAAAGTGGTTACAACACAGACCATTGTGGCCTGCCACTAGTTACTTCTTTCCACTCCGAAAATTTACCGTTTACTAGCACTCACTGCTTACGATTACTAAGCTACGACTCTATCCATTGTAGGAGGTTCCCCTAATATTATCATAGAACTGTTAGTGTCTATTTATTTCTTTCGTGTCTCTATAGATTCTGCGATTCGTTTACAGTAAATGATAATTAGTTATAAATCTCCCCTTATTTCTTACGAATCCTAAATGGCTCCTACAAGTTGTGTAAACTCATCATTTTGTGGGACCTGCTTAAAAGGAATTAAGCACAACTGGACATCCATTTTGCTTATGAAAATATTATCAATAATTTTGACGTGGATTTATTAATTTGTAGTTCTATTTAATGGAAAGTTTGCTCCTGTATTGCAAGAAGAATTGTAAAATATATTGAAGCTTCATTAAAGGAAGTAAGCCTGTAATTCCAACTCTTATAGAACTGTATTTTTAATATAAAATAAAACTTAACGAGCATAAACTTTCTCCATAAATTTAGGGAATATACTTTTATTTATACGTTTTGGGGGGGATTAAATCGTCGGGGTTTGTTAGATTTATCACTAAAAAGACCACACGGAAAAATGAGCTTCTGAACCTCCTTCCCAATTAATTAGCTAGAGCCTAGCTAAGTGGAAACAGTGTTTCAGATTACATCGAACTTTAGCCATATCGGGTGTCATTAATCACGAGATGGAGTCCCGATTCAGGTCGCCTTATGGCGGATGCCATGCGCTGTAGAGCCAAGTGGCTCAGATTCCTCTTGAAAGTGTAGGTCTTCGCTGAGAATGAAACGAAACTTAAAAGAGTTCAAATCGGTGGCAGAACCCCAATCAATTTACTATTATAATTTAACAAGCCGCTGTTCCCTTCCTTAACAGGAAGAGCTTGGTTACACAGGCACCCATGCGGGGGGGTGGCCTACGGCATTATTTGCTAATCTTAACCGCTTTTTTCCATCCCCTTTATAGACTCTTTATTTTAACAACCTGAACACCCTTTTCTTTATTTTCATTTTCATTTTCATTTTCATTTTCATTTTCATTTTCATTTTCATTTTCATTTTCATTTTCATTTTCATTTTCATTTTCATTTTCATTTTCATTTTCATTTTCATTTTCATTTTCATTTTCATTTTCATTTTCATTTTCATTTTCATCTTCTTCTTCTTCATCTTCAGCTTCATCTTCATCTTCTTCTTTATCTTCTTCTTCTTCCTTTTCTTCTTCTTCTTCTTCTTTTTTTTGTTCTTCTTCTTCTTTTTAACTATTTCATTCCTTTGAATTTCCAAAACACCCTAAGTCATTTATCAACTAAGCAAAAAAAAACCATTTATAAATTTTCAAAAAATCCCCATCTTAAATTATATAGTTATGGACAAAGCGACAGGATTGCACACCGCCGGAAGTATACAAATTTTGAAGAAGAATAAAAAGACTGAAGTCAAAATTTCCATTGCAAAGTTTGGTTTAGACATTCTGTAATGCACATCCCTACCATATTATCAGATCAGTCCAAAAGTAAGGAATTTTTTTTAATCATAGTTCTCATAGTTGTACGACTTGGTCTAAGTGCAGATATTTAGCATTTCTGTAGCAGTGTTAAGAAGAGAAAGCTTAATTCCAACTCTACCATCGCGAAGATGGTGAATAGCCCATTACTAATATAGAGTGTTTTGAAGAACTCATAAGACACGTCAAGCTTTGCAAGTTCACAAAGGGAACTGTGCTACCGTTGCTGTAGAAAATGTGATTGAAGATTATAGCAATAATGTTTCGAACGAGTCAAGGTGCCAACGATTGTTCAAATTGATTCGAGGGGGCCACCCCAGCTGGAAACATTCAACTTCCTATGGACGTCCTGTTTCACTTGATGAAGAACAAATGAAATCAGTTGTTGAGAGAAATGGCAAAGCAACTGTTGACAAAATAATTTAATTCCTGAAAACTTGTCATTGTGCCTAAACTTGGCAAAGGATTCTATATCACCTGACAGACCATGATCAAAGAGAATGGTTAAACAATTGAATTACTTATTCTTATCGACATGTTAGCCACAGTGTTTGTACTGCATTGTTAGTGATAATCATAAGTGGCTGCATTACAAAAATGTTAAGCAGCGTTTGAACTGGATTTCACCTGGACAGTAGCAAGACGTCAACCAAAGCAAGGCATTCATCCTAATTAGGCTTTGTTGAATGCTTGTGTGATATGATGGGGGGGAGGGATTTATTTCAAAATCCTGCTCCTGAATCTATCAATCACAGTTCAAGTGTATCATAAATAACTCGACCGATTGAATGCAAAACTTAAGAAGAGGTGTCCTTTGACCTATCGAATGTGTGTTGTTTTTCATCATGAAAATGCGGCCCCATGCTGCAGGAATCATTTGCTTTTAAGATAGAACAGCTCGGTTAGGACACGCTTGCATATCCTCCGTATTCTCCCTGATCTTGCACCTTCCTTTTACCATTTATCCCGAAAATTGTTGTTTTTCATGGGAGAAAATCCTTCTGATTCATTTAATTAAACCTCAGCCACCTCTTAAGCTCCAAACCTCTGATTTCTATGGAGCAACAGGAAGCTATGGGGCCATTGGTAGAAAGTTAGGGATTAAAAGAGAGCGTCTAGACTTGATTGAATTGGAAATTTAATTATATTTTCCAACCTTTTAAATCTTACATAAACAAACTTCATTATTTTTGGACTGACCTGGAATGACCACAAAACAATTTCTCGCTGCTCTCTCACTTTTTAATTTTGATAAAAATAATCCCTTCCCGTCTTCACATCCCAACACAGCCACTCTCCTCTGATGCACTTTTAGGGTCCTCTATGGGACCACTCCTATCCACATACACCCATCGATGATTAGTGTTAAAAACTCACAATACGACCTGGTCTCCTACCCCTCAACGGATGCCCCTAGTACCCTCGGGGTCAACTGCGATTGTCATCCTGATCTTAATGTTCCTTTCGCGAGATCGCATGCATGATGCGAGGGATGACCGACGTTGCCTCCACATTGACCAAGGTTTGACTTTCTTTATTAATCAATCGCTTAAAATATTAACTATTTTCGACTTGGTGATTGCGAGGACACCAGGCGGACTTATCCTCTACTATTTCTATAAGATTGAAGATTGTATCGGTATTATTTTATGTTCAGTCCTTCATTTTGGTATTATTTCATGTTCAGTCCTTCTTGTTAGTTGTATTATTTCATGTTGAGTCCTTTGTGTTGGTATTATTTCATCTTCAGTACTTGGTATTAGTATTATTTCATGTTGACTCCTTCGTGTTGGTATTATTTCATGTTGAGTCCTTCATACTGGTATTATTTCATGTTTCAGTCCTTGGTGTTGGTATTATTTTATGTTGACTCCTTCGTGTTGGTATTATTTCATGTTGAGTACTTCTTGCTGATATTATTTCATGTTGAGTCCTTGTTGGTATTATTTCATCTTCAGTACTTGGTATTGTTATTGTTTCATGTTGAGTCCTTTTGTTGGTATTATTTTATGTTGAGTCCTTCTCGTTGGTATTAGCTCATTTTGAGTCCTTCGTGTTTGTATTATTTTATGTTGAGTCCTTTTGTTGGTATTATTTTATGTTGAGTCCTTCTTGTTGGTATTAGTTCATGTTAAGTCCCTCTTGTTGGTGGTATTATTTCATGTTGACTCCTTCTTGTTGGTATTATTTCATCTTCAGTACTTGGTATTGTTATTGTTTCATGTTGAGTCCTTTTGTTGGTATTATTTTATGTTGAGTCCTTCTTGTTGGTATTATTTCATGTTGAGTCCTTCGTGTTGGTATTATTTCATGTTGAGTCCTTTTGTTGGTATTATGTTATGTTGAGTCCTTCTTGTTGGTATTATTTTATGTTGAGTCCTTCGTGTCGGTATTATTTCATGTTGAGTCCTTTTGTTGGTATTATTTTATGTTCAGTCCTTATTGTTGGTATTATTTCATATTCAGTCCTTCTTGTTGGTATTATTTCATGTTGAGTCCTTCCTCAGACACTTAGAAGAGATGGTAAATAGAGAACTGCCATGTATGCTGCTAAATGAAGACAAGTGAATTCAATAAACTCAGCCAATGGTATCTTTAAATTTCCGAATAGTTTCATTAATAGTCATCGCAAACTTATTTATCGGTTATTTTATTCTTATCAATTTAATCTCTTGCTTCTTATCTCCAGTGCGATGTAGTGTATTATTTTTTTCTTTTATTTTGATCTATTAACGGCTTATATTGTTGGAAATGACAAACAAATGCAAGTTAGGTTAGGTAAAAAATTCTATGCTGCTCTCATGTAAAAGGAAAAGAAATATCTAGAATTATAAAAAAATGAGACCAAAATGTCTATTTGTTTATATGGGAAGCAATTAATTAAAGTCAAATTCCCATTTCCGAATTTGTGATATTTAAAACTACTCAATTATCTGAACCCAATTTAATTTTACTAAGAATTCTATGTTTAGTTGAGGTATGCACAGTTGATTTTATTTTCTCATTTATAAATATTTATTTAATTAAATTAAAGAGTCGTCATTAAAATATATATTCTTATAAATGACATGTTGCTATTTATTTACAGATGTCCCCCACCAGTAGTATTTAGTCTTCTACCATGTTTATAACCCCTCATGACCATCTCATGCACAACCTCTCTGCATCTCTCCCCACAATATAATTATCTCTTTCTCATTTGTTTTTTTTACTATATCTACCTTTCTAACACCTAACATCCCTCTCAAATTATCAATTAACACTCTTTCTGCTTACGTACCATAGTCTCATTTCTACACTACTAGCTTTGGAATCATCTTACTCACAATAAACACAAACGTTTAGCGTTTACCAAATCTCTAATCACCACTGAGGGGAGAAATGCGCTTATTTCTTGTATGGAAAAAACATACTAATTATCCAGTATTAAATTGATCTAATATTCACAGAGGTTCATTGAATATAAGTGAATTTAGAATCCTGCAGCTTCGAACGGCAGATTGGATCTAGAGAGGCAAGTCCTGTGAAAGAAGCGATTTAATTCCCATTCATCGGAGAAAATTGAGAAGGGATCTCATCAGAGCTTTCAATGCTCAAGGCGTTTTGACAAAGACATGACTCCATTTCATGCAGATCACCTCCTAGAATTCAAAGGAACCCAAATGCCGATGTCATTATTCGAAACATGTATTATATAATGCACTTATTTGCCCCTGGAATCGTTAAGGATAAAACTTTGGAAGCAAGTCACAGATATTAGATTGTTTCTGATGAAATATTCTTCATATATTACCAAATATTTAATCAAATTATTTTTCTTTTACATCAATAAAAATTTTGCCAACGGTCAGAAATTGATGATTCCCCATTTCTAAAAATTCTTTAGGTCTATTGGACATAAATTCAGTAAATCACGAATTGTGGCTTCCTTATTATTAAACATTTTAATGCGATGTGAAAATCAATAAGAAAAAAAGATTTATTCTAAGTATGGGACAAGATTCAAGATTTCTTGCCTCATCTTTCAACTATACAAATAAGAATTCAATTATAGATTTCTTCTCTTTTTTCATTTTATTATTATTATTATTATTATTCGATTTGGATTGGTTTGGTGTAAAATCAGCGCAGGTGACATAGTGTTCATTGTACAGCAGAAAGATGAGGCGAGAATACTTCAAACCTTACATAGAATAAAAATTCATTCCCATATTGATTTTTCTCTCTCGATTTATCAGCGCGAACCTTAGGATCTTCTAAGTTCCAGGGCGAATATGGAGTTCAATGACGCTGAGAAAATAATAATCAAAAGGAAAAATGTCAGATAAATATTTCTGCTGCTTCAAAACTTCATAAATCAAATATATAAAGTTTGACACAGTTGAGAGGTGTAGAGACTGGCCTTGTCATATGCAGTATTGATCAATGTATACTGATCATTTAGCGCTCTTTGATGACCAATTCTGAATGCATATCAACAATCTGTCGACAATACGATTGTGCTGTTATTTTTTGCCTCGGTTACAGAAATGGAAAACGAAAGCTACGTTCACTGGCAAACTAAACAGTAACCATAACTTCTTTTGGTGCAACAATGGGTTTGGCATTAAACATCCTTCTTCCTGTTGCCATATATGTTCCATTTTCATCACAAATCTCTTCTAAAACGGATCTCTATTTTGCATCACAACATTAGATTTTTTGGCTTTCATTCAATTCATTGGGAGCCCTATTTAAGACCGTCCAAATTGCCTTGGAATGTGATATGGTGGCTGTTAAGGTTTGTGGGTCTTCAACAATTGCTCAAACAATTGTTTGTACGTTGAAAGCAACTCTAAACGATAATTTTGCATCACTAAAAACAGGTTTATGCCTACTTTGAGGTTAAATAATGCTGTTTATGCTTAACTGAATCCTATGTTGATGATAACAATGGCTTGAATAACAGTGAGTCCCAATTTAAATTCGTACTTGAAAATTATTTTACTTTCTTGGGTAGATTTCAATTCCACAGAGAGAAATAAAAAGCTAAAAACATCCAATTTTATTCTAGTTACATTCGTATGCAAAAATATATGCAATTGTAAGAGTAAATCAGGTATTTTAGCATTTTTCTTCATGTCAAAAAAAGACATTTAATGTCCCACAACTTAATTCTGTCAAGACCTATTTGAATAAATATATTTAAAGTTTGTCAAAAGTCCCTAAAATACTCTTCCATCTCTCTTTTTTATGCTTCCGAAATCTATGCACATTTCAACTTGGGCCATACTTCGATGTGGACATTGGACCATGCCAAGTGCTTTCAATATACTCCACCCTAAATAAACAACTCTTTGTTCCAAAGATTAATGAAGTAAGCCTATTTGGGTGAGAGATCGTCAGGTAAAATAAAGTGGGTACACGTCGATACGTGATGAACGACACTAGATAGATTTCAAAAGATAATAGAAGTTAATAAGTTCTACACTTCAGCACGAATGAGGTCATCAACGTGCAGAAAAATGACAATAATGCAGAGCGGAGAGCCTCCCAACATTTACTAGGACACTACACTTTGTGATAAAAACAAATCTTTAAATGCCTGGGACCTCTCCGTATTTTTGGCTTGTAAATTCTGAATGTTTTTTCTTTGGTGTGGAAGATATTGATGAACCGGTCTCAGGTTCTTTTTCCTCCTGATTCAGATGAAGACGTAGTGCGAACAGACCCCATGGTCTCTCCCTCGGGTCTATCTGGTCCAGTTGTTCATATTTAAACCATAGAGGGAAAGGAGAGTATTCTTCCTTAGGCAGCTGATAACATCGCCCAAGAACATCAAAGTAGCGTTCTCGATGACTTCGTTAGATTAGTCCGTACGCGAAGTCAGGAATCCTGAGTTTATTTATCCGAAGTGAAACTTGCTCTATCGCAGGACCTATGTTTATCAGAAGATTTCTTCTCGATGAGGTTATGGAAACTAGAACTCGTCTGGAATGTGATGATTTAAATTAGAGACGGCTTTTATTTGTTCAGGTGTTCTTGGATTAGTAAGGAACTTGATATTACCTAATGAATTTCACCAGCAAAAAAGAGAGCCAACATATTTTTTACCTCTATCAACAACAATTATCCTTCTGTGAGTTCATTTTATCCTTTTGTAATTAAGAGACGTAAAATGGAAGGGTTCACGACGGGCTATGCTACGTTTGAATTATTGTAAGGAGGATAGGAACGTCAAGAAGGCGTACATGGAATTTCGATGCAGTTGCAAATTAACTTCCTTAAACTTCATTGAACTCTTGATATTGAGACTGTGTAGTGTCATTTGTATCTAATCCATTCTCAGTATACGACTGAAGAGAGTATGGTAAACTTCATACCGAAACTAGTCTGGTGAATTTATGTGTTCCTATACAGTGGCATCACTATCATATACAATAACTCCCTATTGAGTTCTTTTACTTCTATATATATATATATATATATATATATATATATATATATATATATATATATATATATATATATATGATTGGTTCTAAAACGACGCTTTTCCTTTTTTGGTTCCCGCTTCGCTGTATTTTCCCGTTGGCCTTAAGGGGACTGTAGCGCCAAATTTTGAATTTCCAAAAACTCATTTATTTGATTTTAAAATAATATTATGAAACTCTGAAATTAATCTCAGTTAAATTTTAGAGGAATGAATTACCTTCGCCAAAAGAGATGTTTATGAGATAGTCAAATTAAGAATAACAAAGGATCGAAAACATATAGGGATAGTCAATTGCGATAGCCAAATTTAAAATAAATAGGAGGAAAAGTTATAAAGGATAATCAAATTGAAAATAATAATGGATCGAAAACTTATAATAGATAGTCAAATAATAAATAAAAAGAGATCTGAATCTTATAAAGGATAGTCAATTTAAAAATAACTAAGGATTGAAAACTTATAAGGTTCTAATTAATGCACAATTTGACCCGAACTGATTTCTTTGATTTCAAAATATAAATTTTAGTTTATGGCTGAAATTAATTATAGCGATTTGTGCTGTTGGAGGCCATCACCGAATGGGCACTATTTAATTATGAAAAATCAAAATATAAGTTTGTCGGGGCAATCTTTATATTTTCAGGAAGATTGTAGAAAAATACATCTTTTGTACCACTGTTTGACCCGATAACAAAAAGAATACTTTCTTGAAAAAGCATCCGCTTGAAATATTTAAAGCTCAATGGAGTAAAATTAGGGAAAATCGATACAGTTGGACCGTAAGGCGTTCCTTTGGTGGAGGAGACGGTCCAGGTTTCTGAAGAGTCGCAATTTTTGTGTTTTATGCTTTTAGCTCAAATATTTTGGTCAATTTCTTTAAACTACGATTAAAAGTTAGAAGTATTTTACATTTATTATTGACTAATACCTAGGAATGAATAGAGTAATGAGGAGATAGAGTGGCTAGAGAGCTGGAGGAGTTTTGATTTTATACTGGAGTACTTTGGCGGAGTGAAATTAGGAAAGTTTGAACTTAAAAGAAGTTGAAGTTCCTTGAAGCCCCTCGAAAATTGCCAAGGTAATAAGGAGTTGCAGGGAACTCTGGTCCGACGAATGATATTTTTCAGATATTTTGGAGGTGATATATTCGAAAAAAGGAGGTCCCAATTGGATTCGGGAAGACTGACATCAATTTAATCTCCTCAATTTTATTTGACTCTCTTGGGTGTTGGTCGCATGCTCTTTTTCAAGTAGGAAGGCTTGCCTTCCCTCGACGTAGGAACGTTCTTTCTTATTCTTCTTTCCCTTTTGCTTCGGTTTGTTTTATTTTCCGTTTAGTTTTTACTGTGGGATTAGTTTGTTTGTTTTTTTTTTGTTTTTTTATGTTTTAATCTAACCAAGCATTAATTAGGCTGATGGATAATTTATAAGCCTTGTGTCCTTGTAGGCACTATAAGCCTTGTGTCCTTGTAAACACTATAAGCCTTGTGTCCTTGTAGGCACTATAGGCCATGTTTCCTTGTAAACACTATAAGCCTTGTGTCTTTGTAGGCACAATAAGCCTTGTGTCCTTGTAAACACTATAAGCCTTGTGTCCTTGTAGGCACTATAAGCCTTGTGTCCTTGTAAACACTATAAGCCTTGTGTCCTTGTAGGAACTATAAGCCTTGTTTCCTTGTAAACACTATAAGCCTTGTGTCCTTGTAGGCACTATAAGCCTTGTGTCCTTGTAGGCACTATAAGCCTTGTGTCCCTGTAGGCACTATAAGCCATGTTTCACTTTTTAATCAATCCTTTTAGTGTTTCTTTTCCTTCCATGGTTATAATTTCACTTCCAAAGAATCATGATAATAATAATCGCCATTCCCCCTTCAATATAATCTTGTATTAATGAGAAGGAAGCGACCCCCCCCCCCCCTTACCTTTATCTCCTGAATTCCAGTACATGACACCCTTCTGTAAATCTCTTCTTCCCCTTGAGTTCCGAGGAGGAGCTCGAGCTGTCGCTCAAAAGACCAGCTAATACTCCTCTTTCTCCTTCTTCTTCCTCCATTTCATCTTCGAGATCTCTCCTCTTTCTTCCTCCATTTCATCCTCGAGATCTCTCCTCTTCTCTCGAGGAAAACACTTGGCTGGGAGGGATTCAAGTTAGCAGTTGAGGATGAGGTCTACTCATTGTATGGATATGTTCAATCCTTCCTCATACTCATACACACAAACACGACCCCTAGAATGCATCCCTAGTTCTTTCTCACATTGGTTGTGTTTCCTTAATTCCTTTCAAGTCCAATTTGTGAGTCCTGTCCAGTAAAGGTGTAGGTTCCCTTAACCAACCTACTCTCCAAGTTTCTCCAGCTGTCGGACAGGCTGTCATTCTTCTGTTTTCTTTTTCACCTCCAATCTTTGAATATCTGACCTCGGCACCTTGGAAGGAAACCAACGGAGGAAGAAGTTTCCCACCCCCCCTCTAAAATAAATCACATGGTTTGCGTGAAAATTCTTTGCGTTGCCCTTGACACCCTATTTTGTGTATGTAGCAAGTCGCTTAGTGCTTGTTTTTACGAGAAAGACAGTGGGAGGTAAGGTAAGATATCTATTACCCACCACACTAAGATAAATTTATTTTGTTAATCACATACACACACTCAGTTTCTCGCTCTCCATCTTTCTTTCTCTTCGAAATACCCCCGCAGGAAAACCTCATATGCCGATAAAGCCTGAGTCAAACTCATTTGCCTCCTAAGAGTCACTTTAGAGGCTTTCATTAATTTCCAGCGCTATTTTGGGGTGTCTCTCTGAGCAGAGACACCGCGTCCTTAGGGACTCCCTCGGCGGATAATCTCATAGTTTAAGAACGACAATCAACATACATTCCTCTAAGTGAACGCTGGAAACGATGAGAACAGATCTCTGAGTGTAGGTTACATAGATGCAAACATTAATATACATGGATGTCCATAAGATGCGAACACTCCCTTGACTGAAGGTAGGGAAGATTCCCTCTGATCAGAAACTACGAGATGCGCTATGTTTGGAATTTCCGAAGATAGGAACATTAATCCAGGTGTAAGTATGAAAGATACGAATGGGATTACAAAGGGAAATGAGCGTTCATGCACGTCCTCGTGCTGGTTTTATTCGTGCCTTAAAACCCATTAAAATCACTTCCGCTTCAATGAATTCTCATTTCTTGTAGCGATAAAATGACGTCGAAATATTGCAAAGGCTTTTGTTCTTCGACGGGTGAATTTTCTCTCCCGTAAGAAGAGTGAAGTGCGTGCTGTGAATTTTAAAGTAAGGTAAACATTTTTGACGTTGTTATTCGTAGTAATACGGCCGAAAAATACCCATAGGGGTTTTGGAGGCGTGTCATGAAAGTCTTTTAACCCCTTTGAATGGCCAAGGAGCCAGTCCAGTAAATCCATTAAAAGCCTCGATGCGCAACGACTCGTTTTTATATAGGAAGAATGGCGAGGGAGATGGAGTAATTATGGTCATTCAGGTGGGTTATTCCATTATTAGTTGAACCCCTCGCTCGCCAAAGGCCACCGATGTGGGTTCGTAATAGATCCATCTCATGCCCTTGTTCCTTGCCAAATGAGGTCGAATCTCGAGAGGCGATTCAGCGTCGAGCTTGAAATCACGAAAATATCCGATGGCTCTCGTTCGTGACTAGGCGGAAGAAGGGCGTTTCAGAGGCCTCGATGAAGCTTCCTATACGCACGGTTTTTTCTAAGGATGATCTCGGAATGGAATCAGATTCTATGGCGGGGCTCGGGAAAGTGCGGGAGAATTGCGCACACCCTCCATTCCGTGAACCTTAACTAATGAAAACAGTAGGCTTTCCAAAGGCTTTATCCTTACATTAAATAATGCTACTAGCTTTAGACTACACCTAATGGTTATCAACAAAGAAGTACATGAACTCCTAAATTTAAAGTTATACATTTGTAACACTTTTCGGTGTTATATATGAGTGCGTGTGATAATTTATGTCAACATGTGTGCTTTCCCCGTTTAAATCAGAATTAATTCCAATTTAATATGCTGTCTTTCCTGTTCCTGCTGGTTGATCTCTTAATTTATTCCAATATTTCTTTTTTATTCATCATTTTTCCTCTTTTCAGGGGCTCGCAAAAGCGCATTCAAAGATTCAGAGCAAATTATTCTTCTTTGTCCCGCCCGTTATTTATTTTTATCATCTGCGAAGAAAGCGATTGTATTTATCGCGGAATTGATATTTAAACGCATCGCTCTGATTTCATTTATAACAAACTCTTCTTTCACACTCTCCGAGTTCACCCAAAATGGTGCATGAATCGGGAATATTTAATTATATGCAAATGAGCCCTGATTAATCGGGCAATTATTGAAATCAAATATTTTTACCAATACTTTAATAATTTTCATTTGTTACAGATTATGTATATTAATATTTCTCTATTACGTGGACAAAAAATAAGTCGAAATTTATGTTAAATTACTTATGTGGACGTAGTTAACTATCCCTGGTTGAGTTACGTGATTATGTTACGCCTAAAATCGTTAAGGCCAAGAGTATTTTTTGTCACTTATCCTTGCAACTTTATCCCTCTTAAATATCGATTTCCCATCTTGGCTCTAAGTTGAGAGATAAATTATATCAAATTGAATATAGCCACCCCCGCCCCCTAAATATTCAATAGTGATTCACTGTCGAAAGTTTTAAAAAAACCCGGCGAAGAGATAAGCATTTTAAGGGGTGTCTTGTGCGTAGATAGGAAACCATCTTCCTAAATCATTCCCACCTATTGGCGGAGGTGCCGCTCTGCCTACCATCGAAGGGGTAGGTAGCTCTACATACGTCCTTACGTATATAGACAATCAAACAGCGTTGTCTTTCCCTTCTGTTCTTCCCATTACAACACATATACTTTTTCCTCTATCCCTGAACATGAAGGGGCGGGTCCCCCCCCCCCAACTACGTTATGAAGGGTATCTCCCATACCTGATTGGTGTCAATACAAAATAAACCCCCGAACCTCCGTCTCCAATAACCCCACGATGACTTACCATCGTTGGCATCCTGATCTTTATGCGAATTCATGACCCAATCGGTGGATCTGGTTCACAAACCAGGGACAAATGGTGGAACTGACTTTCTACTCACTCTACACATTGTAATCTTGCAATTATCTTTAGCATGGTAAGAGATATTCTAGGTATTATGTGGACTGGTATGGCGTGCCGTTGTTCCGGTTCATTTATATAACAAGGGCCACTGTTTAAAACAAGGGCCCGTCTATATAAAAAGGGCCTCTATATAAAACAAGGGGCCCCTCCATATAAGAAAGGCCTTTGTATATACATAATAATGGCCTCTTTTTCCCAAATAGATTTTGGAGAAGCCAAGAGGCTGGAATATTTTGGTTTATTAAAATCGGCGGTTATTTTCTTGCAATCTTTTCAAAAAATAGGAAAAACTTTTAATTACACTACTGTGAAGTGGTTAAAAAGTGAACAAACCGTAGTTAATAGGTATTTCTTCTATAAAAAAGCTTGTAAAAAGGTAAGGCTGTTTTCTTATATATAAAAGATACTTTGGTTCTAGTGGTCTTGTTTCTTTTAAAAGGGAAGATCCAAAACATTATTTCAATATAATCCAATGGCATATCCTAAGTCAAACCGTTTTATTTTTTATATAAAAACACCTCAAAATCTCCTTCGTGAGTAATCCTTAAATGTGGGCTGAAAGCCCTATGACAGTCCAATTAGAGTTTATTTATCTCCATCACGGGATCGCCTTGAAGATAAATTCTGAATGGACAGCCATGGGAACTTCCTTACACGTTAGATAAATGTGGTAGGTACAGTTTTGGCTGCTATAATTGGCGGGTTTTGTAATATAAATTTTAACAAGGGGGAAATATTGTATTTTTGCCACTTTCTTTACCTCAGTAGGTCCATAACTACGGGTAAATGAGGTATTTAACTCCGAAATCAAACTGTTTCAGGTTTTGTGCCGTGATTTTTTTAGTAACTCCATCTCTACCTTAATGTTGTTGTAGATGTGTAGTTGTGGGGAAAATTAAATTAATATCATACAGACACAAACTCACTAGAGAAAAAATGCAAAGGGAGATCAAAAGAACCTTAAAATCATATATATATATATATATATATATATATATATATATATATATATATATATATACAAACCTTAACTTAATTTTTGTACACCTTACAAAGCTCGATTTACATACTTTCTGCACACCTTATAAATAACGCTAGATTTATACTTACAATACACAATCAACTCTGAACTCAAAGCATTTAGATTGGAAAAGTGAGGTAAGTAAAGTTACCAAACTGAAAATATAGAATTATAGAAATGAGACAAACGACCGAACGTAAGTAAATGGAATCGCTAATGCGTGGATAACAACGGCTAGAGCAAAGATCCACAACAGACTGCTAAGCCCAAGGATGCCAAATCATAATGAACTGTCTCGGATAAAGCTGAGGTGAAAAATCGTCTATATTCTTGCCAGTGATGGCTAGTTTTATGGTTAAATTAAATTTATATAAAAAGCAACATAATACCATTTTTCTTTCAATAACAAACATTATTATTTTTTAATATCAAGTAACTTACTTTATATCCTGTAGGATATGAATAATTTCTTAAATGAAAGGAGATTTGCTGTCCTCTGCTTTCCTTGATTAAGAATATGATGTCATTGTTCTAATAACGTGGAAACATATCATTCTTCTTTCAATAAGAATTATTACATTTTTCAAATTAAATAACAATTTATTTGGGCAAGGAATAATTCCTGAACCAAGTTATCATCATTTGAAAGAACCAGATTTAATATATTGGTACCCCTTGTTGGCCTATTAACAAATTGAGTCAAAATATTATCCTCGAAACATTCTATTAAATTACTACTTGCTCTATCCCTTCGTCTCATATTTTCCCAGTCCACAGAATTTATATTAAAGTCACCAAGAATAACTGTATTTTCTTTACATCCTTTACTTATTTCCCTGATTATTAACTCATCAATACAATCAGTCTGTCCAGGTGGTCTGTAAAAGGCTCCCAACTGTATTATGCTATTTATACTGCCCCTAATATCTATTCACAGAGACTGAATTCCTCTTTGCTTTATAGAATTATTTAGATTTGATGCAATGCTATTTCTGATATTTATAATTAACCCACCACCAGTAATATCTCTTCTTTTAACTAATGTACACATCATAACCGTGTGATCCATTTCACTCACATCGTCATTAAATTTATTTCCATTAACCCATGATTCTATTACACATATTATATCTATACAACTTATTCTTCTTCTTCTTTCTAAGACTACGAGCATTGGTATAGATGGAACTCATCCCTGCCTTACTCCCATAAAACCCATTCCAAACATCTACAAAACACCAATCCTGACTCCTCCCACAAACCTTTGACATTTTCATTCAGTACAATTGCACGTGACAACCATTCCAATCCCACGTCCAATCTGGTAAGCACACCTTAAACAACGCCTTTAACTCATCTAACCTTTCGTACCTCTTTCCTGACTCACATGAACCGACCTTATTTACATCATTTACTCCCACATACATAATGACAACTACATCCCTCTCACACCCAGACACCACACACTATCATACCTCTCAGATATATTATTTACACCAGCACCCGGCAAACAAACTCTCAGTCCCTTCCATTTGCTCGCACTCAACTTCCTATCCAAATATCTAATCTGAGAGTCACCCATATCCCTAGTCCCCCTAAGCCTAGCTTCACCATCCCTCGTATTTTCACCCAAACTATCTCTTATTCCACTATCTGCCACAACCACATCGGATAAATCCCTTTCAACTTCGTTCTCTCTCAGGGCATCAAATCTGTTAGTCAACCTAACAGGTTTCATGTGCATCTTAGTCACACACCTAACCTGCCATAACCTAGCCATTCTATCTATATTCACCCACCATTTATCTTCACTTACATCAGTCACCTCGTAGTCTATGTCTATCTTCATCTTTCCTGGTTCCAGCCACAGTCTTCATGAGTACACTTGCATCCTTTCTCACTTAATGCCCCAAATCATTGAATCTCCTACATTCATCACGCAACCGACTCACCTCCTCTACTAATGACACATTTGCACGAGACATATAAGCCAAGGGGCATTGAAACACAATTAATCTTCTTTCAACACCACAAGAATAAAAAATTAAATCCACACTACTTGAATCAAAGGGCATACTCACTTCATCCGAAGGGACAGCCATACTGGGAAATCTTTTTAATCAAGAAAAGTGTAAACAAGAGGCGGAGAAACTGAG
Source organism: Ceratothoa steindachneri (assembly GCA_963969495.1). NCBI lineage: Eukaryota > Metazoa > Arthropoda > Malacostraca > Isopoda > Cymothoidae > Ceratothoa > Ceratothoa steindachneri. The sequence continues at coordinate 135,295,105 of OZ018329.1, read as the reverse complement.
GCCGCCCTGAAACGTAAACAAACGGGAGCTATTTCACGATTTAATTTACAGTATAATTAAAGGTTCCTTGAGTATTTTGTCGTAATACTCAATGTTAACTATGTTCCAGAACTTAGATATATTACACCGTAAAAACAAGACAAAAAGCGTCACTAAATAGAACGCTCGCTGAGAACAAGTCCAATCACTACCGCTGAGAAATGACCTGCATTAACTTTTAAACATTAACTAACTCTTTTTTTTAATCTAGAGGAGGAATATCTTATTCATGGAAAGTGGATAAAGCATCGTCTATTTGGCTCGATGAAGAATTCAAAGCCATTGTTCCATTAACATTTTTGGTAATGGATTCTGGTACACCGTAGAGTGTCTTTGCAGCATTTGTCGTGATGTTTTAAAGCCGATTTACAAAATGTTTTTCTCTTTTGTTCTGAGCCATCGCCTTTAGGTGCAAGGGCGTCTTTCGAAATGTGAGCCACACACATAATTTGCCCTCACCAAGGTGTGGTGACCCTTTGCCCAGTAAGAAACTGTGAGAAAAATTGATATTCGAAGCAAATTAGAATCAGGTAAAAAAGAAATGGAATTCTCCTTTTCGTGTTTGTTTCCTCCTCTCCCCCGATAGAGGGCGCGGAGTGAGCTTTATCTTTTTGCATAAAGTAGAAAAATGGTATACGCAACAAATTACTATTTATGCAGGATGTACATGAGGTACATACAGAGCTGTTGAAAGAGAGAGGAAAAGTACCTGTTCTGAAATATCTTATAATTTGCACATATATATATATATATATATATATATATATATATATATATATATATATATATATATATATATATATATATATATCATCACTAACTCTATAATTTAAGAAGAGTATTTTTTGAGTATTTAAATAATAATTTCATCTTAGTTTGGTTATGACTTATGTTTTGCTATCAAAGTTATTTCTAATAATTATTTTATAATATCAAAGAACAAAATGGTAAAGTTCAGAAAAAAATATAAGTATCGAAATTTTGTGAATTCTTCAAAACCCAAAGAATTACTAATGGTGAAGTTCAGAAAATTTATAAAAATTTAACCATGGCTGGTTTTTTTTAGATTTTAAATTTTAATCTTAGCAGCGAAGCGCAAGATCCCCCCTTACGGGTGAGTGGTGAAGCCATTACCCGGTATATATATATATATATATATATATATATATATTATTTGATGATGTCACACCAAATATATAATCGGTTCCGAGATCGAGTGCCATCAGCGAGAATCTTTCAAAAATACTGTGGCTTGATATGGTATTCTAGATGTCGGCCTTAAAAGAATACTCCAGCTCAGGTCGGTCTTCTGCAGAAGAGGAGGGAGGAATTCCAATTAATGTGGTGGACAGCCTCCCGGTCCTTATATTGGCATAATATGTCCTCCCTATTGGATCCCCAATCCTGTCCCAAACACGGATTCCAATCAAAGCGAAGGTTAGGGATGCGGCGTCACCCGGATTCCTCCGAGTCCGAACATCACTTGAGACAAAACAATGTGAGAAATTTCTTCCCTGTGAAGAGGACAAATTTCCCCAATGGAGTCGCAGAAGGTTCTGGATGAAGAGAAACATATAACGCTAATAATAAGGCCACATATTCCCTAAGGATGTAAAATACTATGTTGGGGATGACAAGAACGCTCGACCGACTCCTAATCAGATCCTGTGTCCGAGGAATCTCAAAACACCGAGACCCCGTTGTCCACTAGGGCTTTCCACCGAAATTGATAGCAATGCATCAATGTGTGAACTGTTTGCCTCTAGGATTGCATTGCAAAGCAATTACCACTCAATTTAATGGCAACGGTAGGAAAAGTATAGCCATGTTCCCATTTAATGGATCTGATTCTCTTGTAAGTAAATAAGGATTGCTAGATATTCCACTTCGACGGTAGGAGTAGGGTCGGTCTTTTTAGGACTTAGCACCATTAAGCTATCCAATATTTTATGGTAAAACTTAACACCCTCTCTAGCTCGCCCATTAGAAAGACATCATAGTCTTCTGAGCTGGAAAGTGTCATTTCACATGAAAATACCTAAATTTAGATTGGTGATTTATGTTAACTATTATCAAAGAACTCTTGCGACAAAGCATCTCAACCTTCACATAATCACTACTCACTTTTCCAAACAATTGACCGATTAAAAGCAATTGCAACTTAGGTGTATTCATTTTTTCAGTTATGTCAGTCGGTTCGTGTACGCAAACGACTGTTTCCATCTCGTTTTGGCAATGTGAACATTCAAAAAGTGTGCGGCAATGTAAAGACATTTCTCCACTCTGCCAAGTTCTCAAATCCCTACACAAAATCTCTATGGAATACCGTGTGAAAGTAAGGATGGTTTATTCGAAAATATTCTCTAATTTATATTAAATTTGAACATTATATTCTTTAAAATTTGCCTTTGATAGTATCTAAGTTTCATTTTGAAGAACAGCGGATACAAAAAGCAAAAGTAAAGTAATCTAGATTTGAAGGAATACATCCAAAACTAGAGAACGATAATTATAAATGCAGCCATAACCAGATAACAAACATAATTAACCTAAAAAATTGAAAGAATATATTAAAAACTATATAGGAATTGTGCTGAATGACTTGAACGCAGCTTTGGGCCCAGGACTTCACTCACCCATTTGTCGCATTGTTAGGACCTGATTTTATTCCATTCTTCTTCCAATCATTGCCAGGGATCTTCAACATTCGTCTATTTCAGGGCCATGACTTCCTCACCGAGTATCTTTCCCCTGTTTTCTATCGGCTTTAAATCAGAGTTGTACGCAGCCCTGTCCATCTCATTCAGCATCCAAGGACTGCTTCGATGTGTAGCACGGAGCATTCATTGTCCAGCACCAAAACAGGCTCAGGTACTCCCATTGTTTGGAGCGATGGGATCACATGTCCTTGGAAGAGATTCTTGAATACCGTAACGTTTAATTTACATCGTAAAAGGACGAGCGGGCAGAATCCAGTGCTTTAAAACGCCCTCTATCATTACACTGACACCTACAAATTTAATTAGCATTTTCGTGAATGAGGGATTCAATCTTTCGCCATTACTTGGTCCTACATACCACCGTCCTATCCGATCCGAACAAAATAACTTTGCTTTCGTTAATGAAAAACACTTTTCCACACTTTCAGCAGTCCACAGGTCACGCTCAATAGCGAAGCCAGTCTAATCGATTTATTCGGTTTATTTATTAATGGCCTTTGAGCAGCGGAGACTCCTTTGTATCGCGCTCCTCTCACCCTTCGTAAGACTCCCTGGCGAGATACATTCAGGCTCATTCCATCAGTCACTTAACGTTCTGTTGTGTGGTCTTTTCCGGATTTTCGATGGTAACCCGTTTTTCTCGTGGACTCCCAGGATCAGATATCCTTATGGAGCTTTATTATTCAAGGGAATCACACATTTTGACCAACTACAATGCCTCGATGAGACATAGCTATTGTCCTACCTTCACTTGCCCACGTGCGCTCTGAATTATTCATCGACCTTTTTCGTCTCGTTATTCAGATAATTGGTCAATACCATTGTCATGGTACAACCACTCTATATCATACACTACTCCTATATTATGTGGGGGAGGGTGAATTAATCACCTACTACAACGCGAACCGTTGAAGGATTGTTTGCTGGGATTTACGCCCGACTAGGAGGTCACACTCGAGGCGTTGGGTTTCAAATCCTTAATAATCAGACAGAGTGCATAAATAGTTGGCGAGATTTACTTGAATAGGCCGAGAGTATCGTTTAAGGTTATTTAAAGATGCAACAACAAAAATATAATTTTATTTACAAAGATCCAAATAAGAATAATAATAGGAAAAGGGAAATTATTTAAATTGAAAGAATCTCTTGATAATTATCATGAGGAATGATTCTCAAATAGAATTAATTGATTAATGTAACTAGGCTCAGATCAAAAGGGGGAGCTTGACAATATTAATAATGGAGGGGGGTTTCAGTCTTACGGGTTGATGACTTTGAGGAAGGTCCTTTTTGTGATGCGGTGAGTGGGGAACGTTCCAATGAGGCAAGTATGGCACAATCCGAATGAGGCAGGTTAGGCATAATCCGAACCAACCTTCCGATATGAAAATAGCCGAACTTCAAAGATGACGTTCGACGGGGAATGTGGGTATTCTCGTAACTCCACTGAAAGAGGAATCTTCTTTTCCTCAAAGGTAATCGATGGAGATTTCCATCGGTTCGATTAAACGAAGGGAGAATGTTGCGCAAATTCAAAAGCTTGCCGTCCACAGAAGCTACCAAATGACTTGGGTAGAATCACGGCTGAAAAAGTCTGCTGTCTGACGAACGCTCACAGGACGAGATGATAAGGACGGCCTTGAGGTGCGGGCTGGACTCTTCGAATTACAGAATACCCGAGTATTTGTATGCCCGATTCTGAAGGGAAAGGGGGAGTTTGGAGAAAGGAGTCTCAAACTCCATATATCTTAATCCGGACGCGGAGCCGATTGATCCTTTAGCAGCAAGGGCGAGACAGAGCGGCTCTTTCACACCTCATCACCAAGGGAGGACGGGGGGGGGGGGGCTTAGGACGAGTTTGCAGGAATAGAAAATATTTTCAAACATGTTCAAGAGTCGAAAATTCAAGAATGTTCGAACAGGAAATGACGTTGTCCATGGCGTGATACCATAGCACGTGGTTTCCGATAAATTGGGGTGGGGTGGGGTCAGAGGTTGTTCTTTTACAACCATGAATAACAGTGTGCACTGCACTCGGAACAGTAATGCCATATATATGTCACGAATTTATACAGGAAAAGTAAAATTTTAGTCCTCTAGTTTTGGACGTATCATTCCTTCAAATACACAATCCTTTTCTCATATAATTTTTCCATTTCGCTTCTGTTCTATGAAATTAATATCGACACTAATAAGAGCGAAACTTGCAAACAATATTCTGCGCACGTTTTTATGGATATTATACATTTTCTGAAAATATACGTTTTATTGCTTTAGTTCTCTAGTTTTGGACGGTAGGTACTGTATATATTTAGTATTCAAATAGTAGACCCATTTTCTCCTATTTAAAATAAAGCGTGATTCGAAATCTCAATTCATCATTCGTGGTTTATTTCTTGGTAAATCTCGCAATTTATATTCGCATTTATCTTCGCCTTATGAAAGTATTCGAAATTTCTTGAGGGGCGCCGCCATTCGCTTTATGTTAGAAAAAAAAAAAAAAAGGTACCGGCAATTCTTTTTCTCTTTCAAAAAGTGGGTACAGGATTTTAGTGGAGTTGGGGTATGCTGTTGTTTTATTAGATGAATTTTACGAAAATATAAAAGAGTGGAGGGTCAGAACCGTGTAATTTGGAATGGTAGAAAACGAAATGATTATTGCATTATTAGGGTGAGCAAATAATCGGAAGTTGGCAAATTCAAAATGATTTTCAAGTTAGGATGAATTCAGTTGACTCTTGAGAATCCTTCATTTTTAGAATTCTCGAAGATGTTTGATATATTTGAAGGAGGTGGGCAGCAATTTTACATCTCAACTCTCTACAGAAGTGAATTTGTCTTTCATCATACAAGCTTAACGAACCCTCAAATATATAGAATATTTAAGCCCAGATTTTAGTAGAGTTGCGCATTCAACCCCTTCACTAGAGCCCAATTATACTCGGGCTATGTAACTTTGACACAGTTTTGGCTTTTCGTAAATTTTTACAAACTTTTCTTCGAACCTTTTAAAGACCGGATGGCATTGTTCATTTTTTTGTTAGCAGCTCTTTTCATTGTCATTTCATATTTACTCTTGCCTTTGTTCATCACATATTTTTGTTATTAAGAAATTTAATCAAAGTACTCTTCAATGGTGTCCTCTTGTGTTAAAATTCTATTGAATCTTTTGTTTTTAGTACATTGGAGTGTTTTGGTGTGTTAATGCTCACTTAAGTATGGCGTGTGTTTTTTATTGCTTTGGTTGAAACACCAAAAAACTTTACTTCCCGAATCGCAACGAAATTGAATTTTTTAATTTCCAATTGACAGTAAAACACTAATAAATTAAACCTTTGAACCTTAACTCATTGATGACCCAATTATTTCATCAACATATGTCAATGTCTAAAAATATTACAACTAAATTGGCTTTAAAATTATTATACAGATTCTTTAAAGTGTCATATTTTTAGGACGTTGGGTGTTTATGGATTTTAAAGAGCCTCCGTTTCTTGGGGACGAGGCTTTATTGTGAACGCGCCATCCTTGTATGATCCGGCGTCATTGCATATTATATGCATTCAGTCCACGACGTTCTCTGCTTAGGTCAAATCATTGGCTTTGATTCGAAATTAAACTAGTAAAAGGGAGGGATCTGGAGCAGTGGTTCGGAGAGTTAAATGAACACTAACATTGGAATTTAATGCGTAATCTACATAACTACACAAATTTTACGGTAAATTTATCTGCCACTTCTTTATTGAGTCGTTATTGATAGAAAAAATAATTCATGTAGTTTGAAATCCTCCTGATGAGGTGGTAGGGCGGATATTATATTTATAATGTTAATATTAATAAATTAATAGTCTCGGTTTATCCGCTCGTAAATCTGACATTTAGGTCTCGTCTTTAAACTAGGATCCTGAGGTGATGCATCTGCACTGCGCATTTAGACTGATTCTGAATAATGAACTCCTCAGGTACTGACTTTGGTCATCTTTAGAATCTAGGGGAGCTATTTCGCGAGAGAATTCGGATTCCAGTATTGTCTAAAACTTTTCTAGTCTATTTCATGAGGGTAATCTCATACAAGGGTTTTTATGCCCCAACACATTTTTGTGAATTTATTTAGAATCGCCAGCAAAAAAGCTGTAATATTTTGGGAAGCTGGTATAGAACTTTAACGATAGGATGTTCCAGATATTTCGTCATTTTTGATTCACAACGTACTCTGTTCTCCCCGGTAACTAAAGTGAATGTCACCTCTTTGGATGACTTTTGACTTGATAAAGAAGTCGTATTTCTAGGGTTTGGGGGATTGGATCTCTTATGCTATTCAAACTTGTGATTCAAGATGAGGAGGAAAACATCGTTGGTGGAAATGAGCTAATCAAGACTTACCGGGAGTAAGAGAGGTAGGGATAGAAACGATTCTCTTCTTTATAGTTTTAAAAGTAATACCCTCTTAGTATTCATTCCCAAATAAAATCCTCCTTTATTTCCTACAAGCTCCGAGGAAAGTAAATAAAACTAATTCCATTTTTTAGCGTTTAATTACCATTCTGGAGCAGCGAGGTGGAGTGTGCGACAGGAAAATCCATCCATCGAATAAAAAGCAAAGAAATTAGACGGTAATTAATCGTTCTCCCCTCAAAAGCGTCGGTTCGTTATTTAACACCGAGATTTGCAAATACGAACAAGTGTAATGCGAACTACAACAACATTTGGAATTGTTCTCATAATAACAGGAACACCAACACTCGTCGTCCGGGTGGTAGGAATACCCCCCGGCCTTGGGGTAGGGACGAGGGAACCCGGGTACGAGGGGCATGGCCTTACGGTTGTACTTATATTTCCCCATATTACCAAACACTTCACACACTCTACAGATGTCACCAGCCGCGTCCTCCGTTGGATTATAATATCTTCTGGACAGGGTAGTTTGTGTCGGATTTCTGGGTAAGCTGCTGGTGTACATGTACACGCCGTTGGGGGGTTTGTTCGCTCCCGGATTGGCTGTGCCCCAGTAGCGGCGGAAATCCTGGCAAGGGAGTGGGGGCCCCATATTTCCGCCCTGAGAGAACCTGTTCGGAAAGAGGTGTGAGGTGAGGACATCAGAACATTAAGGCGCTTTTCATTTTTTCTGCGGGTTTTAACCCCGGTTCTTCCCGTCGGAGGCTGAGGGGAAACCTACAGTTTAAAGTGGGAACCAAATCCAGTGAGGCTTCATGGGTAGCCAGTAGTGGAGCCCCATCCAGCGACTAACCATACCCAATGTAACTCCAATCGACTCAACGTGAAGGGGTGGGGTCTATTCCTACTTGGGAGGGTCGTGCTCCCCCCTTCGATCCAGGGGAACGAAACCTCGCATTTCATTGGTAGAGTAAAGCAATGACCAACGAAGGAATTGTTAAAAAGGTGCCAAATGGGATGCTGAGGACCAAGTTGCGCGCAACTATCCTGGATCTGCTTCCATTCCGCATTGAGGATAATTCATTTAAAAGCCTCACTCTTTAGGGGGGCGAAGAAGGAGGTTTGATAAAGAAGGGGACAAGGAATAATTCAAACAGGAAAAGGGTTAAAAGAGAAAAAATAGCTTAGAAAAAGCATGAATAAGAAAGCAAAAGATTGAAATTTTGAATTAAACTGAATAAAAGATCAGCCAAAGTTGCTTTCTTCGCTATTAATATGGATAAATGATGTGCCATATTGGTTTCTTCAATATTAATATTGGTAACAGATATTTCATCTTGGTTTATCTTGGATTCATAAAAGATAAAAGAACTAAACGTCAGTTTTTAAACATTAAAAATGGCTTAAACATCAGCGATCCTGGTTTCATCACTATTCATAAAATATCTGCCAACTTAGTTTCCAGGATATTAATATTGATCAAAGATCTTTCATCTTCTACACTTTTAGTCTGGATGAAACTTCTGCCATCTTTTTTTCTTACTATTACACACGTCTTCGAACCCACTTAATGGGGAGATGCCTTTGTTGGTTTTCTCCTTATATTGCAAAAATACGTTTAACAGCTACCTACTCTAGATTTAAGGAGGGAGGGAAACCTATACAATTGACCTTTCAAAATCAGGGGTCTCCAAACTATTTTCCCTGGGCCACATCAACCCCGCCATCATCTTGCCAAGAAAAGTATATAGGGAACTTACCTCTGTGGGGACTTCCGAGCGACTCCATGGTAGGTGGATTGGTAGCGGGTAGAAGCAGCTAAGGACGAGGGGATTCTGCGTCCCCCCTCATTTTCCTGGGACTCCTGCTCGAGGGCGGTGGACATGGACGGAAGCGAGTAGGAGGAGGTCAGACGAGGTTCCCACTGCTTCGCGTTGCCCTCCAAGGAAATTGGCAGAGGGGGGGCCTTGAGCATGACCGTGGGTGGAGGTTCTCTAGGTAGCAGACTGTGGGTCCCGGACTTCAGCGGGAGGTAGTGCTACAAAGAAGGGAGAGAAGGAGACCTTCTTGGCAAGGCGAGGGGCTCGATCGAGTTCTTTCACTCAGGGGTGAGAACCCAGCGTGGGTAAATTAAAGGATATTCAAGGGGGGAGACAAGGCCCAGGGGTTCAAAGAATGCAAGAGAGGAATTCCAAACTGACTAAATTTAAACATTTATCGTTTGATTAATCAGAAACTGAAAGGGCTAATCCAACGCAGGCTCGTATTCAATATTGAAAAGGGAGAGATCCAAAGGGTAGATAGAAAGATTGGATTAAAATGGTTTTACCGTATAAAAAGACCTTTTACCTAATGAAAGGATGGTTTTTATCATAATATCAAGAAAACATTTTTCCTAATAAAAGATTGTTTTTTTTTTAGAATAAAAGGCCCGATATTTATCTAATAAAAACTATTATTTTCCAATAAAAAGCCGTAATATTTTAAATTAAAAGTGTCCCTCTAGTTTAAAAGACCTCTTTTTTGCCTAATGAAAAGAGCGCTTAATTTTTCCTAAAGAAAAGGATATCACTCCATCATCATCATCATCATCATCATCATCTCTAACTCTATAATTTAAGAACGGGATTTTTTTGAGTATTTGAATAATAATTTCATCTTAGTTTGGTTATGACATTTTTTTTTATCAAAGTTATTTCTAATAATTCTTTTATAATATCAAAAAACAAAATGGTGAAGTTCAGAAATAAATATAAGTATCGAAATTTTGTGAAATTTTAAAACCCGAAGAATTACAAATGGTGAAGTTCCGAAAATTTATTTTTATATATCTTCTTCTATAACTATTTTAGCAACGTGATATTTCGAAAGGGGGAAAATTTAGTTTAGAGTTCCTTTTTAAAATTATTATAATTGGCGAAGTTCAGAAAATTTATAAAAATTTACCCATGGCTGCTTTTTTTTAGATTTTAAATTTTAATTTTAGTAGCGAAACCCAAGCTCCACTCGTAGGGGGGAGTGGCGAAGCCATTGCCTGATTTTTCAATAAATAAAGAGTCAGCTTTTTCAAGTGAAAAGGCCTCTTTTACTAGGAATAGACCGATTTAGATTTTGATACTAAACGACGATGATTTGGGTTTGTTCGTCTTTTTTCTACAAAACTAAACGGATTTACTTAGATGCTCCCCCCTGTCCCGGGGCTCTAGAATCTGGGTACCTTGTGCCAATGTTGATAGAAGAAGAATGCGAGGACTGCGCTCATCTCCTCGCTGATGAAGCCGACGAGGACGAGGAGGAAGCTCCAGCCGTAGTGGTAAGAGACGAGAGGTGGCTCGTAGGAGCTCGCAGGCCGCAGCTTCTCCGCTATCTCGCCCTTCAGGGTCGCGATAAACACGACGATGCCCAGCAGGGTCATCAGCCCTTGAAGGGAAGCAAAATGAAGAACAAGAAATAAAAAGAACTAGTACAGCTCATGCTAGACGAGTGGATACGGCGTTGGCCTACCAACGTCGCGGTACCGGGTTCGATTCCGTATCCCGGCATGAGCGGACGCAAACGTCCACGCACGGATATATCTGGCTACCTATTGGTGGACGCGTTGTGCTCACCCGGTTTTCGGGTGGATAGATCTTACACCTCACACATAGTCAATCACAACACTGCTTTATTTCCTCTCCCGCCTTCACAGCACAACACACACACACTCTCTTTTTCAAGAAATCCTGCGATGGGTATTTATATCCACGTACCTCTGACGCAGAACAGGTCCCTCTCCGCTGAGGTGACGAATGCTTCCACCAGAACGTTGATTGGTGTCAAAACATAATACATCCTGGCACCTCTCCCCGAAGAGGACCGGCCTCTGGGGCCCCTGTACCGACCAGCGATTGCCATACTGACCTTATATAAATTTCATTATCCAGTCGGTGATCCTCCCAGTATCATGGAAGGACTGACGATGACTAACTAACTAACTAAAATAACTATGAGGAACGCGCATTGTATCCATATCCTTGTACATGAGGAACAAAGACCCCGGGATCGAACACCGATACTGTTGGAGACCAAGAGCATCTCAACTAAAAGGAATGTCAAATGAGACTCATAAGAGGATGAATATTTGAGAGGAAAGATAAGAAGCGACTACTTTATGTTAGGTTGGTCTACTCGACACATTCAGTTGCATGGAGTGGATGAAGAGTAGCTCTCAGGCGCGTTGAAGAGATCTACCCATTGCCCCACAACCGGGTATCACGGCCTCGTATTTGGCCGCTTTACTCACTTAATATATAAATGAAAGAGAGAGAGAGAGGGGGTGAAGGGCGATTGACGCAAGGGCGTTGCCCTCATGGAAACTGAATACCTTCAAGTGGGAGGAAAAGGAAAATGGAAGGCTGGTGGAGACTGGGAGGAGAACACAAGTGCAAGTACATAAGACAGAGAATAGGGGTGGAGAGAGGAATGATTAAAGGCTATTTAGCGAGAACCAGGGACCTTTGTTTGGATTAGACGCAAATAGCAATAAATAAAAGAAAAAAAGAGGCGATAATAGATGGGATAGATCGGACTACTAAACGAGCCCAGGGGTGATGGTGAGCCAGTACCGCAGGGGTTTCCTGTGGAGGGGCAATTTAAGGATATTAGAATACAAGGCAGGTATGATCTAGATGGAGGTTCGATCGTCCCTTCTCTTTATGAGGGACTCTATGAAAAGAGGAATCCGACTAACAGTGGAAGGGGGCGGTTAATGCCCCAACACGTGGCAGAGCAACATCAGAAGCTAAAAGGCTGATAGGGAAAAATGAAAAGCTCTTACAACAGAAATTGAATCTCGCAGATAACAACGGGGTGGTGAAAGTTATGGCAGAGGGATAAATTCCGTTTCGAAAATCTGTGAACAGCACCAATTTCGGGGAAATGAGCAGAGACGAGAGGCAAACCCTCTCAAATTTAGCCTCTTTTTTTAATTTAAAGGGGACCCATTCCACAACTCCCCCCAATGGCATGGGTCGCCGAATTTTGCGCTAGTGACCACACTCATCCCGGCAGCGAGAGAGGAACAGGCGCAATGATTACATAGGCTTAGAGATTCGGCGAGAATGTTCCAGGAAGTCTGGGAGACAAAAAGGTCGTCGCAGTAAAGTTGAGGAACCACTCCATCAAATGGCGCTGCACCTCGCGAGTGTGTCCGATTCAGAGGCAACAGAAAACGTCCTGAGGTCCTCAAAGCATTTGAGGCAGGTTCAGAACAAATTCGCGGTAGAATGAGACGCAACTCTAAGGTTCCTTTGACTCTTCCTCATCTTTATTTGGAGTGGAGAAGAGCGAAACACTGCTTCAGTAAAGCAGTTTTCACAGAATGTTTGGCGCGCTCTTTTTCTGCAAACACTACATGTTCAGAAACCAAAACAGAAGAAAGTTTCTACATCTGACCTCCTGGTTTGCAAGATCCGTGACGCCACGTTTGCTGCGACTCGGAAGGGAGATTCTAAAACTTCGCGGGCACCGAGGGCGTTTTTGGGGTCACTATAGATCCCAATCTGTTCTCCGAACCGGAAACGACGTGTAACTTAGGGTTATGTTGAAATCAGCTTTGCCGTAAAGAAAAAAACACTGTCCATTATGGACCCGCCGGCTTCAAACGGAGGGAAGAATGCGAGAAAGCTGAACCCCACGACGGATTTGAACCCATTCGTGTACAATGCCACCTAAGAGTGTGATACGGTGTGTGCTCCAACAAGTTCAAATACAATACTTACGCTACTATACAGTCATGGGCAAAGGTTTTGATACTAATTTCTATATTTTTATTCTTTTATAAAGTTTATGTAATAGAAATAATTATTATATTATTTAAATCATTGCAGGTTTAGTAAAAGGTCAGCATGAAAAAAATCACCTCATTTAGGAAGCGAGTTTCGGTCCCTGGAGCTTTGCTATTCGATCAAAGGGGTAAAATGATGATAGATATATGTTAAAAGATGATGTTATTTGATAATACTATATTTTCGTAATATTTTTTGGTAAAAATGAATGTTTGAATATTTTTTCAATTCAAGAAATTGTTCTTTCCAAATAAAAGCGTGCAATTATTGAGGCTCTGCACAAAAGTGTTCTGAAGTGCAGAGAGATAGTTACTAAGCGGATTAAATCAACCACCACCACCACATTTAAAATGACTAGTTACAGCCATGTGAAGAAGTCTTCCAGACGCCTAAGAGATTCAAATGAACGCCAAGATCGCCTTCCGGTTGACTCTTAGCTCAAAGATGGGGCTGCTTCTAGTGGCAATCTTGCTTACCATTAGAAAGAGGTAAGTGTGAGAGCTTCAGTGTCAACAGCGATGTAGAGACTTTCCTACAAAATTCTCAAGTCGAGAAGTGCTGCGAAAATGCCTCATATCACGAAGAAGAACTCTATGGATAGGCTGCACTTTTTTTGCAAATATAAAGAATGGACTGTTTAAGACTGGGATAAAGTGATATTCTTTGATGAAGCTCCATTCCACTTCTTTAGACATCCTGAATATATATCGTTAGTTTGAGAGAAGAGAAGCATTTTCAGGACTCCTGCGTTAAAGAAAAGATGAACCATCTGGACACTCCATTTTTGGGGCTGCTTCTCATCTAAGGGAACTGAAACATTAACAATTCTGCCCAAGTAATCAATATGGTACCAAAATCTGCTTCATTCACACCTTTTATCAAACAGTTATTAACAATTTAGGGATGGTAACTGTATTTCTCAGCATAATGTCGCACATTGTAACAAGGCAAAATCAAGAACAAAGTGCATGGATGAAATTAATATTAAACCTTTGGGCCCTTGGTCCTACTCTTTGCCAGATTTGACCCAAATAGAGAACTTTTAGGCGATTATCCAAGAAGCGGTTAATGAACTGAAACCAAACAATGATGAGGAGTTTCGGGTCCTTATTGAACAAAAATATGGACAAATATCAGTGAAGATATCTCAAAACTTTGGTCTCCAGCAGCTAAAACGAATTGAATGTGTGCATATCACCTTCAAAGATACTGAAACAAAAGATAACGTTTGATTCGTTCTATTAATTTTCTTATATAAAAAAGTATAGTAGTATGAAGACTTTGGCCATGACTGTGCAATACAGGCAGAACAATGTTGTCATGTATGAGTTAGGTGTTTTTAAGTGTAAACTAAGAGTTATGTTATCTTTTTTCTGAAATGAACTTCGATACAACCAGGGGGAAATTTCAAGGATTACTTTGTGCAATTATCAAAGAAATAAGTAATTTCAAGAAAATAGATTTGCGTATTTTCTTTTCTAGATTTGGACGCTACTGTAGTAACGAACACCCCCATCACTCCGCACCTTCCCCTCTGCACTGCTCCGCAGTCAGGGGATGTGAGGGTTATCTATTAAGAAGTGCGGATGAATTTGACTCGGCAACTCCACTGTGAATAGCTGGACTTCCCTCTCAGTGCCAATTGGTGATTTCAGTAAGGAAACCATCTCAACTTTACTTCATAATAAGAAAGATACAGATGATTAAAAGCAAAGGTTACCGTCATGATTTAAAGCTATTCGTAAATTACGTGGGGGAAAATGAAATGGAAAAATTACGAGGTTCATTCTCTTTTGTGAGCTCCTTTCCATCAGAGGAATATTCTACCAAATTCCTATCAACTGAATAGAAAAGTTGATGCTACAACAGAGTTATGGTGAGGAGAACCATTTATTACGGACAGTGTGGTGGTTATGATAGTCAAATAATAAGACTGCCGCCGATTTTTGCAACCAAAACTAGAATGACTTGTTTGGTTGTCTTTTCTCCATTAAAAAATTTTTGAATTTTTGAATAAAACGAAAAAAGATATGACAAAGGGTAACACCATTTGAATATCAGGGAATAATATTTTGTACTTTCAGTCTCAAGAAACAACGCAAATATAACCCTAGAAAAGAGCCTTTTATAAGACCTAAACCAACTCACCAATCCCCGGTAACGTTCCTAGACACGTTTAGACATGAAATTAGAACGTTTACCCTCGACTTAATGAAGCATAACATAATAATCTTTTGTAGCTTCACTTGCAAAGAATTAAAGTCAAATATTTGTTTAATTGAGCCTAAGTCAACCAATATGACATTCCAAATTTATTTAAGGGCAATTCTATCTGAAAATTGATAATAAATACAATGATAAGATTATTTGTAGGTCACTCGCGGTAGCGAAGTTCGGCTCAATGTTTGATCACTATATTTTAGGGACTTTTCGTTAATATCTATTTTATGGAGAATTCTACCTACTCTAATTTTCTATGGTTATTTAGAATACAAATCATGTATAGTATTCTCTTCAAGGCAACGAGCATTCACCTAGCGCTTGTAGACTAAGGAAAGGCTCAAGGGAAGGTGTTTTTCATGGCAGGATTGAAGGCAATTAGGTAAGGTGAGGAGCGGATATCAGGTGCAGATGATAAATTTAATACTAGGATCAAATCTAGAGAAAATGAAGGGTTATCAGGGCCCTGTATAGGCTCAGTGTGGAAGATAGGTAGGATGGTGGTGCAGTGTTTAAGGTTTGATATGTAAGAATGAAAACCTAGAAGGTCATTCTGGATCAAATTGGCAGTCTATGCGGATGAGAGAGAGCAAAGGAACTTTAAGAGAGAAAGGCTCTCATCGGAGGAAAAGGAAGGGTGCAAAGTCATCCAAAGGTAAAAGGGATCAAAGAGTAAAATGCGATCCAGCATAAGGAAATTACAGTAAGCAAAGCGAGAGGTAAAGAAAGTGTAGAGGGCAATCTCAAAACCATTGCAGTTATTTGGGAGCGGGTGTGGTTAAGATAATTCTGAAAGCAGAGAAAGGTGTTTAGGTAACTAGCAACATGGAATTTGACAAATAATTAATTAGAAGGTTAGAAAGGTCACATTAGATTTACAGTGTGCAATATCCGATGGATTAGTCACTGTCGTAGAATGACTCCCGACGATACCATATATTACACTATTCGTTGAGGGAACTTCCTTAATTATCTTTAGAGTGCGTTTACTGTCTGGCGGCCGATATTATGTATCTTCAAAATGCTTAAGAAGTGGAACTGAGCTCAAGGATAATAATATTGCTATCATTAATAAAATAGAGTTTTATTAATAATAACTATAAACAATACACAAAAACGGAAAATATTGACATAAACAGAATGGAAAGGGTCGTGGAGACTCGGGCTAATCCAAGGATTTAAGGGATTAAAAAAGGTAAAACAAATATAGAGTTAAAGAGATGGGATGGTTCGATAAACAATTTAAAGCACAGGATAGAATTGACAAAAGGGATCAATACTCAAAGGTGAAGTTTGGCTTACGTAACTTTTGGCACTAGTGGTGCAGTGGAAGGTGGCGAAAAGGAGTTTCGGTCCGCTGGCGAGTTCCAGCCGAAGGGGGGGGGGGATAAAAGGATCCTGACGAGGCGTCTTGGGAAGGAGAACCGTTTCTCGACGAACGGCTTGAAGAACAATGGCTGTTCTAGGTTGTTCTCTTCTGAACAAAGGGGGGGATGAGAACCGTCTCTTGTCTACGGGCTCAAGAACAATGGCTGTTCTAATGTTGTTCTCCTTTGAACAACAGGGGGGGTGAGAACCGTTTCTTGGCGAAGGGCTCAAAACGAACAATGGCTGTTCTAATGCTGTTCTCCTTGAACAACAGGGGGGGATGAGAACCGTTTCTTGGCGAAGGGCTCAAAACGAACAATGGCTGTTCTAATGCTGTTCTCCTTGAACAACAGGGGGGGGATGAGAACCGTTTCTTGGCGAAGGGCTCAAAACGAACAATGGCTGTTCTAATGCTGTTCTCCTTGAACAACAGGGGGGGGGGCCTTGGGGACTTGGCGTCGGAAAGGCTCGAACCTTTGGCACTCAAGGAATATTGTCCTCCTTCTGGACAAGTGATGGTGAATCTCGAGATCGAGGTCCCTTGGCGCACAAAGGGAGAGAGGGTCGTGGTGATGTTTCGCGACGAAAATCTGGATCTCCAATCTGATCTTAGTGGTAAAGTTTTCATATAAATAGCCAGGACATCTCCTTGGCGTGGGGGGGGGGAAAATGGAGTGAAAGCTTGGAGGGAACGCACAGCCGGGCCGGGGAACAATGCCTTATCTGTTCATAAGCCTAACTCGATCTGGCGAGGTCGGCGTATTGGGGCGAACGGGGGGACGATAACCTCCTTGTTTAAACATTGGCATCCGGTAGCTGAGATAAGACTCCAAGCCTCGAATCGAAGATGCACGTGGGCAGCATCGTGGTTTTAAATAATACGGGGTAGGGGTTGAAATTAAACGCAGCTTCAACACGTTCTATCACACCCCTCCATTCCAGGGGAAGTTGTCACTTCGAAAAAAAAAAAGAGAGAAGGGACAACGATAGAGCTCCGTTGTGGGGATCTCGTTTTCTTGTACCAACCGTACCTTCCTGCACCTAACTAGTATTACCTCAATACATATGATTATTTTGATCTTTAGATTACAGGGGAAAATAACCTTTAATACAACTTAATAAAAAAAAAGGGGCATGGAACAATGAAATGATATAAAATTAGTACATACGGGACAAAATAATTTATACGTAAATTAATAAGAACAAATATATAGACATACAAAAAATTAGCCATTGAGCGTTACAAAATTCAGACATATACATTAATTAATTATATTACAAAAGAATCTTAAATTAAGTCGTACAAGACGGTATATACCTACATGGAGATACTAATCCTATGAATACAATTATTCTACGCTATTCGGTAACGCATTCCTACTGAGTGCGTCAGCGACCTGGTTATCGGAACCTTTTATCTAATTTATTTTAAACTGATACTCTTGCAAGAGTAAACTCCAGCGCATGATGCGGCCGTTTGAGTGTCTCAAATTCCTAATATAGGCTAACGGACGGTGGTCGGTTCCTATTTGAAATTCTTTACATATCAAGTACAGCTTGAATTTGTCTATGACCCAGATAATTGATAGAGCTATCTTTTCTCTAGTGGCATATCTCTTTGCGCGTGGTAATAATTGACGACTAGCATATGCAACTGGATGACTCGTTCTGTCATCCACGTATTGAAGGAGTACACCTCCAATGCCCTCGTTGATCACGTCGGTCTTAACCCCAAAGGATTTTTCCGGGTTGGGCAACTTAAAAATGGGGGCAGAAATGAACTTACTTTTGAGCTGATTAAAATGGGAAACAGCGACATCATTCCAACGTAAACGATCGGAGAAATTCTTTTCCTGAAGGGGGCATAGGGGGGCCGAAATTGCAGCGAAATTCGGAACAAATCGCTGATAGGGAGAAGCTGATCCTAGGATCGATCTTAATGGCTTCTTTGTAATCGGGAGGGGCATGTCGGCGATTGCCTTAATCTTGTTCTCGTGCGGACCTAACTTGTTTTGTCCTATTTTGAAACCCAAATATTTGATGGTTTCGTGGGCAAACTGGCATTTGCTGGGGCCAATGGTGAGGCCATTTTCACGCAGTTGCTCGAAAAGAGCTAATAGGGTGGGTAAATGGTGATTCCATTTAATTAGTTCTTGTAGCTGACTCTTCTGACGTGGTGTCAGCTGCGCGTCACTATCCAGGTCAGAGGGTTCCAAAGACTCGCCTGGTAGAAAAGGAGGAGGGTAATCGGCATCAGGTTGGATGCACACTGTCTGGATTACCTTAAGGGACTCCGCGGGGTAATCTTCTTCAAGCGCCGATGCTTCGTCCAGTGCTACGAAGGTATCTCCATGGGCGCGTTGGGGGTTCTTTTTTTCTTGGGGTCCAGGGACAGTCTCCGTGTCCTTGTCTGGGGCCTTATCACCTAAGGGTGTAAGTGATTCACACTCCTCTTTTGCCGTCCTAAAGTCCTGGTTAGGGGTCTCCGAGAAATCGGACGGTATCGGGGTTCTGATGGGGACGGGCTCCTGGGCTTCTTTCTTATCTCGGCCTTGAGGAAGGGCGGCCTGAAACACAGTGTCGAAACTTACTTGGGGGCTCTGTCCTATAAGTACGGAACCGAATTGTATGGGTGCTACAATGACTTCAGCCCAGCCATTATAATATTGACACTGCAGGTAACATCTAGCGACGGGGAATCGGTTCGCCCGCCCAAGTTGGTCATGTACCACCGCAAATTTTTCGTGGTTAGAGGCCACTGGGAGGAGTTCGTCGGACACGATGAAACACGTACATCCTGTGTCCCTGACGAGAGTCAATACTCGGCAGCTGTCCATGCTGCCCTCCTCATATTTCAAAGTTCCCGATGAACTTTTACCAAAAACAAAATTTACCTGGTGGCCTGACGGAGGGGGAGAAGTTTCTGCTTGGGTCTGCACCACCGGGGGAGCCGGGGTTGCATTAATCTGGTGAACTTGGTGGGCTGGTCCGCTTTTAAGCCTAGAATTTTGGGGGCAATTCCAGCTCATGTGGTTTTCTACACCACAGGTGAAGCATATGGTTGGTCGCTTCGGGAAGAGAGATGGAGGAGAAGTCTTAACGGGAGGTTTGGAGTCCCGTTGTTGGTTTTGGGGAAAGAAGTTTGGGGGTTTTACGGGGCTCGGAAACTTTGTCAGCTTTCCTGGGAAGGAGCGCGAGTCCGTCCTTCTTTCTTCTCGTTGGATTTCTTTTTCTCGTTCTTCTTGTTGTATTTTTCCTTCTCGTTCTTCTCGTTGGATTACTCTTTCCCGTTCCTCTCTTTCTCTTTCTTTTTCTACCTTTTTTCTTTGAACTTCTGCTTTAATCCGAGCTAATTCAATCTGAAGCTCAGCTTGTCTTATCCGTTCCTCTCTTTCTCTTTCTTCTCGTTGTATTTCTCTTTCACTTTCTTCTCGTTGTATTTTTCCTTCTCGTTCTTCTCGTTGGATTACTCTTTCTTCTCGTTGTATTTCTCTTTCTTCCTTTTTTCTTTGTTTTTCTCTTTCTTCCTCTTTTCTTTGCTCCTCTTGAATGTACTCAATTAGTTCTTTTCCGGAAAATCCCAAGGACTCTTCTTGCGCTTTAAAGATTTCAAACTGAGTCATCTTTGCACTTGGGGGCGCACTAGTCAACCAACTAAAATTCCTTGCAACAAGAATTATGCCTTTATAGAATTAGCCTACCTAAATATGGGCACTGACCTATTCGTACTTGGTTTCTCAATCTAAATAACCACTGACTAAAATCACAAAAAAACACAAACAAATTATTATAACCGTTCCTTGAGCTACTCCAGCTTCTTAAGTTTAAAAAAAAGGGGATAGCAATCGGTAAAACAAAAGGGAACTACTATATTCTATTATTATAACGAATAACACTATGCTTTACTCGACTGAGACCAGTGTTTGCAAAGATATAGAGTTAAACCTTACACACCTGATACCAAATTTAAATAGTATATATATATATATATATGTCGTAGAATGACTCCCGACGATACCATATATTACACTATTCGTTGAGGGAACTTCCTTAATTATCTTTAGAGTGCGTTTACTGTCTGGCGGCCGATATTATGTATCTTCAAAATGCTTAAGAAGTGGAACTGAGCTCAAGGATAATAATATTGCTATCATTAATAAAATAGAGTTTTATTAATAATAACTATAAACAATACACAAAAACGGAAAATATTGACATAAACAGAATGGAAAGGGTCGTGGAGACTCGGGCTAATCCAAGGATTTAAGGGATTAAAAAAGGTAAAACAAATATAGAGTTAAAGAGATGGGATGGTTCGATAAACAATTTAAAGCACAGGATAGAATTGACAAAAGGGATCAATACTCAAAGGTGAAGTTTGGCTTACGTAACTTTTGGCACTAGTGGTGCAGTGGAAGGTGGCGAAAAGGAGTTTCGGTCCGCTGGCGAGTTCCAGCCGAAGGGAAGGGGGATAAAAGGATCCTGACGAGGCGTCTTGGGAAGGAGAACCGTTTCTCGACGAACGGCTTGAAGAACAATGGCTGTTCTAGGTTGTTCTCTTCTGAACAAAGGGGGGGATGAGAACCGTCTCTTGTCTACGGGCTCAAGAATAATGGCTGTTCTAATGTTGTTCTCCTTTGAACAACAGGGGGGGTGAGAACCGTTTCTTGGCGAAGGGCTCAAAACGAACAATGGCTGTTCTAATGCTGTTCTCCTTGAACAACAGGGGGGGATGAGAACCGTTTCTTGGCGAAGGGCTCAAAACGAACAATGGCTGTTCTAATGCTGTTCTCCTTGAACAACAGGGGGGGGGGCCTTGGGGACTTGGCGTCGGAAAGGCTCGAACCTTTGGCACTCAAGGAATATTGTCCTCCTTCTGGACAAGTGATGGTGAATCTCGAGGTCGAGGTCCCTTGGCGCACAAAGGGAGAGAGGGTCGTGGTGATGTTTCGCGACGAAAATCTGGATCTCCAATCTGATCTTAGTGGTAAAGTTTCCATATAAATAGCCAGGACATCTCCTTGGCGTGGGGGGGGGGGGAAATGGAGTGAAAGCTTGGAGGGAACGCACAGCCGGGCCGGGGAACCATGCCTTATCTGTTCATAAGCCTAACTCGATCTGGCGAGGTCGTCGTATTGGGGCGAACGGGGGGACGATAACCTCCTTGTTTAAACATTGGCATCCGGTAGCTGAGATAAGACTCCAAGCCTCGAATCGAAGATGCACGTGGGCAGCATCGTGGTTTTAAATAATACGGGGTAGGGGTTGAAATTAAACGCAGCTTCAACACGTTCTATCACAGTCACCAATAACAAACACATCAGTTTGGCCATAATTGAATTTCAGGTTGTCCGGGATCGAGTCAATCTTGATGTCGTGTGTGGATTGTTCGATTTCATAGAACTTCAGAAAACGTGTTTGTAGAGAAGTAGATGCATATTTGTGTATCAATTGTATGGAAATATAAAGTTAGATCAAAGCAACGCCATAAAAATGCCGAGGGGAAGATTCTACGAAACCAGAGTAGACCCAGTAATGAAACTTTGGAACCCCATAATGCCCCCTTCTCCCCGCCCGTCTATACTCCCGAGGTGAATTAAATGATCACGTGATGATATAATACAAGCATGTGAAAATGAAGTTAGTAAAATTTAATTAACATTAATGAGATGAGAGTCGCCAGGAACTTTGCTCCACTTTATTCTTCTTCGTTCATTTCCTCTCTGTGAATTTGGTGTCGATGAACGAAATAGATTTCAGTTAGATTTATTTGAATTTAATTTCTAATTTATATAAGGATCATAAAATCAAAATAAGACACAATAAGTTAAATACCAGATGAAAGTTTGTGATTCTTAAAATAGGTGAGAGTCTCTTAATCGCTAGAAGAATGGGTGAGAAGTCCTCATGATGGCGGAATTGGAAATTCGCATTCCCTGAAGGTTGAATTAAGTTCTCAAAGGATATTCCGGAAGTAGGATAACATCAATTGAACTGGCGGATTTTAGATATGTGGTACATATTTCCAATTATATTACAATTGTTGTTCATTCTCTTCCATTTGGGTGGTATGATTTTTCTCAAACGCAACCAAAGGTGGTTAGCCTTATCTTGCATCGATGGTCAGGGCATTACAAAGAGTCAAGGCGATTCCGTGTTCCTAAGGGTAACTTACCAGAGAGGATGAAGAAAAGTCCCGCAACGAGCAGTAGGACGCGCCTCCGTTTTTGCAGGTAGCCGTATATAAGGAGGAATTCGGCGGTCATTAGCAGAGTCGCTGCCAAGAGGAAGAAAACCATCGACTGAAGAATGGCATCTGCAAAGAAGCACCACCTCAAATAAATCATCTTAAACATCATCCAACTAAATTTATGCCAGAAATAGTGGAATCCACTAAGAATTAAAGGGAATGGGATTGGTGAAGGAAAAAGAATCAGAACGAAAGACTAAAATAGTCTTCGAGATTAACAGATTGCAAACACTAAAGAGCATTGAATTTCTAAACATGGAAGCGATTTGCCGCAGTAAATGAGAGAAAATGTTTAGTATCAAATTAAAGTGTCGCTTGCTGGATCTCTCTTTTGGGTGCACCCATAATTCCACGCAGCGTGATGGATCACTTCTGCTGGATACTATTGCGCGACATCCGAGAGGAAAAGTATGCTATATCATTAAAACTTCCTACTTCTGACTGTCTGTAGTACTATTATGTGTTTATATGCTTATATCCAAGTAATAGTAAAATTTAATTCCGTCAGTGTTCTTCGTCTATGTTTTGTTTCGTTCTGTATTATGTTATTTTAATATATGAAATAACCACATTATATTATAAATATATGCATTATAATAAAAAATTGGGATATGTGAAAGCAAAAAAAAACAAACTCGATGTGATAGGTCAAAAGGGTAGAAAAATTTGAATTATACTTATGAAAATTAGTCAAAAGCACCTATTTCCATGCTTGCCTAAGAATCCTTAAGTAAATCAATTATATTAATTCGTAGATTGCCATTAACTGGGACACGTATTAAAATGGAAAAAAATTATCTTTTAAAATTACTGGAACAAGAGCGATCCTTTATGAGAGTCAAGGCATAAATGTCACATTCTTAAGGATTCGAAGCGAAAACAAAAAATGAAGTTCACATTCAAATTCAAGACATCGGAAAATATCTTAGGAAAATAATATAAATACGAGTCTGTATCAGCCGATGAACGTGGAGATTGTATTCAATGTGACTACTTAGAGGTTGGTTACATTTCGGTTGCAAGCATATATGAATGCGTATTGCACGCTACCTCTTTACAAAATATTGCCCAGACGGCGATAAAAAAAACATTTCAAGAATCTGTCCTAATTTCACACAACTAATGTTGTTGCTGAAAAGAGACGTTTTTCACTGATTCGTGTTCCCAAGGTTATTGTCTTTCGTAGGTTTAAAATGGCGTGTTAACTATAGAAAATTATTAAACCATGCTAATTTAATTAGCACTACAACTTGTTAATTTCCTTTGTGATTAAGATAATAAGAGAAGTTTAAGATGTTTGAAAGAGTGCGAATAAATGGCAGAAGTAATTAATTAGAGTCTATTTTTATTGTTTTCTAAATGCTTGGATTTTGCTACGAATTCTTTGAAGGGAGGATTAGCGAGTTAGAGAAAGTGGATTAACTATAAACAAACACAACGAGAAGAGTGACAAGCTGTTTACTGCGCAATTACAATTCAAACAATGGGAGTGAAACAGAGACTGAGAATTGGCTCTATACAAGATAGCGTTTAGTCGCTCATCAATTGACATTACAGATGGAGGTACGAATTTTCCGGCCGGATTTAAATTGGGATTTTAAATATAGATTTATGTAACTGCTATGAGAAAGATCGCTTTGATATTCTGTGGAATTCTAAAGCATGCAAGACCATTCAAAATTAAGTATACCACTCACATGGGACTGATGATGATGAGTCTTTGATATCTGAAACGTAGTCTCTCTCGGAAAATATGTCGATTTTTGAGCATTTGAAATACAATTCCCCGGCTGAGAAGAAAACTAATGTTAATCGTTGGAAATTCCTTATGAGAATGACTATACTATTACATTTTCATTAGTTTATAAAAATTTTTAGAAAAAGAAGTACAACCCATTTTAATTAACAAAAAAATACATTCAGCAAAATAGTTTCCATCCTTATTGCCAATGTTCTCCTATGGTTCAACTAAACAAGACAACCTTCTTGAAGGAGTCACTCGGATTTGATGGAATTATGATTCGATATCCCTTTACCACTTATATAAAAGACTTTGCCATTAAATTTATGTAGTTGTAAGTTAAATGAATGGTAATGAGATGGTGAAATGTCCGGGAAATATGGTGGATGGGGCCAAACTTAAATTTAATTTAGTCTTTGGTCAAACATGTCACTCGTGGGGTGAAATGTCAAGAAAGAGGATGACAACCCTTTCGGTTGACCAGTGAAGGGTGGATTTTGTTCAAGAGCTTCATTTAAAATGCAATTGTTGAATATAATTTAGGAAAGAAAGCAAGTAATATTCACACGTTGTAAAAGTTGTCCTTCAAAAAGTTCATGTAGCACCCAAACACTATTTTATAGTTTAAAGGAGGCCTAAGCATTGCCTCCTTTTCACTTTTTTTCGTGGCTCATTCTTACATCATTGATTCTTCATCATCCATTGAATTTATGTTGCGCTGATATCAATTTCTCAAGAAACACTCCGGTGGTTTAGTTTGGGTGGAGCTATCAATCAGCACAAACAGTTGCATCCACGTTCGCTTCTGATTCAACCCATTTGGGTTGACTTTTGAATCATGGACAACATAAATGAACTTAAAGGGAATGTTTATGTGTTGGGGAGGAGAATAGTTCCGTCATGTTGCTTTAAATTTCCACGAACCTCTTAAAGAATTTCTTGCCAAGCTTCCATTTTGCTCCCCTCTACTTGTGTATGGAGAGTGACATGGGATAATGATAGGTTAGAGACATAACTGTGATATTAATTCTCAGGAAATCAACATTTTGATTAATATTAAAATCATAGATTATTGATAGAAATATAAAAAGTGTGTGGCTTATTTTAATACGAACTGCATTTATTAAATTTGTTTGCACAGTTAAAGTTGGTTAAGATTAAGATACATATCTAAAGTCATTTATGCTGATCCTTCACATAACTTGTTCGAGAGAAAACTAAAACATTCATATAATAATCTGTGTGAATGATTTACTCATCCTCATTTGCATCAATTACGCCCATCCAGCATGAAGGCCGTAAACTAATTTTACCATTTCAACCAAACCATCACTCTTCTACAATATGTCCGTCAAATTCCCCTTCAACTATATACATACACCCTATTTGCTCTGCTATCTTCATTTATCATTTTCTTGAGAAAGAATGAATCAGACTTCCATATTTTCAAACTCTCAAATCAATTGCCATCCACAACTTCCGCCCCGAAACACTTTTTTGACTTACGATTCGTTTCACATATATTAAATAAGCCGGCGTATGTCTTTTTGACAAGGAATTCCCGCTTTGCGGAAAGCTCTGCGGTGGTTGCGTTTAGGATTCTCTCTTCCATGTGGATCCACTCGCGCCCGCATAGGGCGGCCAGCAGAGAGAGGCCACTCACGCAGGCAGTAGCTGGCGTGAAGAACCACAACAACCGCCCTCTGGCGTTCATCTGGAAAGTAGAAAAACAGCATCACATAACACTTCTTTGAAAATTGGTGCATTCGCGTTTACTTTCAAAGAGGAATCCATTTTCGGAATTGCAGTCTGAAACAGTGTTTCCTTTTTCTAAAAGGTGGAGAAGCAAACAAATCAGTTTATTAAAAGTTATTTCGGTCATAGTTCTGCAGAAAGATGGGTTCAAAATGCATTCCTTTGAAATTTGAAATTCTTTTTGTTCAGTTTCTTTGTGTTCTCGTATAAATAACACTATAGAGAGCTGAAGAAGCCTGATGCAGAATTAAAACGTCACAAAGACCGCCAAGTGTATTTTAAAGAAATATAAAACTAATTTAAACTATGAAAAGATAATATGGTGCGCCCTTATAGGAAACACTACTTGGAAGGGTAGTGGTTATATGGATTGAATGTGTGCGTTGAGGAAGTTGGCTAAAAAACAAATAGGGGTAAGATGTAAGAAAGATTTATATGTGGATAGAGCATAAAATCAAGTTTACATGGAAGCACATTGACAGTTTCAATAAATATAGGGAATCTGGGATGAAATCTTTTATGGTATGTAAAGTGATTAATTTTATAAGGTAATTATTATTTTTATACTTTATAATTAACTCTATTACCTAAAGTGCTTTCAACGACTTGCTAAAGTAAATAATTCCAGATCTGATTAAATTTGGACGATAAAAATTTGTGTTATTAAAATGTGAAATAATTGCGGATATTCCTTTTCCTGGCCACTCAGTTATTAAACTTAAATAGCAACTTGTACTAGTACTTTGATCTTAGTCGAGAAAGTAGAGATGAACAAATGTTGATTCTTTGTTGCAAGTTTACCTATGCTAGGTCGTGAAGAATCCATTCCACAATTCGAAAAACCTGTCCTATCTCCTCTAAATGACGATGCATTGTTGAAGAGTTACATTCGAAAATTCTTCCACCGTTATTTTGAAAACATCGAGATCAAATTCAACATGGTGGCCAGAACTGGGTTCATCTTTGATACTAACATTTACCGAGCAAAAATTCTGAAACCATCTTTGGCATTGGATCACACTACTTATTTCTTCACCGTGTACTTGACACAAACTTTCTCCTCTACGCCACCTCCTCATTCATGTCGAAGAAATCCCCAGCAGCTCAAACTGATCTGGAGGTTACCCAGCATTTATGCACGCATGCCCAACTGACAAGTTCGAGGGGCAGCAGCTCGGGTCTTATTCTTTGTTCAAGATGCCCGGAGAGGGTTCCCGCTCGCCATGATGTCTTGGGTCTTTATGCCACTGCTCTCTCTTGTTTTACTTTCCTTAAACCAGTTCACGCGGCCACACTTCCTACTCACATTGTGGTCAGCCTAATCATCTCCTGCTTCTACAATCTTTACCAAATTCCCTTTGGCTTTTCTTCCTTAACCGTCACTACCTCGTGTCCACTTAAACCGACCACTATTCGCTGTCACAAGTCACATCACTCCTGGAGGTATGTACTCATCCATCATATATGTAGGTCATTAATTGTCCATCCGTGTCAGTCCTCCTAAGCGTCATTCCCACTGTAAATTTACACTGGTCATCTCCTTGTCAATATTGCCACCAAAACGATCTCCCCCCCATCATATGGCCAGGGACAGTGTGACATTGGCGAAGATACAAGAACTTCGCCTCCCATAATTCTAGACCCACCCACCATTCTGCTCAGTCTAGGAACCAATGGAATACCTCTATATGTCCTGCTTGATCCTTCCCTTCTTCGATTTGTCTAGAAACTCCTTTCTCATACCCTTGAAACTCCCTAGCACCAAGTCGCATCAGTAGAACTTAGTTCTAAGCCCCCTCCCCAAAGTTCTGTCCTCAGATCACTCCCCAAATTCCCACGCCACAGTCAGTTCCTTAATCCCTACCCTCCCGCAAGCCTCCCAAAAAGTTCAGACACCTAATTTTTCTTCTAAAACTCCCACCATATAATACCGTCATCCGCAAGATTCTCCCCCATGGTCCACAACCATTCACTTCCTCAAGCAGTCACCTTTCATTAATGTCCCTTTCACTACCTAATTAGTCTGAATTCTTGAATCCTCACTCAACCCCTGAATCTACGCCGCCCCGTCCTCCCCAAACCTGTTTTGCCCTTCTTTTAATCAAGAAATGCAGATTCTCGTACATTTCGTAATATTACCCCCTGGCCTGGCCCTGGCCTATCGTTCCCTGGGGATAGAACCGTAACTCTTATTCCCCATTCACCTGTTTCCTATTTGTCTCTACTGTAGTAGCCCATTGGTATTGTCGTGGTTCAATTGGTAAAATCGAGAGCATTGCATTTTTTAAAACTTTCTATTGACTGTCTTTTATGCAGCACTGTTTGTCTTGTCTTGGAAGGATAGTACTGCTTTTCCGGTCAATATAAATGCACCCGACCGTCTTTCTCCAGATTCTATTCATAATTTTATTCTCAAACTCTCTCGACCATTTATTCATGCAGTAAACTTCAACAGCAAAGACCAAACCTGTGGCAAGTGTTCTTCGACTTTACTAACGCCCAATCTCTCATCTCTCATTGATGAGAAATCATTCTCAAGTGCTAACTCCGTCTCTCTTACTTTTCTCCAACAGTACACTGACAACTACTCTATTTATTTCTATCTCGTCTTTAATGAAGAGGTACTGGATGTCTCTTGAGCCAATTACTCTGCCGCCATGACACCCCTCTCGAAATTATGATTTTCTATCATTTAAAGTAACTCTTGTCCTTATTAACTCTCATATTCAAACCTGCCACACTTTTATCCTCAGTCTTCCGGCATAAGTTTACTCATGCGTGATTCTTTTTTGGTCTTTCTGACAATTTGCTTTATCTTGTTTGGATGAAAAAATAGATAAATATCTAAAAATATTCTGCTTCCTTCGAATTCCCCCATTGTGTTTGTGTGTACCTCATTCACCTCTTATGAACCTCGATACCGAATGACTATTAATTCCGCAGAGTCATACCGCTTGTCTATTGCATTTGGAATGAAAACGTGTACTTGTTATTATTACTAGTAGTATTTTCATTTTTATTATTACTTTCATCATCGCTAAATAATTTAAATAATATTTATATAACAGCCAGAGTTTGTACAATATGGATCGCAATCCCCCTCGAATAATGTGTTCATATTTTGGGAATCGGAATTCGAACTATTATGTAATCGCCACACACTGTCCTCTATTGACAGATAGCTTCAACTTTTAAAATAAATAAATGTTAATTTTCTATTTTATTTATGGGCAGTTGTTCCAATTTACCTTTGGGTCGTGAATTCCAATAATTAAAGAAAGGTCTCGAAACAAAGGGAGGTTTTATAATTTGACCAAATTTACTTGAAATTTCATAAAACGATTTTTCGTTGATTTCTCAAAATCTCTCCTTTTCCATTTCCCTTAAGTCTGACCTTCTTTAGTTGAGTTCTTCTCTCTCCTCAATTTACTTAAAATTTGTCTGGATGATGAACGCGCAATACTGAAAATTCAACCTCAATGAATTGTTACTCTAATTCCTATGAAACAGTTTTTGGCAATGGAGATTATTTTCTAGTTAAGATTTAAAAATAAATTCTTGAGGTGATGACTAATTGATCCATAGCTTCCATTATCATGTCTCTAAGGGATTTAAAAATTCTCACTGTGGATATGTAAAATTTCAAAAAAATAAAATTTACCATTAAGCTATCGCAACCTGTGCCAACTCAATTTCTTTTCAACGCACTGGCACAATTCTTTTTCTCTTATTTCCAATTATAATAATTTTTATTTTTATTTACTTACGCACCCATCTAATAATTTTAGTGCCTAACGCCATTGCTGTTCGTCATCTATTTTATCTCCATCCAAGTAGTTTTCAGCTCTTCTTCATCAGGTCTCTCATCAGCTCGAAAGAAAAAGAAGCCTCTTTTCTAAACATTTTTGTACAATATTCTTCATTTCATTTACTCGCATAATCTTTCTTCACAGATAACTGTAATCGTATTTCCAGAAATCGGATTCGGCATAAATGTATTGAAATTATAAGAAATAACAATGAGACGATACAAAAATATATTCTGATTCCGATGACAGAAGAAGAATACCATATTTATTTAGCTATGGATTATTATTATTTTTGTATTGTAATTTTTCATCAGAATCATATTCGCTTTTCACATAAATTATAAGTTGTAGATATGTCCTTTAATATATGTATTTTCTTTACACTTAGTGTGTGGGGTAAGATTCACGTTGGGGGACAAAAAATCAAACTAACAAAAATATTAGGATAAAATGCGAAGAAAACACACCAGAATCCCCATATTTAATCTCTCGCATGACTTTAACCTCTTCTCATTAAGGTCTATGGATGATGTTTTAAATAAATTCTTAATTACTCTTTTAAATATTAAATAGCTTAGAATATGAAAGAATATTAACATTACTTGAATTAATTCCAAATAGCCGAAGGCTAAATTTACCTGGCACTTGGAAATATCTTTCTGTCCTTGAGAAAATCGGTGAACAAGAAAACGTTCCAATCTAAGTGAACATCTACATATATATGATAGCCAATAATACTGGTAGTTAAGCATTGGTTTTATTTAAATATGCCCATCTGGCAACGCCTAAAATGTCCAAAGGTACTATTAAGATTTAAAACAAACCCAATAAACCAAAAAAACACTAAAAAGAAAAAAAACACTATGAAAGAAAGTACATTCTCAGGGGCGGGAGGCAGTCCCGCGTTCCATGAGCAGCCGAGCATGAATCCAACACATAAAAGATTCAAAACAATGAAGTAGGTCAACCTCCACAATTGGGAATGCATGACCCAGTCTCGGGCACAAGGATCAAGTTGAAGCGACCACGTTCGTCCATGTACCACAACAGTTAATACGCCGATGGTTCCTCAAACTAAGACATTCGGCATGAATGTCCTTAAAAGTCTGGGAGATCAACCGATCTCCGCAGTAATGTGTAGGGGGCGCTCCATTTGGTTGCCCTGGGTTCGGCGATGATTCACGACGTGAATGAGACAAAAGATTTCCTGAAGCCATCGGGCATAAAGGGGTAGGTCGGAAGAAATTGTCGCCACCTGATTGCTCCATAAGCTTCAGGGTTGTGAAAATCGAAAGACTGGTTCTTGTGTCCAGTCCTTACAGACTCTTTTGGTTTCTCATCAGGGCGCTCATTGCCCGCAATCGCTACATGTTCAAGAACCGAGCAGCGGACACTCTCGATCTCATCTTGGTTCAGAGCAGGTGTTGCCTCATGAATACTTCTAACCAAATAGTATAGGGAATCTAAATCCTCAACCTTAAAGACAGATGCACCACCCGGTAAGATCCTCGCCAATTTCAAACCTAAGGGAGATGGCGTTAAAGCCGAACTCCTCCTCGGATCTTGATCTATCAGTGTAAGCTGCCACAGTGCCACTATGATACGCCGTTTATTCAATATAATTCAACGCAGTACTCCAAGCGTTGTAGAAGCTTTTTGAGAAAGAGCGTATAGACAAACATTCACAAGTGCTGCTTTCCAGGATGGCATCCTCGGCAGAACCAGAGGTGAAACCGGCCCTAGAGATACATCTCTTTCTCGAAAGAGGTCACTTGCCATAAACTTAAAGGCTTATGGTATAATTGAGGTTTCACGAATAAATAGGCCTGGGCAGGTGATAAAATAATAGAGGTTGATGAATGAAGGAGACGATGGGCTAGCGAGTATAAGTGCCTAGTGCACTGTGTACTGAGCAGAGCAAGGAGTTTCTCAGCAGCTTTGACAAAAAGGCTTGTTATAAGGAGGGTGGGCAAAACACGGTCACTAAACGGGGCCAGTGTGTTGGTCCCCTGAAGATCACTGAGCGAAGAATGTCCATGTCATGGGTGCAAGTGAATAACTCTCCAAATATCGGCCTACCAGATGAAGTGTTTGTCAAAAACAAGAACAAGGAAAAGGTGCTACTCTACCATATCCATGTAATCTACATTCAGAATAAAGTCTGTTATGGGATAAAGCATGAATGGTGACTTAATTACCAAAAGAGATCGAAAAAGCGTCTACGTAGAGAGTAGCAAGAAGGTATTCTGTCACCAAGGATTTAGTTGTTTTTTTTTTTAACTAAATCGCCAATATGGCGACTGCCTTCGAGGAGATAAGTCCCTAAATACAAAGAGAGTGAGACTGAAGACTTTTTTCCTCCTTGTTTCCCTCTTCCTGCTTTTTTGGACTGAAAATAACTCCTGCACTACCTACGTGGAATTGATCCGTTTGAAGAGACTCAGATGTGAAAATTAGAAGGTGCACCATCACTCCAATCCACTGGAGGTTCTTCATGAAAGCGCATCCTCTTAGGGTATCAGGGCAGTTTACATATTAAAAAGGTAAAACAGTAGCGCAATGATGTGCACAAAGAAAGGCCTCACATATAGCATTTTTTTGTCTTAGCAGAGTATCCGACATGAAGTGAGAGTTGCAAAAGTCGAACTGTACAGGAGACAAAAAATAAGCTCATTAACATTTGCCAAGTTTTCCATTAAGTTGCACAGTCAGAATATATAGGTAATTGGGCGAAAATCAGCCAAGGCACACTCGTCTCTACTCATTTTTCGCAAAGCAAACACGTTAACTATTAGCCAGATCCTGTTGCACAGAGCTCACTTAACGCATATGGTTAGAACAGCCGTTTAAGGATTCCCCTTCTCGAGAAGTAAATTCCAATCGATGTCTTTCAGTCAGGCCAAGAAGATTTCTAAATCTGGCTGAGCAGCATCTTCAGTAGAGAAAATGGAGAAAACTGTTGCAACGAAATTTTTCCCGCACGCATGGTGCGAGATTGCAGTCTCTTGCTTCTGTAGGACATAAAGAATGGTCCTGCGAAAACGTCTCTCAGTTCGTTGTGATAAAGTTGTGATGGGGTCAATATATTAATTGAAGACAATCATATTAACCTAAAAAGAGCAGAAAGCGAGTTTTACGCTCGACAAACCTACAAGGAAATGAACGGCGTTCAAAAAGCCTAGATGTTCTGAGAATACTAGTCAGACCTACGGCGATGAAGGTATAGGAGTAGAACTTAACGGCCTCATTAACCGATCTAAACTCCTCGAGTGAGATAGAAAATTCAGTCAATTCCTTAAATTCGGATAACCACACCGACTCCAAACAGCAGTTAGGTTGTTGTTTCCCATGCTGCAACAGTCCAATGGAAAGAAATTTGGATAGAAAATTGATCTCTCCCATAGAATCAGGGTGTGCCCTTGGAGAGCAGAGGGATTTAGATATACACATGAAATTGAAGCGCTTCTCGAACAGTGATGAGTGAATTCATCCGGATTGAAGAAACCGATCTCCATCTCTTCGATCATATCGGCAAAGAGCTGGCACAGGAGATTGATTGTATCGTCCCTATTGATATCGTGCCTACCATGCTGATTCCCCAGGAGTAAGAAGGTCCTCGTCATCTCTGCAAATTCATATTTTCGTCTCTCAGAGGGACCGCCGTATCCAGACGTGCCAGCCTAAGCCTGCTCCTTCTCCAAACGGTAGCAGGACCTGTCTGACTTGGCGGCCAAATTTGAAAAAACAGGGCCTTCCTCTCCGTTTAAACCCCCACCCCAGTTTGAGATGGTAATGTGAATAGACTCTTGCCCGTGGTGATGTAGCAGCTGCCCATATAATGTGCATTTCTACAAAAGTAATATGAAAAATGCAAATTCTCTTAACATATATCCGTAAGTAAATGTAAGAAATGTCTCACGCAGAAGCCTAAATACGAGACCAGCGAATCACGTGATGCCTCTTATCCAATAGTAATTGAGATTTTGAAGGACACGAGTAGCGTCTTTTTGAAAGGTTGGAGCGAAAGGTTTCCAGCTAGACTATAGTGTGTGTTAATTATATATATTCATATTCCATTCTTATCAGTGTTACTAAATATAAATTCATTATTATTATTACAAAATAAATATGTTCTTTAGTCCACCATTTTACCCATTCCTTCAGAATCCTTTGTCATAGCTATTTATAGGACGATTCGGATATATTTTACTCTCTCTCTCTCTCTCTATATATATATATATATATATATATATATATATATATATATTAATATATATATATATATATATATATATATATATATATATATATATATATATATATATATATATTTCGCTCAACCTTGGTTTTAGTATAATTATTATTATTAGCTATATATTTTCCTCTCTGTCTTTGTTGTACATCGTTTGCTCATCAACCCTTGTTTTGTTGTTAGTATTATTCATATTAACTTTTTCCCATTTTGAAATAAATAAAAATAAGTTTTATAAGCCTCGCTGTTATTGCGCATACCTAAAATCTAAAACGGAATAATTTTCAAACTCTCTCTTTCATCTTCAACTATATTAATGCAGAATATAGTTAGCTATCTAGGCAGGCTAACGTCCTAAATACCCTGTGGTAAAAGTGATTC
Source organism: Ceratothoa steindachneri (assembly GCA_963969495.1). Classification (NCBI taxonomy): domain Eukaryota; kingdom Metazoa; phylum Arthropoda; class Malacostraca; order Isopoda; family Cymothoidae; genus Ceratothoa; species Ceratothoa steindachneri. The sequence goes on along the minus strand of OZ018329.1, from coordinate 135,260,350 downwards.
CTTGGACAACACCTTGCTTTCAGTGGCAAGAGCATCCTGGGATTCACACTGGCTTGGGAAAGTGATCTTCTTCTAGCCATCTTCCAGACGGTGTTGTCGGACGAGGGGATCCTAAAAGGCATCAACAGAACCATGGCGTAGTGGCTAAACACATTATTTGCGTCCTTTAAGCTGAACTCATCGGGATATAAAGGGAATGGGGCAGGGACGCCTTCACCAAACATGGACAAGAGACACTGATCTAAGAATTGTGGTTTGTATGGCTCTTGGCCACCCATTACCACTCTACGGAGGTCGCTCCATGAAGCTACTGATCCTAACACCAAGTGCCGGCGAGGCTTCCTAAATTGAGATGTAGTCCGAAATTTTAAATTGAACCAAACAAAAGTGAAATTCCGGAGCTTGTGACCAATAAACAAGAAGAAGAAGCAGGATTCGTGGGCTATATGCCGCCTTAACCCGCTTGCGCCTATCCATTCTGGTTTTCGGACCGTTCAGGGCCCAAACATGGGTGCGTTAATGTGTTTGGTTCTCGTCTGTAAACCGACACCCACTGACAAGATGTTGCCTTGTCGTTTTCCAAGGGCACCCCTCCCATCGAATGAATAACCAGAGCTATGGAATTAGAGTGGTTCCTTTACTCGGTTGTATTAATGGTCGACCGAGGGCCAGGATCTGAAGATCTGTCGTGTGACAGACCTAAATAAGAGTCCCAAGAAAGAAAGTTGGCAGCCAACGAGGCATTAACTTCCCACCAGGCATAAAAAGTACATCCTTATGCACTCGAAAATGGCCACAGGGAGCTTGTCAACCCAAAGGGTGCAGAAAATAGTTTATTGGGGTAACATCGGTTAATAAACCGTTACTTCTGACAAAACATGAGATGGCTGATCATGTTCCTTAAACCTGCATAGAGGGAGTAATTGGGGAATGCTGTTAGAAAAAGTGGGAGCATTGAGGAAAGGGTGGAAAGCGCCAGCTCCCTCAGGCGCCCTAAAAGAGATCAAATCAAGCCGGAGAGCCAGCAGGATATCCGTGTTGACCCACAGAGCTGGGAATATCTCGCTCCTGGTGGTACTCGGGGTAGCGGGGGCTCAGAGGGAAAGGAGAACTCCCCAACTGTCCCAGTTCCTGTCAAAGAGTTCACTTAAGCCCTGGGGTCAGGTCCCCCCCTTCCTAGTGGCACTAGTACAGGAAGAGATTGACCCTTCTCTCCGGTCTAAGTGTAGCAGTCCTCCCCACGGTACCCCTCTGCGAGGTGGTCCGTAAACAGACTCTGTGGGACCACCAATTATAATAGCTTCTATTTTTACTTTTCCCATTTATTGTACCGTTTTCTTCACTTTCTGTTCCAAAGGTACTCAACTACCACACTTGATCATGAGCCTGAGTTCTCGAGTAGTCCAAAACAAGCTATTAATTTCCCCTGCCGAGCCTTAACCTTCTGAACATTCTAACATCCACTTCACAATAGGCAACTGAAGCATAACAATGAGAGCCAAAAGTGAAGTTGACCATTTCTTACTAGAACCTTAATTCAAATCAAGTACTCTATCCAAAATGCCCAGGGACTTATCCGTTTTGTTTTTGTTAATGTCCAAAGTTATTATTTGGTAACTACCTTACTTGGGCATCTATGCTATAGACTACCCCTTTTTGACTCGATAAAGTCGTCAGGATATAAAACCAAAATCGCTTACACGTTGAATTATATTATTGGCCCCCTTTTAGACCCAACCCTTCCTCGCAACTCTCCCATAAATCCAGCAAAATTTCCTAATCTTGTTCAGTGACTCGATTAAATTAATGATTCATATCAGCTCTAACCAATCCTAGCTGGCTTCGTCAAATTTCCCCGAGGCCTAAGCTCCTCTTTCTTTATCCACTTTACCACGATTTATTGTCAAATAAAATATTAAAATCCCTCACAACTAAAATCAAATTTTATATGATTATAAGCGATAAAATCCTATAAAAACCTTTTATTGTAATAACCTTTGTATTTAATTAATTCGGCAAAAATTTAAGTGTATAATAACGCCGCTATATAAATAGTCTTATCAGTAAGGTAAGAGAAATGTCCCGTAAATTGAACCCATTTTCATTTTATTGTCAGAAATCAAAAAATTTGCTTGTATCGCATAAAAAGTAAACATCACAGAAAGATTCGGAATCACCTCTCGACCTTAGTATTCAGATTTAAATTTCTGAAAATATGTAATTCTTCCGAATCCCTAATCTACTTAATCGTCCAATAACTAAAATTAAATTAGAATTCATGTTTTACTGTAAAACAAGCTATGAAAACATAAATGTTATGTTCTTTTGTGAGATTAAAATGGAAGGAGAAGAGAAATGAGTTCCATTAAACGAAAATTCATTTACTTGTTTGCAGCTCTCGTTTTGATAATATCTCTAATTTCTTGTTAATTATAAAAGATCTTCAATTCCCCACCCACTTCAGCTGCCAACATGACTGCACCCAATCTACGGTACAAGAGTCAAACGAAACTCAACCCAGGTTAGGTTTTCATTTTCATGCTTTGCAGCGAACGGAAATGATAAACACACGATAAATGAATTTGCGGCGAAAAAGTTTTGTTCATTTCATATTTGGAAATTTCTTCCACAAATTCCCTAATCGTTAATTTAAAGATTACTACATCAAGAGCAAGATGTCTCTTTAAGCCATTGAATGCCGATCGATTATCAAAATATTCTTAAGCTAATTTTACAAGCCAAGTGCCGTAACGGAATATAAAGAGATTATACACTTGTCAGAATTTTTTAAAGATTTTACGACCCAATAACTTTTAAAATTTATTTTAAAAATATTTCCTTTATTTTATGGGCTTCGTAATGTAAATGGGAGTCAACACTCGTTTAGGGCCAGATTTCATGAAAAGTAACGAGAGTCTTAAAATCATTATTTTAACTAAAAATTAAAATTATTCATCTAACGATATCATTTCGAGTCTGGAAAATGCTCGAGAGGAGCCGACAGAAAGAGTGAGAAGGAGAAAGAAGGACCACGACCGTAATGGCCAAATTACTTAGATCCAAATGCTGAAAAAGGAATGAATGGGACCCTCCCTTCACAGCCCCTCTCAGGGAAGAACTTGCGCAATTTGCCGCTTCTCTTGACCTTTGACTGGCCCTTAAATCAGCAAATTTGGCTAAGCCCAAATCGAAAAGTGAAACCCGCGTTGACTTTTCACGATTCAACTCTTCCACGTAGATGCAATGTTTGCCCGTGTATTACTTTGGAACTCGGAGAAGTATATATTTTTCAGATCATTGTATAATGAGGATGTAGGTAATGGAATGCGAAGTAGTTAATATCTTCTTAGAAGGAGATAGGAGTTGGGATTCAAAACCAAAATTTCCATTAACTAACGAAAGTAAAAATACAGAGATCAAATAAAATTGTCTTTTAGAAAAAAGAGAACCGGAAGATTTTCCATTGAATCTTGTAAGTAGAAGTGAATCCAAATTTTAAAATTGCCCTGAACAGCCCTTTTTAACAGGGCAGTGAAGTATTTTGTATGAAATCGAAAGTTAAATTGGAGTTTAGGAAAAAGACGGAAATGGTTCCGGATTGGTTTCGTCCCATTTGATGTCACGGATTTTTTCTTCTTTCATCACCTTCTGGTATGTAACTGGCGATGGACAAAGGATCCTATGCCGAAATAAATTCATTGATAAGCATTATTATTATTATTATTTTTAATGATGTGAAAAGTAATACGGATATCGTTGAAGAACTGTTGCTCTCTTAATCTTCCCCACAGTTTCACATCTCTAAACTTCACCAATTCATGATCTTAGTTTCAATCTTCTTTGTAGATATGCCCTCGTTGGAGTACCTCAAATAAAAGTAATAATAGTAAAATAAATTAAAAAGTAAATAATGATTTGTTGTTAGTGGAAAAGAGCGTTGCAATATTTTGATGGAAATGAACACCAATCAGTTATTGGGCAGATTGTAGTTCAAGGAATTGGTTTCTCCTCATCGATTTGCGAACTAATTCCAGATGATTTAATATTTTATTAACAGAAATAGAAATTGCAGTAAGGTTTAAGGAAAAAGCCGTAAGAAAAGAGCGAAGTTAGTAGAAGTGAATATGTATGGAAGGCATAGAAGTCTAGTGTGGTTTCGTTCTACAGTGACGCCCCTTGCCCTTACAGGACCACATAAGGATATTAATGCAAACAACATACTCTATTCATTATAAGGATTAAAGGAGTCTTATTACTAATTCGCTTTACCTTTGAGTGCTCTTAATAGGCCATCTGAACCTTATTTCTTTATTCGTAGTACTCTATGAATTGACTCAGTTTCCATTTTCATCTCAAAAGTTAAATAGAAACCCCCAGCGAATATAAATGGCGCCTATGAAATCAGTCTCGTGTTTTGATCCTCAACAAATGGAGGCACAATATTTGATGCGGCAAAAGCATTCTTCGCTTGGGTCAGCGAATTCTGGGTTGCGGCGCCTCGCTAAAATTGAGGGGATTTTGATGTCGGCAGAGCAGAGTTTACTTTCTTGGTGGAAGTTCGTCAGTTTTTGACAAAATGTTTCTAATGGATTGGTCAATATTTCATAGAAAATAGAATAATGATGTTGCTAGATAGAAATGGTGTTATATTAACAGGGAGAAATTGAAGCTGTTTAATGGCGATTCTCTGAACTTGAAAGAACAAAGAATTCGATTCATTATTCCCAAAGCAAAAGCAAGAATATTCGTATTTGTCTTTAGCTTTGTACCAAAATACGGACGATTTCTTTGTTTTCCAGGCGTTTTTTTCCGATTTTTAGAGTTTGACGTTTATGGATCACTGATTTTTTTTGTTTATATTTCAGTCTTTCATCTCCTTCCGGTTGTATTCTGCTTACTTTACACTATTTTGTTTCTTAATCATTCATCACCTTTACAGTTTTACGATCGTAAATAACAATATGGAGAAGAGAGCATCAGGAATGATCTTTGCCGACATATAAAAGTGACCGCAAAATTGAAAAAGAAAATGACGACAAATGGAATTACTTTTTCATGTACGTAGTTATTGGGTGTGCGTCATTATATTTTTTGAAGGTCTTTTACTCTTAACAACCAAAATGTTTAGATCTTTTTATATAAAGGGAATAAAAGGTTTAAAGCAAACAAACAAGATCACAATAGTAGAATAAACAAAAGCTCACGGCACCTCGTTTGTTTCGTTTAAAGTTCCGTTGGTTCCTTTTGCATTACACTCTTAAGTATCTTAAACTATCTTGGATCATATCGATATTATCGATAAGATATCTTGGATCATATCGATATTATCGATGAGATATCAAGCACCTTAAAGTGGAAATATCTAAAACCCCGAAGGAAGTCCAATTACAGTTTGAAAAAAGATAAGCAAAGGAACTTGGACTATTAAAAGAAGACTTTGACTCGACATTGCCACTCTTCCAATCAATCAAGCAAATGGATTCTCGCATTGTGCACCTCGAGATCAATTCTTAAAATGGTGGATTGCCATAAAATGACGCCGCCATTTCCCTGACCTTCACTGAAATGAACTACTATTATCGGGTGTTAGGAGACTTGCCGCTTCGTGAGCCTCGTTATGATCCTGAAAAAGTAGTGCCGCAGGTCAAAGAGTACTTGTAAGGTGAGACTGGGCAAACCTCCGCCTGCGGGGTTAGACTTGGTACCTGGATTAGAGAGGCACGTCCTTCCGACCTGAGGGGCCGCATTTGAACAACCTCTAGCATGGATTTCAAGTCCAAGTACCCACAGTTGTTTACCCTCGCTGCCCAATCTTTTTCAGGATTTGCCACTTTAAATCTCCCCCTATTTTCGATCCTGAAGAGATTGACCATTTTCCTTTCAGAGCTTTTCTTGCTAACTTAAGATCATCTGGGGGGACGGGGGTGCCCGGGTAACAGCCATGCTGCAACTGAATCCTGGGGGTGAAGGACAGGCACGCCCTCCCCCTCCAAGTGCATGGTATTATCAAATGAGGTGGTTATTTCCAAGCAAGTATAATTGATTGGCGTCTTTTACTGTGTCAGAAATTAGACGCTCCAAGAATAGTCAAAGGCGGCGATTAGGGGAATAGAGTGTCACTAAACGTTTATTAAGTTTATAGAGAGAATAAATAAATAAATAAATAATTAATAATTCCTCACGTTGAAAAACAACGGAGGTTATTTATCTTCTGCACAGGTGGGTTCCGTAAGTTTCACTGTAGTTCAGATGCTTCGCTCCAGCATGCGAGTGAGATCTGCCTAGTTTCATCTCAAACAGGACGTCACGGAGGTTTTTTGTTCTATTGTGAAAAGGCCTTTGATACTGTATGACGATGAGGTATGGAAGAGCCCTCCATTCTATTGGGGGAAAGGAAGCCTCTTATTTTTTCTAAGTTCATACTTGATGGAGAGTCAGCGTACAATTGGGGAGAGCCCTTTCCGAGTCGATATTTCAACAGGAAGGGTTCATACAGGAAACTTTCCTCGGCGTCACTTTCTTTTCTGTTAGATCAACTGTATGACATCGGTGCTACGGGCAGATTATCTCCCTACACTTTACACTAAAGACTTTTTTATCTCATTTGGCGCTGCTCAGATGCCTACCCTATGGCGCCGTATCCAATGGGCTTAGAGCCGCGTCTCTCTTGCTAAAAAAATGCACGAATTTCGGTTTTCTTCGACTAAGACCAAGACGATGCACATTTGGCGCATTTATTAGCATCAACCGGAACAGAATCCGTTCCCAAATGAGGCACGCCTAACGTGGTAGACGTACAAACCGTCCTTGGTCTAGTATTAGACCGAGACATACGAGGCTCATATTCGTAGCATTAGGGGCTCTTGTAGATACACCATGGACATTCTACACTCTGTGGCTTTCATCAAGACAGGAGCTGATAGGACTAACCTCCTCCTTCATCCCCTCTAATATTTCACTTAAAGAGTGACCCTGGATGCCAGATTTATTCTGTGAATCGGAGCTTAAATTATAAAAGTGAATTCAGCCATCCAGCAGAGTCTCGGTTAGTGACTTGTGCCCCCACACATAAGCAGGAGTGGACCCTTTTCGACGATGCAAAGAAGGCACATGCATTACTTCGTACAAGGTGCGTCAGGCGCTGGTACGTTCAGATTCAGCATCTCTTCCCGTCGCCAATGGCTCTCAACAACAAATCAACAACAATTTCAATGATCATTTTATGTACTGCCGACATTTTTATTATCTACCCTAAATATGGGACACGCTGGCGAGTCAATAGACCAAAGAATCGAATTTCCAGGGAGAGGCAGCAGTCAAGGGAGAAAGCGTAACCAATTTAAAAACTTGATAGAAAATTTAAAATTAAATATTTAAATTTAAAACAAAAAAGGATAAATGGAGGAGCTATTTAGAAAGTGAGTAATTAAAATATCATACAGAGTTAATCTCAACAGAGAGCAACACTATTTCAGGGGCAAAAGAATTTAAACTTGCAGACATAATAATTATACAATCAGAAAGTGCATTAAAAATTAGACGATGCTTTGGGATAAAAGACTGCTCAGTCCTACTCACAGGAAACGAGTAGACATCAATTTTGCCCGAGAACAATTACATTGCATGCCTCGTCCGCCTCCAAAGACATGCGTTTGAGATAAATAAACCCTAAAGGGATATTTAATATTATATGTCAGAGGCTACATTTTTGCGATGATATAATTCGAGTTGAAAATATAGAAGAGGTCATTCAGTTCCACACCTTAACAATCTGCATTTCATGACACCCACATGAATAAAAGATGCGCAAGGCAAGGGAATGCAATTTCTCAGTAAAATAAAAGTTGGGGCTTGTTATGAGAACGAATGAGCAGTTCACTTTGATGTCAAAAGGATGACACAATGGTCTGCGAACAAAAGATGACATCACAGCTATCAGATATCGAAGGGATAACACAATGGTCTCCGCAAAAAGAGGACATCACAGCTTTCAGATGTCGAATAGATGACGCTATGGTCTCCGAACAAAAGATCACATCACAACTTTCAGATGTCGAAAGGATGCCACAATGGTCCCCGAACCAAAAATGACATCAAAGCCATCAGGTGTCGAGAGGATGACAAAGTGGTCTGCGAACAAATAGGACATCGCAGCTTTCAGATGTCGAAAGGATGACACAATGGTCTCCGAACAAAAGATGACATGCCAACTTTCAGAGGCACTATTCAACTCTTTAATATTTAAAAATAAACCTCTAATATTAGTGTACATCAATTGAGTACAGAAGAACCAGGATTGAGTAAAGTATCACCACTTAAAATTGTCAACAAAATTAAGTATCTTAAGTTATAATTCATTAGCATTAATAAATTAACAATGAACATAACAACAACAGTAAAATTAACAATAACTAAATGTAAAAGAACAAAAACAATACCATAGATTAAGTATTCTTTACACCCTCTGAATACTTATTGAAAATCCCATTTAATTTTAATCGGAAATTTTTCCCATTGATATAAATATGCATTCAAAACAAATTCACTGCGCTATTTTGCTTTGTCATGGACTTTCGCCTCATAGGAGGGTATAAAAGTGCCATAACAGCTAATAATTCGTCCTTACTTAATCAAATATGATCTTATCTATTTGATCCTATTGTATCCAATTGGTATTCTATGTACTTAGGGATATCTTTGATAACTATCTTGCCTTCTCTATTTGCTCCCAAAATTGGCCCATTCCAATATGTGTGTGTTACTTTGGGCAGCAAATATTCGTCATGGCATGTTTTGTTGAAAGCTACGCCTAATTTTGCACTAATAATTTCTTTTTGAGCCCCTCGATTATCGTATTTTCACCTTTTCTTCTTGATTAATCCTATAAATAAGCTGACCAAAGTCCATTGGAAACTAATGGTTTTATCCTAAGCACGGAAGTAAAAAATTGGGGCGCTTCAAAAAAAAAGATTTATGAGACTGACGCTTTTTGATATAACTCGTATCATCTTCAGAGGCAAAATATAGATAGGTCACGAGGTTTATATATTTGGGTAACTGGTTATGAACCTACTAATAAAGAGACAAGAGGGGTTTGGGTTTATTGAAGGAGGTGTGCTTCACTTCCAAGGAATACAGAGAAGAAAAGCCGAAAAAAAAGGTCACTTTAACTATATACTATAAAACTAGATAGACATCGAGCCTTATTAGGAGCCTATTTTATCCAGCATAATCCTATCCTGTTTATCTATCCAGGTCAGTCTTATTGCTTAGCTCCTTTTGCCATTACGACTCCCGACCTAACCCATCCTCTTCTCTCCATTCTAATATATATTTTCTATCTTCCCCTTCTTCATCTCTTCTGACATTGTCTTTAGTTAAAAGCGTTAGTTTTAAAATCAAATTTATTACTTTAATTAACAATCTATTTAAAAGCTAATACAAAAGTATAAATTCACTTTATTACTCTTTTGTTTTGAAAGTGACACAAAAAGTTTGTTTTTATTCCTGCCACGAAGGACATCACCTTGCAGCTTGCATGTTAGCATTTTCGGTAGAGTGTCTGTGTCAACCTTATTTTTACAAGGCTAATTAATGACTGTCACTAAACTTTGTAATTATATATTGCACTGTTGCAATTTTTTCTCAAACAATCTGATAATCTTTAATAATTGATGACATTTTTTAATTAAATTTGCATAGATGAACCTCCTTCAAATGTCCAAGTTTGGTTCCCTGGCAAGCGAATTCATACTCTGGAATTAAAATATTCTTGCCTAGGTTCAAACAAATGTAAAATATGAATTTGAATATTTTTAATAATTCCATAATTTGAAAACATATTTTGAATATTCATTATTCTTATACTTTCACAACCTCGTTTTTCTATTAAGAGAATAAAGTGAAAATCAACGTGTCAACATTGATCGAAAGTTTTTTAAAACCATTTTGTAAAATAGCAAATATAGCGAGAGTGAAAATTTGTAGAATAGTTCAAAGTGAAACTAAATATAGCATAAGGGCCCTGGAGGCCCGCAACTCTCCTAGTGAGTTACTTGTGAGTGCCTGTTCTTGTGGGTCACATTTAGTATCTACTTTGGGGCATTCAATTCGGTAGTTCACTGGGACACGTCACGATGCCCTAATTTAGCCTTAAATTAGCTCTGGTGGCACTCTCGTTTTGCCCAATGTTAGGAGGAGGAGAACTTCGGCTAATCACACGAGGAAACAGTTTCTCAAGGGAAAAGAACGAGAGGTAAAGACAAATAGAGGTAAAAGGGAAAGGGAACGAAGAGGAAGAACGAAGATGTTTGAATTTCTTGAGAAAGAGTATAATCGTTAAATAAACCTTTTAAGAATAAATACCATGATTTTATTCATAGTAATAGTCTATACTTTGTATCAATGAGTGCCAAGACTTTCCAGAACTTTGCGCTTAAGGCCTTTAAATGTACCCATCATGCCCCAGCAGGGATTTAAATGGTATTCTGTACCAATTCCTTTCATTCCTATCTTTTAAAAGCCTGTAATTTGTCAATCACAATAGTGTAATAATAAATGGATCGTAGGACTTCAAATGACTCTAATAATCCAGTGTTAATATAATCTAAATGTTTCCTAAAAAGGTAATCAACAAGTGACCAAGAAAGGAAACAAACAAGAGTAACTCATTTTTAACTATTGTAAATTACTAAAAGAGCAAAATATGAGTTTTAAAAACACGAGACAACGAAATCATAATTCAGTCAATTAAATAATAAGATTGTCAATAACAAAAGCAATTATGTTCTCAAAATGTTTTTATTTTTTTCCTATTTCAGTGATAATGTAATCGTAAAAAAACTACGTGTAATATATAATTAGTATATAAATAATTATTAAATTAATAATTTGAATATATACAAATTATATAAATTGTATTATCCTGTAATCTGTTTTTCCTTTTTCACAATTCAAAGCTTTCTCTCCTTAACTCTTCCATACATTTCATCTCGTTATTTGAATATAAAATCTGTAATGCCTTTTCTTCCTTAATAAAAATTGGTCTGTTTTTTCCTTATTCATTTCCAGGCTTGGTTAGGTCTAACTATAGCAGGGGTTTGCAAACTACGGCCCGCGGGCCATATCTGCCTCGCGAGGTCATTTCATTCGGCCCGCCGCTGCACTGTGCCACAAATGAGATAAAATATTATTATGTGAATATAACTTGTGCATTTCAAATTACAACTTTGCATACAATTATTACTTTTCTAAAACGTTTTGGGTTGAATATTCAATGTGTAACATTCTAAACACTTATTGGTATTATGGCTTCCCTCCCCAAATTTATTCCTTCTCCCATTCCTCCACCTCCCTACCTCGACCCCTTTTGATCGTTTTTACATTGCTATTAAATATAGAATGTGATTAATTGTGATGAAAAATTTTTCAATCCAGTGTTGAAATTTAATTAACTTTAAGTCCCTCAAAGTGAGTTTGATTTTTGGACTCTGATTCTTCTTCTCTTAAGTCGTGTAGGTACTCTTGAAAGCATGCTTTTCGGGGTTTTCTTCTTCTATTATTAATTATGATTTAATTTTTATTTTATTTTAAACGGTTGTTTTTATATCAGAAATTTCTTTTATAACCAGTATAATTTAATGCTAACACTGACGGTTTTAGAGATAAAACATATATTTAAAATATTTGGATCAATATAAAACTTAATTTTGATTTGTCAAATTTATCGGATGGCGTAAAAAAGGTTTCAAAATTTGAACTTTAATAACTCAGTTAATTTGAATGATTATCACTTTATATTTGGTACGCATTATCATTCATTCTTAATAAGTTCACAAAATTGCATTAATTTTTACCAAATATTTTGGCTACAATTATTAAATAAAAAACATGGATCGAAAATTTGATTGCTATTTCAATCATTCTAGGCAAGAACAGACATAAGTACGGCTGGTAAAATATTTTTATTTGCATTGTAAATAAAAATATTCTAAACAACTGTTTATCATTTTCAAATCCTGTTTTCTTTACCCATCCTTATGGCTACTAGAAAAAGAAAAGTGGATGCTGAGTGTCGCCTTTTCAATGAAGAATGGAGGAGAAAAGTACTTCTTTGTGGAAACAAAGAAACAGAAGGCTAGTTGCATAATATACAACGAAAGTGCCGCCCTATTGAAGGAGTACAACCTTCGGTGTCACTAAGAAACAAAACATCTGTCAACATATTCCAAGTTTGCTGGAAAGGTGCGTTCTGAGAAATTTGAGTTCATGAAACGTAGCTTGGAATCTCAAAAGTCTGTGTTCACAAGACTGTTTGCTGAAAATGAATCTGTCACTCGAAGAAGTTACAAAATAGTGTATAACATGGCAGAGCGAGGAAAACCTTTCACGGACGGCAACTTTATCAAAGAGTGTATGATGGAAGCAGCAAAAGACTTGTGTCCTGAGAAAGACAATATGTTTTTCAAGTATCAGCCTCTCAGAAATTCTGTTATGCAAAGAACAAAAGAACTTGGAGATAACATAGTACGACAAATACGCAAGAAAGTTAGGAACTTCTTGTGGTATTCTCTGGTGGTGAATGAGTCTACCGATCTCTCGAGTACGTCACAACTTCTCATGTTCATTCTTCGTGTTAATTTTGACTTTCAGATCACTGAAGAGTTGGCATCTGTTTGCAACATGCACGGAACAATAACTGGAGAAGACATTTTCATTAAAGTGGAGAAAACTTTGCGAGACTGAAACCGGTTTTCAGTGGAATCAGCTTCGATGTGTTAAATTTGATGGAAAAAAAACATAACTGGTGTGAGGAAGGGCCTGGTAGGGCAGATTAGGATTAAGTTGAAGAGATTTACAACTCACATGTGCTCTGTTTACACATGGCATTATACATAAACAAGAACTATGTGGGAAAGACTTAGATATTTCTTGCGTACTGAAACCAGGCGTTTCTGCAGTGAACTTCATTCGTTGTCATGCACTTTATCACCGCCAGTTCAGAGCTTTTCTTCAAGAAATTGATTCTGAATTAAGTGACTTGCCTCATCACACAGCAGTGAGGTGGCTCAGCTGCAGTAAAGTCCTGTGTCGTAGGTCAGGTTAGAATTCCTGACCTCCTCTTGCTTCCTTTGACTCGGAAGGGAACGTGGCAAGCCCGCACGACACTCTGCGATTAGCTTTGCCCTGAATAATGCACTTTAAACGTGGGTTGCAAAAAATCGAGTTAGAGTGACTATTTTTCCTTGGCCCAATTAAATCAACTAACTAGAAGGTTCTGAATATGATATAAAACTGGATGAAACAAAATAAATTAATTGGATACATAATAGAAATACAAAAAGAACTAAATGGGCAAAAGGATTACAAATGTCTGCTCCCGGCGGAGCCGTGAGCACGTACACACAAACGTACACGACCGACAAAACGGAAACTACCGTTTTGAGTGGATCTGCCGCTCGAGGATTTTGTACCAGAGATAAAGGCTTGACCGGGGTGGGGGTGGGGGGGAGCTCGATTGCTTTTTAACGGTACGGTTGGATTTCACTTGGCTGATTAGTACTCGGCCTGTTTAAAGTTATGAAGGAGAATACAACTTATCTTGTAACAACCACTGTTAGCCTCGGAAGTAGAGATCGAGGGAGTATTTTGGCTTGGAGAAGCTGAGGCGAAAACAGCAGTGTCCGAGTCTCCTTGTTTCTAGTTCTTATTTCTTCTTATTTAATTTTCTTGTCTTCAGGCTCTTGGGGGGAGGGAGGCCGAGAGAAAGAATTCTTCTATGTCAAGTCCTCTTTGGCAAAATACTAATTTAACCCAGCACAACGCTTAAGTCTTTATACGGGTTCGCCGGAAGTGAATGTTACCGAGGCGCCGGAAGTATATTTTAATTTATCTATATAGAAGCACCGGAAGTGAATTTAGACCTTTACGCAATCTAGCGAAACCTATCGTTGTTACAATTAGGTTCGGTATAGGGAGTGTTATCAAACGGAAGTTACCTCTAAAGAAGCCGATCGTGGGTTCTTTCCGTTCTACCCGTCTCTTTATCTCTCTATCTTTGACATCCTATTTCGTTTTTATAAGCTCCGATGGGAAATAGATATATTTCTCACCGAAAATGATAGAGCTGATCCACTTCTTTCAGATCCTAGCTGGCTGTCAAAGCTGTCATTTTTGTTGACATCACATCCCACATGAATGAATTTAACTTGGAACTTCAGGGAAAGGATAATCTTATCTGTGATCTCTTCAGAATCATCAAAGGATTTTGGAGGAAGTTATCATTGTTTGAAGCACAAATGTCTGTGAGCAAACCTTTTTAAAAATAAAGTATGTGAAGTCGGTACATCGAACGAGGCTGACTGATAAACATTTGATAGCAATTCTTTTGATTGGATGAGGCAATTAAAAAGCAAATATTGATGTTATATTAAAAGCTAAACGCCAGTTTCACGAATTTGGCTAATCTTTTTTGCTGCTCGGTTTGTGAAACTCAGATATGTGCGCACTGGGTGCAATAATACTATCTTATTGCTAACGACGCCTTCTTTGATAACATTTTGGTAAAGAAATATGTTTGTGGGCTTTATTTTTGGTGTACTTTGTATTATGTGTATTGGTAAATAAATATGTGGGTTGTCTTTATCTTTTGTGTATTCACTATATTGTATTGAACAAAATGGTTATGCAGCCCGCGCTCGTTATTCTCTCAGTTATCTGGCCCACTGAAACAAAGGTTTGACGACCCCTGAACTATAGGAATAAGAGATCGTTAATCCCTTTCCCTGGATTGTTTTCTCTTCTAGTCTCTCCCCGTCTCTTTCATCACTTCATATGTTTATTAGCGATTCCAAATTCATTTCCTAATCTTTAATAATTTTATTCACTTTTCGCTCAAATTTGTATGTTTTCTATTTATTTCAAAAGGGAAAACCAACGAGTGCATCTCTGCTTTAAGGGCTTCAAATAAAATTGGAAAGAACGAGTAAAGAATTTTCTTGTAAGTGGAAATGCGGTTAGACTACCTACCTCAGGTATACTAAGTCAGAAACACGGGCAGCTCTCAAGAACACCCCTATGTTCCAAAATGAAATCCAATCTACCTGCAAGCAAATAGACAAACAATTAACATCCATTATATACAGGGTTAAAAAGAAAACCATTATAAAATCTCTGCCTTCTTTTCCAGCCGGGCTTTGGATACTCATATCTGATTTTAAAGACGGCAATGCAATTTGCCTCCATTGGAAATTGACAACGGAGTAAGGACCAATAAGGGCGAATCCAAATAAAAAAACGACCTTAGTATATTTAACGACATGGACGAAAATTGCTTTAATAATTTATATCGGAACGTAGACCATTTCTATTCCATTGCAGTTTGGGCGAAAAGGAAACATCCCTTCATGGTGGTACAAAAAATCCCTTCATTTATATTATCCATTTTCTTCGACATCTAATGGGGCACAAATTATTCTTAGAAGAATTTTACGCCTTAAAGGAAAACCCTTTTAAAACCAGCACCCATATTCACACAAGAAAGCTCGTTAAAAACTAGCATCAATATCGGCAGAAGAAAACCCATAAAAATACCGCAACAATAATCACACGACATACGAGTAGCTCATTTAAAACCTCGGCCCATATTAACAAAAGAAACCTATTAAAAACTCTGCACCCATATTTCCATACTCGCAGGTGAAAAGCCATTAAACCCACGCAACCATTTTCAGAAAGAAACCCCTTTAAAAAGCAACACCCAGATTCACTCAAGACTAAAAAAATAAAGTTTGTAAAGACAAAAGAATCCAATGAATCGATGAGAAGTAAAGTAAACAATAGCAATTAATTATTCATAAAATTAAATTAAAAGAAGGATTTATGGAATATATAAGGAATGAGACATTCATAAAGTAGCGCGGATCGAGCTACAATAAATCCCAGAATATCTCACAGGAAAGTGGAAACGTGGATTTATATAGATAAAAAACACTAAAAAAGAACGAAATGTGGAAGAAATATCGAGTTGTAACTACGAATTTTTAAATTTCATCCACAGTGGTATTTTATTCACTGTTAGATTGAATTATTCGGTTATTCCAGTCAAAATGAAAGATCAGAATTCGGTTTTCTGGTTGGTTTGTGGAACAGAACCTAAAATATTTAGGTTGGAATCGAGGGGGATTGATGTAATACAACCATAACAGAATCAGCGTATTCACTACACGACTGAGAATTAGCGCTATGGCAGGCAGAATAAGACCCTCAATTGAAGTAATTAAAAAACAATAAAAAGTTTCAATGTTCAAAAGCGCGTGTGAATATAATGAAATTAAGCAGGTGACTCAGCCATGATTCGATAGTCAGTAGGAGTAGATCGTCATTATTTTGCTCAAACACTCGGTTTTGGTGTGGATCAATGGAAGAGGATAAGAAAAAGAAGACGAAAAAGAATAAACTCTTTTGCATCAAATTCGTGACGGCTAGCCGATGTAAGGTCCTGGGACGGATTCATGGGATTATTACGTAGTAAAGCGCGTTCTTATTTCATCGCCTTCCCCTAGTTTTCATATTACGACGCTCCCTTAGCAATGCGGTTATGGTATTCGTTATTCTCGGATTCATGGGGCTGAGGACCCCGTCGTATGAATTGCGAGTCGATCGGAGGCGATGCCTTTGAGCGAGGGCTCGGGCGAGGCTGGACGCGATGCAAACGGAGGCTGACCGAGGCGAAGAAGGTGGTCATCCCGGGACGGCAGGGCAGCAGGGGGGTGGAGGGGGCGAAGGGGGCAGAGGAGAGCCGGTTGAAACCAATGTTAGATGAGTTGGAGGATGTGGTATAGGCAGGTCATCTCTACGAGGCACCGGCCTTATGGCAGACGCTAAATATGGCTGCCTTTGGATTTACTACTTATTTCTTTGTAATGCAGAAATAACAGTTCGACAAATGGTCTTGTGGTTCACACCACACCATCTGTATGGCAAAGCTGATGTGTGAATTACCCTTAGCCCAGTCTGTCAGACATTTCACATAGGTCGAACACCAGATGTAGAGGGGGGCAGCTTTTGTCTTGATCCCCTACTTTACAGCCAAAAGCAGAATGAAACCAGAGTACGTGCGTACACAGTGTGCGTTCGAACAATACTGGTGTGTTAACTGTATAATTTAGAATGCTGCTCTGCATTGACGTTTTGAACCTGCAGTAAATATTTTTAACTGTAGATGTCACTTATTGCAAATGGAGTTCAACCGCTCACCTTTTTACCCCACCATCTGTTACACATTATTTAACACTTTCATAAGTTAGCCTCAAAAATACATCCACTTCCACCAAAGCAATACTCGGAAAATATTATTACACAAAAAGTGTACGTGATGCAAAAATTCTCATTGCATTTTTTAATTCATCGTAATAAAAGTGTAATTTGCCAAAAACTGTGTTTATTAGTGTTATTAACGATTCCTTTCATTATCCACTTTAAGGTAGAATTCTCTTTCATTGCGACAATCTTCGGCAGGGAATATTCCTCGCCTCAATAATATAAAGGCAAAAAACAATTTCAGCTGAAAAAAGTGTTGCCATTTTTTTCTAATTAAAGAAATCCGGTGTCACTTTTGGTAGTCACTTATTTCTCAAAGTCTAAATGTGTTGCAAATATATGTGAGTCTTTTCTATTTTATCCATAATCTCAGCCGCATCCGCTCTCCATTAGATTGCTATAGTTTCTAGCTTGTCACCCACGTTTCCAATCACTCCTGTCTTGATTACTGTCAGCCGCTTACACGCTGGATTGCACACCGCTACTCTTCGCCACATCAACTTTGTCAACACTCATCGGCCCGTCTTCTCCTCTGTCAGGTAAGTTTCATTCGTGCCCCCCCCCCACTCACCCGATTTAATCTAATTACAATAGCTGATTATTCAATTCAGAATTTCCTTTAATTCCACCTTCTTAAATATAAGATCATAAACTCCACAGCGACTCCCTACTCGTCTTTCGCATTGAGCCTATCTCGGTCCATGTGAATCCTTCGTTCGAGATCCCCCTCCCCAACCTTACCTTCTGATCTTGGTAGTTATATGGACTTCATCGGAGATCGTGACCTGCCTCCCCTATTACGCCTCTACAGGAGTACCAAATTGTTTCGAAGTTGTACCAAAAGTAGCAAGAGATACAAATTGTACCAAAATGGCTCTAGTCATTAATTCAGTCATTGAAGTTTGTAAAAACTAAATTTTATTGTACGAACAAACCTTGAAAAATTTTAACATAAACATATTATTAGGTTTTAGTGTTTAATAAAGAGTTAAAAAATATTAGCTAATTTAACTAAGAGGGTGCTTTATAATTAATCGCTCAAGCATCATTTCGTAAGGGGCGCGGCGATTTGCCATCCTGGCCGCCGTGCTGACGGGATCCAGCGCTCCGTCCGGCCCCAGCTTAGCCTCTCTTCCTTCCTTCAAAATACTTGTTTCCTCTCTTTTCACACAACCTCTCCCACAACTTTCTCTGGTCAGCCTCTAATTTCACAGGGTAGATGCTGACCTTCCTTTCAGCCAACCGTCCCGCATCGGGGCTGAGGGGGTTGGGGACAAAGTTCCCTAACCCCTGAGCTCCGGTCTGGGGTGGCTGGTTTTTAACAACCTGCTTCATCCCCACCCATACCTTCCACACATCCCTTTTCCTCTCCTCTTCACAATCTATATTTTTTACGCCGTGTCTAAGGTGGAGCCGCCATGCCGATGGACTGCCAGGCCACCAGGCGGGAGGGGTGGTCCCAAATGGCGGCGCCTGGCTCTGCCGGGCTTGTAAGCACCTCTCGCAGTGCGGGCTACTGCGAGAGGTGTGCGCGATTGCATCCCTTGTTTAAAAAAGGGTCACCATGCCCAATGATGAAGATAAAAAAAAACAAACCCAACCCTCAACTTCCCCTGTTCCATCGACGGAGCCGCCCTCGGGCAGCTCCAGCAAAAAAATGGAGGTCCCCTCCCCCTGTGCTTGCACAGGGGACCCTCCATATTTCTCTAACCGGAGAGGAGGCTTACTCCTCTCCTTCGCCTACGGGTGCAGGGGACTCCCCCTCACCCCCTTCTCTGGAGGTGCTTTCGGGCACCTCCCTTTTCCCAGCGGCAGTCCCCTCTTTTCTTTCCAAGGGGACTGCCAAGAAAGCCAGCAGGCAGCCCTTAGCCAGCCGCTCCCCATCAAAGCGGCTCGGTAGGGCAAACCCCCTTAGGGGGAAGAGGGAAGCCAGGCCCCTTCGGTCGCTTCCCTCAAAAGACCTGCTGGCAAGAATTTTAAACCTTGCTGGGGTCAAGGCCTGTGCCTCCCCACACAAGACTGGCGACACTGCCAAGGGGACCTGCGATGTCCTGGGAGGGGATGGCGAACTGAAGGCCCCTCCTGTGATAGACATGGTCCTTGAGGAGACCCAGCCTCAGACGGTAGGGCCTTCCATGGGGGGGAATTCGGGCTCGGCGCCAAGCACCGAACCCGAATCCGCCCCTATGCAAGTTCCTCCTCAAATGACTGAGGGCTCCGAGGCAGTAAAAGGAGGGGAGGGATCTCCTCCGACAGGTGCCCCTACGACAACCAGGACCTTCTCCATTTCGGAGAGGGACCTGGCCGAGGCCGGTCCATCTGGCCCAGCGGCTTCTGCCGGCGGAGGTGAAAAGCGGGTTCATTCCCCGCCCTCCTCTCCAAAAAAGAAAAAGACAAAGAAGACTAAAAAGACGAAAAAGACTCGGGGCTCCTCTCCATCCGCGGGGGCTGCGGGGACGGATGGGTCTGCTACCACTTTCGTAGGCGACCAAGCCAAGATCGGCACATCCGGCCCCTCTACCCCCTCGTGTGCGGAGCCCCTGACCAAAACTAACACCAAGAGTGCACAGGGCGGAGCCTCGATGACATCGGGGCCCCTCATTCAGAGGTTACCTGGCGTTTTCGAGCCCGCTGGCTTCAAACGCTTCCTCGTTATTCGCTCCACTGATGGCACCATGTTGTCCAAGGGCAACATGATCCATCAGAGGAGAGGATTAGCTAGTGCAATTGGTAGAGAGCCGAAGGTGACCCGTTTCTCGGACAGCAGCCTTCTGGCGAATGCGGCAAATCCCGCCGAGGCGGTCAAGATAAGTGCTCTTCGGACACTTCATGGCACCCCGGTGAGTGTGACGCCGCACTCTACCATGAACTTTGTGAAAGGAGTAGTTTATTCGAGGGAACTCGTTGACTACTCCATTGAGGACATCACCCTAGAGCTGGCCGACCATGGGGCGGTCAAGGTCGAACGTGTGATGAGAAAACAGGGAGGGGCTTCGAGACCCACCCCTGCACTCTTCGTCACGTTCGACTGTGACAAGCTCCCTGAGTCGGTGCGTGCCGGTTGGTACCACTACCGCGTGAAGGCATTCGTGCCACTGCCGCGGCGGTGTTATTACTGTCACCGCTTCGGCCATACGAATCGCTCATGTAGACGTGCAAAGTCGGGGTCACCCGAATTCTGTGTAAATTGCTCCAAGGTCGCACACGATAAGTCCAAATCGTGTGTGGCCAAGTGTGTCAATTGCGGAGAGCCGCACCCTGCTTCTTCGAAGCAATGTGGTGCATATCTCCTGGAGAAAGAAATCCTGGCCGTTCAGGCCCCTGATAGACTCTCATTCCGCGAGGCTAAGGACTTGGTCCTGGCGCGCCCAGCTCTGCCTGGGACGTCATATGCCTCAGTAGTTAGAAAAGCACCCTCTGCTGATGGCCCATCCAGGCCAACGAGCACGGTTGTTTCCGCGCCCATTCGCAGCCCTTCTGCGGGATCTACCCAACCCGGGCGCTCCCCTGGTAAAGCTGGCGGCAAAGAGGGTTCATACCCAGCCCCGGCTAGAACCAGGGCTCCCCCCTCTTCCCCCAGCGTGACCGTTTCCCGCAAGGCGAAACGGCCCCGCGCCTCCACCGGGTCGTTAGACTCACAGGAGGCAACACCCCTGAAGATGGTCACTAGGCCATCTTCAGGGGTTCCTAAAGCTGTCCCCCGAAAGGAGGACAGCAACAAAGGAGCTTCGGCTCCTTCGCCCACGCCCCGAGATGGAGCGAGTGGCTCGGAGACGGTGGTTCCTCGAAAAGAGGCCCCCCCGCCTCCGAAGCCGCAGCGCCCGCCTATGGTTTCGAGGCGGAGAGAGGAAAAGACTCGCATGGCGAGCCCAACCTCTCCCAATAAGTCCTCGAAGGCGACAGCGCCTCCAGCGCTTTGTCCGGCAAACAGCGCCCGAGGTTCTGCCCCCGGGAAGCGTACGGCCATTCCCGTGAGGGTCTTCAATTCGAGGAGGGCCCCCGCGTCTCCTCCGAGCTAGGCCTAGAGAGCATATTCCTTCAATGGAATTGCCGTGGACTCCGGGCCAACTGGGAGGAGCTGCAGGGGCTCGCCTCGTCCCGTTCCCCGTTAGCTATTTTTTTGCAGGAGACCATGCTAGGCGCGTGCCCCCTGCCTGCCCTCCCGGGGTATAAGGGTCTTGCGACCCCACCACCGCGGGATGGCCGGGCTGGGGGATGCGCGGTTTACACCCGGCATGATGTCTCCGTTCTTCCTTTCTCTTTAGATACCTCCTTTCAGGCAGTGGTTGTACAGCTACACCTGGATAGGAGGTATACTATCATTTCTGCGTACATTCCACCGTCAGCTGACTTCGACGCGGGGGACTTCCGCCGCGTCGTGGCACGGTTGCCGAGGCTCTATCAATTGCTTGGAGATCTGAACGGCAGGCATCCTCTCTGGGGAGATTACTCCATAAAACCCAGGGGACAAGTCCTTGCCGATCTGATCAAAGAGCTCGAGATGGGTGTCCTAAACGTGGATGAGTTTACGCATCACTGTCCGAGAACCGCTTCATTTTCTTGCCTTGACCTATCTTTGTGCTCTTCGGATGCACAGCCTGATTTTGATTGGGGGGTGGTCGATGACCTCCATGGTAGTGATCACTTTCCCATTCAAATATCATTTTCAGGGCAAGTGCCGCCTGAGAGACCACCTCGGTGGTGCTTGGCGCGGGCGCGGTGGCCTGCATTTCAGGAAATGACTGAATTCTCTATCTCAGTCGAGGAGTTTAGGTCGGTAGATGAAGCCGTTGAGTTCTTCTCCGGCAACCTCATCGCCGTGGGCCTGACTACTATTCCTAGGACGTCTGGCCGTTTTGCACGCCAACCACTCCCATGGTGGTCGGCCGAGTGTGAGACGGCCCTCAAACTCAAGCGTTATGCCTACATGCGCTATAAGCGCCGCCCGAACGATTTCACTGTCGCTGAATTTCGTCGGGCTAGGGCTAGGTTCCGGTATATTTCGAAGCACGCCCGCCGCTCTTCTTGGCGGGCATACGTGTCTTCACTTAACGGGAAGACCCCTTTAGCTGAGTTGTTGAAGCGAGTCAAAAGGATTCGGGGCAAGTTCTCGCAGGACCCCCCTCCCGTTCTCCAGGAGAATGGGACCGCAATCTCGGACCCCGCGTCCGTGGCGGAATCCTTAGCGACCGCTTTTTCCGCATTCTCTAGCCGTGATGCTGCTCCGCCAGCATTCAATGCACGTCGTGATGTCGTGGAAGGCCGCCGGCTGGACTTTACCTCCAGAGGCGGAGAACCCTTCAACGACAAGTTTACTGTGAGTGAGTTGCGTTCCGCTCTCGCTTCGTGCGCGGACACCGCCCATGGTCCGGACGATGTCCCGTACGCCATGCTTCGACACCTGGGTGAGCGAGGCATGGCCTTTCTGTTAGATTTGTTCAACAGGATCTGGGTGGAAGGTCTTCTCCCAGACTCCTGGCGAATCGCTACTGTGCTCGCCTTTCGCAAACCGGGGAGAGATCACTCTACTCCGACCGGTTTCCGCCCAATCTCTCTAACCTCTTGCGTGTGCAAGTTGATGGAGAAATTGGTAAATGTTAGATTAGCCTATTTCCTGGACAGCGGAGGCCATCTGTCTTCTGCACAGTGCGGCTTCCGTAAGTTCCACTCCACGTCGGATGCTCTGCTCCGACTGGAAAATGCCGTCTGCGAGGCTTTCTTTCGTAGACAGCACTACGCCACGGTGTTTTTTGATCTGGAGAAGGCCTATGATACTGCATGGCGATACGGTATCATGGAGACTCTCCACACGATGGGGGCGAGGGGACGCCTCCCAATGTTTATATCTGAATTTTTGCGAGATCGTCGATTCCGCGTACGGGTGGGGGGGGGCCTCTCCGGCCCAAAGGAGCAGGAAGAGGGTGTCCCGCAGGGAAGTGTCCTCAGTGTCACACTCTTTGCCCTGAGCATCAACGGCATCACCTCGGTGCTGCCGGAAGATGTTCTCGCTACGCTCTACGTGGACGACCTTTCGATCTCTTTTGGCGCGGCCCAGATGCCAACTCTGGAGCGTCGACTCCAACAGGCATTGAACCGCTTCTCTCGCTATGCCAAAGCGCACAGGTTTCGGTTTTCTTTGGCCAAGACTAAGGTGGTGCACTTCTGCCGCCATCGACGGCTTCACCCCGACCCAGATTTGTTTCTTAATGGGGTGCGCCTGGATGTGGTTGAGTCGCACCGTTTCCTTGGTCTTGTATTCGACCGACGCCTCACCTGGGAGGCTCATATTCGCAGCCTTAGGGTCTCTTGTACCCGCGCCATGGACATTCTCCGTTCCATGACGTTCAGCGCTTGGGGCGCTGATAGGGCTACCGCCTTACTTTTTTATCGATCCTTTGTTCGCTCGAAGCTCGACTACGGATGCGAGTTTTATGCATCCGCAGCCGAGCGTTTATTGCGGAAGGTGGATTCGATCCACCACACCGGCCTTCGCCTTGCGACCGGTGCCTTCCGCACTTCCCCCATTGAGAGCCTGTTGGTCGATGCTGGGGAGATGCCACTCGCTCTGCGCCGCGTGCAGTGCATCACTCGCCTGTACGCGCGAGCCCGGCGCCTCCCTCAGTCGCCAACAGCTCTCACTGCATCCGCAGCTGATCTCGATGGTGCCTATGCCGCCGAGAGACGCCAGTCATACCCTAAGCCCTTTGGGTTCAGGGCCAGAAAACTCCTTCGAGAGGTAGATATAGCTCTCGGGCCGGTAGCGCCCCTGGTTCTGCCCAGGACGCCACCCTGGAGGGTACCACATTTGGCTATTTGTCACCACGCCTCTGCTCCCAAAGCTTGTACTGCGCCAGGAGTATTGCGTTCGACCTTTTTGGAGCACACATCGTGTCACGCTGGTACCGTGCCAGTGTATACGGATGGCTCCAAGTCCCAAGAGGGGGTCGGCTTCTACGCCGTATCCCCTCTGTTTGAAGTCAGCGGGGCTCTACCAGGCGCTGCGTCTGTCTTCACGGCCGAGCTGGTGGCAAAACACCACTCGGTACGGGAGATTACGCGACGTGCCCGGTTCGGAGACCGGATTGTGATCTATAGCGACTCACAAAGCGCCCTGAGTGCTCTCGGGGTATTGGAATCTCCGCATCCCCTGGTTCGCGATATCCGTGACGCCACGGTTTTGGCGAGCCGGGCAGATGTCGAGATTATCTTCTGCTGGGTTCCTGGACATGTAGGAATTGCGGGGAATAAGCGCGCCGATGAGGGCGCCAAAGAGTCCGCGAGGACTCTGCGACCGGACCAGCGTTTCGCTCTTCCTCACACCGACTACATGGCAGGAATACGGGCAGCTCTTCGGACTGCTTGGCAAAGAAGATGGGAGACGGTCGAAGGGAACTTAAAGTTGCGTGCCATTGCGCCGCGACTGTTCCCATGGACCTATCCCCCAATGCCGCGGCGGCTTCAGGTTGCTTTCTGTCGTCTCCGAATCGGACACACTCGTGTGACGCATCGCTATCTGATGGAGCGCTCGCCTGCGCCCTATTGCAACGACTGCGTCGTCCCCCAGACTGTTCGGAACATTCTTGTCGAATGTCCCAGTCTGGGTGATCTTCGCGCACGATACCTGTCCCAGTACCGGGATGGGCGGGGTCGCTACCGCCTGTCCCTTGTGCTCGGGACAGATTCGTGCAAATTGACTTGTGGACTTGTTGACTTCTTGGGGGAGGCCGGCCTTCTCCCTATTATTTAAGCAAGGTTTGTTTGTTTGTTTTTTGGGGTTTTTTTTTGTTTGTTTTTTTCTTTGGTTGCACGCTCCTGCACCGGGAGGACCTCTCCCCGACGCACCAGCTTGCTCCCTTTTCCCTTTTGGGGTGTTGTTGTTTTTTTTTTCTCTCTTTAATTTTATTTTAAAGTAGCCTAGAACTAGGCCAGTTTTAATACGGCGACTAATGCCCAAGTAGGCAGTCGCCAGATGAGCTCTTAAAAAAAAAAAAAAAAAAAAATCGTTATGTTGCGTCTGAACATAAGAAACAAGGGCAGGAAGGAAGGAGCCTCCATCGCCTACCTGGTAAAACATTATGGTAGGATTTTCTCGAATGAAATTTTAGGATTCTACTTTCAGACAGATTTCACCAATCGAAAAGGCGCGCCGGAATAATCACTTTTATTTTATAAACATACGTATATTATATATATATATATATATATATATATATATATATATATATATATATTAGTGATGGAGTCGTTCCTTGGAAACCTTATTCGTAGCAGGAATATGAAGACATATGTGATGGTTTTGAACATTTAATATTCCTTCTCAAAAACTGTGCAATTTTGGGGTCACCCTGTATATATATATATATATATATATATATATATATATATATATATATATATATATATATATATATATATATTTACAGGGTTACCCCAAAATTGCACAGTTTTCGAGAAGGAATATCTCAATAACCTTTGCAGTTAGAGGCATGAAATAAAAAAACTTTAAGATGAATCCTTTATCTATAAATACTTATTCCATGTAAAAATCGTCTCAATGTTATTTAATCAGTCAATTAACTTTAAAAAATAATGTAAAAAACATGTTTTTTACCTGCGGCAAAGGATCAGGTCTAGGCGTCGCATTTTGTTCAAAGGAGTAAGGTTCAATGTACCCATTTATAGCCATGGAATGACCGATATGACCATGGGACATATGGTTATTCACCTTGGAGATTTGAGATCTGCCATTAGATATGGCGCTGGGTGGCACCATTTAGTGGCAGAAGCCTCATTTAGCCATTAAAAGGCATTGTAAGTGATTTGAACCATGGGAAACCATCGATGAAATAACCATTTATCATCTTATCACAAAACGCGGCAGGTCCCTCTTGTATTTTCTAAATTGAAACATTTTAAAAAGTTCAAAATTTTAAACTAAATTTAAATTTTAAGGAATGGTTCAATATGCCCTCCTTTGTGATTTCTCTTGCTGCATCATCTCAAAACAAAACATCCACCTTTTTCATTCAGCATTGCGATAAAATGTAGTCTGCTTAATATTGTAATGAATTTCTGTCTCCAATGTTATCAAAAATAAAGAAAACAACATCTGATTTTGTTTATACAAGATGGAGCTTCTTCTGATACATCGGAGGAAACATCAGAATTTCTCGTTACTAATTGGCGACCATTTCTCGAACCAAGTAATTGGCCCCCTGCAGTCCAGATCTAAATCCCATCGACTACTTGGTGTGGTCTGTCTCGGAGACAAAAGTGATGTGGACCATCCTCGCGATCGAATTCAGGCTGCATGGGAGGATTGTTCACAAGTAAAAATTGAAAAGACAATTTCAAAATGGAAGTCAAGTTTACAGGCTGTGGTTGAATATAAAGGAGGGCTTATTGAACCATTCATTAAAATTTAAATTTAGTTTAAAACTTTGAACTTTTGAAAGTTTGAAATTTAGAAAATAAAAAACATGCTTTTCCATTATTTTTTAAAGGCTAATTGACTTATTAATTGACTTAAGACGATATTTACAGTGAATAATATTTTCTTTTATTTCATGACTAGCTGCAATGGTTATTGAGATATTGCTTGTCAAAAACGATCCAATTTTGGGGGTCCACCCTGTTCATATATATATATATATATATATATATATATATATATATATATATATATATATATATATATTGCACTGAAGTTACATTATTTTAAACCAAAGCAAATTTATCTATATTACCTGGACCATCGCAAAACTCAAAAATAAACTCATCTCTAACATGTCCATATTTGAATTATTGGATATTTTCTGAATATTGTCTTATGACTTTTATCTCAAGTCTGGTCTCGTAATGACCCCAAACTATCGGCTCAGTAGTGATCAAGGAACTGCCTCACCCTTAAGTAAATATCTACTGAGATGATGAACCAACCGTGGATTTTCAGTAAAGGAGCACGACGGTAGGTTTCCTGAGGTCCCTTGAACCTACCTAGGGTCGCTAAATCATAACGGGCGGTTCTAGGTTAAATTATGCATAGAATCGGATGAAATAATGTTATAACTTATAATACATGGATTATTTCCTGAACTATTGCTAATAATATATGTCAAATTAAAATACACTTGAAAAGAAAGGTAGTTCAGATCCAACTAAATTTAATATTTATTTGTATATAATAGTTTTGTTATGGAGTGAAAATACAATTTTAAACGAAATATTAAAATTGAATTAATTTTCCTGAGCTGTGGGAGGGCAGTTTATTGTTGTTGTTTTCTTTTAATTATCAGCTCGGATGGGTTTTCTAAATTTGGTAAATTTCTTGTTTCAGCCACAACTTATCTACAACAGAGAATTTAGGTTTATCCTCTTATCACTGCTTTTCTTTCAAATTTAATACTTATTCCCGTCGAAAATCATTCATTTTACCTTTTTATCCAACCCCAAATTTCACGCCACATTCACTACAATCAAAGGAAAGTTAAAAGAAATCTGGGTGTTCAAATGTGCAGGATGGATAATTTGTTATTGAAATGAAGACCGAATTTAAAAGAATCAGCTCCTAAAAGAATGCGCCCCCCGCCCCTCCATTCTACGTCGTGAGTCTATTTGATTCTTAGGAGAATTCAAAACTGCACTCAGAGCCAAATCTGTCCCTAGAATTTTCAAGTTGTGTTTTGGTTGTATTTTTTTCGTATTCGTCACTTTTGCGAGAGTAGAAAAAAGAAAGAAAATAAATCGCTCAACGCGACAAGAAAATTATTAAACCGGGTCGGACATGCGTGCAGTCTATTTATATCGGTCCTCTTGTGTTGCTTTTTTTATTTATTCTCAAGAAATTTGGAAATATACAAGAGGGCATAACGAACAAATAAAATTAAATCTATAAAAATTAACCACTTTTTAATTTACCTCCTACCATTCTAGCCTTCTGCCAAGTAAGTACTATCGATGCTGTCACGGTCGTATGAACTAAAAAGAATCAAAACCAGTATTCCTTCGTTTTTCACTTAAAACGCGTTTTGTGGGCTGAATAAAAGTCAGCAATTATTTATTCTTCCCCAACTCCATAAACGTCATCATTTCTCGAGAATTCTTCTTCATAATCTTTCTTTTACCAACATAATTTAGAAAAAAATGAGTTCGGATCAGAGTTGTGAGATAAAATACAAGAAACACCGCCAACAGTTTCAGAAAAAAGGCAGCAAATTTTGTTCGATCAAGAATATCCCAATAATATGAAAAGTTACCTAACCCAGCCTAACCTTAATGTAAGAACTGCAATAGAAGAGAGAGCGTTTACCGAAGAGAAAAATATCTTTAGTGCGTTTATATAAACACTTTATTTTATAAATTTGATAGGTTGTTGTTTTTTTATATTTTATAAATGTGTGAAATATCCATTGCCCATTACTGTAACAAATCAAGCAGATTGGGTGCATTTGTTTCTTTTCTGTGACCCTTTTTTTTCTTCATATCACATTCTTCCCTGCTCATTTTTATTTTCGCTGTTGCTTTCCTACTTTTATTTTGTTATTGTCTCCACATCAAATTTTTATCCATTTTATCCTACTTATATTTATCCTCCCTCAATCATGGACAAAGCCACACTTCTTTCTCTTAATAGAGGGTTTAAGGTATCTCCTTCGGTTGGCTCTAGAATTTTAGTACTATGAATCGCTCTAAATCAATCTCGTCCTATAAAATGGGGATTATGTTTATCTTCGGTCTTAAAAAAGTTATTTTTCATTTAACCGTCTAACCCCCCCCCGTCTTCCTCACTCCCCACTTCAACCTCCCCACTCTCAAAAATAATGCGTCTTTACTCAATGTTAGAAGCGTCTCTAATAAAGAGGAGTTCATTCACGATCTCCTGACTAATTCGCCTATCTCCCTCCTTGGTCTCAGTGAAACTTGTCTTGATCAGAGTGATGGCTGCTTGTCGCTAGTGACCCCTGATGGCTGCTTCTACTCCCATAACCCCCGGAACAAACGTGGCGGAGGGGTTGCTGTTATTCATAGTGACTCTCTCTCTCTCTCTCTGAATACCCTTCCATCCCCCCCTCTTCTTTTTTTTGAGGCATTATCTATGTCTCTAATTATGTTCCCTCTAACAACTATTGTGCTCTACCGCCCCCTCAGCTCCTCCCTTGATCTTTTTTTTGACGAATTTAGTAACCTTCTCACTAGTCTGTCCCTATCGGGTCATCTTCTCATTATGGAGGACTTCAACCTCCCAGTCACTAACCCTAATCTACCCGCCTTATTTGAGATTCTTGACCACTTCTCCTTTACCCAACACGTTTTTTCCTCAACCCAGTGCCATGGTAAAATTTTAGACTTTGTAATTTCCGACTGTCAAATTTCCAACTTGACTACTTCTATTCTGTCTAATGCTAATTTTGACCATTAAATATTAACCTCAACGTCTCAATCTTACTTTGTTGCCCCTTTCGGCCTCCTCTCATCCCCAAACCTTTTTGATGGCTAGCCTCCATTGACATCCCATCCCTCCTTAATGATGTTGCCTCTAATTTACCCCCTCCCGACGCTCTCGCCTCCCCTGAACAAATCCTCTCATCCTTGGAGCAAACTCTCCTAACTTGCCTTAATGCCCACTTCCTCCTTATTGCTCCTTTGGCCTCTCGTGGTCACCACGTCCCATGTTACTCCTTGGAACTCCTACGTTCGAGAAAGTCTTTACGTGCCCATGAAAGAGTTCTTCGTAAAGCTCGCTCCCGTGGGCAATTTACAACTGCTCTCTGGCTCACTTACCGTCTTGCGACATCTCTCTACTTATCTAAACAAAAATCTGCTAGCCGACAATAAGAATGACCCCCGCGCCGTTTACCACCTGCTCTCTTCCCTTCCTTCCTCATACCAAGTCCCCACCCCCATAAGCCCCACCATCCTCTCGAAATTCGTTGCTGATAAGATCACCATCCCTCGTGCCTTCCCCCCACATTATCTTTCACATTATCTCCCCCGGCCGCTCAACGTATTTCCTGCAGTGACCGCTTCTGAGTTGTCTGCCTTACTCTCGTGCTATAAAAAATTTGGCTCCCCTTGTGACTCGTTCCCCCACAAGCTATTAATCAAAATATTGCCTGTCATACTCCCAATGCTTCTCCATCTGTTCAATACCTCCCTTGCTACTGGTGTTGTCCCTTCTTCCTTCAAATGTGCCCAAATCCGTCCGATCCTTAACAAAACGAAGCTTACCCTTCCGACCCAGCTAGCTATCGTCCGATCTCGCAACTTCCCTTCCTCTCTAAGGTCCTTGAGAGAGTAGTTGTTTCGCGCATTAATTTCAACATCGTTGCCTGTAATATCGATGAGATTTACCAATCAGGTTTTAAAGCTGGGCACTCTACCGAAACCGTTCTACTCAATGCTACTGATTACTTACGTAGAGCTGCTGACCAGGGTTGTGCCTCCATCATCATTCTACTTGACCTCTCCTCTTCCTGTTATACTATTAACAATTCCGTCTTGCTTGATCGCCTCCACTCTTTCCTTGGCATTTCTGGCGTTGCTCTCGACTGGTTCCACTCTTACCATTCGTCTTGCACCCAATCTGTGATGTTTACCGATGTCTCCTATGACCCCACTTCCATTCGATGTGGTTTCCCTCAAGGCTCTGTCCTCTACCCTCTCCTCTTTTGTATCTACTTATTCTCTCTTAGCTTCCTCCTACGCAATCTCGGTTTATTATTCCACCTTTATGCCAATGACACTCAAATCTTTTATTCTTCTTCCCCTTCGACCATTGCCCACTCAATCTGAGATATCCTATTTGCCTATTCTTCTATCTCGGAATGGCTATCGGCTAACTTCCTCAAACTTAACCACTCCAAAACTGAAGTTCTTCTGGTTGGTACCCCCACTCTAGTATACAAGGTTAAATCCCTTTTTCCCTACTTCCCTCTGGGTGGAAACTCTGTCGCTTTCTCTGACTCTGTTATAAATCTTGGTGTTTTGTTGATTACCAAACAAAACGGGAGACTACTCCTTCGTCGCTCTCGCTTCTCCTCTACTAAGCCCCTGCTTCAGGATCGGCACTGGTTACCTATCAGATATCGTTCTCATTTCGAGATTCTTCTCTTCCCTTTCAAGGTCCTTCACCAAAAGGCCCCAACCTACCTTTCATCTGCTCTTTCTCATCGTTTCGCCCCTCGCACCCTTCGGTCATTTCATGCTCCTCTCCTGAATAATCCTCGCTCGTCCCTCTGCTCAATGGGCGACCGCTCCTTCTCAGCCTGTGACCCCAAGCTTTGGAATGCTCTTCCGGCCGAAATTAGATCTACTGACTCACTTACCACTTTCAAGTTACTCCTGAAAACGCATCTGTTCAGGATTGCCTACTCACCCACCTAATCTTAGCCCACAGCAGAATGTGCGCTCTGTGAAGGCCTCCGGCCTTGAAGAGCGCATTATAAGAAATTTATTATTAAAATTAGCTTAAAGATGGAAAATTACGCATCCTACTTGCCGGAGCAGAAGCCGAAAGATATGTGTCTATATGTATATTTTCCACTGATGTACACTTCCGCTTACTTCACCACATTTTACAAATATTTTAATAAAGACTCACAACAAACTCCTCAAGTCCTGGGAGCAACAAAGAGATTATTAGAAACCCTGCAGAAATCTGGAAAAAAGAATCTCAAAAAACTTAGTCTCACTTTTCTAGACTTTAACGAGGGTCTTCTTTCAAATGCAAATCAGTCTTACAAATTTACCCAATTTTCACCATTCGAGAGGAATCTGCCTTTAAATGTTCTTCCAAACTTCCACAAAAATTGTGTCGGGATATGAAAGAGGAACTAACGATCCAAGGTTTAATAATGGCTGCCAAACAACTTGGCACAACTGAGTCCCAAGGTTTTGGTCGGCGATTTGGACGCAGGAATAAATTGGGGCGCAAATTTATTCCTATGTCCTCCCTCGCAGCTAAATCAATTCAAACTTAGCTAAGAAACAAAAAAAACTAAGTTTATTTTTAATCCTCATACTCAAGTTCAAAATACTTGAAGCATCAATTTTTCAACATCATAGGACCCAAGGCGAGCGCGTTCGCCTGTGGAACTCGGCCCCTGAGCACGCGCCCAACACCAAAGAGAGTCAAATAAATGGAAGAGACCAGCTTCCTCCAGAAAGGCATTAGTCCACAGGTCTTTGTGCACGAATCTGTCTTTCAGTGCCAAAATAGTATAATCTAGATTCTATTTAACAGGTTATGTGTTACATTGACGCCAAAATGGAATCACTGATTTAATTATTGATTTGAGGATTAACTATAAAAAATAATACTTTTCATCAATTAAATAAATCCCATGAAACCTTAAATACATACATGTACATAAAATTTGTTTTCAAGTTGTTATATCTTTGTGTATTATTTTATTTTTAAATTGACGAAACTGCTTAGAAAAGCTTCTGAAATTACCTCCTAAATCTACGCACATGTGTACATGAAATTAAAAATATCAATATTCATAGCATAGTTTTCCTCGAGATGCGCAATAGCAACGAGGCTGTACCGGGTAGAATGTTTGTAAGGAGAGATCTGCACTGAAGAGTAAAAATGTGCGGAAGATTCATGACCATACAGCACCTTTCAGGCATCGGCGACGGGAAATCAAACTGCCAGCGTTGGGGTGTGGAGGGCACACGATCCTCTGGATATCAGCTTCATAACACAATAAGCACAAATTCGATGTTGAGGTTTCCGTAGAGCACTGATGCACGCTTACCACTGGGACTAAATGTAGAGTTCACCGGTAATTTAAGTGACACACTCGGTATCCAAGAAAGTTCGTTCGTATTTTTTAAATAAATGAAAATACATTTAGAACAATAGAATTAATTCTACAAAATTAATTATGTTTTTTGAATAAAACTCTGTAATAAGTTTTAAGATAAGAAAAGGCTGCCAAAGTCTCTCTTCGAGTGATTCTTTATTAAAGCGTTCTTTTTAGAGTATCTAAATGACCAAGGACAAAAGAAGGTCGTAATCGGAATGGATAACATTTGCAGAATTTATTTAATAACAGATATTGATTGAGGAATTCTGAATGAAGGCCAAGAAAATGACTTCGGTTTTTATTATTAAGAAACGCCTTGAAAGAAAATAACTTGCAAAGAACAACTGAATTTGGATGGAGCCTTGGTAGCCAAGTCTTGGAAAAACAAACCACGTTAATTGGCGCGACGTTACGAGAGACATCCACAAGAGCAATTTCTCTTCTTTATTCTTTTGTTTGTAATGAACGGTGAACTCGTTCCTTGTTGTGTCTGATCCTCTCTATCTCTCTCTCTCTTCGACGAATACCGAATACTAGCATTCTGATAAATAATAGACTCCTACAAACTCTAATGTAAAACATTACTTGTTTCCTTCTCTCATAATTCGGAGAGCTACAGTAAGAGATATTCCTGTGCCTAGTGTTAAGGGAACATGGAGCTAAATTTCTCCCAGTTTCATTTAGTGTTTGCCAAAAGAAATTCTTTGCCATGCCATGGATAATAGCCGCGTATCAGCTTTCTCCATATATAGATAAAAAGGTTTGATTTTCCTCTCCTGAATTTTTAGCTGCGGCTAAACAAACATGTCTATGGGCCATTCAAATCTCGTGTTGTGTTCATCTTCTGTCCGCAACGAGTCGCTGATTCAATGTAAACAGCTAAAACCAACGCTACCAAAGGTAAATGAGGTCACTGGTTTACAATATGTTATAAGTTGAGCACCAGGTGGTGCCATCTAGGGGCTAGAGATGCCATGTTTAGAGATATGAGGGTCAAACTAATGCCACAAGAGCTAATTGAGGTTTCTGAGTCCAAATCTGATTGATTTTTGCCGCTAGTGCAATAGATCATGTCCCTCTTGTTTGCTCTTTGAGATACTTGAATTCTCCTCGTAAATATAATGTGATCCCTTCTTTAACTTGCAGACGACCAAAAAATCAAGAGATATTTACTTGATCTATTATTGGTCTATTCCTAGTGTTGATGGGAATAGTTTTAGAAGACATTCACTTCATCACAGCATTTGAAATAGGTACTTCGAGTATGTATTTTCTTTCTCTTAACATTTTGATACTTAAGGTAATTTCCAAGTATACAAGTTAGAAGTTTGGTCGAGTCTAAGTTGATGTAAGGTGAATTAAGAGAAATTTGGGTTGTTTTTAACTTAATTACATCCTGTTTTTATTTTAGCATATCGTAATTAGCCACGAAACTTACTTATCTCGGCTTAATATCGACCATTCTTTTAAAGGCTCAATCCCAAGTAGAGCAGGGATTTGAAAGGCATATAATGCAGTAAGGCGAAACAAATATTTAAACATTAATAAATGGTTATTTAAAATTTTCCAACTATAGTTTCTCTGTATCATACACCTGTATTATTAATTAACAGTTGTTCATTACATTTAAGAGAGACGATACACTCTTCAGATGTGTATGAGACAAATATGAGGGTGGAAATAAGTATTTGTACACTTGACAGACAGAACCTGATATTTCGTTGCACCACCATTGCCTGCTATGACTGTTCAGGAGTTAACCAAACCCTGACAACGTGTGTTGGAGTATTTGCCCACTCCTCTTAACATAGAGCTTTCAAATAGGCCAAGGTTTTCAGGTTTCCCCTTGTAGAGTTCTTTCTTCAATATTCGTCACTACTTTTCGATCAGATTCAACTCAGGGGATTAAGTAGGCCAAGGTAGAAGATTAAGATTGTTCTGAAAGCATCAATTACTCTTTAATTTCACCGTGTGCTTCAGATCGTTGACTTGTGGAGCATCCACTCATCCTGCATCCCCAACTTCTCCACAGTTGGCAAATTATTGGTCGATATGTGACGCTATTTGGCTCTATTCATCGATCCATCAATTATACGAAAAAGTCCATTAACACCACCATATTGGTGCCGCCATTTTTGACTGTGGGAGATGGTATTATTTAATTGTGCTAATCTTTACGCCCTTTATTAAGTGTAATGGCTTACAAAAGAAGTGTTTTTTACTAAACACTGAGAATTGTTGCTGTTTTTGTTGTTTACTAACCACTGAGAATTGTTGTTGCTGCTGTTGTTGTTTACTAAGCAGTGAGAATTGTTGCTACTGTTGTTGTTTACTAAACACTGAGATACGAAGAACATCAAAAACATCTCCGCTAGAATATGTGAGGAGAGATGAGTAAATAAAATAGTGAAGTTAGGATAAGTGAAAATGCGTTCGAAGGTCTGTGATTCGAGTAGTCCAAAGAGGAAAATGTTTCTTGAGCTCGTGACCCAGATGATGCGCAACCATTCAGAACTTGCTCCAAAGTAATAGGAGTCAGCTATTTGTGAATCAAGCTCATCTCAGTTAACCTCGTGATACTTAAGGGGGAGGGGGGGATTCAATAGTTTGAAACTATTTGTAAACTAATTGCGAGCCATATGTGGTACGCATCACAGTCCAAGTTTTTATTATCTCTCTGATTTTACCTCCAACATTTCGACCTCTGAAGGGCCACATAATTGAATAATGGGGATCCTTTTGGCAACCTTGTATATTAAAGCAGAGGGCGAGGATAGGAGAAGGGATTTGGTTCGTCCTTTTCTCCCAGTGTGTAAGAAAGTGGAGCCCAAACTGGAGTATGTGGTCCTGTTTGACTCACAGAGCTCTTTGCTTTCCGAAAAAATGTAACAACTAGAGTAAGGGGGCTCCAGTCACAAGCACTAGATGGGGGGGGACCCAAGATCGAATGAAAAGCCCCTGGCCCCGTGTTTGAAAATTTGCATCCACCTCTTCGCCCAACCCAAAACCACAAGTTGGGATTAGGATTTTTAGACGGGTCCCACGACCGCCAACAGGGTTCTATGGAAGACCGTTACATCTGTAGCCATTCACTCTATTAAAAATGATCAGTCTCAGCAAGAGAATTCAATGTGCTGACGATAGAGCGATCTGGTCGACAGACAGAGAGAGGCAGATAACGAAAGAAAGGTAGATAAACGAAAGCAGTGTAAGGGGCAATCCACAGTCTGAAGATATTTTTCGTATACCTTCTCTGGAATTCGAACCCAAGACGGCTCGCATGATAAGCGTGGGCGTTATAACTCGAATACCCATAGTAGGATGATATATTTTTTCATTGCCATAATCCGCACTCATATACACATGTCATTAATAAGGATTCTGAATCTAACAATATGGCCACATTACATTATTATTCATTGATCCAATCCCTGAGCATTTCTTCGCTTACTCATTTATCAACTAATAAACACGAGTGACAAGCAAACCATCAAGTTCTTTTTCCAGAGGCTTTTACGGGGGCAAGGGTTGATGCAGGTTATAATATCTTAATTTAATGGTATCGTGGGGCGTAATTGTATGGCGCTAGATTCCTCTTTTACATGTAAGATTTGCGGAAAAATAATAATAGGCTAGGTACGAATAGCAAGTTCTATAGTAAGGTGCTAGAATGTACGTTTTAAGAGTTATGTGGACATTTGTGTTTTTCATTACATTCTCAATTTTCATAGGAAAGTGAAAGTCGCCGTGGTCGAAGAGCTGCGAGGCCGCGTGAAAACTATTTGATCAAAGTTGCCACATTTTATATTTTTCTAAAACACACTAGAGTTTTTTATTTTCATTTTCCTGCATGGCATTCTACCCCCAACCCCCGAGGGATTTACTACTTTGGCAACTTTCTTCTTGGCCATTATCTAATAATGGCCATCAATGGCAGTTCTCTCAGAGTCAATCGACCTCGCAAGGTCGTAGATGGGGGCAAAAATGGGTGGGATCAGTTAGTTTTCAGTTTCTTCGATGTGCGCCGACCACACTTTATAAAAAGTTGTGTTTTATTACACTCTAAAAACGTATGCGTAGTATGAATGTAATTTTCCTGTAGAATCAATTCTTTTTTGTTATGCTGCAAAAAGGACAACGAAGATCCGCGTCTCGTACCCGCAACCGTAGAATCCCTCCTTAATTCAGCCAATAACGATGGTATGCATAATTTAAAAGCAAAAATAAGTCACCTAACTTCTACCAAAATGATATTACGCGCAGATGGTAGTTTGGTACATACCGAGCATGAGTTAAACCCAAAGTTTAGCCTTTTATTTTGCAGACAGTGAAATAAAATAATCGAAAATCGACCAATTAATTAGAGTCGATTAATATCGTCTAATTTGCTCATCGGTGCATCCCTAGTACAAAATATCCTTGATCGACTACTAACAAAATGGCACAAGAGGGAAGTGTTGGCCATCTACGAGTCCAGTTTCCATATAAATAAAGTCCTTGATTCGATAGGATAGTAAAGTGTAAGTAATGGACAATAAAATGGAATTCAAGGGTGTTTTTTTTCTCTTAAAATACTGAGATTTTAGAAACGAGCCAAGTTTCCGATTTTCGACCCGATATATTTTGTTCTCTTTTTAACGTAACTATTCATTTCGCAGCTTTAATCAGGAAGATTTATATCATCTGTATTTCCAATATGATTGGTGGAATTTACTTACAACGTACTACTCCCATCTCACTCAGAAACACGGCCCTTCACCTTCCAATCAACTCTGCTCCCTCTTGCGCAGGCACACTCACACACTCCGTCGGTTGCTTAATTGTGTTGTGGCAAAATTACAAATAAAAAACTGTATTTATTTTCCTCGGCGAAAATGTGGCTTAAGACACTGCGAACGTCAATTCAGCGTCCCTTTCTCTTTGTTTATTCATTATTACATCGATCAAGAGCTAGAAAGCAGGATGTTAGGATTGGATTAAAAATGGTCGCCTCCCTCATACCTCCCTCTTCGTCAGATACAATTCAATACCAGACACTTTAGATTGTTTTCTTGTCACCATGTCGTTTAACTATATACTTAAAATCGCAAGTATCTATCGTCCCCATGAGCACCTCTATGATACCTTAATTGATGGTTGGATGCATTTATAAACATAGTACTCTCAAACCCTCGGTAACTGTCCTTATTCTGGGCGATTTTAGCATCCCCTATCCTACTTCCTTTTATCTCTCACTTTATGGGAATATACTCGACTCTTATGTTGCCTACTACTAAATTCACAGCCCCGGTATTTCCTACTCTAACACAACAATTTCTGATCAATTCAAGCAACTTTATGTATCTTTTTCTCTTCCACTATACTTTCACATATCTGTCGCATATTCTTACCCTCTTTGTCTCATCTATATCAATCACGAACTAATGTACAAGGATCTTTTATCAACCCTTCTTTCTTTAAACAACTTTTCTCTCTCTTCTGACCTCAACGTGTCCTTTCGTTATTTTCCCGGACCCTCTTCTCCTGTCTTGAAATCTACGCTCCTCTCCACAACCTACTCTACGTGAGAGAAAGAAGGGGTGATAGAAAGATAGCAAACTCTAACCCACTGCGTGTCCCTTTATTCTCCCGCCTCCATTCTAAATGCAAAGAAGCTTAGATGAGCTTCTTAGAGACGCCTTTGATTATTCCGACATATAAAAGAAGATATTTTTTTACCAGTTGATTTATCAAATCTCTTCCTAAAAAATACTATCGTGATTTTTGCTATTTTTTTCTCATTTATACTCAACAATACTCAGCAATTGAATTTGTAAAGTTAAAATTTCGGAACTTTAGTCTCTGGCAACGATCGTATATTGCGAGGATGACGTTGTTTGATGGGCAAACATCGGCGTGTTTACTAATCCTATTTGAACGGGCGAAGTGTAATCAATGGCCGCATTGATCTTTGAAGCAATCCAACGGCTTCTTTTACACGTAGTGAGACCGACGAATAGAAAAACGGATAAACAGTAAGAGGATTGAATACGAGCTCTAGAATTGATTCTATAGTAAAGATCTTTTATAATTAATGCATATCGGGACTATAAATTCATTTATAAGGGTCACATAAACTTCTGCTCAGCCAGATTAAACTAAAAACAATGTTAGAAATAATCTAGCCTCGATTAGTTTGTTACGTTGATTAATGACCTTTTTGGCTATTTAACCTAGCATCTGCCACCCATTTTCTACCAATTACCCACCAAATTTCATTTTCTCTTTCTTACACCTACACCCTGCGAAAATAATGTATGTATTTGGCAGTTCATATGTTTGTGAGCAACTTTTCTCTCTTATGAAAAAAAATAAATCAAAACATCGTTCGAAACTCACAGAGGCGCACCTAAATGCAATATTGAAAAGTTAAGGTAAGAATCATTTATTTTTTGTTTGCAATTAGGTTTTTTATTAAATTAAGGAATTGATCATACAATGTTACAATACCCACAAGATATATTCTTTAATTATAATTTAAATTATGATCTGGCCTGCAAATTAAAATTTATGTTGCTATCTGGCCCGTGAAGCAAATTGAGTTTGACACCACTGGTCTAGGATCCCATCGAATTTATCAGCACGTAGCGCTTCTCCCTCGTTCCTCTGTGCTGAGGGGGGGACGGATATATTCTTCTTTATTAAATTCACAATCATATTTGCTAATGTATATATATATATATATATATATATATATATATATATATATATATATATATATATATATATATATATATATATATATATATTGTATATTAACCGCATGTTTAACTCAATTTCTCCTATAAAAACATATTTAATGCGTCAGTTAAATAATGTATTTTGCTGAAATTCCTCTTTAAATTTAAGGGGAGGAGGAATTTAACGAGGAATAGAGGAATTCAACCTAGGATAAGAAATTCATTGTTTTAAAAGGAAGAATTCCCCATGTAATAAGGTAGAATTCCTTCAAGGATAGAGAGAAATTCAACGAGGTATCAAAAGGAATAAGAAGAAATTCCCCGAGGATAAGAAGCTTAGCGAGGAATAAGGATTAAGGGGAACTTCCCAAAGGAATAGAAGGAAAATTCCCCCCAAAACTAAGAAAGAATCTGGAGGTGAACTATCCCTCCAAATTATTTTAGTCTGTCGAGGTCTCTCCCTTTAAGTCCATACCACGCTCCTAACTGTTCAGCCATGTTCTCAAATCTCCAAATTTCTTATTCTTCTTCAAAATGAACTCCTAAATGGCACTAAATAATACATTCTAACAAAAAATGCAATTTGGGGGGATTCGCAGATAAAATCCATCTCAACATTCAATTTACAGTGGAAAGGAAGGTAACAATTCTATTTCCTTTCTAGACTTTGATATTTCTCATTCTTCCATAGCTTTTGAAACCAAGGTCTTTCTTAAATCTACTTTTATGGGTTAAGGATTTAACTTTATTTAGCTTTTCTGACTTTTTATATAAATTGCGCTATATAAAAAAAGACAATTATATTTCGTTCCTACAACATTTGCTCCTCCTACACGTGTTTTCATGAAGAAATCTTTTTTATCTTTACATTTTTTAACAATGACGGTTTCCTTCTGACCCTTATTGAGGAAACGTCGAAGAAATTCCTCAATAATATTGATCACACAAAGATTAGAGTTCCCTAAAATATTCGATATATTTTATTTTATTTCTCGATGAAGAAGTTTTTAACTAAAAGTTTAAAAAGGATCTTCAAAATGTTCTCCGAAAACTTTACGTTCACATTCATTTTAAAGTTATTTTTATTTCCAAACACAACTTAGATAATTGTTTTAATTATAAGGAGAGGGTCCCTCAGGAAGCGAGATGATCTTTGTTTATGAAGTAAATTGCGCTGGATGTAATCAAAGGAAGTAAGTTGAGAGCACGATGCGCTCGCTAATGGCAACATTCTGTTCACATGTGGGAGGGATGTTTCCGCAGAAAGAGTTTTCCTCTGTTCTTTCACCTCAAAAATCATAAAAACAATATTTCTATTAATAATTTTAAAATTCTTAAAACTGCTCATGATCCAGTCTTCTTATCCATTTACAAACAAATTTCTATTAAAAGTCTTTCTCCTTCGCTCAACTCTAACATATTTTTCCATCAATTATTTCTTCTTTAATTATTTTTTCTCTTAATCCACCAACTTCCTTCTCTGCTTGCGTTCTCTTGTGCATCTCGTCAGTCTTATGTCCTATTTTTCGCCAAGCTAACCGGGTTTGGAGCCATTTTGATTTATTTTTAATTTACATTGTCTGTATCCCCTTCACCTTATACTCATTTAAAAGTACATAAAGGCAAAATGACAATCATTTTCCCTTTTAATATGTTGTTTAAATATCATATTTCTGTTTAGCGAGTGACTGTTAATGGGTTGCACTTTGTTTTATGATATTTTACCTAAACTGTTATTTTCGAGTATATATGTCCCAATTCCTCTTTGGTTATACAAAAATTTACTCTTTCGTGGTATACGGCAGAGTATGTATGTACGTTTGTTCCATACAGGAATAACTCCGTTGCTTTTTTCTCTAAGAGTGAATTACTTGTTTTTACTTTTGATTCTTTAAACAGGAAGGATTCTTAATATTATATATATATATTTATATATATATATATATATATATATATATATATATATATATATATATATACATATATATATATATATATATATATATATATATATATATATATATATATATATATATATGCCATATGCAGCGTTTCGAGGATTTAATTGAACAACTAGAGCAAAAATATACTTTTAATTACATAGAAAATATTAAAACTTTAAATATACTAAGGCTATAAAAAGAGTATCTAAATGAAGGTTAAGACTACCAATGAGTACTACGCAATGGTTGACACAAAAATTCCCTTTATTACGGAATGGTATCTAAAGAACATAAATAAGTTGGATTCCTTTTACCTTTAAATAAGAGGAAGTCGGGCGTGGGATGACCTTGAACGAGAACCTCATTGATACGATGATTTGAGGCGTGAGTTGTGGCGGACGTGAGGCTGACTCTGAAAAACAGCTGACAGTCTCTCTGAGCTAATTCCGAGTTAGGTGGGGCGCGTTTGGCGATGCTTCTTGACTTGACAATATAAGTGAGGGAATTGTGGATGTACGATTATTCCAATCTTTAAGTTACACTTGCGGGAGTCTCGATTACTGAGACTTGACCAAGAGGTGAATCTTTTCACATTGGTATTCCTTAAAAGTGAGGGATATCTCTGTTTTTACTCGAAAAACTGAGATAGGGGGTTTCTCTGAACGAGATTAGTATGAGAATGATTCTCTATACCGATGGTCTACTCTTTGATGTGACCAAAAGAAACAGCCTCGGGAAGAAAAATCCCGCTCGGTTCTACTTCTTCTTGCTTCCCTGTTTTATTCAGGGACTGCTCTTCTTCTCTCGATCGCTACCTCGATTTTCCTCTTTCTTTTCTCCAGATCAAACTATATAGACCTCGATTATCCCCTGGGGGTAGGGGAGGGGAGATGAGTGCTCACTTTTAAGCCTCTCTCCTAGGGCATCACCTTTCAACGTTGTGACTCTTCGGTCTTCTGGTTTAGGTCAGAGAAAGTGAAATTTCGTCTATTTTGGCGAAAATAGGCATAAACAATAGGAGAGAACAGTGAGCCTGCTCATAGATTTTTATTCTAAAGGCTATCCCACCCTCCTTTGTTTATATTAACGGAATACTAAATCTGCTGATGGTAATCCTTCTTTGCGAGTGATCTCGAAGCTTGTTGGGACAGCGGGGCAAAGAGGTCGGGGGGAGGGGAAGTATCGGACCATATAGAACGTAACTGTTACCGCTTTGTAACTAAACTAGCGTCTGTTTGTCCTCTCTATATTGATTTCCCCAAAGACTCTTTTAGATTTTAAACTCGCAGTAGCGAAAGTCAAAGAGAAAATAAAGAGAAGATAAACGTAATATCTGATTTATTCGTTAAAACGAATTTTCTTAATTGGAAAAAAATTAGGGAAATTCATTTTTCCGATAAAAAATTATTCCTTTTATCTTCTTCTCTTTCCTTGCGGTTTGATTTCTATCATTTTCTCTCCTTCGAGAGAAAATTACATTGTATATTCACCGCACGAATAACTTACTTTCTCGTTTGTCCTTTGAATTCTCATTTAATTTCTCTCTCTTTCATTCCTTCCGATCAACATAGCGAAGTATGCCTTCTACATAATC
This sequence comes from Ceratothoa steindachneri, assembly GCA_963969495.1. Taxonomy (NCBI): domain Eukaryota; kingdom Metazoa; phylum Arthropoda; class Malacostraca; order Isopoda; family Cymothoidae; genus Ceratothoa; species Ceratothoa steindachneri. The sequence goes on along the minus strand of OZ018329.1, from coordinate 135,216,963 downwards.
CAGTGGTCGGGATGAAAGTCACACAAAAGTCACATTCTTTCCTACGAAATAAATCGACATTTTATTTAAATGCAATAGACAAAGTAATTAAAAAAAACTATTTTAAAACATGTATTAACTGACAATAAACGATTTTTAAAGGCTGACACTTAATCTATATATAAGGGCATTGCACAAATGCCAAAAAAGTAAATATTTATTTAGATTTTAGGAAATATAAAGAAATAAAACATTGGAGGTTAGTTGAGGTTTTGGTTAGGTTAAGTTGGTTAAAGGAATACAAATGAATAGAAGTCAAATAAATCCTACTTGAATTGTCTGATATTTTCCTAACTTTTTCGTAGATGCTTTCAAGTCAATAAAAGATTTTAATTGTCGGAGTTTCTTTGAATCCAGTAAGAGATTTCAGATTTGGGAAGTTTCCTTGAAGTCAATAAAGTTTTTAGATTTGTGGAGTTTCGTTGAAGGGATATTTTTTAAAGATTTAGAGAGTTTGTCTGAAGCCAATTTAATAAAATATTTTTGATTTAAGGAATTTCTTATTAGCCAAGTGCTCAAAATATTCTCCAGCGGCATGAATGCCTTTATGTATGCGTCGGTTGAGCTTGGCTTTGTTTTATCAAAGACCTGCAATGGCTTAGCCGATGGACCGAACGAAGTCTAGTTGGCCATTAGCCCCATTGAGACAGCTCACGCACTCATTCGCCGATACAAACTAAACAGCATTCAATTTTATTTAGTTCTGCAAAAGAACCCTCGTTGCGTAAGTATTTGACCCTGCGGAAATGAAAAAGTGTTCTGTAATGATCTTGGAAATTTGAGAATGTGGCAAAATTCCAACACTGGCAGTGGATCTGGGTATTTGGTACGAAGCCACCGACACACCGGCAGAGGGTACTGGTCAAAATATTCACCTGCAATTATCTGGACTCCATTTTAGTGTACTCGATCACCACAGAAATCAATTAAGCTATGTGCCGCTTAGACAGGTACAACAATTCGGGTGATCCAAGGCTGTTGTTACAAGTCATGAGTGAAAATTACCCGGATCAAAGACTAACAGTTTGACAACAAAATCCTGTGTTCCGATGAAGCTACCTTCAACCTGACCAACGCATTAAATCGACAAATCTGTCAGTATTCTTTACTTAATAATCCACACATTTATGTGGATAAGCACCTTAATTTGGCAGGATTAACAGTATGGTATGGTTTATCATTCAGTAGAGTTTTTGGCCATTTTTCTTTAATTGAATAGTTACCGTTTATGCATATTTCGAGATGTCGCGGACAAAAATTATACCTACATATCGTACGCTGCTTGGAACAATGACAATTTACTTTTAAAAAAATGCCCCCCTCCCCCTCTCATCATTTTGATATCAGATGGTACTTCGATTGAACACTACCTAACTGTTAAATAGGAGGAAAAGAAAGTAGTGAATTTCCGCCCCTTTCACTGGAATTCGAATCCACTTTACTTTTAATTGTGGGGCTACCTGAAGGATGAAATATATGATACATGACCTACAACGCTCAAACACATCAAACATGCGATTAGGAAAACGTGCGAGACCCCACATCACCCCACATCACCCCTATCCACATTAATCCAGTCGGTTCTTAGATCGAATCACAGAGTGGCATTCAGAGGTGCAGTGAAGCCACTGGAGGGCATTTTGAGCACTAAGCGGAGTTAATTAAATATTATATACAAACAACTCGTTATGACATTTTAATAGCTTAGATCATTAAATAACTTTACATTGGAAATTTTTATATCAATATACATTTTATCGGTGATAAAATAAATGATGCTATAAAGAGTATATAGTATTTTGGGGGACAGTCCGTACTTTCTCTAAAACTTAGAGGAAAGTTGAAATTAGTGGTGTTTCCTTGAAGCCATTAAGATGTTTTTTTTTATTTTAGTTGACCACAAAATATGTTTATTAACTGCTTCATCGAAAAGTAAACCTGTTTACCATGTTTGTAAGTTAAAAATATCAGGTTTGTTTAGTTGCCAAATTGATTCTCGATTTGGGTCGAATTCCAGGTTGTTACTATGAAATTATCTGCATCCGACCTTAGATTGTAGGTTATGCCTCAATGCCTTATATGGGAATTGAGGATATAATTAAGATCTTCAGCATCTGGCTAATACATTTATTGTGTGAGCGAAGTCCGGCTCTATCTAAATTCACTTTTTTTTATAAGCCACTAAGAAAGGTGAGCTAAATAAATCTGCTCACTCAAGGTCAGCCTTCTTTACGTTATGTTTAACTTCTTGTAATTATTAGCCAAGTAATATTATGAAAAATCATAGGGTTCTGTTTAACATCCTCTGCGGGAAGACAATACCATTAGTTTGGGAAGATGGAAGAATAAACTCTCTTGGTCTCGCCAACAGCGTCTTTGTGACTCGATTTAAGAATCAACTGGAGATATGTAAGATTTTCCATCCTCTTGGTACCGCTAATCGGAAGGTGACCACTCTATTTAGGTAACTTGAACATATTTTCACTTTTCCTAACGTCACTACATTTTTTTAAAAGCCATTCTCCAAAATTTACACTGCTTTGCTATGGCATAGGTGTTCTAAGCACCGTTGTGTCAAAATCGTTGTTGTTATTATTATAATAATTATTATAATAATATTTTATGATATATTATTTGTATTATAGATTAGAGGGTGGAGCAAAAAACATTTTTTCTAAAATTTATATTTTTCCCCTACGAAATTTTATGGTGTTATCTGTCAAATTAAATCTCCTAAAAGGATATTTTTTATAATAATTTTTAAAGGTTCCTCAACGCCATTGAAAATTGAAAATAATGCGATTTTCAACTAAATTTTGAATTTCGTGGATTATATCTGAAAATTAAATTTGAATCTTGAATAATACTGAAAACAAATAATTATTGTATTTTAAAGAACAAGTAAACGAAATTTGAAAGTAATCTATTGATATTTAGAGGTTCCTTAATGATATATGATAGCGGCGTACGTGACAATTATGTTTCAGTAGCGCGGAGGATCTCGTTGAGAGTGGATGTGTGTTTGTGTGCAGCTCTGTCTAGTCTCTATTTTTTTATCACATTCTTCTATTTGTATTTAAGAACAGTTATTTCTATTGTACAATGAATATTTATACACGTTTTATTATATTTCAGAGCTAAATAATATGTAAGAACAAAATTAAAACAATTTTTAATTATGGCATTTAAACCTAGAATGCGTCATGAAATTCAAAAACCCTTTGTTTGGCGCACCCTGCACCATTAGTGAACGAGTGTTGCCAACTTATAAAGATGTTATAAAATAATTTGGTTTGAACTAGAAAAGGAAAAGAAACGCGATAGAAAAGTCCCGCGAATTAAACAAATTTTGACATTAGTAGCGACGAAGTTAGGAAATTGTCAACTTTGTAATATCGATGAAATTCAATCCAAGAAAAATATTCAGAATGCAGTTAGGAAGAATCGTTTTATTGTCTCTTAAATCAACCATCTACTTCGACAGATAATATCGAAGTGATTCTTCCTTCGTCCAGCACAGAAACATAATCTGCTGACGAAGGTAGCGGCTATGCGCTTCCATCATCCATGAAACGCAAAGAAGTAAACAAAAAAATTGCATCTAAGATTCCATCTAAACGAATAAAATTGTCAGAATTTGCGTTGGTATTTGACCGCAGTGGTGGGTCTGATCGAGCTGCAACTTTAATAACAAGTACAGTCCTTAACTACTTTTCGTTAATTGAAGGCAAATAAATTTCTGTAGTAGTTGACAGTTCAAAGGTTAGAAGAGACCGTGTCAAAGAACGTACTACACTACAGAAATAAATTGGATCGGATAAACCATTATATTCTATTTATATTGATAGTAGAAGAAAAGATAGCACATTTGTTGTTGAGACGATGGAACTCACCAAAAGAAGAAGATAATGGAAGAGCACATCTCTATGATAGAAGAAGCTGGTCCAAAATACCTTGGACACCTGGCAATGAAGACAGGTTCTGTAAAAGCTATATGGGACGCAATATTCTCGTATTTAGAAGCAAATAACATCGCAACTGATGAACTCGTTGCTGTGGGATGCGATGGAACGGCAGTGAATACAGGAACACAAGAGGTGTGCTCAGAATGTTAGAAAAAAAACTTAATAGAAGACTGCATTGGTTTATTTGCCAGCTCCATACAAATGAGCTCCCATTGCGCCATCTCATCAACAATTTGTATGGGAAAACAACAGGGCCTCGTGTATTTGTCGTACCTATAGGGAAACAACTGGATAAATGTGACACTCTAAGTGTTGTTGAATTCAAGGCAATTCCGAATAACTTGCCGTCGGCTGACAGAGGAAATCTGAGCAACGATCAAAAGTATCTGTTTGATATATTAATATATATGTCACAAGATAAAAGTTCTGCTGAAATGACTCTTAAGAGTCTTGGAAAAATGTTGCATGCACGATGGCTAACAACGGCAAATCGATTATATGTTTCTACTTCCGACCCTTCTGACACGCTAAAATCCATTGTCTTGTTCATCATGAAGGTGTATGCACCAGGCTGGTTTAAAATAAAAGCTAACTCTACTTCGAAAGATGTAATACTCAACCTCTTCAAGACAGTGCAATGACTGGAAGGAAAAAGCAAACAAATTAAAGGGTAAGTTGCCCCAGTGATTCAAAGGAATGCTTATTTTTCATATGCAGAAAACATTCTTTTCTGTATGCTACAAGATTAAAGAAATCATATCCGGAAACTCGCATGGAGAAGAATTATGGAAGCACAAAAAGATTATAAAGGGAAATCAATACGCACTTTCAAGATCCCAGACATAAACTTTGAAGCTGACGACTCCATCCATCTCATTAATTGGCAGCAGACCGTCGCAGATAAGACGTTCTCTGACGATTAACTTGAAGAATTTATCCTTCAACAACCTAAATTGGATATTACGAAGTTTCCTTCTCACACACAAGCTCAAGCTCAAAGACCATGTAGGTTGTTCTGCATCGCTGTATAAGAGTGTGGGGTGGCATTTCCTGTATCTCATTGGTGATGGCGGGCTTTTAATCAATAGATTTGAAAGTATTAATATTATACAACACAAACCTAAATTGGTAAGTGTTTTATTTGGGTACCTATTTCCATGGAACACCCTCTAGAAGGGTCATAAATCTTTTACTCCAAACCCAAGGCGAGAACAACCAATTAACAACTAATTGTTCAAGCTCAATATTTCTCTTTACTCGATTTTAAGTTAAAACATCTCCCTGAAGGATGTGGGTTTTGCATAGTAGTTTCTGTACTTTCTCCTATAAACTCAAAATAATATATTTGTCGTAGGTCAGGTTAGACTTCCTGACCTCAGATTGCTTCCTTTGTCTCGGAAGGGATCGTGGCAAGCTGGCAGGACAGTCTGGATTAGCCTTGCTCTGAATAATGCACTTTAAACGTGGGTTGCACTAAATCGAGTAAGAGGGACTATTTATCCTTGGCCGAATTAAATCAACTGACTATGAGGTTCTGGATATCAAACTGGATGAAACAAAATAATCTTTAATACTGTACAAACAAAAATATAAATAATGGATACACATAAAAACACAAAAGAACTAAATGGAAAAAAGGTTTAAACACGTCAGCTCCAAGCGGGAGACGTTAGCACGTACACACAAACGTACACGAACGACAAAAAAAAAACTACCATTCCGGGTGGATCTGCCGCCCGAGGATTTTTGTACTCGACAGAAAGGATTGTAGGGGGAGAGAGTTTATGAGCGTCGATCTCGATTGCTTTTAAAATGCATGATTGGGTTTACACTTAGCCGATAAGTACTCAACCTGCTTAAAAATTATGAAGGAAAATACAACCTATCTTCTAACAACCACTGCTAGCCTCGAAAGGAGGGATCTGGGGAGTATTTCGCCTTGGAAAAGCTGAGAAGAATACAGCAGTGTGGGAGTCTCCTCGTTCCTAGTTTTTATTTCTTCTTATTTGATTTCTTGTCTTTAGGCTCTTTGGTTAAGGGAGGCCGAGAGAAAGAATTCTTCTGTGTTGCATCCTCTTTGTCAAAATACCAATCTTACCCAAGCCAACGTTTAACTATTTATGCGGGTTCGCCGGAAGTGAATGTTACCGAGGCGCCAGAAGTGGATTTTACTTTACTTATATAGAGGCGCCTGGAGTGAATTTAGACCTTCACGCCATCTCGTAGAACCTCTCTCGTTGTTACAATTAGGCTCAATATAGGGCGTATTATCAAACGGAAGTTACCTAAAAATCAATCCAATCGCGGGTTCTACCCGCTCTCCCCATCTCTCTCTCTCTATCTTTGACAATATTAAAAGAGAAGTTTTATACCAATTTTTTTTTAAGTAGAACCTAACTTAATCCCGCTGCATTTAGCGATATCGCTTATATTTGCACCATTATTAATGTGAAATAAACATTATAGTAACGATATTACCTCGTTTATCAAACATAAATTTATATTTCTGAAAAAATGCTCCTGAAAATGAAAAATAAGCGAAGCGGTCTTTTCGGAGCGTCCAGAGTTAACTACTCTCAAGCCAGTCTTAAAATACGTTATTAAAAGAATAAATCGCGATTTCCTGCCAAACAGACCACAAGGAAAAAAAGGTTCGAAATGGGCACTTAGAAAAAGGGAATCATCAGAACAATGCAAATCAAACCAAATTGTTTCAGGAGCAATTAGTATTGTTTTTTTTGTATTCAAGCTGATGCCTTCACAGCTCTATCTTTCTCCCAGTTCATGCCCTCATCCTTTCAGCCACTTCTTAAGCGGAAAACACACCATGCGTGAGGTTAAATGATAGATTAGGGTTGCCAAACCAAGCACCTGTCTTATCACATTATGTAATTCAGTACGTGCACTCTATACTGTATACCTTTGAGTACATGTACTCTGTACATATTTAATCGTGTAGATTTGAAATGCTCCTCTCGTTCCAACGATTAAGGGTTGATGAGATTTTCTGAGTTTGTTTTTTTATCCCATATCTTTTACTTTTTCAATTGTTTTTATCCTCATTTCTTCCCCTTTTGGATCTTCCCACTTTTTAACATACCTAACCCTCCCCGAGTAAGGGCGGAAAGAGGGCATTAAACCCGTTATAGTTAGAAAGCGCACTGGGTAAAATTACCAATGTTCTGTACTGCTGAAATTTGGTCCGGGTGAAAGAAATTAACAAAGACAGAACACCTGATTGTTGCCGGGGGGAATTAATACTTTCAAGATGATTCTTTTATCGCAGAGAGATTAGCGATGGTAAATTTGTCAGTAAATTCTGCTTCCATCTTTGGATACAGTCACATGACGCTTAAATTGGTTTACATAATACAGTCCTTTACTAGCTTGGATAAGGAGCGTCCCCAAAGTACAAGACATCATCAACAATTCGTATAAAATGGAATAATATAAAAATGAACGAAATAAGTATTAATTTTATGTTGCAACATAATCAACATTGAAGTCAAACCACTTTTTCAAGCGATGGTAACATCCATTTAAACCATTTCTTTAAAATTGAGGACACTAACAAATAAACCAGGTTAAAACATATGTTTTAACATCATCAACAGAAGAAAAACGAGTGTCCTTCATGCTTTTTTTAAGGATGGTAAACAAGACAAAGTCAACTTGTACTAAGTAAAGACTGTACGGGGTGTGTGAGGTCAACTCCCACTGAAACTCTCGCAAAGTTGACTTTGTCAAAGAATTGGAATGAGCGGAGGTGTTTTTTCTAGATTCAAGAATAATCATCAGTGAAGTTTCTTGGGCGCTTCTCCGCTATACCCTTAAGAAAGTTCTTAAAACACTATCGTAATTGGCAGCAGTAATGGTTCTTCACCCTTCGTGAAACAACTATTACACCCTCGGTATTCGAAAAAAATCCATCTTAATTAGTCAGATTTTGCTCTGATGGGTCCTCTTCTATCTGTTGCTTACGATTGTTTATGATGCTCTTTGTCTTGCGGATAATGGTTGGTAAATTCAAGGCTCATACAGGGTTACAGATCTTGGCAAAGAGTCTCTCTCTTCTCCAGCTGATACTCGCGCAACAATTTTGGCCCCCATCGAGCAGAAAACTTACTGAGCTTCAGTACATCGGTCAGGATATGTGTTTGCTATCATTTCCAATGTTAATCGACGGTCCTCTTCAATTGGTGCCCGCCCACGATTGATGTTTTCTTCCTTAGCTGATGTTGAGATTCTGCCATTGCGAATTTAGTCTTCAACCTCATGTCTTCCATTTTCCAAGCAATTCATCAATTCATATACAGCAAGCTTTCTGGGACGGTGGGGGGCACTGTCTCCATAAGGTTTATTAATGCATCTATAATCTCACTTTTCAGCCAACTAGGCTTAACCAAAAATTTGATGTTTGACCTTGCTACAACTTTGATTAAATCTATGGTATCATTTATTTCGGGGCCAAATTTAAAGTGCTGCCATGTCAATCAAAATGATACAAAGTAATTTATGTGTACGTGGATAGCCGCACATAGGTAAAAGTTTAAATCAGTGTTATCAGAAGTTTCAGGGGGTATACCATTTTACTTTAAAATTCCTTTTCTACCAACTCTTAGAAATCTCCTCGTATAACTTATGCAGGGTAAAAGTAGCTAACAATTGATACAGTAACCAAATAAGAATGTGGCATTTAGAGTATGTCCATAAAATAAAGTACTCGTAAGAAAAATCAATAATTTGAACAGATTAAATTCAACAGAAAAAAATAAATATTTGATCGAAAGTAAAAGAATTAAAAGTTTAATAAAAATTCTTATTTTTTCTGAAAAAATATATTTTAAATGCTCTCCATCGCGCCCATAACATTCACGTACTCTTGCGACCTACATTACATCAGAACGTATCTCAGATTCGACCAATTTTTGAATGGGGTAAGCATTTTATCTCCATTGATTTTCACATCAGTTTAATTCTTCAAACATTATTATAATCCGGTCTAGAGCTTGGTCGACTGAAATATTCCTTCCTAAAGAAGCGTAATTAAGCCGATCAGGTAGGATTAATAGCTCGTTTCAATCAGATTCTGGGCTAGTTTTTGGTCACTGGTATGTACTGTTTTAGATCCCACGTTATACTTAATACCCTGCATTTGAAAGTATCTTTTTTTTAATTATGAGTAGTATTGTATTAAATAACGTATAAATTAATATTAAAGAGTTTTATTTGGGTTTCCATTTCCTTAGAACACCCTCTAGAAGGGTCATAAACCTGTCGCTCATAATCCTAGGAAAGAACAACCAACACCAAACTAATGCTATAATTCTAGTCCAGCTCAATATTTATCTTTACTCAATTTGAAGTTATAATATCTCCCGCAAGAGTGTGGAAGAGTGTAGGTGTTGCATATTAACCTTTGTACTTTCCACTATAAACAAAAAATAATATATTTAGAGATGTTTCAAACCCATTTTTAAAAATAGACCTTAACTCAATCTCACTGCATCTAGCAATAAATATTGCTTGATCCTTGCGCCTAAATTAAAGCGAAATAAACAATACAGCAATGATATTCCTTAAATAGGAGCAAATGAATTCACATTTCTAAAAGAATGACCCTGAAAATGAGAAAGAAGCCAAAGGATAAAATCTCCTTAAATCGCAGGGAATTTTCGAGGCGATCTTAAAAGCTTTGATGAGAGAGGTTATATTTGGGGGCTCTTCAGAGGTAACTGATTCAAACTCAGCTCTAAAAATAGGTTATTTGAAGAATGAATCGCGATTCTATCCCAAATTACCCTTAGGGGAATGTCTCAAGATTCTCGATCTCATAGACGGTGAGGAGATAAAGTTCGAGATTGGCAGTTAAAAATAGAGAATCAACAGAACAATGGAAATCAAACCAAATTGTTTCAGGAGCAATCAGCACTGTTGAAAGATTGGATCTCAGTCGCTACTCTCTTAGCTCTATCTTTCTCGTAATTCATGCCCTCATCCTTCTAGCCTCTTTTTAAACGGAAATTACACCATGCATGAGGTGGAATGGTAAATGATGGTTGCCAAATCAGGATGGGAAGTATCAATGGTCCTGTCGAAAGACCAGGCACTTGACTCCTCACCTTATATTTTTCAGTACATGTACTCTATACTCTATAAATATGTTTTTTTCATCCTAAATCATTTTACTTTTTTCAGTTCTTTTTATCTACATTCTTTCCGTTGTTTGGCATTCCCTCTTTTCCCATACCCAACCATACCCGAGTAAGGGTGATAAGAGGGAGTTAAACCCGCTAGATGTGCAATGGATTAAATTACTCAGAGGATTTTTCGGTCGCAGAGTAATTGGCGATGGTAAATTTGTGTGCAAATTCTGACTCCATCTTTGGATACAGTGACACGACTCTTAGATTGGTTTACAGGATACAGTCCCTCACTAGCCTGTATGAGGAGGGTCCCCAAAGTAAGAAACGTCGTCATAATTTCATAGAAAATTGAATAAAATTAAAACAAAATAAGAATAAATTTTATTTTATAACAAAAGCTCCATTGAGCTCAAACCCTTTTGCAAGCGATGGTACCATCCATTTAACCATTTCTAGAAAATTAAAGACTGACAATTAAACATGGTTAAAACAGCTTTTTTAACATTAGCAACAAAAGAAAAAAATCTACCTTCATGCTTTGTTTAAGCTTTAGAAACAAGAAAAAGTCAGTTTGGTCTAAATGAAGACCGTACGGGGTATGTGAGGTCAACTGCAAAGGAAATTCTCGCAAAGTTGACTTGGTCAAAGTGGAATGAGTAGAGGGGTTTTCTAGATTCAAGAATACTCCTCTGTGAAGATTTCCGGGGCGCTTCTCCGCTATACCCTTGTAAAAAAATTTAAAACAATATCGTAATTGGTAGTATTAATGGTTCTTCGCCCTTCGAGAAAGTCAACCAGTGTCACACCTTCGGCATTTTAAAAAAGAAGCATTAATTAATTTCCTCCTGATCATTAAAATTTCGCTTTTTCTGGGTCCTCTTCGACCAGTTGGTCGCGATTGTTTAGACTGGTTTTGTCTCGCGGATCATATTTGATAAATCTAACGCGATGTCGGGTTCCGGTTTTGGGCCAAAATTCTCCGCATCTTCATCCCACTTGTACAAAATTTGTAGTGAATGAAAGGCTCTTTTCTCTACCTGAACTTCGCCCAACAATTTTGGCACCCATCCAGCAGAAAGCTTAGTGAGCTTCAGTACTTAGGTCAGGATTGAATAAACTGAACCTACCGATATGTTCAATATGTCTACTATCATTTCCACTGTCAATCAACGCTCCTTTTCAATTAGTTCTTCCTTTACTGATGTTAAGATTCTGCCAGTGCGAAAAGATTCCATCTGCACAGTTATTATCCATTATTTATAAAGAGTAAGCTTTCGGAAGGGTTGGCGAAACTGTCTCCATAATTTGGGAAGAACAAGTAATAAAACTCTAAGGAATAAATGAGTTCAAAATAAGAAAGAAATAATATGTATAATTGATATTTATATATATTATTATTATTATTATTGTTATTATTATTATTATTATCTTGGGAAACAAAACAACCAACGTGGTCATCTCTCGAAAGAGTTGGAGAAGCCTTTAAGGAAAGTGGTAAGGTTATTGGAAGTTATTGTAGAGCATAATAAAGAGGAGACTCCATGAAGTGCTCAGGGCTGTGAAGACGCGTACAACTCCTGAACCTTCCCAGCATCAATCTGATATCACTCAATTTCTCACTCTTCGTTACTTCATTTGCCAATATGAAATACCTCAATATTTAAGAGAGATGTGCCCCTTTCCTCTTTACTCCTTCCCCCAAATACCCGAGCTATACACTTGCTAAAACATTTTCACATCCCGTAACTTCACCACCTCCAATACCAACCACTTTAAAAAAAAACATTCTCGAGGAAATGGCCTCGTTGATCGCTTTAATTTCTTCCAACATTAACCAAACTGCAGATCCTAATCAAGTAAGCCTAGCTTCAATTACTTGCAGGCTACGGGACAAATTAAGCGACCTGCAGATCCTTGTCAACTAGGCTTAACTTAAATAGTGGGTAGGCTACCCACAACCCTATCCAAACTTCAGAAATGGAGGAAGTTATTTTATATAATCTTTGAAAAAAATGAAGGAGGGTATTTCATATATTCGCTTTGACAATGAAGGTGACTGATGCCCCAATTAGGCAGTCGACAGATGGGTTCCCCAAATTAAAAATAAATAAATAAATAAAATAAATCTAATACCCTCAAAAAATTGTAAACTATTGTTGTTAATTGCACCATCCGTCCTTTTCCTTTAGAGGGGCCTTCCGACCGAATATGGAAATGGCATAAAAATCAATATGACAACACTGCTAAGCCCATGTCAGGGTGAGTTTGGATTTGAAACACTACGGGACGGGAAGAGGTGAAAGAAAACGCGATGTTGCGATTGCTTATGTGTTTGATGGCTTATGTGGTTGGAGGTGGCGGCGCGCATGCGTAGGACTCGGTTTACCGCTGAGTTTGACCGTCTGGTGCCAATCGCAGTGGAGACCGGCTGTTTTACGTAAGCTCCCCCCTTCCCTCTACACCCCAAAATAGGCCTCATTTCTGACTATTTAAAGTGAGGAATCTGGATTCGATTCGATTTAGTCGGGCCTCAGTGGAATTCTAATCGAGGCTGATGGATGAGACGTCAGTCATACTAGCCATCTCGCCAAGCACAGCCGTAAATGAGTGTGTGACGACGATGATATATTTATTCGAAAGAGTACAAGTATTTTATACATTTAGATAAATAAATAAATTTATAAATTTATACAATGTAATAAAATATATAGTAAAAAGTGTTGAAAGAGATAAAAAATTATAGCCGAGGAGAGGAAAGATTTAGTCGAAGGCAAAGATACAAAAGAGGTTTCTCCTGGAGAAATACAACGCAGGAGCTCAGCTTTTTGTTAATTTACTACATTTACGTTTAAGTTGTACCTACCAATAGGTAGATTTATTTACATTATTATTTATATTAATATTGGTCTATCGATTTAAGACTTACTCGTTTAAGTTTTTTGTTTGTTTGGGTTTCACTTCTATCTAATTTCATCATTTGGGTTACACTGACAATTCTACATAATTATTTACACTGTTATTTATTATTTACATTAATATTGGTGTATGAATTATTTACATTTGTTTCATCATTTGGATTTTTCTACATAATTATTTACACTGTTTTTTATTATTTACATTAATATTGGTGTATGAACTATTTTCACTTGTTTCATCATTTGGCTTACACTGACAGTTTTAACATTACTTTATTATTGATACTATACTCATTATGTTTTTATGATTTACCGAATTATTCTTTCAGCTTACTTTGTTTTTTCAATGTTTGCTACGTTTTAATTTTATTACTTCTCATAAACACTGGAACTTGCGTAGAGTTTACGTTCACTTACGTGACGTATTTAAACACTTGCTTATTTGGTTGTCGCTTAATTATTTATTTGACACTGTACCTATACGCTTATTTATTTATCACTTTTATCATTTTTGCTTTATTATTTGTTTAACACTTGACGCTTTTTCACTGTTAGCTAATTGATGAAGTCATCATCCCGCACTTTATATTTTTATAGGTGGCCGCGTTAACTGTATGTAGACTGGACTTCGGAATGAACATCGTACCGCTGCACAGAAGGCTCTCCATTTCCTTTGGGGACCACGGCCCCTCAAAGGTCCACTTGTACTCGCCATTTCGTATGCCTGTCACTAACTGAGTTTGATTGCATTTTTCAGGTCTACATCCAGTAGTCCCAAAAATCTTTAGCTGTAATTGTTCCCCGTCGAAAAAATGTCCTCTTTCCAGGACATCAACTTTTTCGGTCAGGGGAACTCCGGGGTAAGAATCGTCGTCTTCGGATTCTCCATCATGCTTCTCCTCTTCCATTTGTCTTGCTGCGGGTGTGTTGTTCCTCTTCTTCTTTGTTCTCTTCTCCTTAGGGTTATTTTTTGCGTTTACAACGTTTTCGTCCTTATTATGTTCCTGGTTCCCGTCTTCTTGGTTGTTTACTGGTTGCTTCTCATCTACTTTTTGTTTTGTGGTTTTGTCGGCAGTCTGAGATTGTGTGTCATCAGCGAACCTGATATTCAACACGTCTTGAGATGCTGGATTAGGTGGAAACCACAACTTTTTCTTCATTCCGTTGTGCTGTAGCATGGTGTTAAGCTCCTCTGAGAAGCAGCCGGGTCGCGCAAGGTTGGCCAGGTGGGCCACTATGACCATTGTCATGATCTCCTTGCTTTCGGCCGGCAGGATTAGCTTCGGAGTTGCTCTATCGGTTGCTGGTGTGACGTTGCTTGGAGCAGATGCCGCGGTTGCGTAGGAGCTTGCTCGGGCCTTTTCCTCCTTTTGTGATTTTAACGTTTCTCGTTTTTTCCTTATGGCTTCTTTGCGTAGAGGGCATCTCATGGCCAGTGCCCGATGCTCTCCTCCGCAGTTCACACATTTGAGTTGTTCTTCGCGGCAGTCTCTCCAGCCGTGGCCAGATTTTGAGCATGCCGCGCAGATTTGTTCCTTTGTCGGGCAGTTTTTCGTTGTGTGGCTTTCGATGGCCAGGCAGATTTGGCAGTTTTCCAAGTAAATGTACTCTTCTGCCTCTATCTGCTCTGGAGCCACTCTCAGGTAGAAGCCCAATAGGCCGTCCCGCAACGCTCTCTGAGCCATCCCGATGGTAGCGAAAGTGACTTTAATGAGGGTCTTGCCTATTTTGTCCACTTTCTCCACCTTTGCCCATGACTGTTTGTCATTCAGCTCTTCTTGTATTTCTTCCGTGGTGTGTTCCGAAAAGTAGGGGTCCACTCTCTTTAGTATGACGGCCCTCCTTACGAGCAGCTCATAGGGGACTACCGCTTCGAGCCCTATCTCGCGGAGGGGTTGTCTGGCCTGGTCTGAAACAAGGGTTTCCACGTCCTTGTTCTTCCAGCAGACTGCCGCCCACCCATTTGGAGTCTCGATGAGACGGGTGAGCTCAATGTTTATTTCTCCGATCACTGTTTGGAAGACCGTTTCTCTTGTTGGTTTCTGTTTCCCCGTTATTAGACGGAGGGGGATCCGTTTGGTGTCCTGGGGGGCGGTGGGACCCATGTCCCCCTTCGGGCAGTGTTGCCCTTCCCCCTAGTGTATCTCACTTTCTTCTCGGGGGGTGGAGAATACCACTCCGTGTTCGTTGAAATTGAGCGGCTTTGGCGTTTTGCCGATTCTTGCCTTAACGGTTTCCTCCTTTACCGGATTGGGACACTACGCGCACGACTCCTACTTCAGGTACTCGTACTCTACTAATGTGTGACAGAAAGAGAATAAACAGCTTTAAGTTTGGTTGAAGCCGATGAGTCCCCGACACAAGCCATTGATGCGAAGATGGTTAATGGCTTGTGTCGGGGGACTATGATGCAAGAGAAGGAGATGACACCCCAGCGGCTCCACCCAGTCGCCGAAAGCGCGATGGGATGGGGGCATATTTAGTTGCCAAGTGGTGGTGGTAATCTTAATGACACGGATGCAAATGATTATCATTATGCTAAATATCCTAATCATTTTTCAATATATTTTGGTCTGCACCGTACCCTCCCCCCTCCACAGTTAACAAACCCAATTATAACCTATAATTATTTTCCATCGCTGTCGATTTGAATGAATACAAACACATATTTCAACAAATTGAGATTAATTGGCATAGATGATAACGTGACCTAACATACACAGTGACCTCCCATAGGATAAGGTGACCTAACATACAGTACACAGTGACAATATTTAATCCGAAGATTGATACATATTTCATTTAATCCTTAAAGCTCGTTTATACTGAGAAAACACTAGGACGTTCACTAGGAGAGACCACTAGGACATTCACTACGATAGATCACTAGGAAGTTCACTAGGATAGATCACTAAAACGTTCACTAGGAGAGGTTACTAGGACGTTCAATATTTTTAAACAGAATGAACGATCCTACCTAAAAATATACAGACACGATTTGCTTAGGTTGAAGGAGACAAAAGATTAAACAAAAGCTAATCAGTTCTTTTTAGTTGATCAACATTTAATCATCTTAGGGCTATGGGGTACAACAGGGCACATAAAATAACCCTTTAACAGACGCTAATATAACTATTATTAAGCCGTCAAGAAACTAATGTCGTTTCCTAGAAGACATGAAAATTGCTCTTAGAGTTAAGTTTTTCCACATTTGCTGAAGTAATGCATCGGCCCTTTTTTAGCTACAGTAATTAATGTCAATGCAGTTTTGAATCTACAAAAATGGTGTCTGGGTGGGGCTCGAACTGCCTCCAGGACACCATTTACCACGTGTGAGTATTTCTACCTCCCAATTCAGGCGAAGTTCCCGTGAGTCGATTCTGGAGAAAATTGTTGGGGGGGGGGGTGAAAATGGGGTTCTTGGCGGTAATATAACCAAGTCTTGGTCTCCAACAGCATAAGGTTGTGGTTGCATTTGGTTGGGTGTGAGAGGAGTTATTCATTATCAGCTCCTCACTAATGGGCAAAGAGGTGCTGCTGACCAAAGTATTCAACAATTGCAACGTAAAAATGAATCTGTTGAACACCAACGTCCTTCAGGGGTCAACCGATTGGGTGTTATCTTCCTTCACACCTCCCACGTTTGACCACATCCTTCATATTCTCGGGACTTTACACCCTCTGATTACCATTTATTTAAGTAACAACAACATCCCCTAAAGGGCCGAGTTCAGTCCAAAGTGGAGGTGGAAAAGGATAAAAATTATTCATTTCATCAAAAGCGAATGAATTCTGCAAGAAAGAAATCCACTGCTTAGTAAAACGATGGAAAAACATTGCCACTAATAATGGAAACTATCTCACTTTCTCAAAAGGAAATTGTAAAATTAAATGAGTTCACTTCCTTTTAAAAAATACATTAATTTATTGTCCATCTAATACTAATTACTGTTAATTTTATTAAAATATTTCAATAAATTAAACATTGAGTAGATTATAGCATAACATCAACAACTTGAGGGTGACGGCGTATACCTCAAGACTTAGTAATTCCTGAAATCTTAAAAGCTATCTTAATTAATCCCTGCGTAATATCCCTCTCAAAGCATTCAACATCTCTCGGCCTTAATGAATTAAAGAGTATTTAAAAATGAGTTTTTAATGAATAAAAAACAATATTTTGTTTTTCCTTCTATTCGCATCCATAAAAATCCGCTTCAAAATTCCATTCTTTGTTAATCTCAAATCAATTTTACAACAGTACAATTCAAACACCACTGTTTTTTGGTCACTAGTTCACAACCTCTCTCACAAAGATTTCACTGCAATGATCAATGAGGAAATTTTAATAGATGAATCTTGAGGAAGTTTTCGCTGTTGTGTTTAAAATGAAGATAATCCCCCAAGAAGGAAACATGTCCTTACATGATACTACAGCCTCCTGAAGGGGAGAAAGTTGTTAAATATGCAAATTAAAAACCACTTTTAAATCAATTTCATTCCTGTGAGTAAAGTTTTTAACTATAATTAAGGGTAACATTTGTTCTCCAGAAATAAACGTCGCCATTTCCAATCTGTTTTTAGATGTAAAAACTGACAGAAATTTCAAGAATATTTTTTAAGGTAAGAAATAAAAAGAAACGTGAATAAGAAAATAGGACACATTCCGTGGACAGGGAATGATCGAGTAAGACAGATAGGTAAAGAAAAACTTTGTCAAAATGGAAAGACTGAGATAGTTAAAAATAAACACTCGTTAAATCTACTGAAGGTTCGAAAGCACATCATAAACCTAAAGAAGTTTGTGCAAAAAGGCATAAGCTCCTAGAAATGCGAACTTCAACCCAATATTGTTCGCTCAGGATAAACAAATATAAACTTTAAAAAATCAAAATCTGTGTTGTGATGCTGACTTAGCATCCCTCGTTAAGGTTTTCAATTTACATCCTTTTTTTACATAAAATCCTTTCCGACCTCAAAATTCCGTTGGTTTTCCATATATTAACCGATAAAATCTACTTTCATCACCTTATCATCTGAAAATGAACCCATAGAAATAACTAAACCACCAATCTTATATACACCCCTCCTCTCTCCCCAGACTCAAAATAGAGCAAATCTCATTTGCCGCACATTTGTGACACCTATTCTATTAATCAATTGATCTCATTATGTTCTATGTTTACGGTCATCTGAAGTAGGCTACCTGGTATCGTCTTATACCCTTTCTGGCCCAGAGATTTTGAGCAAATTGAAGGAAGACCCATAGAATGATGTTTGCCAATGGTTTCTCGATAGCTGTCCACAGTTTCTTGATATGTCTACGTGACGGATCTTCGGTGGGAATTGGCCAGGTCACAACGTCTCATAAATGCTCGAATGGGTTCATGTAAGATTAACGACGTGGTCATACCACTCGGTGAAACCCTCCAAAATGCTCCTTGAACCAATACTGGGCATTTGGCCCCGATGATAAGGTCCATTATCCTACTGGAATATCCCCTCGTTGTTGGTGTCGATGAAGACCATGGAGGGATGGAAACGGTCACCAAGTAGTGCAACGTAGAGTTCAACAGTCAAAGAAGTGTTTGAGCTCACTTTTGGATCCAACACATGCCAAGTGCCCTCAACCAACATCATTATGGATCCAGAAACAGTCTGTATGGTGCCTTATTCTAAACTAGGGTGCATGGCTTCGTGTGGTCTGCGTCTCTCTCAAACGCTACCATCAGCTCAAAATAACCACACTACATGTCACCATTCTTCCAGAGTACATACAATTAGCTACGTTAAGTGCTCACGTTCCTTAGCGTGGTAGGTCGGTAGCTACATGAACGTATCTCATGTACGCTAAATCAGCCTTGGCCAACTATTAAACATTCAGCAGAAT
The DNA here is from genome assembly GCA_963969495.1 of Ceratothoa steindachneri. Classification (NCBI taxonomy): domain Eukaryota; kingdom Metazoa; phylum Arthropoda; class Malacostraca; order Isopoda; family Cymothoidae; genus Ceratothoa; species Ceratothoa steindachneri. The sequence continues at coordinate 135,198,008 of OZ018329.1, read as the reverse complement.
CGGAAGATGCCTTAGAAAAAGCAGAGGCTTATTGACAAATGAAGAAATGTTTATCTATGTAAATAAAATGGAGTTACCCCAATTCATTTTCCCATTTCCCACTGACAATTAAAAATTGCATTAAGTCAGGCTTGACAAAGCTAACTTCAATATATATATATATATATATATATATATATATATATATATATTGTCGTAGAATAGGCTCTCGACGATATAGCATATATAACTATTCGTTGAGGGAATTATTCTAATATTTCGAGTGCGTGGTAATCTGATTGACCGAGGTTAGTCCAAAAGGAGGGGGCCTGGAGAGGCTTATTTATCTTCAATATGCTTAAAAAGTGGAACGGAGCACAAGGATAAATAATATGGCTACCATTAATAAAATAGAGTTTCATTAATTAAACTATCAACAACACACAAAAAAATGTTCACATAAACGGAGGATGAAAAGGGTCGTGGGAATATCTGACTAATCGGAGGATTAAGATTTGGAGAGATTTAAAAAGGTAAACAAATAAAAAATTAAAGGGGGTGGAATGGTTCGCTAACCATTAAAGCACAGGGTTGCGTTTACAATAAATTAAATGATTAAAAGTAATGCTCAGCTTACGTAATTAAAAAGTTGTTGTGTAGAGGAAGACGATGCGAAGGAATCTTCGGTCCACTGGCGATTTCCAGCAGAAGGTTTCTTCGGGGGGTTGTCATTAACGAAGGGAAAGGACTGTCTTCGAAGAGTGAGAGCAAAGTGGGACTCGGAAGTAAGAACGATCTTTGTGACAGCAAATCGGAGATGTTCTAGAGGAAATATGGAGGTTATTGTTGAAACCAAGCGTTCTCTTGAAGAACGTTAAAAAGGGGGGAATTAATTTATCCGGACGTGATGTCTTGGGAACGAAAACCGTTTCTTGACGAACGGGCTTAAAGAACAATGGCTGTTCTAACGTTGTTCTCTTTCTGAACAACAGGGGTGGGGGGTAAAAACCGTTTCTTATCAAACGGGCTGAAAAAACAATGGCTGTTCTAACGTTGTTCTCTTTCTGAACAACAGGCTGGCCTTGTTGACTTGGCGTCTCGAAGGCACGAACCTTGGCACTCAGGGGATATTGTCCTCTTCTGGACAATAAGGGTTTTCTTGAGGTAGAGAGTTCCTAGGTGCACAAGGGAGACCGGATCGGCGTGATGCCTCGCGAAGATAATCGGGATCTGATCTGCTTCAATCGGGAAAAGCTATGATATAAATAGTCGAAGCCATCCCCTTGGCGTAGGGGACAATTGAGTTGGAGGCTTCGGGGGAATGTCACACTGGTGCCTGAGGAAATATCTTATCTGCCCATAAGCCTAACTCAATCTGGCGAGATCGACTATGGAGGCGAAACGGGGGAGTGAACCTCCTTGATTAAACATTTGCTATGGTGGGCGATAACGCACTCTGCTTCCTCCCGTAGATGCACGTGGGTAGCATGTGTTTCTAACATGTGATAGCGGCTGAATTTAAGCGGCCGCTAGACCGTTCTAATACATCTATATATATATATATATATATATATATATATATATATATATATATATGAGAAAGAAAGAAAGTTGCCCGTGAATGAGCACAAGAGATAAGAAACAGGAGTTTTAACAGGCAAAAAAACAGATATTGCAAGATAAAGATCAAGGGGATCAAAGGCCATTGTTTTTAAAGCAATCCATACTAAAAAGAGAGAAATAACGCGAAGAGAAACATTTAAATATCTTGTCCGGGACAAATGACATTATCCCGAAATATTCCAAATTAAAGCCAGAGATCAACACTACTTGAGGACAAACAACGCCACTCCGGAGAAAGGAGCGAAAGATTAAGTGCAAAATGGTCGCAAGCGATTTTCTTCTGCCACGTCAGGAACCTGACGTGACTGTCAAAATACTAATCCTCAATACTATGTAGACCATGTCTACATAACTGACCCCAAGCAGCCAGACGACCAAAAGTATTTACTCTTTGATGCCAAACAACCCAAAATGCCTCAAGGTCATTACTTTGCTTAACCAAGTTGCTGCTCTAAAAGCAACTAAAAAGAGGTCAACAAAGTACTAATTAACAAGTTAGAATAGTCAATAAATTCCTACTCTAGACTTAAAAATAAAGCTTAACATCAAATTCTTTTATGTCTATTTACTCCATTAAAAATCCGGCCTTGAAACTCGATTTAGAAATAGAAATGCAACGCGATTTAAAAAGTCATTTCTCCAATGCAGATAAACAATCCATTTTCCGGTTTCCAACAAAATTCCCCTCAAATTTGGGCCTTTTTCGCTCAACTGAACTGAACAAGGTCTACTGACCAAAAGGTCACGTGCTCTGACTTATTCTAATTTATGACCTTACGACCTCCAAAACTTTCAATATTCGAAGACTAACCTTAGGAGGACCCTGAAAGTTACATCATTCGAAAGAGAATGTTAAACAACATAATGGTTTAAATTTCGTTATGATGTTATTGCCAAAACAAAATAATACATGGGCTAACTTTTGGAGGACCATGGAGGTTATACCAATTCGAAAGAGAATGTAAAACAACATAAGGTTTTCGGATTTCGTCAGAATCGTCCGATTAGTTACATTGTTATTACAAAAAAAGGAAGCTAAACGGAGACCGACCGACCGACATAATGAGATATAGAGTCACCACAGACTAGACTCGCACGCGTCTAAAATATTTACCTCTCGCAACCGAGCATTTGGGGAACAATTAACAAAAGCTTCAAAGGTGACGCGAATTGGCGTTTAACCTCTTATTCAACATCGATTTGGGATAAAAGGAGTTGACAAAAGGAGAAATGAATTTATTTTCGTCGAAGGACTTTGTAAGATTGAATTAACTCACAAAAATACTCGGCTCATTATCAAATAGATCGTCCATCTCCAAAATTGAAACGTGCGGACGTCCAGTGCGATGTTCTATGCCGCTTGTTGCTGGATAGAAGTAAATGACCATATAATAATCCTATGAACCACTCCTAAACGCGCCATTGGGCTGTTCCTCCATAGAACAATCTCTCACCTTCAACTTTAACCGTTATCTCTCAAAGTGTGGTCTACATGCATCAACGTGCAGACCTAGCAAGTACAAAACCAACTACCATTTACCCAATTAATGGCTCTTCATTATGATAGAGGGGTATATGCTATGCTAGCATTGCGTCCAGTTAGAGGTCATCTCTTGTCATAAGGCCCTAAGAACCCCCCTATCACACTCATCCCTCGGTCAGCCCCTTTTCTCTCGAACACTTGTTTACATGAACAATTGACCTCCTACGGGATCTTCCAACCCTTAGTACAGGTGAACTAATTAGTCAATTCTCATCCATTCTTTTAACAAATCACTCCTTCAACGAACCGTGTTTTGTGGTTGAGTTCAACCTCACTCATTTGGCTACTTTTCCCTCTAGTCTCTGAAATGCCTCTCTTCGGGCCCAATTTTGGGTAGGCTTCAGTTCTCCCATGTAAATTCCACCCATAAATCCCCAAAGAAATTCCTGCCAATAAAATGGAAGTGGTACTTTATCCTTTTACGTGGCTTTTTAAAAGTATATTGCAGACATAAAATATAAAATCCACAGCGAGGGGAATTTTCTAAGGGGATTTTTCATTGGGGGATCTTTCGGAACACCGCCCTTTCACTACGCTCTTCTTCGAGCTAATATCAACTCAAATCCATCTTCTTTGTTTTTTCTTAGACCATGGACCCAAAAGTCATGGGACACATTTCTACATGACTTACAGGAAAGGACTACAGTACGCCGAGAGAGAACAGTACCCCTATAGCTGTATATTCTAAGAAATGTGACAGACTTTTTAAAAATCAAATTTAAAGAGAAAACCAACAATGGCATAAACATAGCTACAGATCCTCCTGCATGTATTGGGGCCGGGAGGGCACGCGATCTTCCAGATGTCAGGTGCAGCAGCATCCTATACCATGACAGACCTGACTTAATGGGGTTTTCTCGTGAATAGACTGAACAGGAGTCGTTTTATGAACAGACAGCACAGGAGTCGTTTTGTTATCAGACTTAACAGCAGTCGTTTCGTGAACCGAATGAACAGCAGTCGTTTCCTGAACATGACTATTTCTTTAGAGGAGAATAGTAAAGTCGCTCCGAAGTTCCTCTGCGAGGAAGGAAAATAGGGAGGACTGATTGGGGAGTGAGGGCGAAAAGGATCCCGAGTGACAAGGACTGATAAGGGAGACCTCCTTATCCCAAATGTGGAAGCTTAGGTGTGTAGGGATTTTGGTCTTTCACTGGTACCGATACTCACCTGAAATCCTACTAGCTCAAGGAATACAATCCCACAGGTACTGTCCTTTGGACATCGCGGTCGTTTTCAACGAACAAAACACCCATTCGAACCCCATTCCTCAGCTTAGCCCAAGCAGGCGAAATTCCCCCCTAAATTGCGCTTATAATTGCTTGATACCACTTAACACATTCTTAAAATGTTCAATTTATATTTCTAAGGTTCCTAAATAATAATGATTGCGTTAATCTGTTCACACAGGTAGGTTCATCTGTGGTGTGCACAAGTGTCACGTGAAAGGTAAGCTATACGCTTGCCGAAGCAGAACACGTTAAAAGGCTGCTAAACACGTTTCAGACAATCATGCACACGGACCTTCAATGAGAGAATAACTGCTTCCAACCGTCCTCGACCACGTCTGATCAACAACTGAGCTTTGTAAGATCAAATCCAAGGCAGCGATACTTAATTTGGTTTGGTACTTTCCTCGCGATTGCTACTTTTGTTACTAGGTTGAGAAATTTGCTACTTTAATTAGACAAATTAAAATTAAAATCGCAATAAATGTCAAAATACTTAAAACCCATGAGAATTTCGCTTTAACCTTAACAAAATATTTAATTTCGCAGAATTACACGAAAAAAGAGCCAACTTTCTTCTGGCACTAAATACAAAAATGAATAACGAAGGAAGGGAATTTGAATTTACGGTCCAGGGCCATTTATTAATTTATATAATTTATTAATATTGGGTAAAATTGGGTTAAAAATTGGCAAGAAAAGGGGTGACGAGAGTCGAATTCCCCATTCGTCCACAAAATCATGGACGAGATAAACCCCACCGGATAATGAAATGCACATAAAGATCTGAATGACAATCAATGGTTACCTCGAATGCGCTCTATGAGGGGGGGGGGGCTGTGGGATTCTGGGTAGTATTGCCAGTTTTTACCCCAATCAGAGAAGGTCGAAGCAAGTCTTTGCCCAGAAGAAGGGCACCCGTTCCGCGTCAGGGGTATGTAGATATGAGCCCCCTCCCCCATAGGAGGCGAAGGACACTGGTACTCGATCGCAAGGGTTCTGGAACAGTGGAGCGAGTGAATATGTTGCGCAGTAGTGAGTATCAGCGTATCTGCCCAATGGGCACCCAACTCATGACGCCGCTTGAAGTTTATGTCTACGTTCGTTGTGATCGAATCCCCGCCTCGACGTCGGAAATCCAACGTTGTATCTACCGGAGTATAGTCAAGTTGAATTAGATGGACTACGTCATCTCTCCGTGGCAGAAGAAGGCAAGAGGCTCTTCCCTTGCAGACGTCTTGGCATGAGTCAATCTTAGGGGTCAATTATATTGATCACGCGACGCTCACTGACGAACTTAACTTGGCAGGAAAAAAGTCATTTGGAGGATCTGGAAAGACCGTGACACTGAGTGGTGGCGAGTCGATACCGTGTGAGGCGGAAATCAGGGGAGAAGAGTACCTTCGTAGTGTTGAAGTCTACAGATGATGTGAGCAAATAAGTAATGTTGGAGGGATGGTGTCATATAGGGGTATCGGAAGGTGTTTTGGACACTTCCTGGTTGGGGTAAATCATGCCTCTTTCTCATTGTCTTGCCTCCTTTACCGCGAGTTGGAGATCTGAGTTGAGCGTAATATCAATCGTATCAAATCCAGATCCTTAAAATTACGACAATCTCGCTCAGATCAGATCAGATATGGTATAGAAAGAATAGAAGAGGGATGAATGTAGCGAACCACAGAGATCGAGAAGTGAGAGGGAAAAATTGTGTAGAAAACTACTTCAAGGAGGAGATAGTTTAAGTTACAGGTCGGTGACCTAACACAAAGGGCGATTTTCCCTCTATCCCCAATAAGGAAAACGCAGGAATCCGAGATAGTAACCCGTTGGGGGTCAAAGAGGATTAATTCCCATTAATGGGGCAATAGCACATATTTTTAGAGAATATAATATTTAAAAAAATTGTTAATTGTTAAAGTGATCAATATTTCGGGTAAATTTAAAAAATGAGTCTGAGTAGCGCAGTGTCTGCAGTGAATCGCCCTATACTCCTCCTCTACATATCATATTTATCAACTTCCATTGTATTGGTAGTAATATTAGTAGTAGAAGATGACTCACAGTGCCCGAAAAGTTTAATCAAGATGGTTTTTTCCTTCTGAAGGAAGGAAAGGTAACTTGTGTCAAAATTATTTACGGAAAGGATTTCTCCTTAATTTATTAGTTCACCTCTGTTATTCCCATGTTCTTTGCATTTATCAGAATCATTTTCCCTCTGTTCCATACTTTCTTTCATAATCTCGCAATAATCATCAAAATCAGCGCGAGTATCGCCTAGAAGTGATATTTGGCGACAGACAACGAGATCCCGTAACCAAGGAACAAGGCTTTGATCATCACCAGACTTCCTTCGTCTCTAAAAAGTACCGGAAATTTCTCTCTTTTATGTCCTTCAGAGGCCAAATATTTCCTCGAAGTTTCGAATGTGTGTTCATTTTAACAACTTTGCAATAGAAGAGTTAAAAAGTTTCCTCCTCTCTTTATTTCGTTCTAATAAAATAATAATGTTGCTTTCCCTTAAGGCTTCCTATCTCATTTTACACCATATTTTAATTATGAAAGTTTGCTTTTTTAAGGGGTGAAAGTTTCTAAGATAATGGATTTTCAAATTAATTAAAAACTTGAAAGTTAGTGAATGTTCGGGTGAAACCTTTGCCCTATTTCAAATAACCTTTCGTTAAATTACTACATCATTCTTAGTCTACTTGTTTGGCATTGATTTGTGTTTGCTTTCTACATTTTTTAGTGTTTCACGCTCTAGAGACCTAAAATGATTCGAACAACAGCCAGAAAAGATTTTTTGGGGGAAATTAACAAATAAATTATCATTAGTAAACATTTGCACAAGTTTGAAGTAATTAATAAGAAGCATTTATTATCGATGATGCTTTGAAATATTCTGCCACAGGGACGAGTCAACTGTTGACAGTCTTGGACACTAGTTTTCATTATTCATCTTGAAGAATTTCTCAGTTATTGAAGCGTTTTTGGATTACTGGTTTTAAACCTCTTTCCGAGTGCCTTCCAAACATTTGCAATGGTATTCACGTCCTGTTTCTGTGGATGCCAGTTCTTAGCAGTGATGTGAGCGTCATACAGGAAGGTCTTCAATGAATTGGCCGTGTATCAGGGGACGTTCTCTTGCATAAAAATTGAAGGTTGGGTTTCGGAGGCTCGTAGATGTGCAAAGCATGAGGTCAGGGAAATTCCTTGAATAATTGTGCAAAGACTCTTCCCCGTACGCGCACAAGTGACCTAGTGCTTTCTCCCAAAATCACCACACACACTATGATACTTCTTGCACCAAACTTCACACTTTTTGGTGTAAGTGATAGACACGAACGAACTAACTAGTTGAGTGCGATCGAATTTGAACTAAAGCCACTTTTTTTCGTTACTAAAGGAGACTTGAGTCGATCGGTTGGTTATCCGTCGCATTAATGTGATCACTCGTGAATGCAAGATGAGCGTTCTTGTTCTTCGAATATTATGGACTTAACTAATGGAGCACTTGGCAGTTTCTGTAGTGGCTCCAATTGAAAGAGCATTTTTGGTGACTCATCTTTATGTTCACCTCGCGGACGGAGACAGGCAGGACAGATTTCTTAGGCATATTAACTCAACCACAGCTACAAAAACAATGACCTAACGTAGACAAGATTTAACTGATTGGTTGTTATGCAAAAAATGCTGGTTCTCTCTACAACAATCTAATGCGTTTGGATCATTTTGGACCCTTCAATTATTCTTGAACTTTGATTATTCGCTGTTAACTTCCTTTTTATTATTGACAATTTGCATAATTTGAATTTTACTTCATGTCCAATAAATCGGTTAACACACATTTCTGTAAGAGTGGACAAAAGTAAAAATGATATTGAAGATATAAGAAGTTATGTCATTGCATTTTGAGATGCCAGGTATAAATATAGTTTCAAACGAATAAACCTTCAACAGACATCATCAGTTCGAAAAATCATGGGCAAACTAAAGTGTAAAAACTCCCGCTTTTCTACGTTTTGAAAAATGAACTAATAATATGAAACCACTCTTTTGAGGGATTGGAAATGTGTTAAACTTTAAAAAAGGTGTCGTTTTTTATGTTTTGTTAAAATCATAGGCACACTAAAGCGTAAAACCTGTGCAAGGAATTAGATGGATTAATAAATGATTGAAGCACTTTTAAATAGACAAGCAAACCCTTTCCTCATCTGTGGGGATTCTTGTTTTCGCTGCAGACAAGCTACTACATTCTCTAACCGGCCGCATGAGACGTTTATTAAATCAATCTCTCTAGAGCACCGACCAACTGCGATAATTAACCTATAAATTCATAAAATTTCATTTTTATTGCGATTCCGTAATGGAAATAGTAAATAAAATATTACAATTAGCAACAAAATTGAAATTTTGCATCAAAAAAGCTAGAACTCACAATCTTTATTTAACCTGATGCATCATATCATTATGCACAATGGCTGACTAAAATCATTGACACACTAAAGATTTTCTTTTTCGTAAACAATTACAACTCATTTGGCAAGGGCAGAAAAGTCTTAACCGTTTCGTCATATATACAATAAATATATAAGTAACTACTTTACATAAGATTATATTGCCCTAAATATGGATATATATATATATATATATATATATATATATATATATATATATATATATATATATATATATATATATATATATATATATATATATATATATATACATATATATATATACATATATATATATATATATATATATATATATATATATATATATATATATATATATGGGTACATAAATAAGACGGACTTAGGCTCCGAATACCGTGTTTGAGGATTGGTTATAATGGGAGTTTGAGGGTAATGAGTGATTTACTTCCTTTAAAACTAGAGGCTAAGGTGGGTGCAACTTGGGGAAGGTCTTGGTACCTTGATTACTCAAGAGGGTAGCTAATTAATTGCAGCGGGTAGGGCTACTTTCTTTGAACTTCTGTTTACGAGATGCGGCCCTGCTGTCTTCAGGGGGTCACCGAACGAACTTTTTAGGAGGGGGGGAGATGACTTCTCCACACTCGGCTTGAGCGAGCTAACGGGCCTCTTTTCCTTAAGAGGTCACCAGAAGAACTTCGGAGGACGGCTTCTCCAATCCTTGATTCGAAGGTGGAGGAGAAAGGCTGACGTTGCCTCACGAGACTCTTCTCCCTGACCCAAAGATACGGGGGGGATTTCCAACTCTTCCGTGGCTTACCACCGTCAAGCACACTTCTTGGGAGAGAGCTTCGTTGAATTGTACTCCTTTCGGGGAAGTCGCGTCTAACCAAATATGTCTATAATCCTGGAGTGAGTGCATATATACCCGAGGTTCTTCAAAACAGGAAGAGAGATTGAGACCTTCTCTAACCCTCGTTATCGAGCGTAACAACCCGAGCGCCTCCTTGCGGTTAGATGTCAAAGGCAGGGATCAGCGGGCCAGACGAGCGACCAGCAGCGGGAGCCATAAAGCGGTTCACAGCAAATCCTACACAGTAATCTCCCGACCCGAGGGGTGGGGGGGAGATTTCAGCGTCATGCCTCGGTGCGAATTTCGCGGAAACCTAGGCGAGTCCAAAAAGGGTGAGGTCGGAAGGGGGGGAGTAAAGCCTCGCTTTCTCTCCCGAAGTAATATCTTAGGAGGTGGGGAAATAATATTATTCTAAGGGTATACTTCTACAAACACCATTTTTGTACCATCAGAATGGTAGAGGCATTCATTAATCCAGTAATAATTAAACCGTCGCAGGTTCAGTTTTACGGAGTCATTCTCTCATTAGAGCCGATTTCTTTACTTAAGAGTAAATCTCCGATTCCATGAAATTAGCATTTTAAAATCGATATTTCAATGAACTGGAATTTTTTAATGATGTTTCTAATTCCTAATTGTTAATATGTTTGTTATTATTAAAGAATGTTTTAACAACACCGGAGGATCTGCCTAAATTACAAAAGTTGTACAGGTTAAGGAGAATTGCGAGACGCCCTCACGTCGCAACGAGGGCCCCAGGGAGTAAGTAGCCTCTTTTGGCTTCCATACATATTCTATTCCTCTAAATTCAACATTTACTCGACAAATCTCCCCTCACCAACCTTTTTGAAAGAGGCCTTTGTTCGTTTCCCCTATTTCGATTTCCATTTAGGTATGGTAACCTGTTTGATGAAACTAGTCGCTAGTGCAATAAATATTAGGCCTCAATACATAAATCTAGTTTACAAGTTGTTTTTTGTCTTTCCTCAATTTGTCTCTATTTATCAGCCTCAAAGAGGAGTGAAGCAAATTCCCTGACGCTTAAAGGGAGGAGGGTGTGATCCTAAAGCTAGTTGGAGACGGGGGAGGGGGATTCACGAGAGGCTTTCATGATTCTAGGCGTTTTCGAGTGGGGTCGTCCAAAAGGGGCCCTGCTTCAAAGGTGATCAACGATAAACGACGATCTAAGAGTGAAAATTGTGTATGAAGTAGAAGTAAAGAGAGGAAAATGTCTTTATAGAATGAGAGGGTTTGTACAAGGTTGTCTGGTAACCTCAGTCTTTTTGCCTCTTTTCTTCATTATGTCTCTAAATTGATTCTCAGAAACTGAGTCAAGCTTTCAAGCCTTTTTATTCCATGAAAATTATCTTTGGTGAATTCAATGAGCTTGTCGCTGCATAATATTTATATATTTATTTATTTTTCACTACGGATCTTTTTATTTTCAATCTTTTGTCTACTTCGGATCTTTTTATAAGAATTATTTTATACTTTATACTTATTAATTAATTGTCCACTATGGATCTTTTTTATGATTGTTTTTATATATTATTTTCTTTATTTTTCTTCATTATCCTCATTGTTATCTATATATCGGGTAAATTGCCTGCCGCGTCTGCAGATGGCTACTTTTAAAGGTTTGTTTGAAATGTAGATTCGGTAATTCTTCATCTTTGAGTTTCATTAGTCGCGTCACTTCTTCTGGTAGATATTGGGTAATCTTTTCTCAGGATATCTTTTACGCGTTTGTGCAATCATATTTATTGGTTCGATGTCTACAAGTTCGTGAAGTATAGTCGATGGGATCCGGTCTTGAAGTGTAACGTTGGTCATAAATCTTGTGGCCTTATTTTGTACCGCTTGAGCTTTCCTCATCTTAGTCTCCCTAGAGCCATGAAGAGGAATAGCGCGATACAGCATTAATGGTCTCACTAATAACATATATAGTTTCCTGTCGTTTCTCGGTGATAGCATTCGGAAACGAAACAGTGATTCTAGCTTCCTCTTGGCCACATTATTTTTTTCTTTAAAGTGCTCAACATACCCAGATGATGTTAATTTGAGGCCAAGTACTCTGCCATTTCTGGAGTATGGGTAGAGTTCGCCTTGTATTTAAACATCTGCAGTTTTACATCGCCCCATCGGGATCATTCTAAACTTTTTGATGTTCGTTTTTATTTTGTTCTCTCTCTCGTATCTATTGATGTTTTTAATTTTTCCTCTTGTCCTATTTTCAATATCTCTGGGGTTGCGATAGTTGCTGGTGACAACCTGTGTTATGTCGTCCGCCAGTTGTATATATTGTTCTGATTCTTGATTCGGGTGGGAAAGGTCGCCCGTGTAAATTGCATAAAGGGTAGAACTGAGGCATCCTCCTTGTGGCACCCCTGTTTCCAGTTCGAATGGCTCTCCTTCATTATCATTGATTTTTAAGATTGCCTGGCGGCCATCCAGGTAGCCACAAAGTATACGTGCTATATTTTGTTCCATTCCGCGATCTTTTATTTTTAATTTAAGTGCTGGAAGACATACTTTGTCAAACGCTGAGGACACATCGCGAAGCACCAGGTCTACGTTATGGTCTTTGGCCTTGGCAATAGCAATTCGTTCAGTAATTAATGTGAGTGCTGTTTCGGTTCCAAGTTTTCTTCTGAACCCATGTTGTTGATTATTATATAGATCTGTGGCATCCAGGTAGTTTCTTAGTCTGTTATTTAGGAGTTTTTTTCCACGAGTTTGCCCAAGAACTTCAAGAGAGAAATAGGCCTATAACTGCTTATATCCGTTTTAGGTTTTCCTGTTTTGAGCAAGTATATTATTTTGGCCTTTTTGGAATGGGTTGAGAAGTAACCGACATTATGGCAGGCATTAAATATCTGCAATAGGCCCTCTTTTATGTTTCGGGGAGCGTTTATTAGATGTTTCCTTGCGATGCCCATTATTCCTGGAGCTTTTTGTTTAAAACCATTAAGGCCAGCCTGATATTCCTCATGGGTGAAGGGCCTCCCATCCTCATGTGCGAGACGAGTACCATCAACGCTATAGTGCGGGCTAAGCTCCTCAGCTAGTCCCTTAATCCAATCGAGAATGGTTCCCTCGTGTCTTTATTGAGGTTCCTTTTTTCTTCCTCATTTATTCTAAAACGGTTTCTCCCATACTGGCTGAAGTAGCGTTCAATTTCTCTATCCTCTGGGATTTCATTACCGTTAACTTTGATCGTTATTCTATTTTTAGGGAGGAGGGGTGCCTCTCAGTCTTTTCAATTGGCTCCAAAATTTCTTGGGGTCTTTTTCTACATAAACTTTAGCTATGATGTTATTCCACTTTTCTCCCAATTTCTCCCAGATGAGTTGCTCTATTTTAATTCTTGTATCTCTTAACTCTCTGTAATGATGTGCAGTCTATCTTACCAAAAGTATTTATCTGGTTGATGAATGCTTCCATTTGGTGCATTTTGTTTAATATATTTGCCTCCCACCTTGGAGCTGATAGTACTTTGTATTCTGTCCAGGGAACAGCTAAGCGATCGGCTTCCACGAGCTTTGTTATAATGTGATTCAGCTATATTTTGATATATTCGAGTGTGGCTCCTTCCATCTGATTTATCTGTATGTTGGTAAGATACTCCTTGTATGCGGCCCAGTTTGCTTTGGCCAGACATCTGCGTCTTGAGATTTTAAACCTGTAGTGGAGATGTTGAGACGGTTGTTATAATGCTAACATGATCGGACGGGATATATGGACCTGGAGTTGTCACTTTATTGAGAGAGAAGTTAGGGTTCGTCAGTACTATATCAGGTGTAGTTGAAGACTTTCCTGTGTGAAATGTAGCAAAATCGGGGCCTTCTCTTTGTATGATATCCCTATTAATTAATAAGGTTAGCGAAGTCCTAGCACCGTTGAACGCTGTGGTGTATCCAGCTTCTCTGCATCGTGTGTTTAGATCTCCTATTAAAATGGTTGATACTTTCTTATAAACAGTCGGATAAAGTTAGGGATTGGTAAATATGGACGTTTTGGTGGCTGGTATCCCACTGCCACAATTATATCAGCATAGGTCATTTTTAATCTTACTGGCTAAGTAGGATTCCTCCAGATCTTGGATTTTCTTGAATCTGATACCTTCCTTAATCGCAATGGCAACTCCGTCATATCTTTCCCTTGAGTGGCTTGTCATTAGCACCACATAGTTATAGATCTTTATCTGTTCACTCTTTCCGTCCAAATCATGTTCAGATATTAGTACGATTTCTGGGGATACTGATCTTATAATCCCGTTGTATATACGGGTTTTTAATTTATCTAACGTCGGTCTCCATGTTTAGTTCTTATTAAGTTGTTTATCCTTTACTCCTTTTTCTCTTGCTGGAGATCTCACCATTCCCGATCTTTTCTTTTTGAATTGATCTTGATTTAGGTTGTGGCATGATTCTGGACAAATCTCAACTAGCCCTTTACTAATTGCCTGGAGTAATTCCTCTTTTTTCATATCAGCGTCAAAATCCCATTCAGATTTTCCTTTGATTATCCCGTCGTTGATATAATCCGTTTTAGATAATTTTGAAATTGGTGCTGATGGAGATCCTTATATCTTCATACATAGTTCTTTGGTTGTGAAGCTTGGTGTATATAACGTTGAGGGTTGCACTGATACGGGCTCACTGTTTGCGGGGGGGGTGACTTACGTCCATTTGCGACCCCCTTTGTTCTGCCGTTTATGGCCCGTTTCATCGTAGGTCTCGAGAGGCGGAGCGCATCCTCGGTACGGCTTCAGACATTTTCTTAATTTTTGCCTGGAACAACTCGCCAGAGGGCGGGTTTTCCAAGAACCACATCGGTTTAAGGCCGTTGTCGACTAGCATTTTGTTGAGTTCGGTTGCGTAGCTGCACGGGCTTATAACGTTAGCGAAGTGGGCATGGAGGATGCACATTATTGAATCTGGTCTAATGTTGTGGTCAATTTGAATAATCGTCTTTTCCTGATCGGATTTTCTCGCCGCCTGCGCATACGAGGTATTGGCCCTTTTGTTTTTCTTCTTAATCATGTGATTTTTCTTGACAGTAATCAATATCTTTTGGGGGCAGGCAATTGATAATGTTAGGTGCTGATTGCCGCAATTAAGTCATTTTTTATGAGGGTTGGTACACGTACTCCATGTGTGACCAGGTTCAGCACACTCCAAGCAAACTTTGCCCTCAAGTTTACTTTTTTTGATGGAATGTTCCTCAAAAGCATAACACGAGAAACAAATTTGCAGTGGGACGAAGACATCACGCTCGATACAGCTATCAGACACTTTAATGTTAAACATGACCAATTCTTTTTCTGTGATCTGAAATGTCACTTCAAAGACGTGTGTATATTCTTCACCTTCGCAGTTTTTGAATTTATGTGTCTCGTCAATTTTGACAATTCCTGCTTGAGTTCAATTTCCCTTTTGATTTCCTTCGCTGAGTATAATCCTACGTAGGGATTGATTCGTCGACATATGATCGATCTCTTATAAGCAACATGCGATGATATTTTTTGGATAAGCCTAATTTCCTTCAGTTTTTCTGGATTTTTCGTTCAATATGTTGTCCATATCTTAATTGGTGTCACAGAATGCCAGTAGCCATATGCCTATTCCTTCAGCCTACAGAGCGCAATTCTCAATTTGGAGTATACTATTTCAAAGACCCAACGCGCTGGTTTTTTGGCAATGCTGCTTTACCGGAGCGAGACACGTTTTCGCTGCTGGGGTCGTCCATGATGGTCCTAACCGTGATGACTCCTTTTCACGTACATAGCAGGCCCTTAATGCGGGGGCGTTTTCATAGATCTTCCCTGGTTCACCCTTATTTGCACTACCTAAATAATTTGTCTGTCAGGGTGTTCCTTCCTGTTTTGAACACCCCACACCAGAGCGGGGCCCCCTTCTTCGCGCACCCTGTATGGCTCACTTCCGGGGTTCGGACACGCCAGACACAGGTGAAACTAAAGACCTTCAACTGGCAGAAAGATTTCTTGAACCAAGGATGTGCTGCTGTAAGAATAGAAATTTTTTGGTCGAGTTCTACGTCTTCAAATCCTCCCTTGGGCTTACGCGTGCACGTGATTAACGATCCGTGAGGATAGTCTAGTTAATAGTAGCTGGATCAAAGCACAGATGAGGAATTCCGGGTCTCCTCTTCACCTACTATTCGTAGCATTGAAAACAGAAGAAAATTGTAGCAGGACTCCTTTGTAGCTTTTCCTCCTATACCAATGTTGGTCAAGTCATTCCAGCAAAATCAGTCTTCAAAGGTGGGGTAAATTACGGGGGCTTTCGTTCAATTAAATAAACGCAAGCAGCCTCTTAAAGCTGATTCGATGGTTCACCAGGTATCTACCGTCACGATTGACACATAAAGGCAACATTTCCTGAGGGTGGTATAGCCCCTTAAAGAAGAGAGGATAGCTTTCACAAACCCCCAAATTAAAGCTATTTGCCCTCTAACATTATATTTGATTCCTAAATAGCGCAGAAAATATAAGAATTGACAAAATTAGTGTTAATTAGCCCTGCCAATCCTAAATTGAACTAATGAAATAAGGGCAAGGCAACCATGCGTGTAATCAGCGTCATGTAATTTAGCTCACCAATCATGCTATCCTTAACTTATTTTAATCTTACTCTTACTTCTATTTATTCCAGCTTCCTCCGATTCATTCATCTTCCTGTCCATTTCATATTTTTTCCACTTAATAAAAATACGTTCGTTGGTTGCAGCAGTTTTATTTACTTAATTAAAAAAAAGAGATAAACATTTTCTCAATAAACCAATGAAATCAGCTTTATCCTTTTACTAATGGATGATGTAAAGGGACCAATGGGGAGAGTGAGTCTTAATAACTTCAATCTTAAAATTGTAACAGTTTCGTAGATCATCAATTTCTCTTTTAAGTCAAACTCTCAAACTTTATTTTCTTCAATTTTGATTTCTATGCTTGTCTCCATACTCTCCTACTCCCGATTGAGTGTATTTATGATAAATTGTCCATAAGTAACGATTTCCTCTGTGCTTTCTGCGGAGTTATCGAGAAAATGTAAGAAAACGGAAGAGAAACGGCTTTCGAGGTGGCTTCGAATGGCGTCACGCAAATGGGATTGGTTTTCCATTCAGAACCTTGGAAGCTCCACCCCGATTTCGGTTCAGGATTGCTATCAAAGAATTATTTAACTCTAATATGAGAAATGAATTCCAATAAAATTGAATTAGTATCATTTTACTACAATTCCAAGCTTTAATTGATCTAGGTTTGTTGATATAATGGGCTTTCGGATTACTCAAATTTGGGCTTTCGTGCCGGCGTCAAACCTCAGTTAGAAATAATTATTAGTAACCATTCATTCGAGGTGCTTTGGCTCAATTTTTGTGGTAATTTAAACCTTCCTATTGACTAAAGATTGGGCTAGACCCAAAACCTAGCAAAATTATCCTAAATTACCTTCACATCAAATGCCTATGAATCATCTTTGAACCAAAAAGATGCATACATTTGTTATTGTCCATATTTTCTGTGATAGTGAAAATTAGTTATTCTCTTTTTTTCTAAACAACTTTTCCTAAGAGTTATGGATTTGTTTTACTTGCTTCTAAGTACCTCTTTTTGTTTATTCTGCAGGTTTATTTTTGGCTTTCTGTGCTTTGTTTATCTCTTTGTATTTAGTGTTACCGTTTTCCGTTTAGCCTTTATGAGAATGTATTTCTATTAGTCATAGTAATTTAGTAACTCTTTGCTCTTTCTAGTAACTTTACCTAGAGGGGCTCTGTTAAGAGGTGTTTGGAATCTCGGCAAACTCTTTCCATAGGACCTTGTGCTCTCTCGCCTTGAATGCTTCTAAAAGATATCTGCTCTCCAAATCCATCGGACGTAACCTTCCATCATTCAACTTAATAAAAACATTTCTTTGAAATGTTGTCCAATTTCTTATAAAAGGTTTGTTAAGAAATTGGGTGTGATACTGCGTAGATCGTTGGTTCACAACCTTTTTTAATCTATGGTCTCCCTTGACTTCTGACTTATCTTGGCGGATCCCAATAGTCATTCACTGTAAAGTAAAGTCTATTTTAGTTTTCCCAATTTTTATGACTAGGCATTGTATTAGTAAAATTGTAACAATTTGTTTTATTTCAACACCCATTTTGTTGCGAATAAACTTTCATTTAACAACTAAATTCTATAGAACAGGAATGTACACCAGTAAAATATCTCCTAATGCATACAAGTAGAACCAAACAATTTTTAATTATTACTTTATTTATGAGATTTATAAAAAAATAGTTCCTAATTTATTCAATTAGATCCTTGTGGTTGAAGCTGCGCTACAACTCTTTTCATATTTGGCTCCAGCTTTGTCAATGAGAGTCAAAGATCTCCCCATTTCACAATGTCGAGTCTGTTAAGAGCTTTTGATAGTGCATAAGTGAGACACAAGGCCAATACCAGATACAACAAGGTAAGATGTGGGAAAAGCAATAACGTGCAACTCTGCTTTTCTATAAGTAGTTGCCAGTTTTAGCAATGTAATTAATTCTCATTCATTATGATTTCGAACTTTGAATCTTGCCTGAAATATTTGCTCACATTGAAATTCAATGAGATTTTCTTGCAAATACCCATTACATGGACAGCATTAACTCAAAAAGAATTGTCACTTAACCTGCTATATTTATTATGAGTAGATAGCTAAACCAAGCTTGCATAAATTCGTGAAAGTTTTCAAATTTTCAAAATATTAAGCAAAGTACATCGTACAGATCACGGCGAATACAGGCCAAACAAGGACTCTAATGCACGGCGTCCCATATAAATTTTGTACATCTGTCGTTTTCTTATCAAGGCGATAATACCTCCTTAGGAGGATATCTGATATGGGTTTCTCCTTGCAACTTCTATTAAGAAAATTTATTTTCTCAAATTCAACTGATAATTAAAATATATCGTATTCAGCTGAAAACAATTGCTCTGTAAGATGTTTGTTAGCAAGAACTAAAACAATGTTGTCCCAAAAGAAAATTAATTCTCATTAACAATCTCACAACTATATACATTACAAGACGTTCACACTTTTCTCCTATACTACGAAATTAAAGATGGAGTCTGGTAAAGAATTTGGTTTAATATTGTCAACCACTTTCATATAATATTAAGCGCATCTTGCAGGCATCTACTTAATTTTTTGGCAACTAACAGTTTTCTCGATCTCAGACAGTGTATGCAAAATATTTAAGGCAGATCATTTCTTAAGTGCGTAGTGACACCTCTGATCTGCCTATTATGGATAGAACACCATCACTACCTAAACCATTATATTTTTAGTAGAATATTGTTTGCTTTGAAATAAGAGACAAATTCTTAAAATCAGAACTACGCCAATCAAATGCCTCTATTATCCCTCAGGGTAGATTCATCAAGGTGAGAGGAAGGCTACTCTAATTGCAATTTGATTACTACTTGTTTTTCTACATCCGCAGCTATTTCATCAATCCTTTACAAAACTGATGGGTTAATTAAAGGGATGGCATTAGTAGTTCCACTTGCATTTTTCACAACTGATGAAATTAGAATAGATATTGCCTAGAGAAAATACAGTTTAATCAGTATTTGGGGATTTCTTAGTTTTTACTATTATCTTATCAATTTTATAAGATACCACTGTCATAATATTCTTTACTTACCTCATTACTAAATACCCGATTCAATGCTTTTCTTGCTTGAGAATTATGACGAAGTTTGCTAAAGTTGGTTGTTTTTCTTTGTCTTTGTGCTTGGATTTTAAATTAAGATGGCTTCCAGCATCATTTGAGAGTATGAAACACATTGGTTTCGTTATTTTCTGTGGTTATCGAATAAAACCATAATCCAAATATTCAACAAAATACTGTGGGCATTTCTTCTGTGTCGTATGAACCATGGGTAAAATAAAAGAAGATAAATAGAAGGATATTTTTAAGAAATAAATAATGAATGATACATTTGCAACGGAGGCTAATTGGTTACTCTCCCCACTCAGTGGCCTTATCGTCCCATCATCCTCCATCCTCTCTCTTTCTATCCCTTTCTCTCTCTCTCTCATATTCTTGACTTTGTCTACGTGCCTCTTGCTGGTTTTAAAATGTGCCATATAAGTTAGAGATATGTTATCTAAAATTAAGCTCATATTTCAATTCCACATGTAAATCCACATAATTTAGATACCCCTCTTGGTATGATCTCTTTCAGTTTCTTTATGGCACTTAAGTATGACCTGCCATAACGTGGTGTGCAAATCCTTTCTTTATCATTTTACGACGATTCTTCACAGAAAATCAGAGTCTAATAAGCTTCTTTGATTCGACGCGGATCCTCTTCAATCTTTGCTTTCATTGCTTCATTATAAAGAAGGATTAATCTTCCTGATTAATGCCCTCCAGGGAGGTGAAAACGCTCAAGAGTAAACTTGTAAAATTACGCCTTTTCGAACATTGGCTCTAACAGGATACACAACACATGTTTTTCATTACCTGTGTTGCATTGTTGCTTTGGTGATTGTGGTAAAACTTAAAATATAGAATATGCAACACTATATTTCCTTTTCCTCGGAAGAGAGTAACAATCAGGCTGTAATCTTTACAAAAACTTTAAGCTTTACACCTTATAACCTATTTGTACTATGTCTTTAAATAATTTGATTGAAAATGCGACATTACTCTTCGGTATTCCTATTCCATGAATTTTGATCTAAATTTGGGCGAAGAAACTTAGTTCTTTGTCCTGTCTGGAAATTTCGTAGCATAAATACTTCTCCGGTGCCATCTAGCAGTAAAGCTGACACACTATCTATGTCTCAAGGGCAAGATTTTAAAGCGTCCATATGTCTTAATTTTGCTGCTTAATCACTATATATATATATATATATATATATATATATATATATATATATATATATATATATATATATATAGATGTGTTGTTATAGACCAGGTTGTATTTTGATTGACCCGCCAGAACGTAGACGTAAAACAAAAAAGAAACGGAAAATATACCACCACCGTCTATCGAAATGGGACAGACTTCGGTCGATGCCTTAACACCAAAAGTGAGTGCACCGAGAACTATAAAAAATCGGTACTGAGCTCATACACAAGAAGAGCCTTAAAAAACTGCTCAACGTGGACCGCACTTGATGAAGAATTTCAGATTCCACGTTAAGCTGTAGGTCTCATGACTAACTAAGTCCACTTTTGTCTCCTACTATTTTATTCGCTGTCATATCCTAAAACTTTCTTCTTTCTCTTCTTTTCACTCCTATCTGCCATACTGACAGTGCTTGGAGCCTACTTTGGCTCTAGACAGTGTGACTATCGATAACGAAACCCCAGACGAAGCGGCATCATGGGTGGTGGTAGTTGATTCGAACACCACCCATCATAAAGTTCGCCACATCTTACCCGCCTGAGGGGCCTCCCCGGGTTTACCCACCATCATTCATATATTCTATCCGGCAATTCATGTTCATAGAAACCTGCTTGCAACGAGGAGGGAACGGCTCTCAAAGCGCTCTACCAAAAAGAAGCGGACCATACAGTAAGTGAAATACATTGACGTATACAGCGCCTAACAACCAGAAGCCACAAGAAGAAGGAGGCTGCAACCCAGCCCCAATGGACGACCGTGAAGAAACGAAGAGGGAACCCCTTCGTATCCTCCCCGGTCGGGAGACACTCTCTCGGGAACAGACGCTGAAGAGCATGAGTGGTCCTCCTACGACTAAACGACCAACACAATGGTTACTTGGCGATTTGTGACACTGAAAAAGACCTCGATCTCCTTCTGAGTAAGGCCGCAGCCAAAAAACTCGGGAAAATCAGACTTGTAATCCGGACGCCGCACGACGTGCAAACAAAAAGATCCGTAATATGCCGGCGCCTTGACCCATGGGTAGGAAAACACACGGCCCAAGAAATAAAAGTGGAACTCTAAAAAGAATAAGAATGGGCAAAGATCGAGGACGTGATCAAATTTAAGAACCAGAATAGAGAAGATCATAGTTACGTCTTCAAAGTGATCTTCAGATCTACGGAAATTTCAAAGAAAGCTGCCGAACAAGGACTCCTTGCAATCTACACAAAAATCTCCCCCGATCAAATCGAAAGAGAAACCTTCGTGTAAGTGCAAGTGTTCTTCACATGCTAGGCGCTAGACAAGCCCCCAACCAAGGAACGTACCTTCAAAAGAAATGCATGCTCTGAATGCTCGAGCCAAGATCACAGGTGGGGCGAGTGCAGAAGCACAAAAAAGTGCTTAAACCTCAGAGATGGGCATAGAACAATTAATTTGGAGAAAAAAGCTGAGATTAACACTGAGAAGGAAAGAAGGAAAATACTTCCCATGCCGCAGCAACAGCTAACGGAAGCGATACTGCACCCGCCACACAGATCACAAGAGTCAATATCGAGGTTAGCATGAGGCTCGACTTAATTCTGTGCATAATGCATGCCCACTTTGTCAATATGGCAAAACTGAACTGAGTACCATACTTGAAAAAAACGAGCTAAAGTAAATGTGGTGCCTGGAGAACCCACTCTCTAGGGAATTGTATAAAATAAATACGACTCCAAAGGCCAATACAAACCACGTAGAAGAAGAAGACAATAGTGAAATGGAAACCAACCCTGAAGAATAAAACACAAAAACGAACTCAGAATAACAATACTCAAAAGTGACCACCGAAGACTTCAACAAAAAAATTTACGGATCCCATGCTTACCCCATTCCAAGGCAATATAAGGAGAAGGAAATAGTCCTTGGACTAGTCAAGGAATGAGAATACAAAGCAGACTCAGACAAAGCGGAAGTTCACAATGCACTGAAACAGGGCA
Source organism: Ceratothoa steindachneri (assembly GCA_963969495.1). Taxonomy (NCBI): domain Eukaryota; kingdom Metazoa; phylum Arthropoda; class Malacostraca; order Isopoda; family Cymothoidae; genus Ceratothoa; species Ceratothoa steindachneri. The sequence goes on along the minus strand of OZ018329.1, from coordinate 135,175,460 downwards.
TGATATACATTGCCCCAGAATCATGCAGCAACATCTCTTGTGGTGAATTTAAAAAGGAAAGAAATGGACGCACTCGATCCCCAAACCGAACAGAAAATATCAAAGTCAGGAAGAGACCAGAAACAAATAAGAACAACAATGGACACGTATCAACGTAGAATTAAAATATTCACCTTGAACGTTAAAAACTTGGAAGGAGAAACGCATAATCTACTTGAACATAATAAGAAAGGAAGACCCAGACTTAATAATCCTAACAGAACATGGTATGAACACAGAGACGGAAACAATAAAAATCCGCAATTATAAATTCATAACAACCAACTACTCTCAGTCAAGATATGACGGAGTTGCAATAGGTATTAAAAAGGAATTCATTTCACAGAAATAAAAGACCTAGAAGAATAATTTTTAGGAGTAAAAATAAAAATGACCCCAAGTGATCTGGTCATAGCCGGGGCCTACCAACCCCTGAGACGCTCGTACTTACCGATACCCAATTTCATTAAGCTCTTCTAGAGACAAGCCTCAACCTTTCTAGCTGGGCACCTTAACGCAAGTTGCAGGGAAGCAGGGTACACACCACAACCCATACAAATGGAACGGGAAAAACCCTTCAACTCCTAATGCAAAGAGGCCTTCTAAACAGAGAAGGACCAGACTATCCTACTTATCTTACAGCCTGAGCCTCGACTACCCCAGATATTTTTTTAACGAATCTAAACTTTAATCTAAATCACCATACACAGCCAGGCCCCGCAACACCCTTCCAAACATTTAAGCATAATTATCACCATCTTAACTTGGCCCATTCAAATAAAAATAACACGCAGAAAAGCAATCAGCAGAACAAACTGGGATGGATACAGACAGTAATTAATCACAATAGAAACTGGATCCCTTAACAACCAAGGTAAAGAGGAAATAGATGACCAACTAGAATTAATTATCAGAAAAATCAGAGAGGCAGACAGTATACACACCCCAACAATAGAGTACAGAACCATACTTGCACCTAGATGGACCCAAGAAATCCAAGATGAAATGAAAGAATTTCAAAACATAATAAATGAAATCAGAGTGTCAGGAAATACGATGCAAAGGTACAGAAGTATAATCGTGATCAGAAGGAGGATAGACACCCCTCATCAAGGAAAATTCAGCCCGTCTCTGGAATAATATAATAGGTGAAATGGAAATTCTGGAGACAATACAGGATATTACAGGGATCATTGCTAAATGAGGAAATAAGCCTGAAAATACAGAACCAGATAGTAGAACAAAATGAGGAGCTTCAAGAACACTTCCGAACACACTGGAAGAAAATATTTTCTATTTCCCTAGAAGAGAACCAAGAATTCGACCAAAACTACGAAGAAGAAATCATAAAAGCCTTGAAACCCAACGTGAACGTACTATACCGTTTAGAAACGTTGACGAAAAAAGACACAATCACCGTAAATATACGTTGCAGCAAAATATATATTGAGCTTTCATGCCTCTTTCAAAACCTCTTCAAATCATCAATATATTGATGATTGAAAGTAGTGTTAAAAGAGGCAGAAAACTCAACATATATTTTGCTGCAACGTATATTTACTGCTAACTGTGATCCTTCTTAATGGAACGCCCTTTATAAAAGGAGAGGACGCTTACAACTAATTTACGTCGTATAAAGAAAGAGGGAAATAATAGGCTTCACTCCTTGGGTACGAAGTGCACACGGAATAACTCCCCCGTCTTACGCCCTTTCCTACGATGCGGAAGTAGACTCGAGACTTACTCGGAGGCCTACTAAGGGCGCAAGATGAAAGAACTATTCCAAAGTACCTGATACTAAAGTAGCGGACGGTCACCTCGGATGATGGTAATCCAACGGCGGACGAATCCACGGATTGCGGCGGCGGAGGTGATGATGGAACCAATGGAATTAAAGATGATCCCGGTGACGAGGGATTTCAAAGGTCGTACGGCAGAGGAACTGGCGTACCCTACGGGGATAATCTTGAGTGACGAAAATCCAAAAGCGGAAGGTGGTGGCGTGACAAAAAGGATACGGGGGGGGGGAGCCAAAACCAGCCCACAGTTTTCAGACTTCCCAATGGAGAGCTGTCAAACCTCCAAGATTAACAGTACACGTACAGCAGGTTGGAAGATCAGCGTCAAAACTGGCAAGAGATAAGGCAAGGCTCCTCGCAGTCCAGGCTTGATTGGGTTCTCCCTCTTCGAGAGAAGAAGGCGTCCTTGTGTATGGGTGCACGTGGCCAGCGTGACGTAAGAGCCTCATGCGCGCGCCACTTTTCTGGGATGACTATCGAGCGCGCGCGTGGGGCATCGACCAACGGTGCCGGGCTCAGAGGCGAGAAAATGACTTCATATGGGGCGACGAACTTTGTCGCCCTTATAGGAATCGCAGGCTGCTAGGGGATAGGGGACGTTTACACTGTCCGTTTTTACAGATTTAGAGAGGAAGCAAAAAAAACAAACATAGGCTTCGGAGGAAGGAACGAAGAAAAGAGCGCCTAGACGCTCGACTAGCAAAAAGATGGGGGATCATCCCCCTCTAAGGAAATGAGGCAGCCTTGAATGCCTCCGAGTATCTGTACGGACAATTGACCAGGAGATCAAACCGGACAAAGGAAAACTCTGTGAGACATTATTTGGACAGATAAAAGTAGCCCTCGTCAAAATTATCGACATCCCAAATGGTTACGTGGTAATTGCAAGTAAGGAAAAAGAAGTAGAAAAATTAGTGTCCCAGGAAGTAATAGAGACACTAAAGGGAATAGGACTAATGCTTAAAATTCCGCCACAGCTAAAGGCAAACAGAAGTATTATATGCAGGAAAGTCGACGTTTGGGTGGGTTCCCATCAAAAAGAGGAAATGAAAGAAGAAATAGAAAAAAATGTCGCTCCAATCTAGTTCTCCGGCAAAGGAGGCAAAGGAACATTAATGAAATTTGAAAACGTGCTTCTTTTAACGGCGGTAAAATTGGAGAAGCCGAGATTTCGGGAGTATGGTTTCCGGCTGCAGTTGCACGTTAATTGCCGGTTTCTTTATTTGAATAATAACGTCTTCAGCCATCCGCAATCTTCTGTGGTTTTGGAGTATCAGGATGATGGAGTTGTCCTGATTCAGTTTTCCACGGGTTCGGGTAGTGCCATCAGAATGGGCGTGTTTTTTAATCGCGCCATCTTGAAGATGAGCTGTCAACAGCATGTATGAAACCCTTTCTCCAATCTTTTCTCTCTGATTGAGGTGGAATAGCCCATTTTCAAACGCTACCTCGGCACAGACACCATGAAGCTTCCATTGATCACTGTAGAGGGCATGAGTCTGCCACGATACTCCTGCCTTTGATCATCTATAGTTTGATGTTTCTCTAAGTTTTCTTAATTTTCAGTCTGCCCTTTGTGTTCCATTTCCAAGATTCACTTTCATGAGTTAAAATATGTAAATTGCTATAAAATAAAAAATAGTCTCCTTTGAGTCACTCACCACCATGAAATAGCGCTCAATCATGTTGCGACTCTAAAATGTTATCCTGTGAAGTCAATGACGTATTTATAGAAAGGCTACCGCAAAAAACAGCGAGGAAAAGTATGTATAGAGATTATATGTAATTTCTCTTTAGCGTCTCATTTTCTAGGAAAAGCTTATGAAACCTTCTTTTGTTTCAGATACGGTAATGAATGTATTAAGCAAATTTAGTAGATACAATAACATCTGAGTTATTACATTGTTTATATTCGATTTTCTGAAATTTAATTACAATGACTGTCTAAACATCTTTTGAAAGAAGAATTTTTCTGATAAAATGGGCAGAAAAATGGAACTTTCCCAAGAAGAGAAGAATAATATGGTGGAATATATAGGTAGAGGAAACTGCCGAGGTATAACCTTTTTGTCGTAATATACTTCTTTGTTGAAGTATACCTTTGTCGAAGAGTGCTAATTTTGTTGTTTTTAAGGAAGAGCCGCTTCAACACAAAGGATATTGAGAAACGCACAGGAATTATACCAAAATAAAGATATATTTTAAATTTAACAACTTACTATGACAAACAAAGAGTAAACACATTTATATCCTCCTACTAAGCTAACTAAGGATAACCTGGTTGGCACTTGGGCCTATTACAATATCTCTTTAAGACAAAAATAAAAAAATAAGCTACACGTAAACACACCAATTGCCGATTAGTTATTTTATCACACCCCTTTTAGATTAAGGTTAAACATTAAATTAAATTACTCTCTTCTACTAGTAGATATGACAGGGGTTCAGGCACAATTGTTTCTACTTCCTTTAAATCGTGAAACGTAATAAACTAATACTATTGCAATATGAATATAGATATTCTTTCTAACTTACATGACAAAAGGGATCAGAGGTTGCTTACTGTCGCTGGAGGGCTTTTCTCGCGCTTCGGAGGGTTGCCATGGCCAATTGTAGAATTTCGTCGAGATGGGATGGAGGAAGAGAGGGTGGGCGTTCTCAACTTCTTATTGCAACTTTGCCTCCGGTTACGTTAAGAAGACGAAGAGAATTACGGTGCTCCTCGCTCAAAGAGTCCTCTTCTGGATAATTTTGAAGCTTCTTTGTGTCTTATTCTTCAACGCTAGGTGCCCAACTAGTTTTGAAGTATACGAGGGGATTTCTACGGTAATTAACAAATGGAACCTCTTTGGGGCTTGGTTCTTCTCCTCTCACTCTTACGGAGCTTGAGATGTGAGAGTCACTCGAGTGTGAGCGGGTTTTCCTTTCTCCAGTCAGACTTCTTCTAAGTCTGTAAAGGATTCTTCGGTATGGCACCGATACAAAACTTGTCGTTTAGTTAATTCGGCACTGGGGGGAAGGATAGATCTTCTCAATCTCATCCTTTTCCGTCTCTCCTCGAATAATTTTAACTGGCTGAAGAATCGATCTTCGCGAACTGATCCTATATCGTTTGCACCGAATAATCTTGACTGGCGGAAGGATCGATCTTCACGAAGTGATTCTATGTCGTTCTCACCGAATAATCTTGACTGGCTGAAGGATCGATCTTCACGAAATGATCCTATGTCGTTCTCACCGAATATGAATCCCGTCTCTTTCCTTCACGGGCTTATTTATAGGTGGACCACTGACCTATCTAAAGGGGAAGGGGCGAGACCACAGAGGGGAGCGCGAGTGGTGAGGTCGCATCTGGGAGAGCGAGGAGTGAAGAGGTTGGCACTGAGGTGCCCAAGTCGGCTTGTTAATTAAAGAGCCCCCCCCCCCAACCGCCACCCTCCTTGGCGTTCCTTTTGCCTGCAAGGCTTTTCGGTGATATAACCACGAGCCTACTGAACTCGTAGGTAATTGGATCTTTTGAGCGTCGTTTAAGGGCTTTGGGTGGTACCTTTAACACAGATGGTCGCTCCAACTACCTATGCGGCGAGGAGATCAAACAGAGTATGCAGTTAGTGTTATTCGCCGGCTACCGTTCCCACGAGTCTTCTCATGGGGCTCGCTTCTCCGGTTTTCTCCACAAGGATGGGGGACTTTAATGTATATGTCCGCCTGTTAATGTAATTTAGAAGAAGGATTCCTTTGCACATTAGATCTTAAAAAAACACTTATTTATAATTATGTCTAATTTAATTTTCCTTCATTATATTTCTTACATTTACTTCATATTAGTTGTTTAAACTTGTTATACATTGTTATTTTATGAAATTTTTTATATATTTATGTTGATATTTCTATGTATTCCTACTAATTAAAAAACTGCATAGGCTCTTTTAAGAGGATAATGGCCAATCCAAACTCATTTCTTTTATTTTCCTCTCATATTCCATTTAGAGTCCATATATTTATTTAACTGACATTTTCGGCACATGATTGTCTTAACTCTATTAAGAACGATACACAAAACCTAACAGTTTTAAGAGAGCTTTGGCCATTTTCATTATCATTATCAGCATCATCATCATCATCATCATCATCACTAACTCTATAATTTGAGAAGGGGATTTTTTTGAGTATTTTAATAATAATTTTATCTTAGTTTGGTTATGACTTGTTTTTTTTTATCAAAGTTATTTCTTACACTGGTCTGGGTCAAAAATGTACATTAGGTTTTCTATAGTGTTTCTTAATAAAATTGACCTCCTAAATTCGAATCTGTCATCCGTTTTTCTCTATCACCTCCAGTTTTAGCGATACAAGGGGTGATAATAATTTTATAGTTTATACATCTCCTATATTACATCAAATTTCAATAGTTTTTGCACTGTTCTATTCGCAGTAAATTTTGTGTACATTTTAAGTAATTATGCAAATAGGTTTATATTTTGCAGGTTAAAAATTGCTTAGCATTATAATAATAAGAATAATAATAATAGTGGTTGAGTTAAAAATAAACAGAAAATGTATGAATAGCTCCGACAGATTTTGCTATGTTTGCGGCAAAGTGACTTTTCCCGAGCAGCAAAGTACAATCCCTCCTGTAATTAAATCTTTGTATCATGCATATTTTGGAGTAAGGCTAAGAGATCAAGATAAAAGTTTTGCACCACATATCTGCTGCAAGGGATGCTACACAAGTTTAAGACGCTGGAGTCAGGGCGAACAGAAGTTCCTCTCTTTTGGTGTTCCCATGGTGTGAAGAGATGGCAAGGATCACACTACGGACTGCTATTTTTGCATGACAAATCTTAAAGGTGAGCATTGTATCAAGTATTTAAGCTTTCTGTATTATACTGGCTCCTGAAAATGTTATTATTATGCAAAGACTTAGCATAAAATTAAAAACTAACATAGTTCACTTCAGCATGAACATATCCTTTACTAAACATTTTTTACTATCTGCAACTCCAAATCAATTCCTTTATGTAATATGCAATTATATTTTCCACAGGTATAAATAAGAAGAATAAACATAGTGTGGCATATCCGGATGTTCCTTCGGCCATCAAACCCCTGCCCCATGGCCCAGGAATTCCTATACCTTCTCCCCCTGAACATATAGAGGTACATGAAGAGATTAATATGGAAGTTGACCAAGATTATGACACATCTGAGTCTTATCAGGTTTCCACACATGATATGGTCGCAAGACCATTCACTCAAGTTCAGTTAAATGACCTGACCAGGGATCTGGGGGTTTCAAAGGCGAATACACAACTTCCTGGCCCTCTCGACTTCGTGAAAGTAATCTTCTCGCTTAAGAAACAACATTTAGGGGGTTACAGAAATAGAGAACAAGAGTTTCGAAGCTATTTTTTACAGCATTCTTCCAGCTCTTTAGTATACTGCGCCAATATTAAAGGACTTGTTGAGGCCCTTGGAATTCCATACAACCCATTAGAATGGAGACTGTTCATAGATTCCTCCAGTAGAAGTTTAAAAGCTGTGTTACTGAATATTGGTAACAAGATAGCTTCCGTTCCTATAGGCCATTCAATCCAACTTACTGAAAGTTATGAAAATATGAAAAAATTGCTGGATCAATAAATTACTCTAGCTATAAGTGGAGGATATGTGGTGACTTAAAGGTAAGATTATTTTACACTTGGCATTTCTAAGCTTTTTGATATTGACATTTTCATTTTTAATTGTTAATACTTGTATAGACCTTTTGGTCAACTTACATTTTACAAGAATGCAAATCTGGAAATCATGAGTCATTTTGGAGTTATATTTTTTGTTGAAGTGTGTCCCTATAGGTTAATGCATCCTATTAAGTTAATGGGGAACTTATCCTATTTGATAAGGTATACAAAATAACTCAATAAACTCAAAATAAGATGTACATCTATCCAATTAGTTCCAATACGATGATTTAATGCATCGGCATACAGGATTTTTCAGTACAATTCATATTCTTATTGTTTTAAGAAATATTACTTTGAATTTGTTTTTAGAAATATTACACTGAATTTACATACCATGCTAAATATTTTTTAGGTAGTGTCTCTTACGCTTGGGACGCAAACAGGCTACACGAAGCATCCCTGTTTCCTATGTTTATGGGACAGTCGTGCAGATAGTATGCACTATGAGAAGAAGGTTTGGCCTCCACGAGAAGCATTTAGAATTAGATCAAACAATGTGATAGCTGAACCGTTAGTGCCTCCTCAAAAAATACTCCTCCCTCCAATGCATATAAAGCTTGGCATAATGAAAAATTATGTCAAAACCCTTAATAAAGTAGGCCAAGCTTTTAAATTTATTCTTCAAAAATTTCCACAAATCAGTGACGCTAAGCTCCATGGGGGAATTTTTGATGGACTTCAAATCAGGAACTTGATCAGCAATTTAATGCATCAATGAAGGACATAGAAAAAGATGCCTGGAAAGCGGCGGGGATATCAAAAAATGGTAGGCCGTTTGACTGTTATTCCAGCCGGCTAACGTTCCCACAACTTTCCTTATGTGGCTCGATTCTCTTGCTTTCTCCGCAGAGGGGGGGGAGGGACTTTAACTTATACGTCCGCCTGGCCCTGCGGGAGGCTTTATGTTGTAATTCCTCTACACTCATATTGCATGAATAAAATATTAATTTTTTGATTAACCAGCAATTAGAGCAAATAACACAAGGGTTCGGTTACATGCAATATAAACCCGCCTCCCTCTCTTCTGCTCCCAGAAATATCCCTCTAAGAGGGCAAATTAGCCAACTAACATTCCTCTTTGCAAAGTTTGAGCGGTAAAGATGTACAATTTCTAGATTGATCTTCCCGCCAAATTTAACTGACATATTTTAAATATTGTCTCCATAGAGTCATCCCGCAATATAAGCATGATTTTCAGACCACCTCTACAGAGCTCTGGTGCATCTAAGATGGCTAAATTCTCCTCAATATAAGGAACCAAGACTATCGCCCAAGGAAGATACAGCTCTGTAGTCCAACGTTCTTTAGACGAATTTTATTAGTCTAAAGAAGATTAAGGGAAGACATATCCAAATCTTTGAGGTACTCCATGGCTTTGGTAACGTGAAAATAGATTCTTTCTTTGAGTTGGACATGTGCAAAAGAACCAGAATTCACGGTTACCAATTGAAGAAGAGGAGATTTGAGACAAATATAGCTAAAAACTACTTTACGCATTAAGTGGTTAATTTATAGAATCATTTGCCAATTAACACGTCTAGTTAGCATCTATAAATATATTTAAAAATTGCTGGGGCTAGCGTACGAATGGACCCCAGGGCCTTTCTTCTGGCTCTGTTCTCATATTTCTGCACCTGCTCTTGCATTTAACCATCACTACTAATGGTTTTCTCCTCTTCAAAACTATTGATCGTTATTTCCCCCTTTGAAAATCCACTTTTAGTACATCTGCGATACTGGCATGTGATAATTCCGTTATCATTGGGATTCTGATGAATTACAGCCAAATAATATTATCAATAACGAGTTAAGGGGAGATGGGATCCTCCTAATACTCAGTCTTTTTCTATTTTATTGCAGTCTGGAAGCATCAATGATGATGCATCATGAAAGTGTAAGTAGGAGAGTATGTCATTGTAGATTCTGAAAATTCCTTGAACTGAATCGGTTTTTATCAAGTCACCTTATAAATACTCTGTAGAGAGAAATACTGTATTGTTTTGTTCTCTACAAAAGGAAATGTTAAGCAGTCTGTAGATAATTACTATAGTTACCTTGATACATGCCTGTTCCAGGGACTGACTGGTGTCGAGTATTTGTGTTAATCTATCAGTTATGACATTTGAGAGTAATTTATATGCTGCTGTTAAGAGCCTGATTGGCCAGTAGTTCATTACATCTTGACTGTTCCCTTTTTATAAATAAGTATGAAGGAAGCATTGACTATGCCATCGGGTTTCTACTTTCCATTGAACATCTCGTTCACACAGTAACGAGAAGTTCATTAAAACGTTCACTCCCAGCCATTGTAAGTTCGATTATAATCCCATCCTACGCAGGCGCTTTACCATTTGTTCATGCGATCCATGGGATTGATACAAAAAATATCTCCTCTCTTAGGGATCTGTTGACCTAGCCAAGGAGCGTTATTCCCTTCCTAGGCACTGCCCATAACGCAGAAGAGACGTGACGGGGCCAGGAGGTAAGTAAACTTGATATTCAAAAGCATCCCTAAGCAATTTTCACTAACCCTGATCTAGTGATCCAGTTTGCGATGTAAATTCTTCTCTTTATCAATTTTAATCTTCTTATTTTATGAAATATCATCTTCAGAGCTTTAATGGGTTGCTTGTGAAGAACTAGCTCAGCTTTGCTACCACCAACCTGTTATTGCTTTGTTCTAATTGCTGTCTTGCCATTATCAAGTGCTATTTTATTTATTTGATTGATCATATTTTCGATAGTATTTTTCATCTTGAATTTTACTATAACAATGACAAAGAACGAGATGGAAAAGCAATTAGGTTAACCGAAATTTGGATTCGGTGTTTTTCATTCAATTTAGAACGAGGAAAAAATCAAAGAATTTATAAAAGGAAGCGACCGGTAAAAAGAGTCTGCAAAATAAAGATATTTTGAAAGCGAATCTTTGAAATTGAAAAACTTACCAACAAAATTTTCCTAGACGAAAAAGAAACGTAATAATGTCCACTTCTCAACTTTGATGTGTGAGTGTGTGTATGTGTAAATAATAGTTTCATACAACTAGAAAACGAAATCCAGCGTGGGTCTCTCCTGCAAAAATATTGGGAGTAGTTTATAAACAGCAGAGTAAATTTATGGGAAAACAAAATTAAATATGCACACAGCCAGATTACTCTTAAGAAGAGAGTACTGTAAGAAATTGCTATCGAGAAGGTGCGCAGTTCTTCGACAAGCTTTTCGAATCGCTCCAGCAAAGAAGATGTCCAGTGGGTGAGTTTGCGCAAAACGAACTATTACTCCATTGTAACTATTTTTGGTGGTTTTAAAACAATGAAAAATCCCTCGCCTATTTTGCTGTTTCTTGTAAACTCAACAATTTGCCTTTTCATCCTTTTTTTGCCTCCTTTGAGCCTTGAGCGGAAATAGCAAAAGTAATTTTCAAATAAAATTGCACAAAGAAATATTGAGTTCCTCAAAGTCAAAAAGTGGAAAGTTTCGCACAGTTGCCAGAAATTGAGGAAACTCACAGAAAGATAAAGGATAAAACGGAAGAAAAGGAAAGAAACTCAAAGAACCCAACGCAGTGTGAACTGTATTTCCCTCTTCTTTTCGTGCTTTATTTCACTAGAAATATATTCTACTGATTTGATTTGAATCTTCATGGAAATTTTGCACCTCTTTATCTTAAATCGCGTTTAGGAACGAGACAAAGATATAAGAAAATATCCAGAAAATTAGTGTGAAATAAGGAAATTTCAGCGAGATCTTGATTAACCTATTTGTTTTCGGTCGTTCGATCATTATAATTTTTTAAGCCAATAACTTTGCTGATAAACTGGGGGGCTTAACAGGAAGGGATACATAGCCCCTAAATAAACAAACCGGAGAGTAGTTCGGGCGTGGGGGGTGGAAAAGAACCCAAGCCTCTATCCTGGCTTAAGCCCTCAATATATCCCCCTTAAATGTTAAAAATGATTTTCCAATTTTTAAAAAAGTAAAGAAGAACAACAAATCAAAACTAATCCGGGAATGCTCTTCTGAAATCCGATTGCCACTGCCATTTCAGTTAAAGCCGTGCCTTCAAAATTTTTTGGTCGGAAAAAACGGCTTGTTTTTCATCAAATCGGATTAGCTCTTCGTCGACGAACTTGCTTTTTCAGTACATCTCGAGATTGTCTTTATTTGGATTTCGCAAAGGAAGATTTTTCGTGTCATTGGATTAGGAAGAGGAAATCATTTCGAGGATTTTGGGGATTTGGAAATATTTTAAAAAATTGAAAAGACCAAATATTTTATAAAGTTTCTGATACTCAGTTGTTTCCTTTTATTTCTTTTAATGACACTTATTGCTTCCTTTAATTTTTAATACGCATATAAATTGTTGAAAAAACAAATTATTTGCTTAAAGTTAAGAAGTGAAAACTAATGTGTGAATTTTTGTTAATTTTTTTTTAGGGGACTAGTAATGAATGTGGCGAGGTTAGGGAAATATGAAATTTGGTCTCTTTCAACCAGCCGACTTTAAAGTGGTTGCGTATAAGCTATTGATTAACCTTTTTCAGACTCCTTCTTTTCTTATGATCCAAAGCCTTTCTTCTGATGGGAGGGATGAAGTAGCTGGTAGGTTCTTGAGCCTAGACAGCTTTGAGGGAAGAGGGGTAGAAAATAGGGAATGCTGAGAGGGGGCGAGGAGGAGGCGCACCATCGAATTCCCTAGGCCTCGTCATTGAGACAGATGTAACTCAGTGACGGGGTTTCTCTAGTTTAGCAGGGAGGACCAAGAGAAACAGGTTTAAAGGGGTACCTCCCCTGTGGTGAAGAAGATGAGGAAAGTTGGTGCAGAAAGAAGAAACTAGATCTTAATGGAAGAAGCAAGAGAGGCTAAGTTGGGGCCGGGCGGGGTGCTGAGGGACTCAGCACCGCGGCCAGGAAAACACATCGCCCTGCTCCTTACGGTGTGAAAGTGGGGGAGGACCATCCTACTGGTGCCATGAATGCGAGTGGTTCTAAGATTCATCTTTCAGGCTCGCCTGAGGCTGATGAAATGTTAAGATCAAGTATATTTGCATTTAAGTGGAAGGAAGGGTAGGAGACAGGTTGTGTGTGTGTGTGTGTGTGTGTGTGTGAGAGAGAGAGAGAGAGAGTACACCTCTATCTGCTGAAATCAGAAATATGATGGAATATAGTGGGGGATGTTGAAGTCACTGAGGATAAGCAAGGTAGAGGAGGTAGACCAGGCCTAGTTTAGAAATTCAGCCAAATCGCGAAAGAATCTACTTGACGGGAAACCAGGTGGTGGTAGGTAAATTACCGCAATTCGGAGAGAAATCTTCGGAGAGGAAAATAGGCAAGAAGGGTTAGGCGATTGATCGAAATGCGAAGAAAGCCATAAATTTCTTGGAAATTTAAGAATAATGTAAGAGGAACTGAGATTAGCATTGTTTATAGATGGAGAGGGAGGGGCAGTTTAGAATGCTAGAGCTTCAATTACCTAAAGCGTTAGGAAATGTTTATGGTGAAAGTGTTAAAGTTAATGGTTGAGGTGAAAAAGAGCGGTTCGCGAGGAGTGAAAGATTTGAAATCGAGTTAAACGACGTTTCGATCCAGTAAAATTAGAACGACTCAATAAAAGATGGCTAAAATTAATTATAACGGCTTAATAAATGATGATTAACATAATTAAAATAGCTTAATAAAAGGAGACTTAAATGAAGTTAACCGCCTTAATAAAGATGGCTAAAAATAATGATAACGGTTTAATAAAACATGGCTAAAGTAATTCGAACGTGTTAACAAAATAAGCTATATAATTAGAACGTGTTAATAAAAGATAGCTAAAATAATTAGAACGGCTTAATAAAAGATGGCTAAAATATTTAGAAGAGTTACCCGCCCTTCCCTTTTCTAGGCACCACAAAGACGGCAATGAATAAGTCGCTTTTCAAAATATTGAATGCAATTGCCATATTTGAAACAAACGACAATAATGTGAGTGTACAAGCTTTTAATGCTTAGTTTAACCACTTAATGCTGCTTGGCGATTAGAGTTGCCACTATTGTATTTTCGTTATGTGTCGGACAAATTTATTTACTTTCCATGAAATTTTATTTCATGTTGTCTTTCAAGCCTACATTATGTAAAACACTACGTTTGGCAGTGTTGTGCTCACAAAAATTAGATGCATATTGTATTTATTTAGCCGCGTTATACACGAGCCTAAACATGGCTTCGACACCTCTCTCTAAAACGTAAGTACTCTATTTATATTTTTGTTTAAGTTTCATTAAAATGTGAAAATTAAATCCATGAATGATAATATTTTATATGTATAAGAAAAATAATTCCGTAACATCATTTATTATTTTACTTTTTCTGGCAACCAAAGTTGCCAGTCTGCATAAACGATATACAAATATTCGCTGCGAGCGCGAACAAGACAAATCAGTCTTCTTAATATTGTTGTTTAATATTTAAGAAGTAATACTTATCTATATATATTATTTTTTTTCTCTCTCTCTCTTTATCTATATATATATATATATATATATATATATATATATATATATATATATATATATATATATATATATATATATATATAAATATAGTCATGTAGTATGTATCTTTATATCTGTAGGCTGAAAATCAATGAGATTTTCGGCATCCTTGAAGGTGAAGAACAACGTGGTGTTAGGGGTAACTTTTCTGGTCCCTGAAGAGAAGACTTTAGTAGATTCAGATATTTACTCCGATAAAAGTGACGATGAAACAGAAGAGAAAATAAAAAATATGGAACTCAGAAAATTTTAGATTCATTAGCCGTAAATCGAGGCAACGTGTTGTCATTCATTGCTATTTTAATACTCTCTAGGTCTAATCAACTCCCTTCTGGACGGTTGTATTGGAATACAGATCCTGATGTGTAAGACATTTTAGTCAGTGAAAACAAGCGACGAGACACATTTGGAAGTAAAATGCGCCTTCTTCATTTTGCTGATAATCAGCATATAAATGATGATCGCTAATATAAAGTTATGCCTATTTTTGAAAATTTAAGTAAATCATCCAAAATTGCTGATCTGCTTAAAGATGTTTGTGTTGATGAAGCAATTGTGCCATATTATGGGCTTTGCAGCACGAAACAGTTTATTGGGGTAAAGCCAATACGGCTTGAATATAGACAGTAGGTTCTATCTGGTTCGGATGAATACATGTTCCATGTCGAACCTTATTGTGTTGCTCAACAAAACTTCTTGTAACTGGGTTAATTCAAGGTGAATATGTTGTGTTGGTTTTATTTAAAAGCGCAAAGATAAAGATTGGACAGTATTTATACGAGGGGCGGTCAATAAGTTTGGCGAATTGGTAGGGTAAAACAGAGGAAGAGGGATGGCTGTTTGTGGGGGTGTTAAGACAAGTTATGACAAGTCAGTACCTGCTGCCGCACGCTCCTGACTCGTCTATTTAAGAAGCAGTAGCTGATCGCAGATCGTCAGTCACAAATTTTTCAACAATGGAGAAGGTTGAGCACCGCGCAGTGATCAAATTTTTGACCAAGGAAGGCAAGAATGCAAAATAGATCCATGAACGCATGGTTGGAGTGTACAACGACACCGCCCCTTCCTATGCAACCATTAATCGCTGCAATAGGGAGTTCTGCCATGGTCGTAAGCCCCTTAAAGATGACCTCTGTCCAGTGCGCCCGTCAGATGTTACCAACGAGGACAATGTGACCCGTGTGGAGAGGATGATCCTCCAAAATCGACGGGTGAAGGTCAAAAAAATCGAGCAAGAACTTGGAATATCACATGGAAGTGTCATCAACATCATCCACGACAATTTGCCATGAGGGGTCCCTAGAAACCCCACACCCAATGATCGACTTCAACGTCGTCAAAGTTCACAAGGCCAGAGTTGCAAAAGCTGCCCTGCGCGAGTGCAGATTCAGATTCAAGGAGCTCAACCATCCCCCCTACAGTCCAGATCTGGCCCCTAGCGACAACTTTTTATTCCACCAGCTCAAGGCTGAACTGCGTGGACACCGGTTTGGGGACGATGAAGATGTCCAGCTCGCCATCCAGGAGTGGATTGAACAGCAGTCGGGAGATTTCTGGTTGTCGGGAATTCGAAGCCTCAGGGATGAGTGGCGCAAGGGTACTGAAGTCGAGGGTAGTTATATTGAAAAATAATAAAACACTTTTCCTCATATCTCGTTTCCTTATATCCGAATTGCAAAACTTATTGACCACCCTCGTATGCTCTTTCCTAAAATATTGAAGAGGTTCCTTTCCTCTGTTTCTGTAAAAGGAAATGTATGTGTTTGAACTAAGCATGTTTTTCTGTTTAAGCCTTGAACTTAAACTTTCCGCAACCTTTTATGATTAATTCAAATCCTTTACAAGATCATTCAACTCGGCCACGTTAAACCTTTGATGATCACTTGCACGTACAACTCCGCTGGGGTCGAAATCGGTGTCTGACTCCTCAAAGTGCATAACAATATTATCAGAAACATCTTAAACTAATTTATGTGATAGCAGACTCCTAAACTTTAGAATGGGAATTTCCTTTGAATGTAGCACAGGTCGTATTGCTATGTCGAAATTTGGGTACTCGATACAATGTTTACTTTACTTAATGAAGCCCGAAGTCTTGAAAAAGCAGAAGTAGCAATATGTCTCATGGTTAGTAGGCTCTCGCCACACCTAAAAATGGAAAAAAATTGTGAAGCTTTAACAAAAGCGGATTTTATCAAAAGTTGTTTATGTACCTAAGTTACAATTACATTTAGGTAGTTTACAGTAGACATATGACTAAGTTACGTAGTTTTATGAAATCATAAACCTACTCCGAACCCTTCGTCAAATGTCGCAGTCTTTCAATGCATACAGTACAGGATTTATGTGGAACCCATGATTTATTTGGATCTCCCAGTTTAATGCCAAAATAAGCAAATTAAGCTCTTTTCACAAAGTCCGTTGTATTTCCTCGTTGATGTGGAAGTGGAAAATTTCCACATATGTAGTAAAATGGATCAGGAGAGTTTTTGCATATGAACTTTCTAGTGCTTGAGGACATATTACCATATTGTTTTGTCAATTTGTAAAGGTATATTAATTCATTATTTCCAAAGTCTGAAATATAAAAACAAACACTAGTTTAAATAGGTCCTAATAGATAATTATAATTATAATGTGCAACTGAAAAAAGACTTAGCAAATATTGAGAAAATATCCTTTTTATGAATATGATGAAAGAGGAAGTGTGTTGAACAAAATTTAATTACGTATAATTAACTGTCGAATCTAAGTCAATAAACAAAAAGTTGAAATTTGTTCCCCAGTAATTAATTATTCATTTTAATATTCTTAATATATCTCTTCTTTTCTAGACTGGTTATAAGTTCCTTCCTCACATTTTCATTAACTCGACTTCACCACCTCATTTAAATCTCCTTTTAATACTTTCCTGAGGTCTCTTCCATCTTGTCTTTATATAATCTTTTTAAGCAAATCATATTTTTAACCATATTATACTTAGTCATTTCGTTCACACTAAGATCTTTTTCCTTGAAATTTAAACAATAACGACTTCAGTTATAATTTTCGAATTCAGCATCAAAAATTTAGGAGACATCAGCTACGTCCCTTTCGGCAACAGGGAAAAATATTTCAAATAAGAGCCAATATTACACAAATTTGAAGTTTTAATTGGAGAATCGAAACTGTTGCTTAACAATAATATGTTAAAAACTTCTGATTTAGAACTTTGATCTGTGTATATTCGAATAATTAGGGATTTAAATCTTTAATTTTAGGGGATAGAATATAATTGAGTAAGAATAATTATGGTATCAGAAAGAAGAAGCACTTTTTTTTCATCTATTTGGAAATCATTTTAAAAATTCAATATAAGAATGTGAGTACGATACGAATTTCGATAGACTTAATTTCTTAAAAAAGTCAGATGTTTCAAAAGATTTGATATATTTCTTCCCTAAGCTTTGTTAGCCATGGCTGTTGCTTCAAGGTTCCGATTTTTGTTTTTGTACTTGGCATACATAAAACGGCTGTGTACACTTCAACCGAATGTTGTGCAATGAAGTTTTTTGTTATTATAGGTTTTGAATGGCATAACAATTTGTAATTTCAGCGACTGTGCCCGCCCCCAATCACCTCTAGAGGCTGCTAGATGAGATTGTAAAACGGAAACAATTGTGATGGCGAGACCTTTCACGTAAAACCGAAGCACTAATTCATATCAAATCGCATCCATTGTAATTTCCTCCAATTTATCCTCGTCGTTTTCCTAAGGAAATCTGAGAGCTTCTTGGGAATCAAATCAGTATGTAGACAGTTTTGGGCTCGAAATAAACCCCCCCCTCACACACTTTATCTTCCTCTACCTTCAGAATATATTATTATGACTCTGATTAACTCAATAACACGGCTTAACAGAAGGAAAATTAACGTCGTCTGTAGAAGTGTGTGGCAATTATGGAACAAGATACATCGAAAAGAAAGAATAGTTAAAAAAAATTCATGATATTAGATGTGAAAATTACAAATTACTTTCGATATAATTTATATTAATACATCAAATTTTAATCAAATTGCCACACACCTTTCTGATTATATCAAGAAGAAATAAAGGAAAAATACGAGACAAATGTAGGATTTTCTCATTCATGTAAAAGTGCCCCGACAAAACGGATTATGAATCATCGAAAAACGCTGTTCTCCTTAGAATAAGAGGGAATAAGTCTCAATTTTCTCTTTTTCTCTTCTCTTATAAAATTTCTGGGATTATGAAAGTTTCCGCAAACTGGACATCGGAAATGATAAACAACACCCGAAGGCAAAGAGGGGTGAAAAACGTGGTCGGGAAATTTATTTAGGAAGGACGATCTTGTGAGGGAAGAAATGATTTATATAATGAAAAAGAAATGCCTGAGGTTAAATAAAGATTTATCGGTAGAAGGAAGACTTTAGGGAGAGGAATTTAGGTAATATTAACAGTATGAGAATCTGATATTTTATATCGACCTCATGAAAATTCTAGGATATAAAAATAAATTAGCTCGAAACTATTGCAATGTATTATTTTCTTTATTACAATTCTAACAAAAGGGTTTGCTAAAAACAATAAAAATAACTTACATAGGGGAAAATTAAATACTTCGGAATTGGGATAATTAAATTGGCTTTAATAATCCTTAATTTTGCTGTTATCTGAAATTAATGTTGTCTAATTCTATTGAATTTGTAATGTTTATATTTATTCGCACTTTATTGTACTCATTCTTTGTCACTTTATCGATGTAAGGATGCTTGAATTCGTACTTTTTGTAGTACTTTTTCAAAGAAACTTGTTAGGAAAGTACTCTCTTAACAGTATTTTCGGCTATGTAAGACTCATTTGGACCAGAAAATTTAAAGGCAATTAATTTTGTTTTAAAAAATTCACATCATCCAATTCACTCCTCTTTTAATCTACACATTCGCAAAATGCAGTGTTAAACCTGTTAAAAACTCATATTCTAAATATTTAAGACGAGTTTCACATAACGTAATTAATTCATAAAATTTGTAGATGCTTAAAAGCATTAACAATAAAAATATATAATTTATACACTCTTGGCTCATTGTATAACAATAGAACAAATTGCAACATCAGCAAATCTTGAAATTGCTTTAACAGCATAGCATGGGCGAGATGGGCCAAAATTTGGCTATCGGACCAAAACAGTGGCCACAAGGTTCACCTTGGTAATTGAGGCAAATCACACTTTGATTTAATTAATCCCTTAGACGTTGTCGTACAGATTTGGCAAGTATTTCTTTGTCAGCGGATTGACTCGGCCAAGAAAGTCGCTTGATGCCCTTTTGTGCCCCATTCTCTCGTTATCCTTGCAGTATGACAGGAAACACCATCTTCCATCGGTAAACGATTACCTTTTGATAACTTTTGTAGAAATCCATCTTTAAGAAAGAAAAGGTATTTTTCGGATTTTATATCACCACCACACTCAACCGACTGTGACCTTCCAAATCGCTCTCCCCAACATAAAAAACAACATAAATATTTTAATTCAGTATCGAGATTTCAAACCAGAAGAAAGACGCTGTTTTATCTTTTTGTATTAAATATCAAATTGTTTTCATCTCATTAAAGTGGATAAATCAAAACTTATCTTTAGTTCGGATTGAACAATCAAAATTAAATTTCTTGAAGCAGAAACACTCATCCGAGAAATCCCTAATTTTAACCACTCCGAATTATCTCCGCCATTTTTCATTCGTCCAAAACGTTTTTGTTCAACAGAAAACCCGTAAATTAGATTTCTGCGAATTACATGATTAATATTGATCATCTCCTTGCATGACTGATTTTGCGAATAATTTTATCTTTAATATTTAATTTGTCTTCATCGGATAACCCATTTGCTTAAACTTCTTTTTTCTCAATTAAGAAATAGCGGTTGGGATATAAAGGCAAGCCCAAAAGCCTTTTCTATTTTAATTCTTGGGTTGATCATGGAAGCCATTCACTCGCGAAAACTATCTCCTAAGTAAAGAATTCTATATTATATAATAAAAGAAAATCAATGAACCATCTTCCTTCTCAAAACCATGTTTTACCGGCGTTGGAGATTGAGGAAACCTCGATTCGTCAGAAAAGTTTTATTCTGTTCCAAATTTCCAAAGACCAGTCGTTCATTTCTTCTCTTAATATTGGTCATAGTTAAAAGAGGCTTCCTCCTGGCTGCAGTTCCTTAATATCCATGAGATTTTATCAATTTACGGCTGCTCTTGGGCCGCTTGTGAAGCTTTCTTCCACTTCAAATGATTTAACTGAAGCATATCAGTAAGGGATCTTCGAAGAGTACAATCATATCTTTCGAACCACCAGGTCATGCGTACTCTCTTCTTCCAATTGAACTATAATTCTGTTAACTTGAGAAAGAATATTCCAAAATTCATAGCAATTTCCTCGGAATTTTCATCTGACCTTTATGAATAATTATAATATTAACCTATGAAAAAATGGCAACAAATACTTTTTATAATAATGAAAAATATAGTTACATAGTTACAGGGAGCTAGCAAGGACTACCTATTTCATTAAAGGCCAGTTCCATTCTATACTGATATGCTAGCAAACCTCTTTTCGTCATTGGCGTTATGATGATTACTTATGTGATTTTTAATCCGCAACAGGGCTCCATATTTAAACAATATTATTATTCGTAAAATAAGTGTCAATTTTGTTTTTTTAAACTATTCATACTACTAACATTCACTACCTCCGCAGGGAGTGTGTTGCATTTATCGATGGTTTTAGAGTTGAAGTATTTAGCTATGTTCGTTTGGAACCTGCGTCCTTTCAGTTTAAACCCGTTGTTACGTGTGATACCATCCATGGTCGTACTTGAAATCTTTTTCATATTTATTTAGAATTTTGAATACTTCGATAAGCTCGCCTCGAAATCGCCTAGTTTTGAGAGTTGGGAGTTTTAATATATTTAATCATGCGATATAGGACTGATTTCTAATCGAGGGAATTAGTTTAGTTGATTTCTTTCCATTTTATTGATGTTTACATGTGTATAAGGTGACCACAATTGAATCGCTTATTCCAGGTTTGGTCTTTCTAAACTTTTATTAAGAGGTATGATTATATCTTGATGTTTATACTGTAAACCTTTGGCAAAAAATTCAAGCATTCGGTACGTCTTCTTGTACGCTTCATCACACAGTTAGTTAAGCTTAAAATTCTTTGAAACCCGCACTCCTAAATATTTGTCTTCCTCCACCAAGATAAGATTTTTCACACACATTTCATAGTTAAAACTTGGGTTACTTTGACTTGCGTGCAAAACTCTCCACTAGTCTAAATTGAATTTCATGTTCCATTTATTAGAACTTTCTAATGTTTTATCTAGATCCTGCTGAATTAATTTTCTATCGTTTTCTTTTATGATTTTACACCAAATTTTGTGTCGTCCACAATTTGGATTATGTATCAAGTAGGCCAGTGTCCATATTTACCAAGTAGGCCAGCCCCATATCGTGTACAGAAATAAGGAACAAAAGTGGTTACAACACAGACCATTGTGGCCTGCCACTAGTTACTTCTTTCCACTCCGAAAATTTACCGTTTACTAGCACTCACTGCTTACGATTACTAAGCTACGACTCTATCCATTGTAGGAGGTTCCCCTAATATTATCATAGAACTGTTAGTGTCTATTTATTTCTTTCGTGTCTCTATAGATTCTGCGATTCGTTTACAGTAAATGATAATTAGTTATAAATCTCCCCTTATTTCTTACGAATCCTAAATGGCTCCTACAAGTTGTGTAAACTCATCATTTTGTGGGACCTGCTTAAAAGGAATTAAGCACAACTGGACATCCATTTTGCTTATGAAAATATTATCAATAATTTTGACGTGGATTTATTAATTTGTAGTTCTATTTAATGGAAAGTTTGCTCCTGTATTGCAAGAAGATTTGTAAAATATATTGAAGCTTCATTAAAGGAAGTAAGCCTGTAATTCCAACTCTTATAGAACTGTATTTTTAATATAAAATAAAACTTAACGAGCATAAACTTTCTCCATAAATTTAGGGAATATACTTTTATTTATACGTTTTGGGGGGGATTAAATCGTCGGGGTTTGTTAGATTTATCACTAAAAAGACCACACGGAAAAATGAGCTTCTGAACCTCCTTCCCAATTAATTAGCTAGAGCCTAGCTAAGTGGAAACAGTGTTTCAGATTACATCGAACTTTAGCCATATCGGGTGTCATTAATCACGAGATGGAGTCCCGATTCAGGTCGCCTTATGGCGGATGCCATGCGCTGTAGAGCCAAGTGGCTCAGATTCCTCTTGAAAGTGTAGGTCTTCGCTGAGAATGAAACGAAACTTAAAAGAGTTCAAATCGGTGGCAGAACCCCAATCAATTTACTATTATAATTTAACAAGCCGCTGTTCCCTTCCTTAACAGGAAGAGCTTGGTTACACAGGCACCCATGCGGGGGGGTGGCCTACGGCATTATTTGCTAATCTTAACCGCTTTTTTCCATCCCCTTTATAGACTCTTTATTTTAACAACCTGAACACCCTTTTCTTTATTTTCATTTTCATTTTCATTTTCATTTTCATTTTCATTTTCATTTTCATTTTCATTTTCATTTTCATTTTCATTTTCATTTTCATTTTCATTTTCATTTTCATTTTCATTTTCATTTTCATTTTCATTTTCATTTTCATTTTCATTTTCATTTTCATTTTCATTTTCATTTTCATCTTCTTCTTCTTCATCTTCAGCTTCATCTTCATCTTCTTCTTTATCTTCTTCTTCTTCCTTTTCTTCTTCTTCTTCTTCTTTTTTTTGTTCTTCTTCTTCTTTTTAACTATTTCATTCCTTTGAATTTCCAAAACACCCTAAGTCATTTATCAACTAAGCAAAAAAAAACCATTTATAAATTTTCAAAAAATCCCCATCTTAAATTATATAGTTATGGACAAAGCGACAGGATTGCACACCGCCGGAAGTATACAAATTTTGAAGAAGAATAAAAAGACTGAAGTCAAAATTTCCATTGCAAAGTTTGGTTTAGACATTCTGTAATGCACATCCCTACCATATTATCAGATCAGTCCAAAAGTAAGGAATTTTTTTTAATCATAGTTCTCATAGTTGTACGACTTGGTCTAAGTGCAGATATTTAGCAGTGTTAAGAAGAGAAAGCTTAATTCCAACTCTACCATCGCGAAGATGGTGAATAACCCATTACTAATATAGAGTGTTTTGAAGAACTCATAAGACACGTCAAGCTTTGCAAGTTCACAAAGGGAACTGTGCTACCGTTGCTGTAGAAAATGTGATTGAAGATTATAGCAATAATGTTTCGAACGAGTAAAGGTGCCAACGATTGTTCAAATTGATTCGAGGGGGCCACCCCAGCTGGAAACATTCAACTTCCTATGGACGTCCTGTTTCACTTGATGAAGAACAAATGAAATCAGTTGTTGAGAGAAATGGCAAAGCAACTGTTGACAAAATAATTTAATTCCTGAAAACTTGTCATTGTGCCTAAACTTGGCAAAGGATTCTATATCACCTGACAGACCATGATCAAAGAGAATGGTTAAACAATTGAATTGCTTATTCTTATCGACATGTTAGCCACAGTGTTTGTACTGCATTGTTAGTGATAATCATAAGTGGCTGCATTACAAAAATGTTAAGCAGCGTTTGAACTGGATTCCACCTGGACAGTAGCAAGACGTCAACCAAAGCAAGGCATTCATCCTAATTAGGCTTTGTTGAATGCTTGTGTGATATGATGGGGGGGAGGGATTTATTTCAAAATCCTGCTCCTGAATCTATCAATCACAGTTCAAGTGTATCATAAATAACTCGACCGATTGAATGCAAAACTTAAGAAGAGGTGTCCTTTGACCTATCGAATGTGTGTTGTTTTTCATCATGAAAATGCGGCCCCATGCTGCAGGAATCATTTGCTTTTAAGATAGAACAGCTCGGTTAGGACACGCTTGCATATCCTCCGTATTCTCCCTGATCTTGCACCTTCCTTTTACCACTTATCCCGAAGTTTGTTGTTTTTCATGGGAGAAAATCCTTCTGATTCATTTAATTAAACCTCAGCCACCTCTTAAGCTCCAAACCTCTGATTTCTATGGAGCAACAGGAAGCTATGGGGCCATTGGTAGAAAGTTAGGGATTAAAAGAGAGCGTCTAGACTTGATTGAATTGGAAATTTAATTATATTTTCCAACCTTTTAAATCTTACATAAACAAACTTCATTATTTTTGGACTGACCTGGAATGACCACAAAACAATTTCTCGCTGCTCTCTCACTTTTTAATTTTGATAAAAATAATCCCTTCCCGTCTTCACATCCCAACACAGCCACTCTCCTCTGATGCACTTTTAGGGTCCTCTATGGGACCACTCCTATCCACATACACCCATCGATGATTAGTGTTAAAAACTCACAATACGACCTGGTCTCCTACCCCTCAACGGATGCCCCTAGTACCCTCGGGGTCAACTGCGATTGTCATCCTGATCTTAATGTTCCTTTCGCGAGATCGCATGCATGATGCGAGGGATGACCGACGTTGCCTCCACATTGACCAAGGTTTGACTTTCTTTATTAATCAATCGCTTAAAATATTAACTATTTTCGACTTGGTGATTGCGAGGACACCAGGCGGACTTATCCTCTACTATTTCTATAAGATTGAAGATTGTATCGGTATTATTTTATGTTCAGTCCTTCATTTTGGTATTATTTCATGTTCAGTCCTTCTTGTTAGTTGTATTATTTCATGTTGAGTCCTTTGTGTTGGTATTATTTCATCTTCAGTACTTGGTATTAGTATTATTTCATGTTGACTCCTTCGTGTTGGTATTATTTCATGTTGAGTCCTTCATACTGGTATTATTTCATGTTTCAGTCCTTGGTGTTGGTATTATTTTATGTTGACTCCTTCGTGTTGGTATTATTTCATGTTGAGTACTTCTTGCTGATATTATTTCATGTTGAGTCCTTGTTGGTATTATTTCATCTTCAGTACTTGGTATTGTTATTGTTTCATGTTGAGTCCTTTTGTTGGTATTATTTTATGTTGAGTCCTTCTCGTTGGTATTAGCTCATTTTGAGTCCTTCGTGTTTGTATTATTTTATGTTGAGTCCTTTTGTTGGTATTATTTTATGTTGAGTCCTTCTTGTTGGTATTAGTTCATGTTAAGTCCCTCTTGTTGGTGGTATTATTTCATGTTGACTCCTTCTTGTTGGTATTATTTCATCTTCAGTACTTGGTATTGTTATTGTTTCATGTTGAGTCCTTTTGTTGGTATTATTTTATGTTGAGTCCTTCTTGTTGGTATTATTTCATGTTGAGTCCTTCGTGTTGGTATTATTTCATGTTGAGTCCTTTTGTTGGTATTATGTTATGTTGAGTCCTTCTTGTTGGTATTATTTTATGTTGAGTCCTTCGTGTCGGTATTATTTCATGTTGAGTCCTTTTGTTGGTATTATTTTATGTTCAGTCCTTATTGTTGGTATTATTTCATATTCAGTCCTTCTTGTTGGTATTATTTCATGTTGAGTCCTTCCTCAGACACTTAGAAGAGATGGTAAATAGAGAACTGCCATGTATGCTGCTAAATGAAGACAAGTGAATTCAATAAACTCAGCCAATGGTATCTTTAAATTTCCGAATAGTTTCATTAATAGTCATCGCAAACTTATTTATCGGTTATTTTATTCTTATCAATTTAATCTCTTGCTTCTTATCTCCAGTGCGATGTAGTGTATTATTTTTTTCTTTTATTTTGATCTATTAACGGCTTATATTGTTGGAAATGACAAACAAATGCAAGTTAGGTTAGGTAAAAAATTCTATGCTGCTCTCATGTAAAAGGAAAAGAAATATCTAGAATTATAAAAAAATGAGACCAAAATGTCTATTTGTTTATATGGGAAGCAATTAATTAAAGTCAAATTCCCATTTCCGAATTTGTGATATTTAAAACTACTCAATTATCTGAACCCAATTTAATTTTACTAAGAATTCTATGTTTAGTTGAGGTATGCACAGTTGATTTTATTTTCTCATTTATAAATATTTATTTAATTAAATTAAAGAGTCGTCATTAAAATATATATTCTTATAAATGACATGTTGCTATTTATTTACAGATGTCCCCCACCAGTAGTATTTAGTCTTCTACCATGTTTATAACCCCTCATGACCATCTCATGCACAACCTCTTTGCATCTCTCCCCACAATATAATTATCTCTTTCTCATTTGTTTTTTTTACTATATCTACCTTTCTAACACCTAACATCCCTCTCAAATTATCAATTAACACTCTTTCTGCTTACGTACCATAGTCTCATTTCTACACTACTAGCTTTGGAATCATCTTACTCACAATAAACACAAACGTTTAGCGTTTACCAAATCTCTAATCACCACTGAGGGGAGAAATGCGCTTATTTCTTGTATGGAAAAAACATACTAATTATCCAGTATTAAATTGATCTAATATTCACAGAGGTTCATTGAATATAAGTGAATTTAGAATCCTGCAGCTTCGAACGGCAGATTGGATCTAGAGAGGCAAGTCCTGTGAAAGAAGCGATTTAATTCCCATTCATCGGAGAAAATTGAGAAGGGATCTCATCAGAGCTTTCAATGCTCAAGGCGTTTTGACAAAGACATGACTCCATTTCATGCAGATCACCTCCTAGAATTCAAAGGAACCCAAATGCCGATGTCATTATTCGAAACATGTATTATATAATGCACTTATTTGCCCCTGGAATCGTTAAGGATAAAACTTTGGAAGCAAGTCACAGATATTAGATTGTTTCTGATGAAATATTCTTCATATATTACCAAATATTTAATCAAATTATTTTTCTTTTACATCAATAAAATTTTGCCAACGGTCAGAAATTGATGATTCCCCATTTCTAAAAATTCTTTAGGTCTATTGGACATAAATTCAGTAAATCACGAATTGTGGCTTCCTTATTATTAAACATTTTAATGCGATGTGAAAATCAATAAGAAAAAAAGATTTATTCTAAGTATGGGACAAGATTCAAGATTTCTTGCCTCATCTTTCAACTATACAAATAAGAATTCAATTATAGATTTCTTCTCTTTTTTCATTTTATTATTATTATTATTATTATTCGATTTGGATTGGTTTGGTGTAAAATCAGCGCAGGTGACATAGTGTTCATTGTACAGCAGAAAGATGAGGCGAGAATACTTCAAACCTTACATAGAATAAAAATTCATTCCCATATTGATTTTTCTCTCTCGATTTATCAGCGCGAACCTTAGGATCTTCTAAGTTCCAGGGCGAATATGGAGTTCAATGACGCTGAGAAAATAATAATCAAAAGGAAAAATGTCAGATAAATATTTCTGCTGCTTCAAAACTTCATAAATCAAATATATAAAGTTTGACACAGTTGAGAGGTGTAGAGACTGGCCTTGTCATATGCAGTATTGATCAATGTATTCTGATCATTTAGCGCTCTTTGATGACCAATTCTGAATGCATATCAACAATCTGTCGACAATACAATTGTGCTGTTATTTTTTACCTCGGTTACAGAAATGGAAAACGAAAGCTACGTTCACTGGCAAACTAAACAGTAACCATAACTTCTTTTGGTGCAACAATGGGTTTGGCATTAAACATCCTTCTTCCTGTTGCCATATATGTTCCATTTTCATCACAAATCTCTTCTAAAACGGATCTCTATTTTGCATCACAACATTAGATTTCTGGCTTTCATTCAATTCATTGGGAGCCCTATTTAAGACCGTCCAAATTGCCTTGGAATGTGATATGGTGGCTGTTAAGGTTTGTGGGTCTTCAACAATTGCTCAAACAATTGTTTGTACGTTGAAAGCGACTCTAAACGATAATTTTGCATCACTAAAAACAGGTTTATGCCTACTTTGAGGTTAAATAATGCTGTTTATGCTTAACTGAATCCTATGTTGATGATAACAATGGCTTGAATAACAGTGAGTCCCAATTTAAATTCGTACTTAAAAATTATTTTACTTTCTTGGGTAGATTTCAATTCCACAGAGAGAAATAAAAAGCTAAAAACATCCAATTTTATTCTAGTTACATTCGTATGCAAAAATATATGCAATTGTAAGAGTAAATCAGGTATTTTAGCATTTTTCTTCATGTCAAAAAAAGACATTTAATGTCCCACAACTTAATTCTGTCAAGACCTATTTGAATAAATATATTTAAAGTTTGTCAAAAGTCCCTAAAATACTCTTCCATCTCTCTTTTTTATGCTTCCGAAATCTATGCACATTTCAACTTGGGCCATACTTCGATGTGGACATTGGACCATGCCAAGTGCTTTCAATATACTCCACCCTAAATAAACAACTCTTTGTTCCAAAGATTAATGAAGTAAGCCTATTTGGGTGAGAGATCGTCAGGTAAAATAAAGTGGGTACACGTCGATACGTGATGAACGACACTAGATAGATTTCAAAAGATAATAGAAGTTAATAAGTTCTACACTTCAGCACGAATGAGGTCATCAACGTGCAGAAAAATGACAATAATGCAGAGCGGAGAGCCTCCCAACATTTACTAGGACACTACACTTTGTGATAAAAACAAATCTTTAAATGCCTGGGACCTCTCCGTATTTTTGGCTTGTAAATTCTGAATGTTTTTTCTTTGGTGTGGAAGATATTGATGAACCGGTCTCAGGTTCTTTTTCCTCCTGATTCAGATGAAGACGTAGTGCGAACAGACCCCATGGTCTCTCCCTCGGGTCTATCTGGTCCAGTTGTTCATATTTAAACCATAGAGGGAAAGGAGAGTATTCTTCCTTAGGCAGCTGATAACATCGCCCAAGAACATCAAAGTAGCGTTCTCGATGACTTCGTTAGATTAGTCCGTACGCGAAGTCAGGAATCCTGAGTTTATTTATCCGAAGTGAAACTTGCTCTATCGCAGGACCTATGTTTATCAGAAGATTTCTTCTCGATGAGGTTATGGAAACTAGAACTCGTCTGGAATGTGATGATTTAAATTAGAGACGGCTTTTATTTGTTCAGGTGTTCTTGGATTAGTAAGGAACTTGATATTACCTAATGAATTTCACCAGCAAAAAAGAGAGCCAACATATTTTTTACCTCTATCAACAACAATTATCCTTCTGTGAGTTCATTTTATCCTTTTGTAATTAAGAGACGTAAAATGGAAGGGTTCACGACGGGCTATGCTACGTTTGAATTATTGTAAGGAGGAGAGGAACGTCAAGAAGGCGTACATGGAATTTCGATGCAGTTGCAAATTAACTTCCTTAAACTTCATTGAACTCTTGATATTGAGACTGTGTAGTGTCATTTGTATCTAATCCATTCTCAGTATACGACTGAAGAGAGTATGGTAAACTTCATACCGAAACTAGTCTGGTGAATTTATGTGTTCCTATACAGTGGCATCACTATCATATACAATAACTCCCTATTGAGTTCTTTTACTTCTATATATATATATATATATATATATATATATATATGATTGGTTCTAAAACGAGGCTTTTCCTTTTTTGGTTCCCGCTTCGCTGTATTTTCCCGTTGGCCTTAAGGGGACTGTAGCGCCAAATTTTGAATTTCCAAAAACTCATTTATTTGATTTTAAAATAATATTATGAAACTCTGAAATTAATCTCAGTTAAATTTTAGAGGAATGAATTACCTTCGCCAAAAGAGATGTTTATGAGATAGTCAAATTAAGAATAACAAAGGATCGAAAACATATAGGGATAGTCAATTGCGATAGCCAAATTTAAAATAAATAGGAGGAAAAGTTATAAAGGATAATCAAATTGAAAATAATAATGGATCGAAAACTTATAATAGATAGTCAAATAATAAATAAAAAGAGATCTGAATCTTATAAAGGATAGTCAATTTAAAAATAACTAAGGATTGAAAACTTATAAGGTTCTAATTAATGCACAATTTGACCCGAACTGATTTCTTTGATTTCAAAATATAAATTTTAGTTTATGGCTGAAATTAATTATAGCGATTTGTGCTGTTGGAGGCCATCACCGAATGGGCACTATTTAATTATGAAAAATCAAAATATAAGTTTGTCGGGGCAATCTTTATATTTTCAGGAAGATTGTAGAAAAATACATCTTTTGTACCACTGTTTGACCCGATAACAAAAAGAATACTTTCTTGAAAAAGCATCCGCTTGAAATATTTAAAGCTCAATGGAGTAAAATTAGGGAAAATCGATACAGTTGGACCGTAAGGCGTTCCTTTGGTGGAGGAGACGGTCCAGGTTTCTGAAGAGTCGCAATTTTTGTGTTTTATGCTTTTAGCTCAAATATTTTGGTCAATTTCTTTAAACTACGATTAAAAGTTAGAAGTATTTTACATTTATTATTGACTAATACCTAGGAATGAATAGAGTAATGAGGAGATAGAGTGGCTAGAGAGCTGGAGGAGTTTTGATTTTATACTGGAGTACTTTGGCGGAGTGAAATTAGGAAAGTTTGAACTTAAAAGAAGTTGAAGTTCCTTGAAGCCCCTCGAAAATTGCCAAGGTAATAAGGAGTTGCAGGGAACTCTGGTCCGACGAATGATATTTTTCAGATATTTTGGAGGTGATATATTCGAAAAAAGGAGGTCCCAATTGGATTCGGGAAGACTGACATCAATTTAATCTCCTCAATTTTATTTGACTCTCTTGGGTGTTGGTCGCATGCTCTTTTTCAAGTAGGAAGGCTTGCCTTCCCTCGACGTAGGAACGTTCTTTCTTATTCTTCTTTCCCTTTTGCTTCGGTTTGTTTTATTTTCCGTTTAGTTTTTACTGTGGGATTAGTTTGTTTGTTTGTTTTTTGTTTTTTTATGTTTTAATCTAACCAAGCATTAATTAGGCTGATGGATAATTTATAAGCCTTGTGTCCTTGTAGGCACTATAAGCCTTGTGTCCTTGTAAACACTATAAGCCTTGTGTCCTTGTAGGCACTATAGGCCATGTTTCCTTGTAAACACTATAAGCCTTGTGTCTTTGTAGGCACAATAAGCCTTGTGTCCTTGTAAACACTATAAGCCTTGTGTCCTTGTAGGCACTATAAGCCTTGTGTCCTTGTAAACACTATAAGCCTTGTGTCCTTGTAGGAACTATAAGCCTTGTTTCCTTGTAAACACTATAAGCCTTGTGTCCTTGTAGGCACTATAAGCCTTGTGTCCTTGTAGGCACTATAAGCCTTGTGTCCCTGTAGGCACTATAAGCCATGTTTCACTTTTTAATCAATCCTTTTAGTGTTTCTTTTCCTTCCATGGTTATAATTTCACTTCCAAAGAATCATGATAATAATAATCGCCATTCCCCCTTCAATATAATCTTGTATTAATGAGAAGGAAGCGACCCCCCCCCCTTACCTTTATCTCCTGAATTCCAGTACATGACACCCTTCTGTAAATCTCTTCTTCCCCTTGAGTTCCGAGGAGGAGCTCGAGCTGTCGCTCAAAAGACCAGCTAATACTCCTCTTTCTCCTTCTTCTTCCTCCATTTCATCTTCGAGATCTCTCCTCTTTCTTCCTCCATTTCATCCTCGAGATCTCTCCTCTTCTCTCGAGGAAAACACTTGGCTGGGAGGGATTCAAGTTAGCAGTTGAGGATGAGGTCTACTCATTGTATGGATATGTTCAATCCTTCCTCATACTCATACACACAAACACGACCCCTAGAATGCATCCCTAGTTCTTTCTCACATTGGTTGTGTTTCCTTAATTCCTTTCAAGTCCAATTTGTGAGTCCTGTCCAGTAAAGGTGTAGGTTCCCTTAACCAACCTACTCTCCAAGCTCCTCCAGCTGTCGGACAGGCTGTCATTCTTCTGTTTTCTTTTTCACCTCCAATCTTTGAATATCTGACCTCGGCACCTTGGAAGGAAACCAACGGAGGAAGAAGTTTCCCACCCCCCCTCTAAAATAAATCACATGGTTTGCGTGAAAATTCTTTGCGTTGCCCTTGACACCCTATTTTGTGTATGTAGCAAGTCGCTTAGTGCTTGTTTTTACGAGAAAGACAGTGGGAGGTAAGGTAAGATATCTATTACCCACCACACTAAGATAAATTTATTTTGTTAATCACATACACACACTCAGTTTCTCGCTCTCCATCTTTCTTTCTCTTCGAAATACCCCCGCAGGAAAACCTCATATGCCAATAACGCCTGAGTCAAACTCATTTGCCTCCTAAGAGTCACTTTAGAGGCTTTCATTAATTTCCAGCGCTATTTTGGGGTGTCTCTCTGAGCAGAGACACCACGTCCTTAGGGACTCCCTCGGCGGATAATCTCATAGTTTAAGAACGACAATCAACATACATTCCTCTAAGTGAACGCTGGAAACGATGAGAACAGATCTCTGAGTGTAGGTTACATAGATGCAAACATTAATATACATGGATGTCCATAAGATGCGAACACTCCCTTGACTGAAGGTAGGGAAGATTCCCTCTGATCAGAAACTACGAGATGCGCTATGTTTGGAATTTCCGAAGATAGGAACATTAATCCAGGTGTAAGTATGAAAGATACGAATGGGATTACAAAGGGAAATGAGCGTTCATGCACGGTCTCGTGCTGGTTTTATTCGTGCCTTAAAACCCATTAAAATCACTTCCGCTTCAATGAATTCTCATTTCTTGTAGCGATAAAATGACGTCGAAATATTGCAAAGGCTTTTGTTCTTCGACGGGTGAATTTTCTCTCCCGTAAGAAGAGTGAAGTGCGTGCTGTGAATTTTAAAGTAAGGTAAACATTTTTGACGTTGTTATTCGTAGTAATACGGCCGAAAAATACCCATAGGGGTTTTGGAGGCGTGTCATGAAAGTCTTTTAACCCCTTTGAATGGCCAAGGAGCCAGTCCAGTAAATCCATTAAAAGCCTCGATGCGCAACGACTCGTTTTTATATAGGAAGAATGGCGAGGGAGATGGAGTAATTATGGTCATTCAGGTGGGTTATTCCATTATTAGTTGAACCCCTCGCTTGCCAAAGGCCACCGATGTGGGTTCGTAATAGATCCATCTCATGCCCTTGTTCCTTGCCAAATGAGGTCGAATCTCGAGAGGCGATTCAGCGTCGAGCTTGAAATCACGAAAATATCCGATGGCTCTCGTTCGTGACTAGGCGGAAGAAGGGCGTTTCAGAGGCCTCGATGAAGCTTCCTATACGCACGGTTTTTTCTAAGGATGATCTCGGAATGGAATCAGATTCTATGGCGGGGCTCGGGAAAGTGCGGGAGAATTGCGCACACCCTCCATTCCGTGAACCTTAACTAATGAAAACAGTAGGCTTTCCAAAGGCTTTATCCTTACATTAAATAATGCTACTAGCTTTAGACTACACCTAATGGTTATCAACAAAGAAGTACATGAACTCCTAAATTTAAAGTTATACATTTGTAACACTTCTCGGTGTTATATATGAGTGCGTGTGATAATTTATGTCAACATGTGTGCTTTCCCCGTTTAAATCAGAATTAATTCCAATTTAATATGCTGTCTTTCCTGTTCCTGCTGGTTGATCTCTTAATTTATTCCAATATTTCTTTTTTATTCATCATTTTCCCTCTTTTCAGGGGCTCGCAAAAGCGCATTCAAAGATTCAGAGCAAATTATTCTTCTTTGTCCCGCCCGTTATTTATTTTTATCATCTGCGAAGAAAGCGATTGTATTTATCGCGGAATTGATATTTAAACGCATCGCTCTGATTTCATTTATAACAAACTCTTCTTTCACACTCTCCGAGTTCACCCAAAATGCTGCATGAATCGGGAATATTTAATTATATGCAAATGAGCCCTGATTAATCGGGCAATTATTGAAATCAAATATTTTTACCAATACTTTAATAATTTTCATTTGTTACAGATTATGTATATTAATATTTATCTATTACGTGGACAAAAAATAAGTCGAAATTTATGTTAAATTACTTATGTGGACGTAGTTAACTATCCCTGGTTGAGTTACGTGATTATGTTACGTCTAAAATCGTTAAGGCCAAGAGTATTTTTTGTCACTTATCCTTGCAACTTTATCCCTCTTAAATATCGATTTCCCATCTTGGCTCTAAGTTGAGAGATAAATTATATCAAATTGAATATAGCCACCCCCGCCCCCTAAATATTCAATAGTGATTCACTGTCGAAAGTTTTAAAAAAACCCGGCGAAGAGATAAGCATTTTAAGGGGTGTCTTGTGCGTAGATAGGAAACCATCTTCCTAAATCATTCCCACCTATTGGCGGAGGTGCCGCTCTGCCTACCATCGAAGGGGTAGGTAGCTCTACATACGTCCTTACGTATATAGACAATCAAACAGCGTTGTCTTTCCCTTCTGTTCTTCCCATTACAACACATATACTTTTTCCTCTATCCCTGAACATGAAGGGGCGGGTCCCCCCCCCCCCAACTACGTTATGAAGGGTATCTCCCATACCTGATTGGTGTCAATACAAAATAAACCCCCGAACCTCCGTCTCCAATAACCCCACGATGACTTACCATCGTTGGCATCCTGATCTTTATGCGAATTCATGACCCAATCGGTGGATCTGGTTCACAAACCAGGGACAAATGGTGGAACAAATTATATCAAATTGAATATAGCCACCCCCGCCCCCTAAATATTCAATAGTGATTCACTGTCGAAAGTTTTAAAAAAACCCGGCGAAGAGATAAGCATTTTAAGGGGTGTCTTGTGCGTAGATAGGAAACCATCTTCCTAAATCATTCCCACCTATTGGCGGAGGTGCCGCTCTGCCTACCATCGAAGGGGTAGGTAGCTCTACATACGTCCTTACGTATATAGACAATCAAACAGCGTTGTCTTTCCCTTCTGTTCTTCCCATTACAACACATATACTTTTTCCTCTATCCCTGAACATGAAGGGGCGGGTCCCCCCCCCCCCAACTACGTTATGAAGGGTATCTCCCATACCTGATTGGTGTCAATACAAAATAAACCCCCGAACCTCCGTCTCCAATAACCCCACGATGACTTACCATCGTTGGCATCCTGATCTTTATGCGAATTCATGACCCAATCGGTGGATCTGGTTCACAAACCAGGGACAAATGGTGGAACTGACTTTCTACTCACTCTACACATTGTAATCTTGCAATTATCTTTAGCATGGTAAGAGATATTCTAGGTATTATGTGGACTGGTATGGCGTGCCGTTGTTCCGGTTCATTTATATAACAAGGGCCACTGTTTAAAACAAGGGCCCCGTCTATATAAAAAGGGCCTCTATATAAAACAAGGGGCCCCTCCATATAAGAAAGGCCTTTGTATATACATAATAATGGCCTCTTTTTCCCAAATAGATTTTGGAGAAGCCAAGAGGCTGGAATATTTTGGTTTATTAAAATCGGCGGTTATTTTCTTGCAATCTTTTCAAAAAATAGGAAAAACTTTTAATTACACTACTGTGAAGTGGTTAAAAAGTGAACAAACCGTAGTTAATAGGTATTTCTTCTATAAAAAAGCTTGTAAAAAGGTAAGGCTGTTTTCTTATATATAAAAGATACTTTGGTTCTAGTGGTCTTGTTTCTTTTAAAAGGGAAGATCCAAAACATTATTTCAATATAATCCAATGGCATATCCTAAGTCAAACCGTTTTATTTTTTATATAAAAACACCTCAAAATCTCCTTCGTGAGTAATCCTTAAATGTGGGCTGAAAGCCCTATGACAGTCCAATTAGAGTTTATTTATCTCCATCACGGGATCGCCTTGAAGATAAATTCTGAATGGACAGCCATGGGAACTTCCTTACACGTTAGATAAATGTGGTAGGTACAGTTTTGGCTGCTATAATTGGCGGGTTTTGTAATATAAATTTTAACAAGGGGGAAATATTGTATTTTTGCCACTTTCTTTACCTCAGTAGGTCCATAACTACGGGTAAATGAGGTATTTAACTCCGAAATCAAACTGTTTCAGGTTTTGTGCCGTGATTTTTTTAGTAACTCCATCTCTACCTTAATGTTGTTGTAGATGTGTAGTTGTGGGGAAAATTAAATTAATATCATACAGACACAAACTCACTAGAGAAAAAATGCAAAGGGAGATCAAAAGAACCTTAAAATCATATATATATATATATATATATATATATATATATATATATATATATATATATATATACAAACCTTAACTTAATTTTTGTACACCTTACAAAGCTCGATTTACATACTTTCTGCACACCTTATAAATAACGCTAGATTTATACTTACAATACACAATCAACTCTGAACTCAAAGCATTTAGATTGGAAAAGTGAGGTAAGTAAAGTTACCAAACTGAAAATATAGAATTATAGAAATGAGACAAACGACCGAACGTAAGTAAATGGAATCGCTAATGCGTGGATAACAACGGCTAGAGCAAAGATCCACAACAGACTGCTAAGCCCAAGGATGCCAAATCATAAAAAACTGTCTCGGATAAAGCTGAGGTGAAAAATCGGCTATATTCTTGCCAGTGATGGCTAGTTTTATGGTTAAATTAAATTTATATAAAAAGCAACATAATACCATTTTTCTTTTAATAACAAACATTATTATTTTTTAATATCAAGTAACTTACTTTATATCCTGTAGGATATGAATAATTTCTTAAATGAAAGGAGATTTGCTGTCCTCTGCTTTCCTTGATTAAGAATATGATGTCATTGTTCTAATAACGTGGAAACATATCATTCTTCTTTCAATAAGAATTATTACATTTTTCACATTAAATAACAATTTATTTGGGCAAGGAATAATTCCTGAACCAAGTTATCATCATTTGAAAGAACCAGATTTAATATATTGGTACCCCTTGTTGGCCTATTAACAAATTGAGTCAAAATATTATCCTCGAAACATTCTATTAAATTACTACTTGCTCTATCCCTTCGTCTCATATTTTCCCAGTCCACAGAATTTATATTAAAGTCACCAAGAATAACTGTATTTTCTTTACATCCTTTACTTATTTCCCTGATTATTAACTCATCAATACAATCAGTCTGTCCAGGTGGTCTGTAAAAGGCTCCCAACTGTATTATGCTATTTATACTGCCCCTAATATCTATTCACAGAGACTGAATTCCTCTTTGCTTTATAGAATTATTTAGATTTGATGCAATGCTATTTCTGATATTTATAATTAACCCACCACCAGTAATATCTCTTCTTTTAACTAATGTATACATCATAACCGTGTGATCCATTTCACTCACATCGTCATTAAATTTATTTCCATTAACCCATGATTCTATTACACATATTATATCTATACAACTTATTCTTCTTCTTCTTTCTAAGACTACGAGCATTGGTATAGATGGAACTCATCCCTGCCTTACTCCCATAAAACCCATTCCAAACATCTACAAAACACCAATCCTGACTCCTCCCACAAACCTTTGACATTTTCATTCAGTACAATTGCACGTGACAACCATTCCAATCCCACGTCCAATCTGGTAAGCACACCTTAAACAACGCCTTTAACTCATCTAACCTTTCGTACCTCTTTCCTGACTCACATGAACCGACCTTATTTACATCATTTACTCCCACATACATAATGACAACTACATCCCTCTCACACCCAGACACCACACACTATCATACCTCTCAGATATATTATTTACACCAGCACCCGGCAAACAAACTCTCAGTCCCTTCCATTTGCTCGCACTCAACTTCCTATCCAAATATCTAATCTGAGAGTCACCCATATCCCTAGTCCCCCTAAGCCTAGCTTCACCATCCCTCGTATTTTCACCCAAACTATCTCTTATTCCACTATCTGCCACAACCACATCGAATAAATCCCTTTCAACTTCGTTCTCTCTCAGGGCATCAAATCTGTTAGTCAACCTAACAGGTTTCATGTGCATCTTAGTCACACACCTAACCTGCCATAACCTAGCCATTCTATCTATATTCACCCACCATTTATCTTCACTTACATCAGTCACCTCGTAGTCTATGTCTATCTTCATCTTTCCTGGTTCCAGCCACAGTCTTCATGAGTACACTTGCATCCTTTCTCACTTAATGCCCCAAATCATTGAATCTCCTACATTCATCACGCAACCGACTCACCTCCTCTACTAATGACACATTTGCACGAGACATATAAGCCAAGGGGCATTGAAACACAATTAATCTTCTTTCAACACCACAAGAATAAAAAATTAAATCCACACTACTTGAATCAAAGGGCATACTCACTTCATCCGAAGGGACAGCCATACTGGGAAATCTTTTTAATCAAGAAAAGTGTAAACAAGAGGCGGAGAAACTGAGGCCGCCCTAAAACGTAAACAAACGGGAGCTATTTCACGATTTAATTTACAGTATAATTAAAGGTTCCTTGAGTATTTTGTCGTAATACTCAATGTTAACTATGTTCCAGAACTTAGATATATTACACCGTAAAAACAAGACAAAAAGCGTCACTAAATAGAACGCTCGCTGAGAACAAGTCCAATCACTACCGCTGAGAAATGACCTGCATTAACTTTTAAACATTAACTAACTCTTTTTTTTAATCTAGAGGAGGAATATCTTATTCATGGAAAGTGGATAAAGCATCGTCTATTTGGCTCGATGAAGAATTCAAAGCCATTGTTCCATTAACATTTTTGGTAATGGATTCTGGTACACCGTAGAGTGTCTTTGCAGCATTTGTCGTGATGTTTTAAAGCCGATTTACAAAATGTTTTTCTCTTTTGTTCTGAGCCATCGCCTTTAGGTGCAAGGGCGTCTTTCGAAATGTGAGCCACACACATAATTTGCCCTCACCAAGGTGTGGTGACCCTTTGCCTAGTAAGAAACTGTGAGAAAAATTGATATTCGAAGCAAATTAGAATCAGGTAAAAAAGAAATGGAATTCTCCTTTTCGTGTTTGTTTCCTCCTCTCCCCCGATAGAGGGCGCGGAGTGAGCTTTATCTTTTTGCATAAAGTAGAAAAATGGTATACGCAACAAATTACTATTTATGCAGGATGTACATGAGGTACATACAGAGCTGTTGAAAGAGAGAGGAAAAGTACCTGTTCTGAAATATCTTATAATTTGCACATATATATATATATATATATATATATATA
This sequence comes from Ceratothoa steindachneri, assembly GCA_963969495.1. Lineage (NCBI taxonomy): Eukaryota > Metazoa > Arthropoda > Malacostraca > Isopoda > Cymothoidae > Ceratothoa > Ceratothoa steindachneri. The sequence goes on along the minus strand of OZ018329.1, from coordinate 135,136,133 downwards.
TATATATATATATATATATATATATATATATATATATATATATATATATATATATATCATCACTAACTCTATAATTTAAGAAGAGTATTTTTTGAGTATTTAAATAATAATTTCATCTTAGTTTGGTTATGACTTATGTTTTGCTATCAAAGTTATTTCTAATAATTATTTTATAATATCAAAGAACAAAATGGTAAAGTTCAGAAAAAAATATAAGTATCGAAATTTTGTGAATTCTTCAAAACCCAAAGAATTACTAATGGTGAAGTTCAGAAAATTTATAAAAATTTAACCATGGCTGGTTTTTTTTAGATTTTAAATTTTAATCTTAGCAGCGAAGCGCAAGATCCCCCCTTACGGGTGAGTGGTGAAGCCATTACCCGGTATATATATATATATATATATATATATATATATATATATATATATATATATATATATATTATTTGATGATGTCACACCAAATATATAATCGGTTCCGAGATCGAGTGCCATCAGCGAGAATCTTTCAAAAATACTGTGGCTTGATATGGTATTCTAGATGTCGGCCTTAAAAGAATACTCCAGCTTAGGTCGGTCTTCGGCAGAAGAGGAGGGAGGAATTCCAATTAATGTGGTGGACAGCCTCCCGGTCCTTATATTGGCATAATATGTCCTCCCTATTGGATCCCCAATCCTGTCCCAAACACGGATTCCAATCAAAGCGAAGGTTAGGGATGCGGCGTCACCCGGATTCCTCCGAGTCCGAACATCACTTGAGACAAAACAATGTGAGAAATTTCTTCCCTGTGAAGAGGACAAATTTCCCCAATGGAGTCGCAGAAGGTTCTGGATGAAGAGAAACATATAACGCTAATAATAAGGCCACATATTCCCTAAGGATGTAAAATACTATGTTGGGGATGACAAGAACGCTCGACCGACTCCTAATCAGATCCTGTGTCCGAGGAATCTCAAAACACCGAGACCCCGTTGTCCACTAGGGCTTTCCACCGAAATTGATAGCAATGCATCAATGTGTGAACTGTTTGCCTCTAGGATTGCATTGCAAAGCAATTACCACTCAATTTAATGGCAACGGTAGGAAAAGTATAGCCATGTTCCCATTTAATGGATCTGATTCTCTTGTAAGTAAATAAGGATTGCTAGATATTCCACTTCGACGGTAGGAGTAGGGTCGGTCTTTTTAGGACTTAGCACCATTAAGCTATCCAATATTTTATGGTAAAACTTAACACCCTCTCTAGCTCGCCCATTAGAAAGACATCATAGTCTTCTGAGCTGGAAAGTGTCATTTCACATGAAAATACCTAAATTTAGATTGGTGATTTATGTTAACTATTATCAAAGAACTCTTGCGACAAAGCATCTCAACCTTCACATAATCACTACTCACTTTTCCAAACAATTGACCGATTAAAAGCAATTGCAACTTAGGTGTATTCATTTTTTCAGTTATGTCAGTCGGTTCGTGTACGCAAACGACTGTTTCCATCTCGTTTTGGCAATGTGAACATTCAAAAAGTGTGCGGCAATGTAAAGACATTTCTCCACTCTGCCAAGTTCTCAAATCCCTACACAAAATCTCTATGGAATACCGTGTGAAAGTAAGGAAGGTTTATTCGAAAATATTCTCTAATTTATATTAAATTTGAACATTATATTCTTTAAAATTTGCCTTTGATAGTATCTAAGTTTCATTTTGAAGAACAGCGGATACAAAAAGCAAAAGTAAAGTAATCTAGATTTGAAGGAATACATCCAAAACTAGAGAACGATAATTATAAATGCAGCCATAACCAGATAACAAACATAATTAACCTAAAAAATTGAAAGAATATATTAAAAACTATATAGGAATTGTGCTGAATGACTTGAACGCAGCTTTGGGCCCAGGACTTCACTCACCCATTTGTCGCATTGTTAGGACCTGATTTTATTCCATTCTTCTTCCAATCATTGCCAGGGATCTTCAACATTCGTCTATTTCAGGGCCATGACTTCCTCACCGAGTATCTTTCCCCTGTTTTCTATCGGCTTTAAATCAGAGTTGTACGCAGCCCTGTCCATCTCATTCAGCATCCAAGGACTGCTTCGATGTGTAGCACGGAGCATTCATTGTCCAGCACCAAAACAGGCTCAGGTACTCCCATTGTTTGGAGCGATGGGATCACATGTCCTTGGAAGAGATTCTTGAATACCATAACGTTTAATTTACATCGTAAAAGGACGAGCGGGCAGAATCCAGTGCTTTAAAACGCCCTCTATCATTACACTGACACCTACAAATTTAATTAGCATTTTCGTGAATGAGGGATTCAATCTTTCGCCATTACTTGGTCCTACATACCACCGTCCTATCCGATCCGAACAAAATAACTTTGCTTTCGTTAATGAAAAACACTTTTCCACACTTTCAGCAGTCCACAGGTCACGCTCAATAGCGAAGCCAGTCTAATCGATTTATTCGGTTTATTTATTAATGGCCTTTGAGCAGCGGAGACTCCTTTGTATCGCGCTCCTCTCACCCTTCGTAAGACTCCCTGGCGAGATACATTCAGGCTCATTCCATCAGTCACTTAACGTTCTGTTGTGTGGTCTTTTCCGGATTTTCGATGGTAACCCGTTTTTCTCGTGGACTCCCAGGATCAGATATCCTTATGGAGCTTTATTATTCAAGGGAATCACACATTTTGACCAACTACAATGCCTCGATGAGACATAGCTATTGTCCTACCTTCACTTGCCCACGTGCGCTCTGAATTATTCATCGACCTTTTTCGTCTCGTTATTCAGATAATTGGTCAATACCATTGTCATGGTACAACCACTCTATATCATACACTACTCCTATATTATGTGGGGGAGGGTGAATTAATCACCTACTACAACGCGAACCGTTGAAGGATTGTTTGCTGGGATTTACGCCCGACTAGGAGGTCACACTCGAGGCGTTGGGTTTCAAATCCTTAATAATCAGACAGAGTGCATAAATAGTTGGCGAGATTTACTTGAATAGGCCGAGAGTATCGTTTAAGGTTATTTAAAGATGCAACAACCAAAATATAATTTTATTTACAAAGATCCAAATAAGAATAATAATAGGAAAAGGGAAATTATTTAAATTGAAAGAATCTCTTGATAATTATCATGAGGAATGATTCTCAAATAGAATTAATTGATTAATGTAACTAGGCTCAGATCAAAAGGGGGAGCTTGACAATATTAATAATGGAGGGGGGTTTCAGTCTTACGGGTTGATGACTTTGAGGAAGGTCCTTTTTGTGATGCGGTGAGTGGGGAACGTTCCAATGAGGCAAGTATGGCACAATCCGAATGAGGCAGGTTAGGCATAATCCGAACCAACCTTCCGATATGAAAATAGCCGAACTTCAAAGATGACGTTCGACGGGGAATGTGGGTATTCTCGTAACTCCACTGAAAGAGGACTCTTCTTTTCCTCAAAGGTAATCGATGGAGATTTCCATCGGTTCGATTAAACGAAGGGAGAATGTTGCGCAAATTCAAAAGCTTGCCGTCCACAGAAGCTACCAAATGACTTGGGTAGAATCACGGCTGAAAAAGTCTGCTGTCTGACGAACGCTCACAGGACGAGATGATAAGGACGGCCTTGAGGTGCGGGCTGGACTCTTCGAATTACAGAATACCCGAGTATTTGTATGCCCGATTCTGAAGGGAAAGGGGGAGTTTGGAGAAAGGAGTCTCAAACTCCATATATCTTAATCCGGACGCGGAGCCGATTGATCCTTTAGCAGCAAGGGCGAGACAGAGCGGCTCTTTCACACCTCATCACCAAGGGAGGACGGGGGGGGGGGGCTTAGGACGAGTTTGCAGGAATAGAAAATATTTTCCAACATGTTCAAGAGTCGAAAATTCAAGAATGTTCGAACAGGAAATGACGTTGTCCATGGCGTGATACCATAGCACGTGGTTTCCGATAAATTGGGGTGGGGTGGGGTCAGAGGTTGTTCTTTTACAACCATGAATAACAGTGTGCACTGCACTCGGAACAGTAATGCCATATATATGTCACGAATTTATACAGGAAAAGTAAAATTTTAGTCCTCTAGTTTTGGACGTATCATTCCTTCAAATACACAATCCTTTTCTCATATAATTTTTCCATTTCGCTTCTGTTCTATGAAATTAATATCGACACTAATAAGAGCGAAACTTGCAAACAATATTCTGCGCACGTTTTTATGGATATTATACATTTTCTGAAAATATACGTTTTATTGCTTTAGTTCTCTAGTTTTGGACGGTAGGTACTGTATATATTTAATATTCAAATAGTAGACCCATTTTCTCCTATTTAAAATAAAGCGTGATTCGAAATCTCAATTCATCATTCGTGGTTTATTTCTTGGTAAATCTCGCAATTTATATTCGCATTTATCTTCTCCTTATGAAAGTATTCGAAATTTCTTGAGGGGCGCCGCCATTCGCTTTATGTTAGAAAAAAAAAAAAAAAGGTACCGGCAATTCTTTTTCTCTTTCAAAAAGTGGGTACAGGATTTTAGTGGAGTTGGGGTATGTTGTTGTTTTATTAGATGAATTTTACGAAAATATAAAAGAGTGGAGGGTCAGAACCGTGTAATTTGGAATGGTAGAAAACGAAATGATTATTGCATTATTAGGGTGAGCAAATAATCGGAAGTTGGCAAATTCCAAATGATTTTCAAGTTAGGATGAATTCAGTTGACTCTTGAGAATCCTTCATTTTTAGAATTCTCGAAGATGTTTGATATATTTGAAGGAGGTGGGCAGCAATTTTACATCTCAACTCTCTACAGAAGTGAATTTGTCTTTCATCATACAAGCTTAACGAACCCTCAAATATATAGAATATTTAAGCCCAGATTTTAGTAGAGTTGCGCATTCAACCCCTTCACTAGAGCCCAATTATACTCGGGCTATGTAACTTTGACACAGTTTTGGCTTTTCGTAAATTTTTACAAACTTTTCTTCGAACCTTTTAAAGACCGGATGGCATTGTTCATTTTTTTGTTAGCAGCTCTTTTCATTGTCATTTCATATTTACTCTTGCCTTTGTTCATCACATATTTTTGTTATTAAGAAATTTAATCAAAGTACTCTTCAATGGTGTCCTCTTGTGTTAAAATTCTATTGAATCTTTTGTTTTTAGTACATTGGAGTGTTTTGGTGTGTTAATGCTCACTTAAGTATGGCGTGTGTTTTTTATTGCTTTGGTTGAAACACCAAAAAACTTTACTTCCCGAATCGCAACGAAATTGAATTTTTTAATTTCCAATTGACAGTAAAACACTAATAAATTAAACCTTTGAACCTTAACTCATTGATGACCCAATTATTTCATCAACATATGTCAATGTCTAAAAATATTACAACTAAATTGGCTTTAAAATTATTATACAGATTCTTTAAAGTGTCATATTTTTAGGACGTTGGGTGTTTATGGATTTTAAAGAGCCTCCGTTTCTTGGGGACGAGGCTTTATTGTGAACGCGCCATCCTTGTATGATCCGGCGTCATTGCATATTATATGCATTCAGTCCACGACGTTCTCTGCTTAGGTCAAATCATTGGCTTTGATTCGAAATTAAACTAGTAAAAGGGAGGGATCTGGAGCAGTGGTTCGGAGAGTTAAATGAACACTAACATTGGAATTTAATGCGTAATCTACATAACTACACAAATTTTACGGTAAATTTATCTGCCACTTCTTTATTGAGTCGTTATTGATAGAAAAAATAATTCATGTAGTTTGAAATCCTCCTGATGAGGTGGTAGGGCGGATATTATATTTATAATGTTAATATTAATAAATTAATAGTCTCGGTTTATCCGCTCGTAAATCTGACATTTAGGTCTCGTCTTTAAACTAGGATCCTGAGGTGATGCATCTGCACTGCGCATTTAGACTGATTCTGAATAATGAACTCCTCAGGTACTGACTTTGGTCATCTTTAGAATCTAGGGGAGCTATTTCGCGAGAGAATTCGGATTCCAGTATTGTCTAAAACTTTTCTAGTCTATTTCATGAGGGTAATCTCATACAAGGGTTTTTATGCCCCAACACATTTTTGTGAATTTATTTAGAATCGCCAGCAAAAAAGCTGTAATATTTTGGGAAGCTGGTATAGAACTTTAACGATAGGATGTTCCAGATATTTCGTCATTTTTGATTCACAACGTACTCTGTTCTCCCCGGTAACTAAAGTGAATGTCACCTCTTTGGATGACTTTTGACTTGATAAAGAAGTCGTATTTCTAGGGTTTGGGGGATTGGATCTCTTATGCTATTCAAACTTGTGATTCAAGATGAGGAGGAAAACATCGTTGGTGGAAATGAGCTAATCAAGACTTACCGGGAGTAAGAGAGGTAGGGATAGAAACGATTCTCTTCTTTATAGTTTTAAAAGTAATACCCTCTTAGTATTCATTCCCAAATAAAATCCTCCTTTATTTCCTGCAAGCTCCGAGGAAAGTAAATAAAACTAATTCCATTTTTTAGCGTTTAATTACCATTCTGGAGCAGCGAGGTGGAGTGTGCGACAGGAAAATCCATCCATCGAATAAAAAGCAAAGAAATTAGACGGTAATTAATCGTTCTCCCCTCAAAAGCGTCGGTTCGTTATTTAACACCGAGATTTGCAAATACGAACAAGTGTAATGCGAACTACAACAACATTTGGAATTGTTCTCATAATAACAGGAACACCAACACTCGTCGTCCGGGTGGTAGGAATACCCCCCGGCCTTGGGGTAGGGACGAGGGAACCCGGGTACGAGGGGCATGGCCTTACGGTTGTACTTATATTTCCCCATATTACCAAACACTTCACACACTCTACAGATGTCACCAGCCGCGTCCTCCGTTGGATTATAATATCTTCTGGACAGGGTAGTTTGTGTCGGATTTCTGGGTAAGCTGCTGGTGTACATGTACACGCCGTTGGGGGGTTTGTTCGCTCCCGGATTGGCTGTGCCCCAGTAGCGGCGGAAATCCTGGCAAGGGAGTGGGGGCCCCATATTTCCGCCCTGAGAGAACCTGTTCGGAAAGAGGTGTGAGGTGAGGACATCAGAACATTAAGGCGCTTTTCATTTTTTCTGCGGGTTTTAACCCCGGTTCTTCCCGTCGGAGGCTGAGGGGAAACCTACAGTTTAAAGTGGGAACCAAATCCAGTGAGGCTTCATGGGTAGCCAGTAGTGGAGCCCCATCCAGCGACTAACCATACCCAATGTAACTCCAATCGACTCAACGTGAAGGGGTGGGGTCTATTCCTACTTGGGAGGGTCGTGCCCCCCCCTTCGATCCAGGGGAACGAAACCTCGCATTTCATTGGTAGAGTAAAGCAATGACCAACGAAGGAATTGTTAAAAAGGTGCCAAATGGGATGCTGAGGACCAAGTTGCGCGCAACTATCCTGGATCTGCTTCCATTCCGCATTGAGGATAATTCATTTAAAAGCCTCACTCTTTAGGGGGGCGAAGAAGGAGGTTTGATAAAGAAGGGGACAAGGAATAATTCAAACAGGAAAAGGGTTAAAAGAGAAAAAATAGCTTAGAAAAAGCATGAATAAGAAAGCAAAAGATTGAAATTTTGAATTAAACTGAATAAAAGATCAGCCAAAGTTGCTTTCTTCGCTATTAATATGGATAAATGATGTGCCATATTGGTTTCTTCAATATTAATATTGGTAACAGATATTTCATCTTGGTTTATCTTGGATTCATAAAAGATAAAAGAACTAAACGTCAGTTTTTAAACATTAAAAATGGCTTAAACATCAGCGATCCTGGTTTCATCACTATTCATAAAATATCTGCCAACTTAGTTTCCAGGATATTAATATTGATCAAAGATCTTTCATCTTCTACACTTTTAGTCTGGATGAAACTTCTGCCATCTTTTTTTCTTACTATTACACACGTCTTCGAACCCACTTAATGGGGAGATGCCTTTGTTGGTTTTCTCCTTATATTGCAAAAATACGTTTAACAGCTACCTACTCTAGATTTAAGGAGGGAGGGAAACCTATACAATTGACCTTTCAAAATCAGGGGTCTCCAAACTATTTTCCCTGGGCCACATCAACCCCGCCATCATCTTGCCAAGAAAAGTATATAGGGAACTTACCTCTGTGGGGACTTCCGAGCGACTCCATGGTAGGTGGATTGGTAGCGGGTAGAAGCAGCTAAGGACGAGGGGATTCTGCGTCCCCCCTCATTTTCCTGGGACTCCTGCTCGAGGGCGGTGGACATGGACGGAAGCGAGTAGGAGGAGGTCAGACGAGGTTCCCACTGCTTCGCGTTGCCCTCCAAGGAAATTGGCAGAGGGGGGGCCTTGAGCATGACCGTGGGTGGAGGTTCTCTAGGTAGCAGACTGTGGGTCCCGGACTTCAGCGGGAGGTAGTGCTACAAAGAAGGGAGAGAAGGAGACCTTCTTGGCAAGGCGAGGGGCTCGATCGAGTTCTTTCACTCAGGGGTGAGAACCCAGCGTGGGTAAATTAAAGGATATTCAAGGGGGGAGACAAGGCCCAGGGGTTCAAAGAATGCAAGAGAGGAATTCCAAACTGACTAAATTTAAACATTTATCGTTTGATTAATCAGAAACTGAAAGGGCTAATCCAACGCAGGCTCGTATTCAATATTGAAAAGGGAGAGATCCAAAGGGTAGATAGAAAGATTGGATTAAAATGGTTTTACCGTATAAAAAGACCTTTTACCTAATGAAAGGATGGTTTTTATCATAATATCAAGAAAACATTTTTCCTAATAAAAGATTGTTTTTTTTTTAGAATAAAAGGCCCGATATTTATCTAATAAAAACTATTATTTTCCAATAAAAAGCCGTAATATTTTAAATTAAAAGTGTCCCTCTAGTTTAAAAGACCTCTTTTTTGCCTAATGAAAAGAGCGCTTAATTTTTCCTAAAGAAAAGGATATCACTCCATCATCATCATCATCATCATCATCATCTCTAACTCTATAATTTAAGAACGGGATTTTTTTGAGTATTTGAATAATAATTTCATCTTAGTTTGGTTATGACATTTTTTTTTATCAAAGTTATTTCTAATAATTCTTTTATAATATCAAAAAACAAAATGGTGAAGTTCAGAAATAAATATAAGTATCGAAATTTTGTGAAATTTTAAAACCCGAAGAATTACAAATGGTGAAGTTCCGAAAATTTATTTTTATATATCTTCTTCTATAACTATTTTAGCAACGTGATATTTCGAAAGGGGGAAAATTTAGTTTAGAGTTCCTTTTTAAAATTATTATAATTGGCGAAGTTCAGAAAATTTATAAAAATTTACCCATGGCTGCTTTTTTTTAGATTTTAAATTTTAATTTTAGTAGCGAAACCCAAGCTCCACTCGTAGGGGGGAGTGGCGAAGCCATTGCCTGATTTTTCAATAAATAAAGAGTCAGCTTTTTCAAAGGAAAAGGCCTCTTTTACTAGGAATAGACCGATTTAGATTTTGATACTAAACGACGATGATTTGGGTTTGTTCGTCTTTTTTCTACAAAAATAAACGGATTTACTTAGATGCTCCCCCCTGTCCCGGGGCTCTAGAATCTGGGTACCTTGTGCCAATGTTGATAGAAGAAGAATGCGAGGACTGCGCTCATCTCCTCGCTGATGAAGCCGACGAGGACGAGGAGGAAGCTCCAGCCGTAGTGGTAAGAGACGAGAGGTGGCTCGTAGGAGCTCGCAGGCCGCAGCTTCTCCGCTATCTCGCCCTTCAGGGTCGCGATAAACACGACGATGCCCAGCAGGGTCATCAGCCCTTGAAGGGAAGCAAAATGAAGAACAAGAAATAAAAAGAACTAGTACAGCTCATGCTAGACGAGTGGATACGGCGTTGGCCTACCAACGTCGCGGTACCGGGTTCGATTCCGTATCCCGGCATGAGCGGACGCAAACGTCCACGCACGGATATATCTGGCTACCTATTGGTGGACGCGTTGTGCTCACCCGGTTTTCGGGTGGATAGATCTTACACCTCACACATAGTCAATCACAACACTGCTTTATTTCCTCTCCCGCCTTCACAGCACAACACACACACACTCTCTTTTTCAAGAAATCCTGCGATGGGTATTTATATCCACGTACCTCTGACGCAGAACAGGTCCCTCTCCGCTGAGGTGACGAATGCTTCCACCAGAACGTTGATTGGTGTCAAAACATAATACATCCTGGCACCTCTCCCCGAAGAGGACCGGCCTCTGGGGCCCCTGTACCGACCAGCGATTGCCATACTGACCTTATATAAATTTCATTATCCAGTCGGTGATCCTCCCAGTATCATGGAAGGACTGACGATGACTAACTAACTAACTAAAATAACTATGAGGAACGCGCATTGTATCCATATCCTTGTACATGAGGAACAAAGACCCCGGGATCGAACACCTATACTGTTGGAGACCAAGAGCATCTCAACTAAAAGGAATGTCAAATGAGACTCATAAGAGGATGAATATTTGAGAGGAAAGATAAGAAGCGACTACTTTATGTTAGGTTGGTCTACTCGACACATTCAGTTGCATGGAGTGGATGAAGAGTAGCTCTCAGGCGCGTTGAAGAGATCTACCCATTGCCCCACAACCGGGTATCACGGCCTCGTATTTGGCCGCTTTACTCACTTAATATATAAATGAAAGAGAGAGAGAGAGGGGGTGAAGGGCGATTGACGCAAGGGCGTTGCCCTCATGGAAACTGAATACCTTCAAGTGGGAGGAAAAGGAAAATGGAAGGCTGGTGGAGACTGGGAGGAGAACACAAGTGCAAGTACATAAGACAGAGAATAGGGGTGGAGAGAGGAATGATTAAAGGCTATTTAGCGAGAACCAGGGACCTTTGTTTGGATTAGACGCAAATAGCAATAAATAAAAGAAAAAAAGAGGCGATAATAGATGGGATAGATCGGACTACTAAACGAGCCCAGGGGTGATGGTGAGCCAGTACCGCAGGGGTTTCCTGTGGAGGGGCAATTTAAGGATATTAGAATACAAGGCAGGTATGATCTAGATGGAGGTTCGATCGTCCCTTCTCTTTATGAGGGACTCTATGAAAAGAGGAATCCGACTAACAGTGGAAGGGGGCGGTTAATGCCCCAACACGTGGCAGAGCAACATCAGAAGCTAAAAGGCTGATAGGGAAAAATGAAAAGCTCTTACAACAGAAATTGAATCTCGCAGATAACAACGGGGTGGTGAAAGTTATGGCAGAGGGATAAATTCCGTTTCGAAAATCTGTGAACAGCACCAATTTCGGGGAAATGAGCAGAGACGAGAGGCAAACCCTCTCAAATTTAGCCTCTTTTTTTAATTTAAAGGGGACCCATTCCACAACTCCCCCCAATGGCATGGGTCGCCGAATTTTGCGCTAGTGACCACACTCATCCCGGCAGCGAGAGAGGAACAGGCGCAATGATTACATAGGCTTAGAGATTCGGCGAGAATGTTCCAGGAAGTCTGGGAGACAAAAAGGTCGTCGCAGTAAAGTTGAGGAACCACTCCATCAAATGGCGCTGCACCTCGCGAGTGTGTCCGATTCAGAGGCAACAGAAAACGTCCTGAGGTCCTCAAAGCATTTGAGGCAGGTTCAGAACAAATTCGCGGTAGAATGAGACGCAACTCTAAGGTTCCTTTGACTCTTCCTCATCTTTATTTGGAGTGGAGAAGAGCGAAACACTGCTTCAGTAAAGCAGTTTTCACAGAATGTTTGGCGCGCTCTTTTTCTGCAAACACTACATGTTCAGAAACCAAAACAGAAGAAAGTTTCTACATCTGACCTCCTGGTTTGCAAGATCCGTGACGCCACGTTTGCTGCGACTCGGAAGGGAGATTCTAAAACTTCGCGGGCACCGAGGGCGTTTTTGGGGTCACTATAGATCCCAATCTGTTCTCCGAACCGGAAACGACGTGTAACTTAGGGTTATGTTGAAATCAGCTTTGCCGTAAAGAAAAAAACACTGTCCATTATGGACCCGCCGGCTTCAAACGGAGGGAAGAATGCGAGAAAGCTGAACCCCACGACGGATTTGAACCCATTCGTGTACAATGCCACCTAAGAGTGTGATACGGTGTGTGCTCCAACAAGTTCAAATACAATACTTACGCTACTATACAGTCATGGGCAAAGGTTTTGATACTAATTTCTATATTTTTATTCTTTTATAAAGTTTATGTAATAGAAATAATTATTATATTATTTAAATCATTGCAGGTTTAGTAAAAGGTCAGCATGAAAAAAATCACCTCATTTAGGAAGCGAGTTTCGGTCCCTGGAGCTTTGCTATTCGATCAAAGGGGTAAAATGATGATAGATATATGTTAAAAGATGATGTTATTTGATAATACTATATTTTCGTAATATTTTTTGGTAAAAATGAATGTTTGAATATTTTTTCAATTCAAGAAATTGTTCTTTCCAAATAAAAGCGTGCAATTATTGAGGCTCTGCACAAAAGTGTTCTGAAGTGCAGAGAGATAGTTACTAAGCGGATTAAATCAACCACCACCACCACATTTAAAATGACTAGTTACAGCCATGTGAAGAAGTCTTCCAGACGCCTAAGAGATTCAAATGAACGCCAAGATCGCCTTCCGGTTGACTCTTAGCTCAAAGATGGGGCTGCTTCTAGTGGCAATCTTGCTTACCATTAGAAAGAGGTAAGTGTGAGAGCTTCAGTGTCAACAGCGATGTAGAGACTTTCCTACAAAATTCTCAAGTCGAGAAGTGCTGCGAAAATGCCTCATATCACGAAGAAGAACTCTATGGATAGGCTGCACTTTTTTTGCAAATATAAAGAATGGACTGTTTAAGACTGGGATAAAGTGATATTCTTTGATGAAGCTCCATTCCACTTCTTTAGACATCCTGAATATATATCGTTAGTTTGAGAGAAGAGAAGCATTTTCAGGACTCCTGCGTTAAAGAAAAGATGAACCATCTGGACACTCCATTTTTGGGGCTGCTTCTCATCTAAGGGAACTGAAACATTAACAATTCTGCCCAAGTAATCAATATGGTACCAAAATCTGCTTCATTCACACCTTTTATCAAACAGTTATTAACAATTTAGGGATGGTAACTGTATTTCTCAGCATAATGTCGCACATTGTAACAAGGCAAAATCAAGAACAAAGTGCATGGATGAAATTAATATTAAACCTTTGGGCCCTTGGTCCTACTCTTTGCCAGATTTGACCCAAATAGAGAACTTTTAGGCGATTATCCAAGAAGCGGTTAATGAACTGAAACCAAACAATGATGAGGAGTTTCGGGTCCTTATTGAACAAAAATATGGACAAATATCAGTGAAGATATCTCAAAACTTTGGTCTCCAGCAGCTAAAACGAATTGAATGTGTGCATATCACCTTCAAAGATACTGAAACAAAAGATAACGTTTGATTCGTTCTATTAATTTTCTTATATAAAAAAGTATAGTAGTATGAAGACTTTGGCCATGACTGTGCAATACAGGCAGAACAATGTTGTCATGTATGAGTTAGGTGTTTTTAAGTGTAAACTAAGAGTTATGTTATCTTTTTTCTGAAATGAACTTCGATACAACCAGGGGGAAATTTCAAGGATTACTTTGTGCAATTATCAAAGAAATAAGTAATTTCAAGAAAATAGATTTGCGTATTTTCTTTTCTAGATTTGGACGCTACTGTAGTAACGAACACCCCCATCACTCCGCACCTTCCCCTCTGCACTGCTCCGCAGTCAGGGGATGTGAGGGTTATCTATTAAGAAGTGCGGATGAATTTGACTCGGCAACTCCACTGTGAATAGCTGGACTTCCCTCTCAGTGCCAATTGGTGATTTCAGTAAGGAAACCATCTCAACTTTACTTCATAATAAGAAAGATACAGATGATTAAAAGCAAAGGTTACCGTCATGATTTAAAGCTATTCGTAAATTACGTGGGGGAAAATGAAATGGAAAAATTACGAGGTTCATTCTCTTTTGTGAGCTCCTTTCCATCAGAGGAATATTCTACCAAATTCCTATCAACTGAATAGAAAAGTTGATGCTACAACAGAGTTATGGTGAGGAGAACCATTTATTACGGACAGTGTGGTGGTTATGATAGTCAAATAATAAGACTGCCGCCGATTTTTGCAACCAAAACTAGAATGACTTGTTTGGTTGTCTTTTCTCCATTAAAAAATTTTTGAATTTTTGAATAAAACGAAAAAAGATATGACAAAGGGTAACACCATTTGAATATCAGGGAATAATATTTTGTACTTTCAGTCTCAAGAAACAACGCAAATATAACCCTAGAAAAGAGCCTTTTATAAGACCTAAACCAACTCACCAATCCCCGGTAACGTTCCTAGACACGTTTAGACATGAAATTAGAACGTTTACCCTCGACTTAATGAAGCATAACATAATAATCTTTTGTAGCTTCACTTGCAAAGAATTAAAGTCAAATATTTGTTTAATTGAGCCTAAGTCAACCAATATGACATTCCAAATTTATTTAAGGGCAATTCTATCTGAAAATTGATAATAAATACAATGATAAGATTATTTGTAGGTCACTCGCGGTAGCGAAGTTCGGCTCAATGTTTGATCACTATATTTTAGGGACTTTTCGTTAATATCTATTTTATGGAGAATTCTACCTACTCTAATTTTCTATGGTTATTTAGAATACAAATCATGTATAGTATTCTCTTCAAGGCAACGAGCATTCACCTAGCGCTTGTAGACTAAGGAAAGGCTCAAGGGAAGGTGTTTTTCATGGCAGGATTGAAGGCAATTAGGTAAGGTGAGGAGCGGATATCAGGTGCAGATGATAAATTTAATACTAGGATCAAATCTAGAGAAAATGAAGGGTTATCAGGGCCCTGTATAGGCTCAGTGTGGAAGATAGGTAGGATGGTGGTGCAGTGTTTAAGGTTTGATATGTAAGAATGAAAACCTAGAAGGTCATTCTGGATCAAATTGGCAGTCTATGCGGATGAGAGAGAGCAAAGGAACTTTAAGAGAGAAAGGCTCTCATCGGAGGAAAAGGAAGGGTGCAAAGTCATCCAAAGGTAAAAGGGATCAAAGAGTAAAATGCGATCCAGCATAAGGAAATTACAGTAAGCAAAGCGAGAGGTAAAGAAAGTGTAGAGGGCAATCTCAAAACCATTGCAGTTATTTGGGAGCGGGTGTGGTTAAGATAATTCTGAAAGCAGAGAAAGGTGTTTAGGTAACTAGCAACATGGAATTTGACAAATAATTAATTAGAAGGTTAGAAAGGTCACATTAGATTTACAGTGTGCAATATCCGATGGATTAGTCACTGTCGTAGAATGACTCCCGACGATACCATATATTACACTATTCGTTGAGGGAACTTCCTTAATTATCTTTAGAGTGCGTTTACTGTCTGGCGGCCGATATTATGTATCTTCAAAATGCTTAAGAAGTGGAACTGAGCTCAAGGATAATAATATTGCTATCATTAATAAAATAGAGTTTTATTAATAATAACTATAAACAATACACAAAAACGGAAAATATTGACATAAACAGAATGGAAAGGGTCGTGGAGACTCGGGCTAATCCAAGGATTTAAGGGATTAAAAAAGGTAAAACAAATATAGAGTTAAAGAGATGGGATGGTTCGATAAACAATTTAAAGCACAGGATAGAATTGACAAAAGGGATCAATACTCAAAGGTGAAGTTTGGCTTACGTAACTTTTGGCACTAGTGGTGCAGTGGAAGGTGGCGAAAAGGAGTTTCGGTCCGCTGGCGAGTTCCAGCCGAAGGGGGGGGGGGATAAAAGGATCCTGACGAGGCGTCTTGGGAAGGAGAACCGTTTCTCGACGAACGGCTTGAAGAACAATGGCTGTTCTAGGTTGTTCTCTTCTGAACAAAGGGGGGGATGAGAACCGTCTCTTGTCTACGGGCTCAAGAACAATGGCTGTTCTAATGTTGTTCTCCTTTGAACAACAGGGGGGGTGAGAACCGTTTCTTGGCGAAGGGCTCAAAACGAACAATGGCTGTTCTAATGCTGTTCTCCTTGAACAACAGGGGGGGATGAGAACCGTTTCTTGGCGAAGGGCTCAAAACGAACAATGGCTGTTCTAATGCTGTTCTCCTTGAACAACAGGGGGGGGATGAGAACCGTTTCTTGGCGAAGGGCTCAAAACGAACAATGGCTGTTCTAATGCTGTTCTCCTTGAACAACAGGGGGGGGGGCCTTGGGGACTTGGCGTCGGAAAGGCTCGAACCTTTGGCACTCAAGGAATATTGTCCTCCTTCTGGACAAGTGATGGTGAATCTCGAGATCGAGGTCCCTTGGCGCACAAAGGGAGAGAGGGTCGTGGTGATGTTTCGCGACGAAAATCTGGATCTCCAATCTGATCTTAGTGGTAAAGTTTTCATATAAATAGCCAGGACATCTCCTTGGCGTGGGGGGGGGGAAAATGGAGTGAAAGCTTGGAGGGAACGCACAGCCGGGCCGGGGAACAATGCCTTATCTGTTCATAAGCCTAACTCGATCTGGCGAGGTCGGCGTATTGGGGCGAACGGGGGGACGATAACCTCCTTGTTTAAACATTGGCATCCGGTAGCTGAGATAAGACTCCAAGCCTCGAATCGAAGATGCACGTGGGCAGCATCGTGGTTTTAAATAATACGGGGTAGGGGTTGAAATTAAACGCAGCTTCAACACGTTCTATCACACCCCTCCATTCCAGGGGAAGTTGTCACTTCGAAAAAAAAAAAGAGAGAAGGGACAACGATAGAGCTCCGTTGTGGGGATCTCGTTTTCTTGTACCAACCGTACCTTCCTGCACCTAACTAGTATTACCTCAATACATATGATTATTTTGATCTTTAGATTACAGGGGAAAATAACCTTTAATACAACTTAATAAAAAAAAAGGGGCATGGAACAATGAAATGATATAAAATTAGTACATACGGGACAAAATAATTTATACGTAAATTAATAAGAACAAATATATAGACATACAAAAAATTAGCCATTGAGCGTTACAAAATTCAGACATATACATTAATTAATTATATTACAAAAGAATCTTAAATTAAGTCGTACAAGACGGTATATACCTACATGGAGATACTAATCCTATGAATACAATTATTCTACGCTATTCGGTAACGCATTCCTACTGAGTGCGTCAGCGACCTGGTTATCGGAACCTTTTATCTAATTTATTTTAAACTGATACTCTTGCAAGAGTAAACTCCAGCGCATGATGCGGCCGTTTGAGTGTCTCAAATTCCTAATATAGGCTAACGGACGGTGGTCGGTTCCTATTTGAAATTCTTTACATATCAAGTACAGCTTGAATTTGTCTATGACCCAGATAATTGATAGAGCTATCTTTTCTCTAGTGGCATATCTCTTTGCGCGTGGTAATAATTGACGACTAGCATATGCAACTGGATGACTCGTTCTGTCATCCACGTATTGAAGGAGTACACCTCCAATGCCCTCGTTGATCACGTCGGTCTTAACCCCAAAGGATTTTTCCGGGTTGGGCAACTTAAAAATGGGGGCAGAAATGAACTTACTTTTGAGCTGATTAAAATGGGAAACAGCGACATCATTCCAACGTAAACGATCGGAGAAATTCTTTTCCTGAAGGGGGCATAGGGGGGCCGAAATTGCAGCGAAATTCGGAACAAATCGCTGATAGGGAGAAGCTGATCCTAGGATCGATCTTAATGGCTTCTTTGTAATCGGGAGGGGCATGTCGGCGATTGCCTTAATCTTGTTCTCGTGCGGACCTAACTTGTTTTGTCCTATTTTGAAACCCAAATATTTGATGGTTTCGTGGGCAAACTGGCATTTGCTGGGGCCAATGGTGAGGCCATTTTCACGCAGTTGCTCGAAAAGAGCTAATAGGGTGGGTAAATGGTGATTCCATTTAATTAGTTCTTGTAGCTGACTCTTCTGACGTGGTGTCAGCTGCGCGTCACTATCCAGGTCAGAGGGTTCCAAAGACTCGCCTGGTAGAAAAGGAGGAGGGTAATCGGCATCAGGTTGGATGCACACTGTCTGGATTACCTTAAGGGACTCCGCGGGGTAATCTTCTTCAAGCGCCGATGCTTCGTCCAGTGCTACGAAGGTATCTCCATGGGCGCGTTGGGGGTTCTTTTTTTCTTGGGGTCCAGGGACAGTCTCCGTGTCCTTGTCTGGGGCCTTATCACCTAAGGGTGTAAGTGATTCACACTCCTCTTTTGCCGTCCTAAAGTCCTGGTTAGGGGTCTCCGAGAAATCGGACGGTATCGGGGTTCTGATGGGGACGGGCTCCTGGGCTTCTTTCTTATCTCGGCCTTGAGGAAGGGCGGCCTGAAACACAGTGTCGAAACTTACTTGGGGGCTCTGTCCTATAAGTACGGAACCGAATTGTATGGGTGCTACAATGACTTCAGCCCAGCCATTATAATATTGACACTGCAGGTAACATCTAGCGACGGGGAATCGGTTCGCCCGCCCAAGTTGGTCATGTACCACCGCAAATTTTTCGTGGTTAGAGGCCACTGGGAGGAGTTCGTCGGACACGATGAAACACGTACATCCTGTGTCCCTGACGAGAGTCAATACTCGGCAGCTGTCCATGCTGCCCTCCTCATATTTCAAAGTTCCCGATGAACTTTTACCAAAAACAAAATTTACCTGGTGGCCTGACGGAGGGGGAGAAGTTTCTGCTTGGGTCTGCACCACCGGGGGAGCCGGGGTTGCATTAATCTGGTGAACTTGGTGGGCTGGTCCGCTTTTAAGCCTAGAATTTTGGGGGCAATTCCAGCTCATGTGGTTTTCTACACCACAGGTGAAGCATATGGTTGGTCGCTTCGGGAAGAGAGATGGAGGAGAAGTCTTAACGGGAGGTTTGGAGTCCCGTTGTTGGTTTTGGGGAAAGAAGTTTGGGGGTTTTACGGGGCTCGGAAACTTTGTCAGCTTTCCTGGGAAGGAGCGCGAGTCCGTCCTTCTTTCTTCTCGTTGGATTTCTTTTTCTCGTTCTTCTTGTTGTATTTTTCCTTCTCGTTCTTCTCGTTGGATTACTCTTTCCCGTTCCTCTCTTTCTCTTTCTTTTTCTACCTTTTTTCTTTGAACTTCTGCTTTAATCCGAGCTAATTCAATCTGAAGCTCAGCTTGTCTTATCCGTTCCTCTCTTTCTCTTTCTTCTCGTTGTATTTCTCTTTCACTTTCTTCTCGTTGTATTTTTCCTTCTCGTTCTTCTCGTTGGATTACTCTTTCTTCTCGTTGTATTTCTCTTTCTTCCTTTTTTCTTTGTTTTTCTCTTTCTTCCTCTTTTCTTTGCTCCTCTTGAATGTACTCAATTAGTTCTTTTCCGGAAAATCCCAAGGACTCTTCTTGCGCTTTAAAGATTTCAAACTGAGTCATCTTTGCACTTGGGGGCGCACTAGTCAACCAACTAAAATTCCTTGCAACAAGAATTATGCCTTTATAGAATTAGCCTACCTAAATATGGGCACTGACCTATTCGTACTTGGTTTCTCAATCTAAATAACCACTGACTAAAATCACAAAAAAACACAAACAAATTATTATAACCGTTCCTTGAGCTACTCCAGCTTCTTAAGTTTAAAAAAAAAGGGGATAGCAATCGGTAAAACAAAAGGGAACTACTATATTCTATTATTATAACGAATAACACTATGCTTTACTCGACTGAGACCAGTGTTTGCAAAGATATAGCGTTAAACCTTACACACCTGATACCAAATTTAAATAGTATATATATATATATATGTATATATATGTCGTAGAATGACTCCCGACGATACCATATATTACACTATTCGTTGAGGGAACTTCCTTAATTATCTTTAGAGTGCGTTTACTGTCTGGCGGCCGATATTATGTATCTTCAAAATGCTTAAGAAGTGGAACTGAGCTCAAGGATAATAATATTGCTATCATTAATAAAATAGAGTTTTATTAATAATAACTATAAACAATACACAAAAACGGAAAATATTGACATAAACAGAATGGAAAGGGTCGTGGAGACTCGGGCTAATCCAAGGATTTAAGGGATTAAAAAAGGTAAAACAAATATAGAGTTAAAGAGATGGGATGGTTCGATAAACAATTTAAAGCACAGGATAGAATTGACAAAAGGGATCAATACTCAAAGGTGAAGTTTGGCTTACGTAACTTTTGGCACTAGTGGTGCAGTGGAAGGTGGCGAAAAGGAGTTTCGGTCCGCTGGCGAGTTCCAGCCGAAGGGAAGGGGGATAAAAGGATCCTGACGAGGCGTCTTGGGAAGGAGAACCGTTTCTCGACGAACGGCTTGAAGAACAATGGCTGTTCTAGGTTGTTCTCTTCTGAACAAAGGGGGGGATGAGAACCGTCTCTTGTCTACGGGCTCAAGAATAATGGCTGTTCTAATGTTGTTCTCCTTTGAACAACAGGGGGGGTGAGAACCGTTTCTTGGCGAAGGGCTCAAAACGAACAATGGCTGTTCTAATGCTGTTCTCCTTGAACAACAGGGGGGGATGAGAACCGTTTCTTGGCGAAGGGCTCAAAACGAACAATGGCTGTTCTAATGCTGTTCTCCTTGAACAACAGGGGGGGGGGATGAGAACCGTTTCTTGGCGAAGGGCTCAAAACGAACAATGGCTGTTCTAATGCTGTTCTCCTTGAACAACAGGGGGGGGGGGCCTTGGGGACTTGGCGTCGGAAAGGCTCGAACCTTTGGCACTCAAGGAATATTGTCCTCCTTCTGGACAAGTGATGGTGAATCTCGAGGTCGAGGTCCCTTGGCGCACAAAGGGAGAGAGGGTCGTGGTGATGTTTCGCGACGAAAATCTGGATCTCCAATCTGATCTTAGTGGTAAAGTTTCCATATAAATAGCCAGGACATCTCCTTGGCGTGGGGGGGGGGGGGAAATGGAGTGAAAGCTTGGAGGGAACGCACAGCCGGGCCGGGGAACCATGCCTTATCTGTTCATAAGCCTAACTCGATCTGGCGAGGTCGTCGTATTGGGGCGAACGGGGGGACGATAACCTCCTTGTTTAAACATTGGCATCCGGTAGCTGAGATAAGACTCCAAGCCTCGAATCGAAGATGCACGTGGGCAGCATCGTGGTTTTAAATAATACGGGGTAGGGGTTGAAATTAAACGCAGCTTCAACACGTTCTATCACAGTCACCAATAACAAACACATCAGTTTGGCCATAATTGAATTTCAGGTTGTCCGGGATCGAGTCAATCTTGATGTCGTGTGTGGATTGTTCGATTTCATAGAACTTCAGAAAACGTGTTTGTAGAGAAGTAGATGCATATTTGTGTATCAATTGTATGGAAATATAAAGTTAGATCAAAGCAACGCCATAAAAATGCCGAGGGGAAGATTCTACGAAACCAGAGTAGACCCAGTAATGAAACTTTGGAACCCCATAATGCCCCCTTCTCCCCGCCCGTCTATACTCCCGAGGTGAATTAAATGATCACGTGATGATATAATACAAGCATGTGAAAATGAAGTTAGTAAAATTTAATTAACATTAATGAGATGAGAGTCGCCAGGAACTTTGCTCCACTTTATTCTTCTTCGTTCATTTCCTCTCTGTGAATTTGGTGTCGATGAACGAAATAGATTTCAGTTAGATTTATTTGAATTTAATTTCTAATTTATATAAGGATCATAAAATCAAAATAAGACACAATAAGTTAAATACCAGATGAAAGTTTGTGATTCTTAAAATAGGTGAGAGTCTCTTAATCGCTAGAAGAATGGGTGAGAAGTCCTCATGATGGCGGAATTGGAAATTCGCATTCCCTGAAGGTTGAATTAAGTTCTCAAAGGATATTCCGGAAGTAGGATAACATCAATTGAACTGGCGGATTTTAGATATGTGGTACATATTTCCAATTATATTACAATTGTTGTTCATTCTCTTCCATTTGGGTGGTATTATTTTTCTCAAACGCAACCAAAGGTGGTTAGCCTTATCTTGCATCGATGGTCAGGGCATTACAAAGAGTCAAGGCGATTCCGTGTTCCTAAGGGTAACTTACCAGAGAGGATGAAGAAAAGTCCCGCAACGAGCAGTAGGACGCGCCTCCGTTTTTGCAGGTAGCCGTATATAAGGAGGAATTCGGCGGTCATTAGCAGAGTCGCTGCCAAGAGGAAGAAAACCATCGACTGAAGAATGGCATCTGCAAAGAAGCACCACCTCAAATAAATCATCTTAAACATCATCCAACTAAATTTATGCCAGAAATAGTGGAATCCACTAAGAATTAAAGGGAATGGGATTGGTGAAGGAAAAAGAATCAGAACGAAAGACTAAAATAGTCTTCGAGATTAACAGATTGCAAACACTAAAGAGCATTGAATTTCTAAACATGGAAGCGATTTGCCGCAGTAAATGAGAGAAAATGTTTAGTATCAAATTAAAGTGTCGCTTGCTGGATCTCTCTTTTGGGTGCACCCATAATTCCACGCAGCGTGATGGATCACTTCTGCTGGATACTATTGCGCGACATCCGAGAGGAAAAGTATGCTATATCATTAAAACTTCCTACTTCTGACTGTCTGTAGTACTATTATGTGTTTATATGCTTATATCCAAGTAATAGTAAAATTTAATTCCGTCAGTGTTCTTCGTCTATGTTTTGTTTCGTTCTGTATTATGTTATTTTAATATATGAAATAACCACATTATATTATAAATATATGCATTATAATAAAAAATTGGGATATGTGAAAGCAAAAAAAAACAAACTCGATGTGATAGGTCAAAAGGGTAGAAAAATTTGAATTATACTTATGAAAATTAGTCAAAAGCACCTATTTCCATGCTTGCCTAAGAATCCTTAAGTAAATCAATTATATTAATTCGTAGATTGCCATTAACTGGGACACGTATTAAAATGGAAAAAAATTATCTTTTAAAATTACTGGAACAAGAGCGATCCTTTATGAGAGTCAAGGCATAAATGTCACATTCTTAAGGATTCGAAGCGAAAACAAAAAATGAAGTTCACATTCAAATTCAAGACATCGGAAAATATCTTAGGAAAATAATATAAATACGAGTCTGTATCAGCCGATGAACGTGGAGATTGTATTCAATGTGACTACTTAGAGGTTGGTTACATTTCGGTTGCAAGCATATATGAATGCATATTGCACGCTACCTCTTTACAAAATATTGCCCAGACGGCGATAAAAAAAACATTTCAAGAATCTGACCTAATTTCACACAACTAATGTTGTTGCTGAAAAGAGACGTTTTTCACTGATTCGTGTTCCCAAGGTTATTGTCTTTCGTAGGTTTAAAATGGCGTGTTAACTATAGAAAATTATTAAACCATGCAAATTTAATTAGCACTACAACTTGTTAATTTCCTTTGTGATTAAGATAATAAGAGAAGTTTAAGATGTTTGAAAGAGTGCGAATAAATGGCAGAAGAAATTAATTAGAGTCTATTTTTATTGTTTTCTAAATGCTTGGATTTTGCTACGAATTCTTTGAAGGGAGGATTAGCGAGTTAGAGAAAGTGGATTAACTATAAACAAACACAACGAGAAGAGTGACAAGCTGTTTACTGCGCAATTACAATTCAAACAATGGGAGTGAAACAGAGACTGAGAATTGGCTCTATACAAGATAGCGTTTAGTCGCTCATCAATTGACATTACAGATGGAGGTACGAATTTTCCGGCCGGATTTAAATTGGGATTTTAAATATAGATTTATGTAACTGCTATGAGAAAGATCGCTTTGATATTCTGTGGAATTCTAAAGCATGCAAGACCATTCAAAATTAAGTATACCACTCACATGGGACTGATGATGATGAGTCTTTGATATCTGAAACGTAGTCTCTCTCGGAAAATATGTCGATTTTTGAGCATTTGAAATACAATTGCCCGGCTGAGAAGAAAACTAATGTTAATCGTTGGAAATTCCTTATGAGAATGACTATACTATTACATTTTCATTAGTTTATAAATTTTTTTAGAAAAAGAAGTAAAACCCATTTTAATTAACAAAAAAATACATTCAGCAAAATAGTTTCCATCCTTATTGCCAATGTTCTCCTATGGTTCAACTAAACAAGACAACCTTCTTGAAGGAGTCACTCGGATTTGATGGAATTATGATTCGATATCCCTTTACCACTTATATAAAAGACTTTGCCATTAAATTTATGTAGTTGTAAGTTAAATGAATGGTAATGAGATGGTGAAATGTCCGGGAAATATGGTGGATGGGGCCAAACTTAAATTTAATTTATTCTTTGGTCAAACATGTCACTCGTGGGGTGAAATGTCAAGAAAGAGGATGACAACCCTTTCGGTTGACCAGTGAAGGGTGGATTTTGTTCAAGAGCTTCATTTAAAATGCAATTGTTGAATATAATTTAGGAAAGAAAGCAAGTAATATTCACACGTTGTAAAAGTTGTCCTTCAAAAAGTTCATGTAGCACCCAAACACTATTTTATAGTTTAAAGGAGGCCTAAGCATTGCCTCCTTTTCACTTTTTTTCGTGGCTCATTCTTACATCATTGATTCTTCATCATCCATTGAATTTATGTTGCGCTGATATCAATTTCTCAAGAAACACTCCGGTGGTTTAGTTTGGGTGGAGCTATCAATCAGCACAAACAGTTGCCTCCACGTTCGCTTCTGATTCAACCGATTTGGGTTGACTTTTGAATCATGGACAACATAAATGAACTTAAAGGGAATGTTTATGCGTTGGGGAGGAGAATAGTTCCGTCATGTTGCTTTAAATTTCCACGAACCTCTTAAGGAATTTCTTGCCAAGCTTCCATTTTGCTCTTCTCTACTTGTGTATGGAGAGTGACATGGGATAATGATAGGTTAGAGACATAACTGTGATATTAATTCTCAGGAAATCAACATATGGATTGATATCAAAATCATGGATGATTAAGAGAAATATAAAAAGTGTGTGGCTCAATTTAATAAGAACAGCATGCATTCAATTTATTTGCACAGTGGAAGTCGGTTAAGATTAAGATACATATCTAAAGGTCATTTATGTTTATCCTCCACATACTTCGTTTCGAGAGAAAACTAAAACATTCATATAATAATCTGTGTGAATGATTTACTCATCCTCATTTGCATCAATTACGCCCATCCAGCATGAAGGCCGTAAACTAATTTTACCATTTCAACCAAACCATCACTCTTCTACAATATGTCCGTCAAATTCCCCTTCAACTATATACATACACCCTATTTGCTCTGCTATCTTCATTTATCATTTTCTTGAGAAAGAATGAATCAGGCTTCCACATTTTTAAACTCTCAAATCAATTGCCATCCACAACTTCTGACCCGAAACACTGTTTTGACTTACGATTCGTTTCACATATATTAAATAAGCCGGCGTATGTCTTCTTGACGATGAATTCCCGCTTTGCGGAAAGCTCTGCGGTGGTTGCG
This sequence comes from Ceratothoa steindachneri, assembly GCA_963969495.1. NCBI lineage: Eukaryota > Metazoa > Arthropoda > Malacostraca > Isopoda > Cymothoidae > Ceratothoa > Ceratothoa steindachneri. The sequence continues at coordinate 135,110,656 of OZ018329.1, read as the reverse complement.
TTTAGGATTCTCTCTTCCATGTGGATCCACTCGCGCCCGCACAGGGCGGCCAGCAGAGAGAGGCCACTCACGCAAGCAGCAGCTGGCGTGAAGAACCACAACAACCGCCCTCTGGCGTTCATCTGGAAAGTAGAAAAACAGCATCACATAACACTTCTTTGAAAATTGCTGCATTCGCGTTTACTTTCAAAGAGGAATCCATTTTCGGAATTGCAGTCTGAAACAGTGTTTCCTTTTTCTAAAAGGTGGAGAAGCAAACAAATCAGTTTATTAAAAGTTATTTGGGTCATAGTTCTGCAGAAAGATGGGTTCAAATTGAAATTTGATTTATTTTTCGGGTTCTTTGGTGTTCTCGTATAAGGTACAACATAGAGAGAGAGCTGAAGATGTCTGATGCAGAATTAAAACGTCACAAAGACCGCCAAGTGTATTTTAAAGAAATATAAAACTAATTTAAACTATGAAAAGATAATATGGTGCGCCCTTATAGGAAACACTACTTGGAAGGGTAGTGGTTATATGGATTGAATGTGTGCGTTGAGGAAGTTGGCTAAAAAACAAATAGGGGTAAGATGTAAGAAAGATTTATATGTGGATAGAGCGTAAAATCAAGTTTACATGGAAGCACATTGACAGTTTCAATAAATATAGGGAATCTGGGATGAAATCTTTTATGGTATGTAAAGTAATTAATTTTATAAGGTAATTATTATTTTTATACTTTATAATTAACTCTATTACCTAAAGTGCTTTCAACGACTTGCTAAAGTAAATAATTCCAGATCTGATTAAATTTGGACGATAAAAATTTGTGTTATTAAAATGTGAAATAATTGCAGATATTCCTTTTCCTGGCCACTCAGTTATTAAACTTAAATAGCAACTTGTACTAGTACTAGTACTAGTCGAGAAAGTAGAGATGAACAAATGTTGATTCTTTGTTGCAAGTTTACCTATGCTAGGTCGTGAAGAATCCATTGCACAATTCGTAAAATCTGGCCTATTTCCTCTAAATGACGATGCATTGTTGAAGAGTTACATTCGAAAATTCTTCCACCGTTATTTTGAAAACATCGAGATCAAATTCAACATGGCGGCCAGAACGGGGTTCATCTTTGATACTAACATTTACCCAGCGAAAACTCTGAAACCATCTTTGTCATTGGATCGCACTACTTATTTCTTCACCGTGTACTTGACACAAACTTTCTCCTCTACGCCACCTCCTCATTCATGCCGAGGAAATCCCCAGCAGCTCAAACTGATCTGGAGGTTCCCCAGCATTTATGCACGCAGGCCCAACTGAGAAGTTCAAGTTTGAGGGGCAGCAGCTGCGGTCTTCTTCTTTGTTCAAGATGCCCGTGGGAGGGTTCCCGCTCACCATGATTTCTTGGGTCTTTATGCCACTGCTCTCTCTTGCTTTACTTTCCTTAAACCAGTTTACGCGGCCACACTTCCTACACACATTGTGGTCAGCCTAATCATCTCCTGCTTCTACAATCTTTACCAAATTCCCTTTGGCTTTTCTTCCTTAACCGTCACTACCTCGTGTCCACTTAAACCGACCACTATTCGCTGTCACAAGTCACATCACTCCTGGAGGTATGTACTCATCCATCATATATGTAGGTCATTAATTGTCCATCCGTGTCAGTCCTCCTAAGCGTCATTCCCACTGTAAATTTACACTGGTCATCTCCTTGTCAATATTCCCACCAAAACGATCTCCCCCCATCATATGGCCAGGGACAGTGTGACATTGGCGGAGATACAAGAACTTCGCCTCCCATAATTCTAGACCCACCCACCATTCTGCTCAGTCTAGGAACCAATGGAATACCTCTATATGTCCTGCTTGATCCTTCCCTTCTTCGATTTGTCTAGAAACTCCTTTCTCATACCCTTGAAACTCCCTAGCACCAAGTCGCATCAGTAGAACTTATTTCTAAGCCCCTCCCCAAAGTTCTGTCCTCAGATCACTCCCCAAATTCTCACGCCACAGTCAGTTCCTTAATCCCTACCCTCCCGCAAGCCTCCCAAAAAGTTCAGACACCTAATTTTCCTTCTAAAACTCCCACCATATAATACCGTCATCCGCAAGATTCTCCCCCATGGTCCACAACCATTCACTTCCTCAAGCAGTCACCTATCACTAATGTCCCTTTCACTACACAATTAGTCTAAATTCTTAAATCCCCACTCAACCCCTGAATCTAAGCCGCCCCGTCCTCCCCAAACCTGCTTTGTCCTTCTTTTAATCAAGAAATGCAGATTCTCGTACATTTCGTGATATTACCCTGGCCTTCCATCTCCCAACACCCCTGGCCTATCGCGGTCCCTGGGGATAAAACCGTAACTCTTATTTCCCATTCACCTGTTTCTTATTTGTCTCTCTTGTAGTATCCCATTGATATTGTCGTGGTTTAACTGGTAAAATGGAGAGCATTACATTTTTTAAAACTTTCTATTGAGTGTCTTTCATGAAGCGCTCTTTGTCTTGTCTTGGAAGGATAGTACTGCTTTTCCGGTCAATATAAATGCACCCGACCGTCTTTCTCCGAGTTCTATTCATAATTTGATTCTCAAACTCTCTCGACCATTTATTCATGCAGGAAACTTCAACAGCAAAGACCAAACCTGTGGCAAGTGTTCTTCGACTTTACTAACGCCCAATCTCCCATCTCTCATTCATGAGAAATCATTCCCAAGTCCTAACTCCGTCTCTCTCACTTATCTCCAGCATAACACTGACAACTACTCTATTTATTTCTATCTCGTCTTTAATGAAGAGGTACTGGATGTCTCTTGAACCAATTACTCTGCCGCCATGACACCCCTCTCGAAATTATGACTTTCTATCATTTAAAGTAACTCTTGACCTTATTAACTCTCATATTCAAACCTGCTACACTTCTATCCTCAGTCTTCCGGCATAAGTTTACTCATGCGTGATTCTTTTTTGGTCTTTCTGACAATTTGCTTTATCTTGTTTGGATGAAAAAATAGATAAATATCTAAAATTTTCTGCTTCCTTCGAATTCCCCCATTGTGTTTGTGTGTACCTCATTCACCTCCTATGAACCTCGATACCGAATGACTATTAATTCCGCAGAGTCATACCGCGTATCTCTTGCATTTGGAATGAAAACGTGTACTTGCTATTATTACTAGTAGTATTTTCATTTTTATTATTACCATCATCATCATCGATAAATAATTTAAATCATATTTATATAACAGCCAGAGTTTGTACAATATGGATTGCAATCCCCCTCGAATAATGTGTTGATATTTTGGGAATCGGAATTCGAACTATTATGCAATAACCACACACTGTCCTCTATTGACAGATAGCTTTAAACTTTAAAATAAATAAATGTTAATTTTCTATTTTATTTATGGGCAGTTGTTCCAATTTACCTTTGGGTCGTGAATTCCAATAATTAAAGAAAGGTCTCGAAACAAAGGGAGGTTTTATAATTTGACCAAATTTACTTGAAATTTCATAAAACGATTTTTCGTTGATTTCTCAAAATCTCTCCTTTTCCATTTTCCTTAAGTCTGACCTTCTTTAGTTGAGTTCTTCTCTCTCCTCAATTTACTTAAAATTTGTCTGGATGATGAACGCGCAATACTGAAAATTTAACCTTAATGAATTGTTACTCTAATTCCTATGAAACAGTTTTTGGCAATGGAGATTATTTTCTAGTTAAGATGTAAAAATATATTCTTGAGGTGATGACTAATTGATCCATAGCTTCCATTATCATGCCCTTAAGGAATTTAAAAATTCTCACTGTGGATATGTAAAATTGCAAAAAAATAAAATTTACCATTAAGCTATCGCAACCTGTGCGGACTCGATTTCTTTTCAACGCACTGGCACAATTCTTTTTCTCTTATAACCAATTATAATAATTTTTATTTTTATTTACTTACGCACCCATCTAATAATTTTAGTGCCTAACCCCATTGCTGTTCGTGATCTATTTTATCTCCATCCAAGTATTTTTCAGCTCTTCTTCATCAAGTCTCTCATCAGCTCGAAAGAAAAAGAAGCCTCTTTTCTAAACATTTTTGTACAATATTTTTCCTTTCATTTACTCGCATAATCTTTCTTCACAGATAACTGTAATCGTATTTCCAGAAATCGGATTCGGCATAAATGTATTGAAATTATAAGAAATAGCAATGGGACGATACAAAAATATATTCTGATTCCGATGACAGAAGAAGAATACCATATTTATTTAGCTATGGATTATTATTATTTTTGTATTGTAATTTTTCATCAGAATCATATTCGCTTTTCACATAAATTATAAGTTGTAGATATGTCCTTTAATATATGTATTTTCTTCACACTTAGTGTGTTGGGTAAGATTGACCTTGGGGGACAAAAAATCAAACTAACAAAAATATTAGGATAAAATGCGAAGAAAACACACCAGAATCCCCATATTTAATCTCTCGCATTACTTCAACCTCTTCTCATTAAGGTCTATGGATGATGTTTTAAATAAATTCGTAATTACTCTTTTAAATATTAAATAGCTTAGAATATGAAAGAATATTAACATTACTTGAATTAATTCCAAATAGCCGAAGGCTAAATTTACCTGGCACTTGGAAATATCTTTCTGTCCTTGAGAAAATCGGTGAACAAGAAAACGTTCCAATCTAAGTGAACATCTACATATATATGATAGCCAATAATACTGGTAGTTAAGCATTGGTTTTATTTAAATATGCCCATCTGGCAACGCCTAAAATGTCCAAAGGTACTATTAAGATTTAAAAAAAACCCAATAAACCAAAAAAACACTAAAAAGAAAAAAAACACTATGAAAGAAAGTACATTCTCAGGGGCGGGAGGCAGTCCCGCGTTCCATGAGCAGCCGAGCATGAATCCAACACATAAAAGATTCAAAACAATGAAGTAGGTCAACCTCCACAATCGGGAATGCATGACCCAGTCTCGGGCACAAGGATCAAGTTGAAGCGACCACGTTCGTCCATGTACCACAACAGTTAATACGCCGATGGTTCCTCAAACTAAGACATTCGGCATGAATGTCCTTAAAAGTCTGGGAGATCAACCGATCTCCGCAGTAATGTGTAGGGGGCGCTCCATTTGGTTGCCCTGGGTTCGGCGATGATTCACGACGTGAATGAGACAAAAGATTTCCTGAAGCCATCGGGCATAAAGGGGTAGGTCGGAAGAAATTGTCGCCACCTGATTGCTCCATAAGCTTCAGGGTTGTGAAAATCAAAAGACTGGTTCTTGTGTCCAGTCCTTACAGACTCTTTTGGTTTCTCATCAGGGCGCTCATTGCCCGCAATCGCTACATGTTTAAGAACCGAGCAGCGGACACTCTCGATCTCATCTTGGTTCAGAGCAGGTGTTGCCTCATGAATACTTCTAACCAAATAGTATAGGGAATCTAAATCCTCAACCTTAAAGACAGATGCACCACCCGGTAAGATCCTCGCCAATTTCAAACCTAAGGGAGATGGCGTTAAAGCCGAACTCCTCCTCGGATCTTGATCTATCAGTGTAAGCTGCCACAGTGCCACTATGATACGCCGTTTATTCAATATAATTCAACGCAGTACTCCAAGCGTTGTAGAAGCTTTTTGAGAAAGAGCGTATAGACAAACATTCACAAGTGCTGCTTTCCAGGATGGCATCCTCGGCAGAACCAGAGGTGAAACCGGCCCTAGAGATACATCTCTTTCTCGAAAGAGGTCACTTGCCATAAACTTAAAGGCTTATGGTATAATTGAGGTTTCACGAATAAATAGGCCTGGGCAGGTGATAAAATAATAGAGGTTGATGAATGAAGGAGACGATGGGCTAGCGAGTATAAGTGCCTAGTGCACTGTGTACTGAGCAGAGCAAGGAGTTTCTCAGCAGCTTTGACAAAAAGGCTTGTTATAAGGAGGGTGGGCAAAACACGGTCACTAAACGGGGCCAGTGTGCTGGTCCCCTGAAGATCACTGAGCGAAGAATGTCCATGTCATGGGTGCAAGTGAATAACTCTCCAAATATCGGCCTACCAGATGAAGTGTTTGTCAAAAACAAGAACAAGGAAAAGGTGCTACTCTACCATATCCATGTAATCCACATTCAGAATAAAGTCTGTTATGGGATAAAGCATGAATGGTGACTTAATTACCAAAAGAGATCGAAAAAGCGTCTACGTAGAGAGTAGCAAGAAGGTATTCTGTCACCAAGGATTTAGTTGTTTTTTTTTTTAACTAAATCGCCAATATGGCGACTGCCTTCGAGGAGATAAGTCCCTAAATACAAAGAGAGTGAGACTGAAGACTTTTTTCCTCCTTGTTTCCCTCTTCCTGCTTTTTTGGACTGAAAATAACTCCTGCACTACCTACGTGGAATTGATCCGTTTGAAGAGACTCAGATGTGAAAATTAGAAGGTGCACCATCACTCCAATCCACTGGAGGTTCTTCATGAAAGCGTATCCTCTTAGGGTATCAGGGCAGTTTACATATTAAAAAGGTAAAACAGTAGCGCAATGATGTGCACAAAGAAAGGCCTCACATATAGCATTTTTTTGTCTTAGCAGAGTATCCGACATGAAGTGAGAGTTGCAAAGGTCGAACTGTACAGGAGACAAAAAATAAGCTCATTAACATTTGCCAAGTTTTCCATTAAGTTGCACAGTCAGAATATATAGGTAATTGGGCGAAAATCAGCCAAGGCACACTCGTCTCTACTCATTTTTCGCAAAGCAAACACGTTAACTATTAGCCAGATCCTGTTGCACAGAGCTCACTTAACGCATATGGTTAGAACAGCCGTTTAAGGATTCCCCTTCTCGAGAAGTAAATTCCAATCGATGTCTTTCAGTCAGGCCAAGAAGATTTCTAAATCTGGCTGAGCAGCATCTTCAGTAGAGAAAATGGAGAAAACTGTTGCAACGAAATTTTTCCCGCACGCATGGTGCGAGATTGCAGTCTCTTGCTTCTGTAGGACATAAAGAATGGTCCTGCGAAAACGTCTCTCAGTTCGTTGTGATAAAGTTGTGATGGGGTCAATATATTAATTGAAGACAATCATATTAACCTAAAAAGAGCAGAAGGCGAGTTTTACGCTCGACAAAGCTACAAGGAAATGAACGGCGTTCAAAAAGCCTAGATGTTCTGAGAATACTAGTCAGACCTACGGCGATGAAGGTATAGGAGTAGAACTCAACGGCCTCATTAACCGATCTAAACTCCTCGAGTGAGATAGAAAATTCAGTCAATTCCTTAAATTCGGATAACCACACCGACTCCAAACAGCAGTTAGGTTGTTGTTTCCCATGCTGCAACAGTCCAATGGAAAGAAATTTGGATAGAAAATTGATCTCTCCCATAGAATCAGGGTGTGCCCTTGGAGAGCAGAGGGATTTAGATATACACATGAAATTGAAGCGCTTCTCGAACAGTGATGAGTGAATTCATCCGGATTGAAGAAACCGATCTCCATCTCTTCGATCATATCGGCAAAGAGCTGGCACAGGAGATTGATTGTATCGTCCCTATTGATATCGTGCCTACCATGCTGATTCCCCAGGAGTAGGAAGGTCCTCGTCATCTCTGCAAATTCATATTTTCGTCTCTCAGAGGGACCGCCGTATCCAGACGTGCCAGCCTAAGCCTGCTCCTTCTCCAAAAGGTAGCAGGACCTGTCTGACTTGGCGGCCAAATTTGAAAAAACAGGGCCTTCCTCTCCGTTTAAACCCCCACCCCAGTTTGAGATGGTAATGTGAATAGACTCTTGCCCGTGGTGATGTAGCAGCTGCCCATATAATGTGCATTTCTACAAAAGTAATATGAAAAATGCAAATTCTCTTAACATATATCCGTAAGTAAATGTAAGAAATGTCTCACGCAGAAGCCTAAATACGAGACCAGCGAATCACGTGATGCCTCTTATCCAATAGTAATTGAGATTTTGAAGGACACGAGTAGCGTCTTTTTGAAAGGTTGGAGCGAAAGGTTTCCAGCTAGACTATAGTGTGTGTTAATTATATATATTCATATTCCATTCTTATCAGTGTTACTAAATATAAATTCATTATTATTATTACAAAATAAATATGTTCTTTAGTCCACCATTTTACCCATTCCTTCAGAATCCTTTGTCATAGCTATTTATAGGACTGTAAGGGAATGGTCACTTCCCCCCCCCCTCGTTCACTCTTGGTGCAGTTCCAAGGCGGTCACCGCAAAGACATCCGGCCGAAGGCATCGGCGGGTCCCGCGTGACCGCAGCACTGCCCCAGACCGTGCCATGAAAGAGGTCACCCCCCCCATCGTTCACTCGTGATGCAGTCCCAAGGCGGTGGTTACCGCAAGGACATCCGCCCCAGGCATCGGCGAGTCGAAAGTTTGACCAGAGGGTGGCATAACTCGTTGCCATGTAAGACCCTAAAGGTCAAAAAGGTAAGATCTCCCCCCAGGAGAGTGAGATCCAGTTTCAGGTCGAACAAAGAAATTGGAGACGGTTTTCTCCCAACCTCGATGGCTAACGAGGAGCCGATGTTTGACTTCGTGGGAAAGACCGTTTGGAAAAGGAACTCTCCTGGGGCCGTCCTCAAGCTCCCCCCCTTACCACCCCCAGTGGGGGTGCGAGGTATAAATGAGGAACTCTGAGGAAAATCGGGGTAGTATACGTCAGGCCAGGTGACGAAGTCCTCGGTTCCAAAACCGGGCTACCTTAGACTGGATAGGTAGTATACGTCAGGCCAGGTGACGAAGTCCTCGGTTCCCAAAACCGGGCTACCTTAGACTGGATTGGTAGTATACGTCAGTCTCTAGGTGACGAAGTCCTCGGATCCCCAACCGAGCTACCGAGACTGGAGAGGTAGTTTACTTGTGTCGCCAGACCAAGAAGCACCCTGCAAGAGAGGCAGGGCTACCTACCTTAAGGGACTAAGAAAAAGCTCATCCTTGAGCTAAGTCCCTGGTTGTCAAACCAAACAATAAGTGAACTTTGGTAAGTTCGACTTACTCTCGCCAGAGAGATTCCTCATATCCTGGTGCACATTAAACACCAGAGGTATTCCTCGTCTTTGAGGAATTAAGAAGAAGAAGGAAAAGGCTCCCCCTCGAGCCCGTTATTCGGTGGCCACACCAAACTGTAAGTAACTTATTCTCGCCAGAGAAACCCCCCTCCGTCATCCTCGCCCGTGAAGAAGACCCTCCCCGAGTTCAGTCCTCGTCCATAAGGAAATTAGTAACGAAGGAAAAGCTCCTCCTCGAGCTCGTTACTCGGTGATCACACCGCACTCCAAGTAAGCTTGATTCAAGAACCAAGTTCAACTCACTCTCGCCAGAGAGACCACGACTACCTGGGTGTTGCATAGAGCACCGTATTGATTCTCGTCCTTGAAGAATCCCCCCCCCCCGGAAGAACGTGTGGACCCCCCAGCTGCTACCCTCGCCAAGACGACCGTGGAATTCCGCCCATCTACACGCGTCAAGTGTAAATATTTCTGAGGCCCTTTAAACTCCACGAGTCCGTAAGCCTAATTCTAATATTATTGTTTTGTCTAGAGAAAACGTGAACTTAATTTTGTGGGTCAACTAATTTAATTAATTCTTGTTTATAATAATATTTAGAGTATTGCTGTAGTTAAAGTATAAAGGTTGTGTATTCAATGGTTAAAGATAAAATATAAGTTTATTTTGGGATTAATGTTCGTTTCTCTTATATATATCCTTACGTGTTGCACAACAGCTCTGTTCTTTAAGATATTCCGATATCAAAGTATATTAGACAACTCTTAGCACTCTTAGAGACTAGAACAAAAAGGAGGGGCATTCTACGACACTAAACAAAAGAGGTGTCAGGTAAGTAGGGTTCTTATCAGAAAGAATTCTACGACATATAATTAAAGTGGTGTCAGGTTTTGTAGGTTATTATTAGAAAGAACCCAGCAGTGTCTAATTAGGAAAGAGCCAACACGTAAAGGAAGATCAGGAATAAGAGAATAATTGACGAGAGGAAAATTGGTAGAGTTAGGGGTGGTAACAATATAAAGGTAATTGGTAGGTCAAGTGGTAAATTTGAGGTCGGGAGTGATATTTCAATCAGCATAGTAGTGGGATTAAGGGTTATTTATGCTGAGCGCTACCTGGTGAGTGGCGGCATAATTATCTGAAAATACAGAAAGGAAAAATCGACGGACCAACACGAAATGGATCCAGTCAAAAGATTTTACCAACAAGCCCAAAGTCTGGGACTTGAAGGCACAGAAATGCATGACTACGTCATGGCAGAATTAAGAATTGATTGTGTAGAAGAAGAAAGAATTTGGGATATAGAAAAGGAACAAGAATTAATAAAGTTTGAGAGAGAAAAAGAGGATATAATAAGAGAGGATACAAGAGAACGTGAATTAATGGAAATATGGATGAACCGGAATAGTGAAGAATCCCGAATACAGCGGAAAATAGAAACAGAGGAAAGAAGAATGCTGAGAGGAGGTAAAACAAGCGAAAGAATAATACTGTTGAAAAGAGAAGCACGAGAATTCAGAATAAGGATAGAAATGGAAGATGAAGAAAGAAGACTAAAGATAAAGCTGGAAGATGAAGAAAGAAGAACTCGACGGGAAAACGAAATAGCGAAAGCAGAACAAGAAGCCGAGGAAAGGAGAATGCAGATGGAAAAAGAGTCAAAAGAGAGGAGAATAAAGATTAAAAAAGAAATAGATGAAAGGAGAATGAAGAGGGAAATAGAACGTGCTCAAGCGGAAAGAGAAGAGAGAGAAGAAAAGGAAAGATTGCTCGCACTCGAAAGAGCACCTATCGAGAATCTCATAGAGGCCGAGGAAGTTGGAGCCCGGCCTGGACCTAAGAAAGGACCATCGAGGGAAACCCAGCCAATTGGGGTAACGATGGAAGAAGTAGGAAGTAGGGATGAGGTACCAGCAGGAGTACCTAAGGTAGAACCTACGAGGAGAACCCAGCCAAATGGGGTTATCAGGGAAGAAGAAGAAGGGAGAGTAGAGGTACGAGCATGTGTACCTGAGGAACTACCGGCCAAGAGAATCGAGTCAAATGAGTTGACAAGGAAGGAGGAAAGAGGTGCTATTGCAATACCTTCAGGTAAGACTAGTCAAATGGTAGACGCGGATGAGTATCCCCTACTCCTAGTAGTCTCCTTCCCGAACGGAACGTCCACGGAGTTACCGCTAAATCGCCAAGTCGTAGTGAGCGCCAAGCCCATTAACGACCTCGCTGGGAAAAGTTTTCTCGATCCCCAAAGATCGAACCCAGACACGATCTTCCCGTGTACCTGGTTAAAGGAAAGCTATGGGACCTACGCTCCCATCAATTATGCCCCGCTACAACAGGCCGCTCAAGCCTTAATGTTCAATTTAAAGGTAGTCAAGTACCATAATATGAGTAAGTCGGGTAGGTTGAAATACCACTACCATTTAGTAACATACTTGGGTAGACTCAATAACCAGGACGGCCGACTCAGGCGCGGTAGAATAATGGTCACAGAGCACCATTTTAGTATTAGCTACCTCAAAGGAGCCGATAAAGGACAGCTGCTCTATAGGCGGAGACGAAATACCATTGAGGGTTATTTCAGCACCTAATGAGCGTGAAACCATGTTTTCAGTTGTTGTTCGTGTAAATATTTATCGGTAGGAATTAAGTTCTCAAAAACTTAGAAATGTAAGGAAGTAGCTTGTTTTGTTGTTTTTTTTTATGGGTAATCGATGAATTAAGGTTTTGTTATGTTCATGTAAAATTGTAAATCGAGTGTCTAGCTCGACACATTGCCTGTGTAAACGCGCGCGTGGGCGCTCATATGTAAGGAAACTTAATGTAAGGGAGGGCTCAAAGAAATACAACTTTGCTAAGCTCGACTAGGTTGAGTAAGTTGTTTTGAGTTCCCGGGAGCATCCCCCGCCCCCCCCATTATTTTCTTCGGTGGGAGGTGTGTAAGGGAATGGTCACTTCCCCCCCCCCTCGTTCACTCTTGGTGCAGTTCCAAGGCGGTCACCGCAAAGACATCCGGCCGAAGGCATCGGCGGGTCCCGCGTGACCGCAGCACTGCCCCAGACCGTGCCATGAAAGAGGTCACCCCCCCCATCGTTCACTCGTGATGCAGTCCCAAGGCGGTGGTTACCGCAAGGACATCCGCCCCAGGCATCGGCGAGTCGAAAGTTTGACCAGAGGGTGGCATAACTCGTTGCCATGTAAGACCCTAAAGGTCAAAAAGGTAAGATCTCCCCCCAGGAGAGTGAGATCCAGTTTCAGGTCGAACAAAGAAATTGGAGACGGTTTTCTCCCAACCTCGATGGCTAACGAGGAGCCGATGTTTGACTTCGTGGGAAAGACCGTTTGGAAAAGGAACTCTCCTGGGGCCGTCCTCAAGCTCCCCCCCCTTACCACCCCCAGTGGGGGTGCGAGGTATAAATGAGGAACTCTGAGGAAAATCGGGGTAGTATACGTCAGGCCAGGTGACGAAGTCCTCGGTTCCAAAACCGGGCTACCTTAGACTGGATAGGTAGTATACGTCAGGCCAGGTGACGAAGTCCTCGGTTCCCAAAACCGGGCTACCTTAGACTGGATTGGTAGTATACGTCAGTCTCTAGGTGACGAAGTCCTCGGATCCCCAACCGAGCTACCGAGACTGGAGAGGTAGTTTACTTGTGTCGCCAGACCAAGAAGCACCCTGCAAGAGAGGCAGGGCTACCTACCTTAAGGGACTAAGAAAAAGCTCATCCTTGAGCTAAGTCCCTGGTTGTCAAACCAAACAATAAGTGAACTTTGGTAAGTTCGACTTACTCTCGCCAGAGAGATTCCTCATATCCTGGTGCACATTAAACACCAGAGGTATTCCTCGTCTTTGAGGAATTAAGAAGAAGAAGGAAAAGGCTCCCCCTCGAGCCCGTTATTCGGTGGCCACACCAAACTGTAAGTAACTTATTCTCGCCAGAGAAACCCCCCTCCGTCATCCTCGCCCGTGAAGAAGACCCTCCCCGAGTTCAGTCCTCGTCCATAAGGAAATTAGTAACGAAGGAAAAGCTCCTCCTCGAGCTCGTTACTCGGTGATCACACCGCACTCCAAGTAAGCTTGATTCAAGAACCAAGTTCAACTCACTCTCGCCAGAGAGACCACGACTACCTGGGTGTTGCATAGAGCACCGTATTGATTCTCGTCCTTGAAGAATCCCCCCCCCCCCGGAAGAACGTGTGGACCCCCCAGCTGCTACCCTCGCCAAGACGACCGTGGAATTCCGCCCATCTACACGCGTCAAGTGTAAATATTTCTGAGGCCCTTTAAACTCCACGAGTCCGTAAGCCTAATTCTAATATTATTGTTTTGTCTAGAGAAAACGTGAACTTAATTTTGTGGGTCAACTAATTTAATTAATTCTTGTTTATAATAATATTTAGAGTATTGCTGTAGTTAAAGTATAAAGGTTGTGTATTCAATGGTTAAAGATAAAATATAAGTTTATTTTGGGATTAATGTTCGTTTCTCTTATATATATCCTTACGTGTTGCACAACAGCTCTGTTCTTTAAGATATTCCGATATCAAAGTATATTAGACAACTCTTAGCACTCTTAGAGACTAGAACAAAAAGGAGGGGCATTCTACGACACTAAACAAAAGAGGTGTCAGGTAAGTAGGGTTCTTATCAGAAAGAATTCTACGACAAGGACGATTCGGATATATTTTACTCTCTCTCTCTCTCTCTCTCTCTCTATATATATATATATATATATATATATATATATATATATATATATATATATATATATTAATATATATATATATATATATATATATATATATATATATATATATATATATATATATATATATATATATATATATATATATATTTCGCTCAACCTTGGTTTTAGTATAATTATTATTATTAGCTATATATTTTCCTCTCTGTCTTTGTTGTACATCGTTTGCTCATCAACCCTTGTTTTGTTGTTAGTATTATTCATATTAACTTTTTCCCATTTTGAAATAAATAAAAATAAGTTTTATAAGCCTCGCTGTTATTGCGCATACCTAAAATCTAAAACGGAATAATTTTCAAACTCTCTCTTTCATCTTCAACTATATTAATGCAGAATATAGTTAGCTATCTAGGCAGGCTAACGTCCTAAATACCCTGTGGTAAAAGTGATTCCTTGGACAACACCTTGCTTTCAGTGGCAAGAGCATCCTGGGATTCACACTGGCTTGGGAAAGTGATCTTCTTCTAGCCATCTTCCAGACGGTGTTGTCGGACGAGGGGATCCTAAAAGGCATCAACAGAACCATGGCGTAGTGGCTAAACACATTATTTGCGTCCTTTAAGCTGAACTCATCGGGATATAAAGGGAATGGGGCAGGGACGCCTTCACCAAACATGGACAAGAGACACTGATCTAAGAATTGTGGTTTGTATGGCTCTTGGCCACCCATTACCACTCTACGGAGGTCGCTCCATGAAGCTACTGATCCTAACACCAAGTGCCGGCGAGGCTTCCTAAATTGAGATGTAGTCCGAAATTTTAAATTGAACCAAACAAAAGTAAAATTCCGGAGCTTGTGACCAATAAACAAGAAGAAGAAGCAGGATTCGTGGGCTATATGCCGCCTTAACCCGCTTGCGCCTATCCATTCTGGTTTTCGGACCGTTCAGGGCCCAAACATGGGTGCGTTAATGTGTTTGGTTCTCGTCTGTAAACCGACACCCACTGACAAGATGTTGCCTTGTCGTTTTCCAAGGGCACCCCTCCCATCGAATGAATAACCAGAGCTATGGAATTAGAGTGGTTCCTTTACTCGGTTGTATTAATGGTCGACCGAGGGCCAGGATCTGAAGATCTGTCGTGTGACAGACCTAAATAAGAGTCCCAAGAAAGAAAGTTGGCAGCCAACGAGGCATTAACTTCCCACCAGGCATAAAAAGTACATCCTTATGCACTCGAAAATGGCCACAGGGAGCTTGTCAACCCAAAGGGTGCAGAAAATAGTTTATTGGGGTAACATCGGTTAATAAACCGTTACTTCTGACAAAACATGAGATGGCTGATCATGTTCCTTAAACCTGCATAGAGGGAGTAATTGGGGAATGCTGTTAGAAAAAGTGGGAGCATTGAGGAAAGGGTGGAAAGCGCCAGCTCCCTCAGGCGCCCTAAAAGAGATCAAATCAAGCCGGAGAGCCAGCAGGATATCCGTGTTGACCCACAGAGCTGGGAATATCTCGCTCCTGGTGGTACTCGGGGTAGCGGGGGCTCAGAGGGAAAGGAGAACTCCCCAACTGTCCCAGTTCCTGTCAAAGAGTTCACTTAAGCCCTGGGGTCAGGTCCCCCCCTTCCTAGTGGCACTAGTACAGGAAGAGATTGACCCTTCTCTCCGGTCTAAGTGTAGCAGTCCTCCCCACGGTACCCCTCTGCGAGGTGGTCCGTAAACAGACTCTGTGGGACCACCAATTATAATAGCTTCTATTTTTACTTTTCCCATTTATTGTACCGTTTTCTTCACTTTCTGTTCCAAAGGTACTCAACTACCACACTTGATCATGAGCCTGAGTTCTCGAGTAGTCCAAAACAAGCTATTAATTTCCCCTGCCGAGCCTCAACCTTCTGAACATTCTAACATCCACTTCACAATAGGCAACTGAAGCATAACAATGAGAGCCAAAAGTGAAGTTGACCATTTCTTACTAGAACCTTAATTCAAATCAAGTACTCTATCCAAAATGCCCAGGGACTTATCCGTTTTGTTTTTGTTAATGTCCAAAGTTATTATTTGGTAACTACCTTACTTGGGCATCTATGCTATAGACTACCCCTTTTTGACTCGATAAAGTCGTCAGGATATAAAACCAAAATCGCTTACACGTTGAATTATATTATTGGCCCCCTTTTAGACCCAACCCTTCCTCGCAACTCTCCCATAAATCCAGCAAAATTTCCTAATCTTGTTCAGTGACTCGATTAAATTAATGATTCATATCAGCTCTAACCAATCCTAGCTGGCTTCGTCAAATTTCCCCGAGGCCTAAGCTCCTCTTTCTTTATCCACTTTACCACGATTTATTGTCAAGTAAAATATTAAAATCCCTCACAACTAAAATCAAATTTTATATGATTATAAGCGATAAAATCCTATAAAAACCTTTTATTGTAATAACCTTTGTATTTAATTAATTCGGCAAAAATTTAAGTGTATAATAACGCCGCTATATAAATAGTCTTATCAGTAAGGTAAGAGAAATGTCCCGTAAATTGAACCCATTTTCATTTTATTGTGAGAAATCAAAAAATTTGCTTGTATCTCATTTAAATTTCTGAAAAATATGTAATTCTTCCGAATCTCTAATCTACTTAATCGTCCAATAACTAAAATTAAATTAGAATTCATGTTTTACTGTAAAACAAGCTATGAAAACATAAATGTTATGTTCTTTTGTGAGATTAAAATGGAAGGAGAAGAGAAATGAGTTCCATTAAACGAAAATTCATTTACTTGTTTGCAGCTCTCGTTTTGATAATATCTCTAATTTCTTGTTAATTATAAAAGATCTTCAATTCCCCACCCACTTCAGCTGCCAACATGACTGCACCCAATCTACGGTACAAGAGTCAAACGAAACTCAACCCAGGTTAGGTTTTCATTTTCATGCTTTGCAGCGAACGGAAATGATAAACACACGATAAATGAATTTGCGGCGAAAAAGTTTTGTTCATTTCATATTTGGAAATTTCTTCCACAAATTCCCTAATCGTTAATTTAAAGATTACTACATCAAGAGCAAGATGTCTCTTTAAGCCATTGAATGCCGATCGATTATCAAAATATTCTTAAGCTAATTTTACAAGCCAAGTGCCGTAACGGAATATAAAGAGATTATACACTTGTCAGAATTTTTTAAAGATTTTACGACCCAATAACTTTTAAAATTTATTTTAAAAATATTTCCTTTATTTTATGGGCTTCGTAATGTAAATGGGAGTCAACACTCGTTTAGGGCCAGATTTCATGAAAAGTAACGAGAGTCTTAAAATCATTATTTTAACTAAAAATTAAAATTATTCATCTAACGATATCATTTCGAGTCTGGAAAATGCTCGAGAGGAGCCGACAGAAAGAGTGAGAAGGAGAAAGAAGGACCACGACCGTAATGGCCAAATTACTTAGATCCAAATGCTGAAAAAGGAATGAATGGGACCCTCCCTTCACAGCCCCTCTCAGGGAAGAAATTGCGCAATTTGCCGCTTCTCTTGACCTTTGACTGGCCCTTAAATCAGCAAATTTGGCTAAGCCCAAATCGAAAAGTGAAACCCGCGTTGACTTTTCACGATTCAACTCTTCCACGTAGATGCAATGTTTGCCCGTGTATTACTTTGGAACTCGGAGAAGTATATATTTTTCAGATCATTGTATAATGAGGATGTAGGTAATGGAATGCGAAGTAGTTAATATCTTCTTAGAAGGAGATAGGAGTTGGGATTCAAAACCAAAATTTCCATTAACTAACGAAAGTAAAAATACAGAGATCAAATAAAATTGTCTTTTAGAAAAAAGAGAACCGGAAGATTTTCCATTGAATCTTGTAAGTAGAAGTGAATCCAAATTTTAAAATTGCCCTGAACAGCCCTTTTTAACAGGGCAGTGAAGTATTTTGTATGAAATCGAAAGTTAAATTGGAGTTTAGGAAAAAGACGGAAATGGTTCCGGATTGGTTTCGTCCCATTTGATGTCACGGATTTTTTCTTCTTTCATCACCTTCTGGTATGTAACTGGCGATGGACAAAGGATCCTATGCCGAAATAAATTCATTGATAAGCATTATTATTATTATTATTTTTAATGATGTGAAAAGTAATACGGATATCGTTGAAGAACTGTTGCTCTCTTAATCTTCCCCACAGTTTCACATCTCTAAACTTCACCAATTCATGATCTTAGTTTCAATCTTCTTTGTAGATATGCCCTCGTTGGAGTACCTCAAATAAAAGTAATAATAGTAAAATAAATTAAAAAGTAAATAATGATTTGTTGTTAGTGGAAAAGAGCGTTGCAAAATTTTGATGGAAATGAACACCAATCAGTTATTGGGCAGATTGTAGTTCAAGGAATTGGTTTCTCCTCATCGATTTGCGAACTAATTCCAGATGATTTAATATTTTATTAACAGAAATAGAAATTGCAGTAAGGTTTAAGGAAAAAGCCGTAAGAAAAGAGTGAAGTTAGTAGAAGTGAATATGTATGGAAGGCATAGAAGTCTAGTGTGGTTTCGTTCTACAGTGACGCCCCTTGCCCTTACAGGACCACATAAGGATATTAATGCAAACAACATACTCTATTCATTATAAGGATTAAAGGAGTCTTATTACTAATTCGCTTTACCTTTGAGTGCTCTTAATAGGCCATCTGAACCTTATTTCTTTATTCGTAGTACTCTATGAATTGACTCAGTTTCCATTTTCATCTCAAAAGTTAAATAGAAACCCCCAGCGAATATAAATGGCGCCTATGAAATCAGTCTCGTGTTTTGATCCTCAACAAATGGAGGCACAATATTTGATGCGGCAAAAGCATTCTTCGCTTGGGTCAGCGAATTCTGGGTTGCGGCGCCTCGCTAAAATTGAGGGGATTTTGATGTCGGCAGAGCAGAGTTTACTTTCTTGGTGGAAGTTCGTCAGTTTTTGACAAAATGTTTCTAATGGATTGGTCAATATTTCATAGAAAATAGAATAATGATGTTGCTAGATAGAAATGGTGTTATATTAACAGGGAGAAATTGAAGCTGTTTAATGGCGATTCTCTGAACTTGAAAGAACAAAGAATTCGATTCATTATTCCCAAAGCAAAAGCAAGAATATTCGTATTTGTCTTTAGCTTTGTACCAAAATACGGACGATTTCTTTGTTTTCCAGGCGTTTTTTTCCGATTTTTAGAGTTTGACGTTTATGGATCACTGATTTTTTTTGTTTATATTTCAGTCTTTCATCTCCTTCCGGTTGTATTCTGCTTACTTTACACTATTTTGTTTCTTAATCATTCATCACCTTTACAGTTTTACGATCGTAAATAACAATATGGAGAAGAGAGCATCAGGAATGATCTTTGCCGACATATAAAAGTGACCGCAAAATTGAAAAAGAAAATGACGACAAATGGAATTACTTTTTCATGTACGTAGTTATTGGGTGTGCGTCATTATATTTTTTGAAGGTCTTTTACTCTTAACAACCAAAATGTTTAGATCTTTTTATATGAAGGGAATAAAAGGTTTAAAGCAAACAAACAAGATCACAATAGTAGAATAAACAAAAGCTCACGGCACCTCGTTTGTTTCGTTTAAAGTTCCGTTGGTTCCTCTTGCCTTACACTCTTAAGTATCTTAAACTATCTTGGATCATATCGATATTATCAATGAGATATCTTGGATCATATCAATATTATCGATGAGATATCAAGCACTCTTAAAGTCGAAATATCTAAAACCCCGAAGGAAGTCAAATTACAGTTTGAAAAAAAGATAAGCAAAGGAACTTGGACTATTCAAAGAAGACTTTGACTCGACATTGCCACTCTTCCAATCAATCAAGCAAATGGATTCTCGCATTGTGCACCTCGAGATCAATTCTTAAAATGGTGGATTGCCATAAAATGACGCCGCCATTTCCCTGACCTTCACTGAAATGAACTACTATTATCGGGTGTTAGGAGACTTGCCGCTTCGTGAGCCTCGTTATGATCCTGAAAAAGTAGTGCCGCAGGTCAAAGAGTACTTGTAAGGTGAGACTGGGCAAACCTCCGCCTGCGGGGTTAGACTTGGTACCTGGATTAGAGAGGCACGTCCTTCCGACCTGAGGGGCCGCATTTGAACAACCTCTAGCATGGATTTCCAGTCCAAGTACCCACAGTTGTTTACCCTCGCTGCCCAATTTTTTTCAGGATTTGCCACTTTAAATCTCCCCCTATTTTCGATCCTGAAGAGATTGACCATTTTCCTTTCAGAGCTTTTCTTGCTAACTTAAGATCATCTGGGGGGACGGGGGTGCCCGGGTAACAGCCATGCTGCAACTGAATCCTGGAGGTGAAGGACAGGCACGCCCTCCCCCTCCAAGTGCATGGTATTATCAAATGAGGTGGTTATTTCCAAGCAAGTATAATTGATTGGCGTCTTTTACTGTGTCAGAAATTAGACGCTCCAAGAATAGTCAAAGGCGGCGATTAGGGGAATAGAGTGTCACTAAACGTTTATTAAGTTTATAGAGAGAATAAATAAATAAATAAATAATTAATAATTCCTCACGTTGAAAAACAACGGAGGTTATTTATCTTCTGCACAGGTGGGTTCCGTAAGTTTCACTGTAGTTCAGATGCTTCGCTCCAGCATGCGAGTGAGATCTGCCTAGTTTCATCTCAAACAGGACGTCACGGAGGTTTTTTGTTCTATTGTGAAAAGGCCTTTGATACTGTATGACGATGAGGTATGGAAGAGCCCTCCATTCTATTGGGGGAAAGGAAGCCTCTTATTTTTTCTAAGTTCATACTTGATGGAGAGTCAGCGTACAATTGGGGAGAGCCCTTTCCGAGTCGATATTTCAACAGGAAGGGTTCAGACAGGAAACTTTCCTCGGCGTCACTTTCTTTTCTGTTAGATCAACTGTATGACATCGGTACTACGGGCAGATTATCTCCCTACACTTTACACTAAAGACTTTTTTATCTCATTTGGCGCTGCTCAGATGCCTACCCTATGGCGCCGTATCCAATGGGCTTAGAGCCGCGTCTCTCTTGCTAAAAAAATGCACGAATTTCGGTTTTCTTCGACTAAGACCAAGACGATGCACATTTGGCGCATTTATTAGCATCAACCGGAACAGAATCCGTTCCCAAATGAGGCACGCCTAACGTGGTAGACGTACAAACCGTCCTTGGTCTAGTATTAGACCGAGACATACGAGGCTCATATTCGTAGCATTAGGGGCTCTTGTAGATACACCATGGACATTCTACACTCTGTGGCTTTCATCAAGACAGGAGCTGATAGGACTAACCTCCTCCTTCATCCCCTCTAATATTTCACTTAAAGAGTGACCCTGGATGCCAGATTTATTCTGTGAATCGGAGCTTAAATTATAAAAGTGAATTCAGCCATCCAGCAGAGTCTCGGTTAGTGACTTGTGCCCCCACACATAAGCAGGAGTGGACCCTTTTCGACGATGCAAAGAAGGCACATGCATTACTTCGTACAAGGTGCGTCAGGCGCTGGTACGTTCAGATTCAGCATCTCTTCCCGTCGCCAATGGCTCTCAACAACAAATCAACAACAATTTCAATGATCATTTTATGTACTGCCGACATTTTTATTATCTACCCTAAATATGGGACACGCTGGCGAGTCAATAGACCAAAGAATCGAATTTCCAGGGAGAGGCAGCAGTCAAGGGAGAAAGCGTAACCAATTTAAAAACTTGATAGAAAATTTAAAATTAAATATTTAAATTTAAAACAAAAAAGGATAAATGGAGGAGCTATTTAGAAAGTGAGTAATTAAAATATCATACAGAGTTAATCTCAACAGAGAGCAACACTATTTCAGGGGCAAAAGAATTTAAACTTGCAGACATAATAATTATACAATCAGAAAGTGCATTAAAAATTAGACGATGCTTTGGGATAAAAGACTGCTCAGTCCTACTCACAGGAAACGAGTAGACATCAATTTTGCCCGAGAACAATTACATTGCATGCCTCGTCCGCCTCCAAAGACATGCGTTTGAGATAAATAAACCCTAAAGGGATATTTAATATTATATGTCAGAGGCTACATTTTTGCGATGATATAATTCGAGTTGAAAATATAGAAGAGGTCATTCAGTTCCACACCTTAACAATCTGCATTTCATGACACCCACATGAATAAAAGATGCGCAAGGCAAGGGAATGCAATTTCTCAGTAAAATAAAAGTTGGGGCTTGTTATGAGAACGAATGAGCAGTTCACTTTGATGTCAAAAGGATGACACAATGGTCTGCGAACAAAAGATGACATCACAGCTATCAGATATCGAAGGGATAACACAATGGTCTCCGCAAAAAGAGGACATCACAGCTTTCAGATGTCGAATAGATGACGCTATGGTCTCCGAACAAAAGATCACATCACAACTTTCAGATGTCGAAAGGATGCCACAATGGTCCCCGAACCAAAAATGACATCAAAGCCATCAGGTGTCGAGAGGATGACAAAGTGGTCTGCGAACAAATAGGACATCGCAGCTTTCAGATGTCGAAAGGATGACACAATGGTCTCCGAACAAAAGATGACATGCCAACTTTCAGAGGCACTATTCAACTCTTTAATATTTAAAAATAAACCTCTAATATTAGTGTACATCAATTGAGTACAGAAGAACCAGGATTGAGTAAAGTATCACCACTTAAAATTGTCAACAAAATTAAGTATCTTAAGTTATAATTCATTAGCATTAATAAATTAACAATGAACATAACAACAACAGTAAAATTAACAATAACTAAATGTAAAAGAACAAAAACAATACCATAGATTAAGTATTCTTTACACCCTCTGAATACTTATGGAAAATCCCATTTAATTTTAATCGGAAATTTTTCCCATTGATATAAATATGCATTCAAAACAAATTCACTGCGCTATTTTGCTTTGTCATGGACTTTCGCCTCATAGGAGGGTATAAAAGTGCCATAACAGCTAATAATTCGTCCTTACTTAATCAAATATGATCTTATCTATTTGATCCTATTGTATCCAATTGGTATTCTATGTACTTAGGGATATCTTTGATAACTATCTTGCCTTCTCTATTTGCTCCCAAAATTGGCCCATTCCAATATGTGTGTGTTACTTTGGGCAGCAAATATTCGTCATGGCATGTTTTGTTGAAAGCTACGCCTAATTTTGCACTAATAATTTCTTTTTGAGCCCCTCGATTATCGTATTTTCACCTTTTCTTCTTGATTAATCCTATAAATAAGCTGACCAAAGTCCATTGGAAACTAATGGTTTTATCCTAAGCACGGAAGTAAAAAATTGGGGCGCTTCAAAAAAAAAGATTTATGAGACTGACGCTTTTTGATATAACTCGTATCATCTTCAGAGGCAAAATATAGATAGGTCACGAGGTTTATATATTTGGGTAACTGGTTATGAACCTACTAATAAAGAGACAAGAGGGGTTTGGGTTTATTGAAGGAGGTGTGCTTCACTTCCAAGGAATACAGAGAAGAAAAGCCGAAAAAAAAGGTCACTTTAACTATATACTATAAAACTAGATAGACATCGAGCCTTATTAGGAGCCTATTTTATCCAGCATAATCCTATCCTGTTTATCTATCCAGGTCAGTCTTATTGCTTAGCTCCTTTTGCCATTACGACTCCCGACCTAACCCATCCTCTTCTCTCCATTCTAATATATATTTTCTATCTTCCCCTTCTTCATCTCTTCTGACATTGTCTTTAGTTAAAAGCGTTAGTTTTAAAATCAAATTTATTACTTTAATTAACAATCTATTTAAAAGCTAATACAAAAGTATAAATTCACTTTATTACTCTTTTGTTTTGAAAGTGACACAAAAAGTTTGTTTTTATTCCTGCCACGAAGGACATCACCTTGCAGCTTGCATGTTAGCATTTTCGGTAGAGTGTCTGTGTCAACCTTATTTTTACAAGGCTAATTAATGACTGTCACTAAACTTTGTAATTATATATTGCACTGTTGCAATTTTTTCTCAAACAATCTGATAATCTTTAATAATTGATGACATTTTTTAATTAAATTTGCATAGATGAACCTCCTTCAAATGTCCAAGTTTGGTTCCCTGGCAAGCGAATTCATACTCTGGAATTAAAATATTCTTGCCTAGGTTCAAACAAATGTAAAATATGAATTTGAATATTTTTAATAATTCCATAATTTGAAAACATATTTTGAATATTCATTATTCTTATACTTTCACAACCTCGTTTTTCTATTAAGAGAATAAAGTGAAAATCAACGTGTCAACAT